>JARDYH010000002.1:192416309-193616309 GCA_029215795.1 Anniella stebbinsi | reverse complement strand
CTGCTAAGCTGTTTTTTGTATTTTAGTTGTCCTCCCGATGTATATTTAAATCTTTCCACCTTGCTATTTTAGACTGAGGAGTTGGTTGTTGAAGGTTTAAATCTCAAATGGGGGAAGTAGCTTTCAGTGCAATATTAGATCCTATTTTTCACTATAGAAGAATACAGAAGCCTTCAACTTTATGGCTAATGGGCTATTTGACAGGAACAGACTAACATCTATGATTACATCACCAGGCATATCAATTCTAAGAAAATTATATAAAGCCATACATGAATATGGAGCTTGGATGGTCACAAAAGTTAACTTCAAAGATAAATAGCCTTCAAGATGTAATAAGACACATCACATCTAGAGAAAATATCATTCACATTTTCCCTTCAAGTGATTTTGCTTAACAGAAACGGGTGTCAAACTGAAGTTAAACTCAGCAATTTAAGCCTTCATAAAACAGACCATGCAATAACACTTCTTATTGAAATACTAATGGAATGTATAGCCAAGTAATGTCTTCACATTCCTGTCCAAACACATTTAAATAGGATTGACTTTTATATTATCTACATTACAAAAACCTACAACTATAGATTAATGAGCAGGCTAAAAGTCTGTCACAGCCTGATGGGATAATGCTAATCTAAATAGACTACATGCCTTTTTTATGACGTAGAGTTATTCTACAGTACAACAATAATTAAGTAGAGATATAATCAAGGAAACATTTCTGGAATGGTGGGGTTGTCGCAGAACTTAATACTTGATGTAGTTTCTCCTTGCTACAAGGGCCCAGACCAACTGTCTTATTGGGCTTTTTTCGTTTAGGGGGGGAAGGTCAGCAAGGGGGAAGACATGATAGAGGTGTATAATATTATTCATGGTGTAGAGAAAGTAGACATTTTCTTTCTCTTTCATAATATTAGTACTTTGGGTCATCCAATGAGGCTGATGGTATAAAATGAAGGTTGACAACAGGAAGTATTTCTTCACACAGCGTGTAGTCAAATTAAGGCATTTGCTACTACATGAAGTGGTGATGGCCACCAATTTAGATGGTGTTAAAGTGGGATTAGACCATTTCGTGGAGGATAAGGCTATAAATGGTTCTTAGTCATGATGGCTAGATGCTACCTCCATGATCAAATGCACATGCCTCAGAATACAAGTTACTGGAGAAAAACAGCAGGAAGAGCCTATTGACTTTACGTTCTACATGGGTTTTCCATCAGCATTTAGTTGGCTACTGTGGGCAACAGGATCCTGGACTAGCTAGCCCTTTGGCTTTAACTATTCCAACAGGGCTCTTCATATGTTCTTATGAACAGCAAATCCAGTTAAACAACACCGTTTGGGTCACACCCCAAAGAAATGGACTCAAACAACAGTTTCCCAGATTCTGAAGAGAACATGTCAGTTGTGTAACAGAAGTGCCTTGTTTCAGTGAGTGATGTTAATTATATGTAAGCACTCTATAAACATTCCTTTCTGTTCTTTGGAAACTTACAACTATAGGCTCATAATCGAACACAGATAAGAAGATAAATTAGTAGTAGTTAAAGTCATTAGTCGCTTTTTACTTTTCAGCTGCCGTTACTGCATTTTGGAATGCTCAACAACTATATCAATTTGAAGCATCTTTTTTCAATATGTCCCTTGCAGTGGTTTAATTGGATCTGTACAAGGGCTTGTGCAGATCACATGTAAGAAGGACTTGGTTAGATATGTGTGGTCCATGCTCATGATGGAAAGTAATGTCTAATCCTATGTGGTGATACTCACATGCAATATAAAAATCAGACCAGCATAAGGAAAACCTTTGCACATGGAAATGAATTTTGTGGAATGCCATGTGGAATTATTCTGGGCCAAGGATCCCTGGCATGAAAACACAGAACTTGAATGGGCAATGTAAGTAATCAGGGTCTCAAACAAGACATTCAGGATCTAGACCCTTTTCTCTGGCTGGGTTCGGATGACAAGTAGTAGCTCATTGTGGGTTCTTTAACCCACAATGAGACCCACTACCCACAGGCACAAGGTTGCATCTGCAACCCCTTCTCAGGGGTTGTTGTGTCATACAAACCCTGTGAGATTGTGTTATTTGAGGGTTTAACAACCCTCAGATAACCATAAAACAGACCATGGGTTATATGAGGGTTATTGAACCCTCACATAACCCATGCTCATGGGTTTGCATGATATGACAACCTCCAAAGGGGGGTTGCATATTGAAAATGGCAGCTGCATGTGCTGCAGCCTAACAATGTGTTAAAGAACCTACAGTGGACTGACATGACATGTGAACACCCCTGTGTTGCAGTGGTAGCTTGCTGGAAGAAGGGGTAAATGCTCTGTTGCACTGCACCACTACTACTGCAGGGGGAAAGGGGTTGGTATGTCTGCTAGCAGCTCACTTAGGTGATACATAAGGTCAAAACCATTCCATCTGATCCCATTAAGATTCTGACTCTGTCTCTTTAATCTGAGTAATTTTTGTCTAGGTATAGATGAAGATGACTCTCTTTGACACATATGTAGCTTGACAGAGGTAGGAAATGTTGGAAGGGGTGTGTGTGTGTGTGTATGTGTTGGAGAAGAGAAAATACTAAAAGGATAAAAAAGAAACAAACCAAAAATAGGGGAGGCAAAGCCTTAAAACACTGCTCAAATGTAGGAAGGTTCACTTGGAGCAGATGCAATATACCACAATGGAGCTGCTGTTCAATTAAGATAGTGTAAGACCTTCCTGAGAAAGTGTATGAATCAAAATGCATTGAACATGCCACAGACTCACAAACAAGTATCGTTTTGCTCCCTTTCTGCTCTCAAAAAGCCTGACCCAGTGATCATAATAGCTTGGTTGATACATGTTTGTCTCTAGAACCTTGGCCTGCACAGGCCACGGGCAAGACCTTTTGAAGTGTGATGAAGTCTGTAAATATGGCTGAGAACGTTTCAGTTGTGGTTGATGCAAACAGCAGCAGCAGCTACAGTTACATACTGCCTTATTTGCTAAAAGGCCATCAAGGCAATACACAAAGATTTACAAAAATAAAACCTTAAAAACAATTTTCAAAGCCAAGAACATTATAACATTAATGGCATAATTTTAAAGGCTAAATCATGTCTGCATGAGAAAATAGATGTGACAAGACACTTGAAATTCAGATAAAAACAATCCAACAGGCACGGCTGCAGTTGTGCAATAGCAGATATCTCTCAGAGAGTGGTGGAGCACTTGGTGTGTCTTGACCTACCTCTTGTGTACCATCTCAAGGTCCTATACTTGTACAAATCACTTCATCCTTTGACTCTCTGAATTCTGTGTCAAACTGCCTCTTAATGAGGGCTGAATGAAATAGACTGTGGGTGTTCCATGAAAAACTTTGACCTGAGCATAATGCTCCCCCCAGTTTTGGTGACTGTTCAGGGTGGGTGGGGAAAATGCAAATGGAGTGAAAAGTTTCATACATTCAGAGTAAGGCATCACCACTTTATAAGGTGATGCCTATAAGGCGTCTGTAAGGTGTCTATAAGGTGTCAGGTTGCTGCCACTATGAGCCCAAACTCCGCGCTTTTGTTGCTGAGGGGCGGTGGCAGCTAATTCCAATGCCGCAGTGAAAATGTGGGGTTTCCAGTGCCGGGCATGCTCCCTGTCCTCTGTTCTGGTGTGCCCAGTGCCGGAAAGCCTATTTTTATATTAGTGTGAATCTAGGAAATGGCGGGGTGGGTGGGGACATCTCCTGAAAGAGAGGCTGGGGAAGGAAAGACCCAGCCGGCATGGCTGTCTCCACAGGACGAGGCAGAGAAGATCCTGTGCAAAGGGTTGGCCTCTGCAGCAAGAAGGTGGAGAAAATGCCCAGGTGGACAGTGACCAATAGGAAGTTGCTTTCTGCCCGGTAAAGCCACCAAGCATGGCTCTTGAGTAAGGGCAGACCAGCAGAAGGGCCGGGCTGGCCTTGCTCTGACTAGAAAAGTTGGGGTAAATCCCTGACTTTTCAACCGCGGATCTTCACCTCTTTGCCCTGGGGTGGCTCTGAATTGGCAGCTGCATCATATAACTGACACAATGCCGATTCAGAGCCTCCCCGGCACAAAGACGACATCAAGACAGCCCCCATGAAGTCTATTCAGAGTGAGGGCAGTGCTTCCAGTTTTCACTTTTACATCACAAAGCCAGATCATTTAACCAATTCTAATAACACCATATTGCTGAATGTGTGATCCCTTGTTGGCTGGGATTGCCCAGTGAAGCCTTTTAAAAATATGACATTAAAGCTGCATATTTGAAAAGAAACAGTAGCAAGGGGCATATGGAAATGTGTCATTCATAATCAATGGCTGTTTGTCCTGGTGGCTATATGCTACCTCCAGTATCAGAGCCATTAGAATCATAGAATCATAGAATACTAGAGTTGGAAGGGGCCTATAAGGCCATCGAGTCCAACCCCCTGCTCAATGCAAGAATCTACCTTAAAGCATCCCTAACAGATGGTTGTCCAGCTGCCTCTTGAATGCTTCTAATGTGGAAGAGCCCACCACCTCCCTAGGTAATTGGTTCCATTGTTGTATTGCCCTAACAGTCAGGAAGTTAGTATACCTATGTACATCAGTTGTTGGACATGGGCAGGAGGGTGCTGTAGCACTGATGTCTTACTTGTGGGTCTCCCTTCGATGGCTAGTTGGGCACTGTGTGAACAGAATGATGGACTAGATGGACCCTTGGTCTGATCCAGCATGGTTCTTCTTATGTTCTTAGGATCCCCTATTTCAGCCTGCTCAACATACAATGGCTCAATTCGGACAACACAATAAACAACTGGTGTGGGGGAAACAATCGTCAGTTGTTTTGACTATTGTGTTATCCGAATGCTGCCATAGTCAACTCAGCGCTGATCCTCATCCACACCACAGTTGATTATTTATTACCATGTTGTGTGGGGAGTGCCCCCTAGGGTTAGCGTGAGGGTTAGGGTTAGTCAACCCACCATTGACTATCGTGTTGTCCGAATTGAGCCAATGAGTGTAAAATTTGGCACAGTTTTCTCTTAATGGTCTTTCTAAAACAGTGCTATGTACTTTAGGCATATTTGTTTGATTCCAGTACCTCCGTCCATTATGTTTTAGCTATGAGGTATAATGAAGATGATAAAATGATTATGATGGTGATGATGATGATCACAATACCTATCAGTAGGAATTTGTTTACCTCAAAATAACATGACTGGACTGCAAGCACAAAGAAACACCCAGGATACAACCAGTCAACACCTACCAGGAGACCAACAAGTTGCAGGGAGGAACCATAGGGAAATGGCCATACCCTCTCCTTCTCCTGGCATAACCACATTCCTCTGCTGTCACAGCAACTTGAACGTCTACTGTGTGTTCCCATTTGAATTCTGAGCTGACTGGATTCCCAGACCTTTCCCCCAGTTCAAACTCACCTATGTTGGTCCTTGATCACTGGCTTTGCTAGGAGACTAAAAACATTATCAGATGACATTTTATAGCACGCTCATTACTGGCCACTCACAGATGTTTACGGGTCCTTTTGACAACGCCATCCACCTCCTACACATCTCCTGCTCCTTCTGCTCTTTTTTTGGGTCAGAAAGTAAGACCCAGAAAATCCTATTATTATTTTTACTCTCACGATACCTGCCACCATTTCCTACTGTGTGCAGGAGAAGCAGTGCAATAAAAATGCCCACTGAATAGGCCGCGTGGTCATTACTACTTCCTTTTTCTTCCCCGTGTGAAGAAAGAAAAAGCTGCTCATCCCTATTGTGGGACAGAAGCAGGAGGCAAAGCAACAGTAGGGAAACATGATTTCCCTCGGTCTAATGAGCCTCTAAATTGCTTCCTTGCCACCTGAATGTAATATCTATCCTAGATTCCACTTGCACTGACAGAGAGGCTGTTTTCCCGCCTGTCCTTTGTGTAGGTGGATCTTGCACATAAAAGTAACTCCTAATGCTGGACCTGAAAGTGGTTGGCAGTGAGAAACATTGGGGGAAAGACTGGAGAGGAATGAGGAAAGGTGTAGAAATGTCAAGTTTGGGGCTTTGTTTTGTTTGCTTGTTCTAGCAAAGATTCTGTGCAAAGAGGTGAAAATTTACCATGCGTTGGGGTTGCTATGTACAGAAGAAGTCCTCTATTTGAAAATATCCTTTTGCTGGGAAGGCCATTCAGGCCAAATTCATTTTAAAGATACAGAACCATGAGGAAGGGGAGGGGCCTTGATGATGTCCATCAACCGTTAGCACGTGGACAGCAAACTGGGAAGCCATAAAGTTCATCTGGTCACAGTCTTCCCTACTATGGTGAGATGTATTGTATTTCTGTTTAAATTATAGTAATTGTTTATACATTTGCATCAACAAAATGCAATAGAATGCAGATCTGTCTTCTTTCGTCCTCATTTTGGGCAAGTCTTCTTTTTTGGCAATGCATGAGTGGCCACCTTACCACACACGGAGATGCAGTGAATAGACGTTTCTACCCTGTTATTAATCTATTTTATATAGATACAATATCCTTGCCAGGAAAAAAAATGGCAACTTTAATCGAGTTAAAGATTGCTTCAGGTCTGTAATCATGAGACCACGGGATACAGTGGATATTTAATCTTTGTTAGATTCCAGTTTTTGTGGCATGTGGAGTGTTTCAAATAAGTTCAAAATTTCAAAGGCAGAGATTATTTGTAGCTCCTGGAAATTAAACATTGATAAAAATCAGTGGGATAGGGGAGGAATTCAACATCATAAGGATGCGGAACCCACAATTTGTACTGTATTGTACTGTGTTCTTTTAGAGCGCAATCCATGGCTGGCTGGGGAATGCAGGGAGTTATAGAACTATTTTCTGTCTAAACATGCATAGGATTGCACCTTCAAATATTTGTATTGTATTTTCTATTTTTAACTGTTTGTGTGGTATTTTAGCCATTTAATTGTTTGTATTCTGCCCAGAGAACACTGGTTATTGGTGGATTAAAAATAAAATGAATGAATGAATGAATAAATAAATAAATAAGGGTTGTGATTGTGGTTTATGTCCTACGCATGAGTATATTTATTCTGGATTTGATGTTCAAGATAGGGATTATTTTTCACTTTCATTTGGGCCTCTGCCCAGGTGCAATAGATCTTTCCAATTACTATAATCAAAGTCCAAACAAACTCCAATTGCTTCATTTTATTGAGCTTGCCTTTGAGTCATCCGAAAAGTCACTCCATCATGTCTAAACCCAGTTTTGTTTTACTCAGAGCACTTGTCAGGAAAGAAAGCAAACAGGTGATCATTCTCGCGTCTTTGTAAACAGATAAAGCAAATACAGTTCATAGATTTAAAAGGAGAGAAATGGTATGCAAAAACCAATTCACCTTTGATTAAACAACTTGAGTTTCAAATCGCTAGCCTCAAATAAACAAATATTATGGCTACAAGCCAGAGGAAATTAGGTGGCCATCATTACATTGTTTTAGTGGAATTTATATATCCACATAAAATGGTTTAGGACATAAGATTTGTTGAAATGAATGGAACTTTGGAATAACTGCATTTAGGATTTTGATGCATGGATATAACCTTGCTCCTCAACTATGAGAAGATAAAAATTCATTTTTGGCAACTTGATTGCAGCAAATATATTGACATGAGAATAAATGAATTATACTATTTACGGAGCAGTAATGTCCTACATACACACTTTGCATGACAAGAGATAACCTGGGATTTAGGTCTCTGAATCCCCTGTAGAGGGTGCTAATGATATTACATAGGCTGAAGTTTATGAACTTGAGAAAAAAAAGGCTTACTATTAAGGAGAACAAAGGAGAGCTGGTTTAAAAATGCACTTTTATACTTGTTTCTTTTATGCATTTGACATTATTTTTAAAACAGAGCATTTTAACCTCACTTTATGCCATGCCTTATTGATACAAATGCTAAGACTATCTCTGATGAATGTTTAAGGGCTTTTTAAAGCTGATTTGGGTCTCCTTCTTACCAATCAGTTTGTTACCAGTAGGTTTTTAATAATTGTATCATATAATCCACTTTTGTTACAGAATCTGAAAGACATGGTTTTCCCTTTTGTTTAGGATTCATTTGTTCCCCTTTACAGAACATTATTTCTTATGAAATCCAAAAGGACAATATAATGTATTTATAATTTATATAGAATATGTACCCCTTTAAAATAATCTATTATATACTAATTTTATAATATTTTAACCACTTCTAAGGGAACAAGATTGATCCCTGCAGGACTATCATGAAATGATTCCTTCTAATCCCCTACCAGCCAGGTGATCCAGAAGGATACCATGGTCTATAGTATCAAATATCGCTGAGAGGTCCCCTGTCCAGGTCTCAGTGAAGAACTGTACCATGACAACCAAAGCTGTGTCTGTCCCCAAATCAGGTAACTTGCAGCAGTGAGAAAAGTAAGGGGCATGATCAGGTTTGGGTTTTAAAAATAAATAAATCCAAGAGATGTTGATTTGTTACTTGTATGTTCCTGTTGTGTCTTGGTTTGAGTTTCCATTGCTGTGCTTTCCTAGCTCTCAAACTGCAATGTTTTCTACCTAAGAAAATGCTGTTTTATATGCTATTGATAGTAATCCATCACAACCTATGATTGTCATACGGAGGAAAGTTTTGTGCAAGTGTTATGAACATCTACTGGAGTGTCATGGGCACTTCTCCAGTTCTGTTTAAAATGGAAAGTCATGAAGAGCAACGAAGTCTCACATTGATAATCAACTTGTGAACTTTTCTTTTTTAAAAAATAAGTTCTCTGGAAACTGTGTTTTCCACACCTCCTGTGCTAGAGTACAGAAGAGATGTAGTTGGGGAAAACTTTGCTCGGCTAGGCAGGAAAAATCTAGCTGGGATTACAACTCCAAAACCATTTATTTTATTTGGATATATTTGCTTACACACTCCTCTCACTTTTTCACTTATTCTGCACTTAATAGGAACATCAAGGCTACAATCCTGTACACACTTACCCAGGAGTAAGATCCACTGAACTCAATAAGACTTACTTGTGTGTATGCATAGAATTGGGCCACACATAAAAGGACCTTTGCTTAATTGGACTGTGGAGTCTTCAAATACTCAGTGGAATGTAAAGAGAAGAGAGAAAATAATTCAAAGAATTAGAACACAAACATATATAACTAATGTAGTTTAGCTGCCTATTTGCTTCTTGCTATGTCTTTATTTCTGCCATCTTCATATGTCTCTGATTTATTTTCCACGTATTATTGCTAAAATGTTAAAGGAAAATCCTTTGATCCTAGCCCTAAGCAGTTGGTGTTTCAGAGTGGGTTCTACTGAACACCTGACATGCACTATTTTCACATTCTTTCCGCTTGTACTGATTTGTGTGATTCTCAAAAGAGCAATGCTTAATAGTTACCCTTAACAACATTATGGTATTCTAATATTCCTTGATCTCAGAAAGCTGAAATTCTGTGGCAATAGGTTTTTTTAAAGTATAAAAACCATAACATTACTAGGCTGACCATATGAAAAGGAGGACAGGGCTCATGTAACTTTAACAGTTGTAGAAAAAGGGGAATTTCCGCCAATGTCATTTGTATGCAATTAGTCCCTGGTGAAATTCCCTCTTCATCACAACAGTTAAAGTTGCAGGCACTATACTAGAGTGACCAGATACAAAAGAGGGCAGGGCCCCTGCAACTTTAACTGTTGTGATGAAGAGGGAATTTCACCAGGAACTAATTGCATACAAATTACACTGGCTGAAATTCCCTTTTCTCTACAACTGTTAAAGTTACATGAGCCCTGTCCTCCTTTTCATATGGTCAGCCTAAACATTACTCAACTACCCAACACCAGCAATAAGCTCGCATATGGAGTAAATCATACCGTTTTGCAATTAAACCCAGCAAATTTCATCAGCACAGGTGAAGGGCAGTATAGAAGCTTTCTAATTTCCCTGAGAGAGAAAAAGGCCCATTCCCACAACTGTTTCTGAAATTGGAAATTGCCTCAAAGTTGAAGGTGACAGCAGCAAATCTTGTAAACAGTTATTTTTTCTTTTCTTTTTGTAAGCAAAGATACTACTGGATTTCTCAAAAAAGATGAAAACTGAGGGTGAAACATTCACCCTGCAATGACTTTCTTACCTCCAAAAAGAGTGCATGAATGAGCTCTGGCCTGGATTTAGCTGAATCTGAATGCATGGAGGGATGGGTGAATCAGAGCTCCATCACACCAGCGATTTATCGCACTCTCGCCATGTCTGGCATGTAATTTTGCAGCACGGTACTCACATGACATCGTCCTTGTCCTGCACTCATCTCGCCTCTTCCCCCCCACCTTTATTACGTTTTATTTTGGTGTGAGGAAAGTCTGGATTGTTTTCCTCTCTCGCTTTTTCCTTTGTTGGATGTGTGTGCTAATGGAGTCTTGCTGACGAAAGGGGAGGGTGGGGAAGTTCTCCTCCTCCAGCATGTCATTGTACAGACTTGTGCTTAGTCAGTTGAATGGACTTTTTACTGCTCCAACCCCCCTCCATTGCCCACAGAAAGAGAGCTCAGATAAATCAGTAAATCGCTAGACAACAAAGCCAGAGTGTGTGTGTGGGGGGAAGAGCCCACGCCCATCAGAGTACCAAAACCAATGAACTGGAGGAGGAAGGAGAAGGGGCGGGATGGAGTGGAAGAGCAAACAAGCAAAAATCCACGTGAAAGGGACTGTGTATGATGGAGCCCTTGATGCGCTTATGAAACGGAAGTAAAAACATGGAGGCAAATCAGGCTGAAAAAATAGGTGTGATGGAGCCCTCGGTGAGGCTGCAACTCTTTGGGGTTCTCTGAGTGACACCTTGCAGCTCTGTCCACATTGTTCCTGATTACGAGTCCCCCTTGTTCAAATGAGAAAAGTGCACATGTGGGTGCACTTTTTTTTTTTAAGTCCATGCCCAAATGCATACTTTCCCCCATTGGCTAATGTATGAAAATGCACTTCACCCACACACAAAAAATGTGCATATTTAAAGTGTATATGTTTTTTTAAAGTAGCTATTTTGCAAGCAAGCATCGCAAGCTCGGGCCTGTGTGAGCTTTGCCCACAAAATGTGCCTGTATTTGGTGCCAAGGTCTGGTCTGGTGTACATCCCTAAGTCCATGTACTAAAAGCAACGTTAATAATGGGCTACCCTTTTAGATAAATAACCACACTGGAAGCATAACAAAAATTCAGAGAGGCTAACATGAATGTTTAACAGTCATTATGCATACACACGGAGGCCCTATACCACACAATCTCTTTGTAGAATACTGGCTAGTTGGATTCCTAGCTGAAGCACCTGCCCTTCCTGCAGGCTGGCTTTTCTGGAGATGTACCCACATGTTTACACAAGGGAAGCACCTATTATAATAAACTAGATGGTTTATGAGATAGGGACAGTGAGCCTCACCAAACTGGTATTTAGGAGGAGTGCAGTAATGGATTGCTAAAGCCACTCATCTTTCAGACTCATCAACCCATCTGTAACACAAGGATGGTTATCTTTATGGAGGAGTTAGAACCTAGGAAGCTGCCTCACAATGAATCAGAGCAGCAGTGGTCCATGTTGCTCAATATTGTCAACACTGACAGGCAGTAGCTTTCCAGGGTTTCAGGCAGGAGCTTTTCCTGCCCTACCTGGAGGCCTAAAACGACCCTGGGTTTTGTCTGAACTTTGTTTTGTTGGCCATCCCATAACTCCGTGCCTTTGTGCAGTCACTGGGTGACACAGAGCCTATCCACATTGCCCTTAAAACGACTTATATTCTGTTTAAAAATGTGGCTTTTTAAGTCATTTCATTACATGGTCGACACACTGAGCAGTACTTATGTTTCATAACGACTGCTTCCTCCGTTCTCAAAGTGTTCACTGGTGTCACACAGGGTTATTTCTGTGTTTTGCAGGCTACTTGAGTTAAGGAGACAGAAGTGGGCGGGTCAAGCAGCCTGCAAAACAAAAACGAAAGTAGAAGAGACCCAGAATTAACCCTGTGTGACACCAGTGAACACGGAGGAAGCAGTCACTATGAAACGTAAGTACTGCTCAGTGTGTCCTATTACGTAATGAAACAACTTAAAAAACATGTTTTTAAACAGAATATAAGTCATTTTAAGGGCAATGTGGATAGGCACTCAGTTACAAGCAGTTCCTCTCAGACTGGAAATGGGGGGAATCATATTAGTTCACTAATTTTAATGCGAACTTTCCTAATTGGCATTTCCCAAACGAATACATGAAACGAAACACAATTATACTTAAATATTTGCACTTCTCTAAATTTGTGGTGTAGTTTTCCAGTTAAAAAAAATGTATACACAAATACAGATAATGGTGAGAAATGTGCACAAAAATGCATATATTTGTGAAAATAGCATACAAATACACATTACATTGCGGGAAAATTGCTTGCCAAAAATACGATAGGCAAAATTGCACACAACAATCTGTATATTAGGAAAATGTGCATGGAAATGCACACAAATGTTCATATTGTCTTTTTAAAAAATCATAAACTGATCTAGAAAAGGGAAATTTAGAGTGGAAAAATGAGAAACTGGCAGAAATTGAAATTGGCAGGTTCATCCATCCCTACTTCAGGCAGAGGTCGAAATTTCCTGGCAGCTCATACATAGGCAGCCATAGCTAGGGATGTGTGAATCAGCAAAACATGAACTCATTGAGGTTCTCCAAATTCCACTGTGAAGCAGGTTCTGACTAGGGATGTCTGGCATGGGGAAATCCAGCCCTCTTGGGTCTCGACAGTTTCCCCCAAGCCCCCAGCTCAGCTTGCATTAGTGAGCCATACTGTGCCCCTCACCCAGGGAACTTGGGGTTTGTGCATAGTGGCAGCAGCAGGGGTCGCAGGAGTTCCTGCTGCCGCCGTCTGCCACTGCCCGCCACCACTGCTGCGTGCAAACCCCTCACACTCTCCTTGCTGACAATGGCAAGGAGATTGCGAAGGCTTTGTGCCCAACTCCAGGTGGTGGTGGCGGGAGTCCGCAGGTGCAAATGTCTCCTTCTCCAGCTCCCAAGTCCTAGGAGGGGAGAAGGAAAAATTTGCACATGGTGGAGCCAGTGGCAGGTGGCAGAGGTGGGGACACCTGCTGCTGCCACCACCATCATACACAAAGTCCTTGCATTCTCCTTGCCAGTGTCAGCATTGGCAAGGGGAGTGCAAGGGGTTTTGCCGCCATCAGGAGGCCATGAGGCGGGCCATCTCAAACAGGTCAAGTTGGGCCAGTCTGTGGACAATTGCCGGAGTCTGGGAAGCCAAGCTGCTGCAAGCTCAGCGCACCGAACAGCCCAGATTCCTCTGCCACCCCATTTTTCCTACTGCATGAAAATTCCTGCATATTTTTGTGTACATCTCCCCAAATGTACACATTTTCCTGTCATTGATTTCCATTTGTTTGGGCACATTTTTTGAAAGTGCCGAGTTTTTCATGCGTAGTTTCAGACGTATACATTTTAATACGTTTTGTTATTGTTCCATGGTTCACATCACAAGCTCCAAAAATGTATGGATTCTGGTCGCAGATTGCATTTGGGTCTGTGTAGGGTTGTGGCTGGTGCAAACTTGGTAAATTCTGGTCAAAAACAAACAGATCAGTAGGAAGAGAAACAAGTTCTCAGGATGCAAAATATTTATTTTCAAGAAGCCCGATGCGTTTCAGCCTGTTCTTTATTCTAAGGCCTTCCTCAGGGGGCTGTAACATTACAGTAAAGTACAATAAGATAATATGTAATATTAAAATCTGTTTTTGCCATTAGGTTAATTAAGTACATTGCCACAAGGGCCTATACATATATGTTAGTTTATCATATATCCTGAGAACTTATTTCTCTTCCTTTTGACCTGTTTGGATGCTAACCTCTTTTTGTTTTTGTTTTTTCAAAAACAAACTGAAACAAATGTATTTGAAAGGAACCAATTTACTTGAAAAGGTACCAATTTATTTGAAAAGAACTAATCAATTACCACTACAATCACAACACACAGCTGACTCCCCAGCCAATGTTTGGTAGGCCTGCGCATTCAACTTTTGCGGCGCTCTTCCCTACTAGCTAACTATCATGAGAAAGCAGACATAGATGAAAATCACTGCTGTTTTGTGAGGAGGAGGCTGAACCTGTGGTGCAATGAGCTCTTACAACATGCAGAAATAGAAGGTAGACCATGTTTTGTTTTTGTAGAGTCCCTGTCCTTTTGAAAGCTGCAGAATGTACAGCTAACAGGTGCTGCTTTCCCACTATCACTACATCTGAATGTTGGAAACACCTTTGGCATTCCTGTCTATCATGAACTACACCAAGTGTTTATTATGCATCCTCATAGGGACTGAGTACTGATCCTGCTCACCTAGCAAATGTCATTAGGTAGAGGTAGACAGAAGATGTATCAGGATCCACTTGGAAATTTCTGAGTGATTTACAGTAGATCAGTAAAGGTTTCTGTCTACCAGTTGTTTAACAATAGCAGAAACAAAATGACAGATACACACCCGCAAATCATATTACTGAAATTAAGAAAGCTTGGGGTAACCAACCAGAAGTGGACTTCCATGCGGAACTGTTAGGTTGTCGCCAGTGGTATCAGTCTGCTGACAAAAGTGGCACTGTCAGCAGGATCGGGAGAAAATGTAAAATCTGCATTCTTCCCACCACTGAGCTAGAGGATAGGATTGTTCAGTTATTATTTCACCTCATTTTCTCTTTGGCAATACTGAATAGAACATGATGAAGAAAATTCATCAGGTTTACATAAAATTCTGCACCATGGGGGTGTCATCTTCTTGAAAATAAGGCTATTCTGAGGCAACCAATAGCGTAGAAACTCTGAAGTGAGAAAAAAAATTCTCAGAAAGAGTGAGTTTGGTCACTGAAGTCTGGAGGCAAGATTGAAATTAGGAGGTAAACTGCTTGGCTCATGTCCATGTTTAGAGAACTTGGCCTAGCCACTGAGAGAGAGAACTGAGAACTGAAGCCAATAGGACCTGTTGTGTGAGAGAATGGCAGGCAGTGAACTGAGTCATGCTGATGGAGAAAGAAACAGGGCTTCAGGAAGGAGTAACTCAGTCACCTGGCGCTCTACTAAGAACTAGGCCACGAAGCCTGTTTCTAAGTAGAAGGGACCAGCGGACAGAAGCGGGCACCCCGGCAGGTAAGTGGGGATCTCCCTCCCCCTCCCCCCCACTCGTGCTCCTTACCTGCCAGCATCCCACGCTGCCATCCGCTGCTTCCGTCCTACTGATAAGCAGGCCTTGCGGCCTGTTTATCAGTAGTACAAAAGCAGTGGATGGCAGCGTGGGACGCTGGCAGGTAATGGGGGACCTCTACCTCCCTCCCCCGACTCACGCTCCTTCCCTGCTGCCTCCTCGCTGCTGTCCGCTGCTTCAGTACTACTGAGAAACAGGCCGCAAGGCCTGTTCCACAGTAGAGCAAGGGCACGCCGAGTGATGACATCACCCGGCACGCCGGTGCTCTATTGTGGAACAGGCCACAAGGCCTGTTTCTCAGTATTACGGAATCAGCGGGCAGCAGTGGATGGCAGTGAGGAGGCAGCAGGTAAGAAGCGTGAGTGGGGGGAGGGGAGAGGAGGTCCAGGGTCTGATCCTCTGATCTTTTCCGATCCGGATTGGGTCCTTTCGGATCAGATCGGATTAGATTGGACGATCCAGCTGTGAGGATCGGAATCGGATAATTTTATCTGATTTCGGCCGGATCAGGTCTGGATTGTGGATCGGACCTGATCCAGTGCAGGTCATAGCATTCTGGCCTTTGCCACATATTAACTGGTGTTTTCCATGCATGGCAAGGGTGGGGTGTCATAGGCAAGTATCATTATGATCAGGACTTGCACCAGGAGTTAGCATTGTTAGGCGCCTGCTGAGGTGTCTATTCCTGCTTGACAATAGCAAGGAGGAAGTGGGCCCAGTCAGGATCTTGCCTAAGCCATCCCTCCCTGAAACTGGCACTGTGTGATTGGCAGGTGGTAGTAGAGTTGCCAAGGGCACTCTAGGAGCATGAATTTTCCTGTTCCCAATGGCATTCTACCACCTTTTATTTTGCAGTTTGGGATTGTGAGTATATTATTCACACTGCAGTCACAGCACAGTGGGACCATGCTATCAGCCTGTCCCTGATGTTAACTAGAAAATTATATACGATGAATAAGAAAGGGTTGATATCCTATGTAATTAATGGTGAAAGAGAATTTATACAGACTTCCTGATAACAACTGTAGACTTTGGTAGTAGAAATGTCCAGAATAACATCATGTTTATTATTGACTTCTCAGCTGACCTGCCATGCGACCTATTTGTTTTACTGCCAACTCCAAAATGTGAGCTGGAGATTAGTTATTTTACTGTACGACGTGTTAAGGTGTCCATATTTGTAGAGTCTACATACATTTGGAGGGTCTTTATTTTGCAAGTGGGTTAAAATTGCAAGTGTGCAGCTGTTGCTCCTTTGTTGTGTACTTTGACATGACACTTGTATCCAATGTTAGTCCTACTTAGACTTGACCCATTGAAAGCAACGGAACTTAAATTAGACTAACATTGGATACAACCTCTATTGGGGAAGGGCTGTTGCTTTACATGCAGGAGGCCCCAGGTTCAATCTCTGGCATCTCCCATAGGGTTGCAAAAGCTTCTGCCTGAAATCCTAGAGAGCCACTGCCAGTCAATGTTGGCCATACTGGGCTAGATGGACCAATGGTCTGACTCAGTGTAAGGCAAATCCATAAGTTTAGGGATATGAAGTTGCTGTCCACAAATGACACAAATGCATCATCAGTAATTCTTCTGATTAGAATGAATGCAAAGAAAGACATGCTTGAAGTCTGATTTTGAAGGTAAATAGGCAAAGGATGATGAAGGAACAAGTGCATTTAAAGGCCAATTCCTGTTGAGGGCCAGCCCATGATTGCCTTGCTCCTCATGCCCAGGCGCTGGTGCCTGTACCATTAATTATAAATACTCTAAGGTATCCTATGCATGTTTCAACTGAACATGCTGGCAAAGGAATGGTGGGATTGCACCCTTAATATTTTTCATTCAACGAGAGATTATTTTAACTAACATAAAAAGGGAAGCATTCCCCTTATTCTTCACAGTAAGTGTGGTTCTGTTTGTTTCACTTCATACATGTAGAAGCAAAGGATCTGACTAGGGATGCATGAATCCGCCTGGGTCTGGTCTGGGGATGTGTATTGCGGGGAAATCAGGCCCTCATAGGGCTCCACGTAATTCCCCGGATTTCATCTAAATATTCTCCATTAAAAATGGCAATTGCTTACACAATTTGCATTTCTTGGGCAAATTACGGCCATAATTAGCATCGTTTACACAAATTGCAGCCGTGAAATGCTTAGGCATGCATAAATTGCAGCAGGGAGAGCCCGTCTGTTGTGGATTTTAGAGGATTTCCATTGAGGATTTCTCCCTAGCTGTGACAGACTTGAAAGGTTACTGCATAAAAGGATGCAGAATTTCTTGTTCTATTCAGGTACTTGTAGTGAGATCATAAATGCTAAAAGTGATGACAGTATTAATCAGGTCTAGCAGCAATTTACTTAACCACATGGTTAATGAGTTTATGTTTTAAACGTGTATGTAAAATATAACTGAAAAGCTATTAACTATTAATTTTGAGGCATCAGTAGGGTTTTTACTTGAATTGAACCTATGACATACACAACTCCTTTAATCACTGCAATACCTTACTTTCCACTTCATTATAAAATTTACTGGGATGACTAAGGTTTTGAATGCTGGCTAAAGTGGCCCTAGTTTTAACATTACTCATATAACAAGTACCCTCAATGTGGCTAATCAGAAACAAAAACCTGTAACTTCCATTTTAAAGAAGCATGTTCATTTTGATAAAGTGAAAGATATCTATGAAAGATATTTTCAGTAGTATGGTTACGTAATTTTGAGGGCTGTAGTGTCATCAATATGCAGATGATGCCTAGAAGTTATTTTCACCCTAATCCAGGTAAGGCAGTGGATGCCCTGGACTGGTGTCTGAGAATAGTAATGGACTGGATGAGGGCAATACACCGAAGCTCAATCCAGAAAAATCTGTTCAGTTGCCTATTCTTGCACTCCCCATGAAGGATCGGGTGTGCAGTTTGAGGATGCTCCTGGATCTATCATTATAATTTGAGGCAGAGGTGGCCTCAGTGGCTAGGAGCACATTTTATCATTTTAGGTTGTGATCCCTTCTGGACACAGGTAGCATGGTGACAGTTATCCATGCTCCGGTAATCTCATTAGATTACTACAATGAACTGTTTTTGAAACTATGCTTGTGCCATCTGAGTGAGGTGGATAGCTACCAAGGAGGGGGCCATCTGAATCAGTAAAAGACAGCATGACTTAGCAAAGCCCATCATGTCCATCTAGAAAAACCACCACAAGAGAGAAAAGAGACCCTCCTTTTCACAGCAGTCCCCCGAAATTGCTACACAAAGGATTGGGGGACTTGCTGAACTTGGTGGGCTGTGGTGCATGGTAGGGTTTCCTGATAATTGGGCAAAAGCACCTTGAATGAGTGGAGCCCTTTCATCAATGGAAGACAATGGAAGCTGGTGGCTTCCTCCAATGTCAGTGGGGAGGTGAATCCAGGTTTCAATCAGAACGCTAAAGGTGCTGTCCAAGGTTTAAATAGCGCCTTTAGAGTTTTGACCGAAACCCAGAGCAGATTCAACACCCCATTGACATTAGAGCACCAGCCTCCACCATCCAATCACAGATCACGTCTGCCTCCATGGACTGTACCAGAAAAATTTGGGATCCACCACTCATGGGTGCAGCCACAGTGCAAAAACTTGGATCTGAGGCAGTGATCCTCAGGAATCCTCATGATTTTTTTGCACTGTGGCGGCACTCATGAGTGACGGATTCATGATTTCACTTGTTCAGTCCATGGAGATTGATGTGCTCTATGATTTGATTGTGGTTTGTGGGGTTTGCGCTGTAAAAATCATATGAAATCAAGAGGATCCCTGTCCTGGATCCACATTTTTTCACGGTGGTTGCACCCCAAGTGGCGGAACTCAGATTTTTCTGATACAGTCTATAGTGGCAGGTATGCTCTGCCACTCCATGTAAAAATCATGAGGATCTCTGCCTTGTATCCACATTTTCGCTCCATAGAAGTGTCCACAAGTGGAGGACTCATGATTTTTGTGGTTCAGCCTCCAGTCTCTGGAGGCAGATGTGCTCTGTGATTGGATTGTGGTTTTGTGAGTATTTTGTGATGAAATCATGAGGATCCCTTTTCGATTTCATGGATCCTTGTTTTACTTTCGATATTTAGAGATGCGTCACTGCGGGGTGTGGTGTGGAAAATGCACTCTGTGTGTGGTCAGGGGCTCTCTTCCACATATTCCAGAGCTGAGACTTGTGAGTTGGAAAGTCCTGAAGCAACCTTGGCTCAACTTAAAGCCCTGGGGATACCGCTCCATAAAATGAACACGTGAATCCGGCTCCCTTGTACTGATACTGACACACACGCGGGAGGGGGGGGGGACGCTCCTCTCTTTCAATCGCTTCCCAGCGGCCTTCCCCCAAACCCATCAAGCAAGGAGATTTTTTCCAAGCTGACTCACAGAACGAATGGCAGCGTCCTGTCATCCCCAGCGCGGCAAGCTGTTGCTTGTGCCGCTTCTGCTCTGCACGGTCCTCCTCCCTGCGCCGTGGATGGCTAGAGAGGAGGCGGGCGGGGGCGGAGCTCGCCTCACGCACGCCTCTCCCGGCCCCGCCCACCGCTCCGCTCTCTCCCTTGAGCTGGGACCGCAATGATTTAGAAGTTCAGGAATCCCACGTGACGTCACGGAGGGTGATGTAATGCTTCTCTAAATAGAACGTATTGTAACCCTCTCTCAGTCCAACGTGGTTCCTTCACCCAGGCTGCTGGTCGCTTCCCTTCTTACACTTGTTGGGTAAGTCCCTAAAAATACTGAACGGTCTTCTCTCTCTCTCCCCCCCCCCCCCCGCCACCTCCTCCTCGTTTTCTTTCCCAAATTCAACTTTTTGCATTGCATTTTAAAACTCGCCTTTCCGGAGCGCCTCTTAAAGTTCTCGCTTGCAAAGGATCCTGGTGGTTCCTTCATGTTGTCTTGTCCCGACGCGCGCGTGAAAGTCTCACAGCGGCAGGAGGGCAAAAGGAAAAGCCCAAAGTGAGAGAAAGCGCGGTCGGGACACAATTTGCGAACTGATTGTAAACGCTGTCTTTTCTTTTCGTGTCTTGTCTTTCTGTTTGGTTTGGCTGATATGGGTTCGGGATTTTCCGCAGTTACCTACAAAGTTGATGATTGTTTCGTTGGGACTTTGGCTGGGAAGAACGAACCGGTCTCGGTTCAAGCGGGGCGACCGGGAGGAGTCAGTGGCTAGTCCGAAAAGTGGCTAGTCCGAAAAGTGCGAGAATCGCACGGGGAAGATGTGCCGAGATGCGTGCGGGTGCAGTGATCCTATGTTGTTAAGTGTTATTAATTGGGATCCGGAGAGGGGGGATAAAATGATTGGGGTGTGTGGAGCGTGAAACCGGGGACGCGTTCAGATCTTTAAACGCCGAAGAAGGGGTGGGAGGGGCAGCCTTGGCGATGCTTTTCCAACAAGGCATGGGGAAAAGAGTGTGTGAAAGTTGGGAAGCGGGCTTGACGTTAAGCTAAGAGGTGGTGAAGAAAGTCACCCGTGTGCTGCCAGGAGGACTCTGCGCATGGCTTAAAGTCCTTCTCGCTCCCCACCCTCACGCGCTTCCCAGACACTTTGGGGACTTCTGTGACATAAGGACTCCCCAAACTTTAACCATTGTGATCGCTCGGATGTTGGGAACGCTCTGTATATTGTCAGGAACATTTTGTCTCTCCTTGCGCATCTCCTCACATGCTCCCTGGTAATTAAAAATAAATAAATAAATCAGGTCCCGAGGAAATCAGCTCTGGACCTGCTTTTCCAATCGCCTTTTTCCCTGGACTCCTTAAGCTGCAATCTCCGCTTGTCCGCAGGGAAGCGAATAGGTAAATGCCCTTGCCGAGAAGTTGCTACCTTCACGTTGGAGCCTTTCCTGCGGAGGATCAGCTAGAAATACAGCCCAGGCTCGTCTCTCTCTCCGCCCCGTACCTAACCCGGCGTAACATCTTTCTTGGGTGATGGAATGACAGCGCTCTGACGCCCCCCCCCCCTTCAAATATTTCTCGAGCTGCTGCCTTTCCCTGCCTCGTCCCTTGCTGCTCTCTCGCTGGCTGGCTTCAGCTCCCCAGCTAAAACTTTTGAACTCCGCGTCGAGAGTCCAAAGTGAATAATCAGCGATCGGGAGAGAAGTTTCTTCCTCGCTTATAATATTTGCTTGGCAAACTCTGCCCCCCTCCAAAAAAAATCAGTCATAGGTTTTCGTACTCTCCCCCCCCGCCGGCACAACACCAGCCCATCTCCAATCTCCTGCTGGTCCCTCTGCTGTTTTAATAGCTCAGGATTCGAGGTATGTATGTATATATTTGGTTGTTAGGTGGTTGCATCGCTATGTTGCCCCCCCCTCCCGTGTCGCCCCCGCCCTATCTGACACTATCTTTGGGAGTCAGAGCCTGGATTCTGGGCCATTACGTCATTCTGCAGCCTAGTAAAAGTGTGATTAAGAGACTCCGATATCGGGGGTGCTTAAGAGGACGGGGGTGGACGGGTTAGAAATGCTGATAAAGCAGTATACCTGGCTTCAAATCTGCATCTCAGTCCCGGCTCCGTTTCCCCGATTCTTTATATCCCCATCAGTGGGATATCTTCATTACAGACCACCCCCCTTCCCCTGACGCGCGCGTGCGCCTGCCTGCCTGCCTCCTGCCTTGGCTAAGTTTTGTCCTTTTAGAACACGAAGGAAAAGCGTGAAGGGGAATAGGTGCTAACTTCGCTAAACTTGCCTTCTGCACGATTTACTCCGGGCCACGCTGAGCGATCGTCAGGATCCATGGTTTCTAGTGAACCTGCACAGCAGCAAAGGCAGAAGATGTATTTCCCCTACTCCCCACTCCCACCCGTTTAATGGAGAGAAGAGGTAAATCGTTTGCTTGTCCCTTTAAATTCCCACAATCGGGCAGCATGACAGGACAGGAGATGTTTCCGATATATATCCATCCCATATAGCAGATTCCAATTTGTTAAAAGGGATGTCTTGGGGATTAAAACTGTTCAAAGAAAGGTTGGGCCCTAATATTCCGTTCCCAAATGATTGCAAACCACGGGCGCTTCTAATTGCAGCTTTGCCACGCAACTCATTTCACTTGGCAGTAACTGGCACAACCTGCGGGAAAAGGGGATTCGGACGAGTATTCCAAAGTCTGGTACATCAACCAACTCCCAAGAAAACTTTTTTGTAACAAGGAACTGTCATGGAGAAAGTCTAAAAACTAGGCTGCTTGGCTATTTGAACGAGACTCTGTGTGTGTGTGTGTGTATAGAGAAACATACATGAACTGTACACATACACGCATAAAATGTGTGTATCTATATAATTTCAATTCAGGTTCTTTTGGAGTTAAAGGGCAGCAACAGTTAATGAGAATCTGTGGCACTATTGGGAGGCGGGGGGGGAAGTTGCTGAAGTTTTAAAAGCTGTCTTTGGCATCTGTTACTTTTATGCTTCAGATTGAAAATTGAGCAAGAATTTAAAACAGCTAAAAGAGAGTGTCAGCGGTGCGGAGGAACTGAGGGAGAAACTGAACTCCTTCTTTGGGCCTTTTTATCCCTGTGCAGGTTGCAAAGCCCCAGAGAAAAGTGTGATTAATGATCAGCGATAAGTGATTAGTGGTTTTATTCAAACTGTTACCTCTGACCAGAAGCACACATCAGAGGATTAAGAGACTCTTTTAGATAAATGCTCATTAGTAGAAGGGGGAAATCAAAGATAATAGGCAGGCATGGAGGGACAACTTTCTAGGAAAATCATTCCTGTCTTTGGAATAATAAGCTCTTCACAGAAAGGCACTTTAATTTAAAAGTTGCTTTTATCTTGTAAATCAAAGTTCGAATCAGAAGTCCACTGGGCTATTATAACCTAGATTTTCCCATATCCACAAGACATAGATTATCCTAGTTGTGATATTTCTTTTTCATTTAAAGGAGCAATTGGGATCTTGAAAGAAACTGAACATTCTCGGGTCCAAGTATCTTAAGGTATCCACTTTGAATGTAGCAGGAGAAACCTGCTGCCAGTTTACTAGATGGTGCAGTACAGTTCTGGAGATGTATAGTTCTGGACTATGAATGGACCCTGCATGTAGCAGCTTGCTAGAGATCCTTCAGAGTTTACAAAAAGTTGATTCTGTCCCGGGTTTAGGCTAGACAGCTCTATGCATTTTAGTCACATTTTCCATGTGAGTTAAACACTACTGGAAAAACTAATCTCACTGGTTAAAGAAATAGAAGGGGTGAGAGACCAGGTGGTAGGTGGCAAGAACTACAACCTGAGCCCTCGATTATACTAGTGAATTGTAATAAAATATCTACTTTCAAGTGGTTAATTAAGCAGTTAAGATGGACAGTTTTACATGCAAACTCACAGAATCAAACAGGTTCTCCATTCGATTTAATTCTGTTTGGAAAAAAACACTGTTACTAGGAAAAACGCTGAAGAGGGTTGAATGCAGCAACTTCACTTTATCATAGAAAACGAATATGTATTATTTTGCAACATTTTGTGATATTCCCATTTGTAGATCTATTTGCAGTGGAATAAAAGAGCTCAAGTAATAAATTTGATTATATAAAGAAGGGAGGAAGGACATTGTCTATCATATGGTAACTTTGTTACAAATGCTCAAGTTTGAATTTCCTTAAAAAGAGGTCTGCACTCAAGTTCATATGGCTTAACCTGTTGCAGTTACAAGCTGGAAAGAAAGATGTCAGGTCAAGGGTAATATATTTGATTGAGTTATATTTTAGGATAGCAATATAGATTTTCTGGAAATGATACATCTGGACTTAAATTTATAACATGTTCTTTGTGAGATACCCATCACATATTATTGACACAACAAACGATGAGCTCCATCAGATGAATATTTTATTGCACATGGGTCCCTCTCACAAAGTCATCTACTTCCAGCGCACCTCCCAGCCCTTTTAGCCTTCTTTGCGCGACAAAACCTCCCCCAGTAACCGCCCCCAGTAAGTCCGACTTATTTTTTGAGAACTTGCCGCTATCCCCTGCTGTGTGCAGGAGAAGCAGCACAATCAAAACGGCCCACTGAATGGGCCATGTGCACTTTGTAATGAAGAAGTAATGAGGGACAAAAGTGCGGGCAGTGAAGCGATGTTAAGCAAATGCGATTTTCCCACGTGTGATGACGTTCTATATGAACACAGGAAAAGCTGGTGTTGCCCAGTTTGTAGTTTTAACTTGAAATGGGATTGGAGTTGGGGAAAGAGGGATGAAAAAAGTAAGCATTGTTAAAAACAGAAAGAAATATGCAGTAATGTGGACCATCTAACTTCAGTATGATTCTTGGGAAGACACTACATATGTATGGTTGGATGTTGTGTAGTTTGTGTGTGGGCCTTTTTAAAATTAGGAATCTAGAAAAGTTCCCCCCCCCCAACCTTTTGAGACTGGTTCATGCCTTGCAAAAGTTTCTTTTATAGCATTGCATGTAAGCCAATATTCCTCCATAGAAATCAGTCCTATATAGAAAACACTAGTGTACATCCTATGTGAGTATTTCATATTCTGAAAGACATACCGGTGTGATCAACTGACGTAACCACCTGTATGATTACTATGGAAGTGTGTTATGCATTCGAATTTTGTAATGTTTGAAATGGCTCTCAGCATTTGTCATACAAGGGCTCTTCATGGGTATTGGAGTGTACTTTCAAAATGATTTAGGTCTACAGGAAGAATCTCAAATGTGTTCAGTAGTCACTGCATAATGTATGAAATGGCCAGCCTTAGCTGGAAAGAGATGACTTTGATAGTAAACCATCATGGTCTGGGCAACTTTCTCTTGTTTTTTAAAATAAAAACTAACCCTTTCTGGAATTCAGACTGTGATGTGTCTGGTTAAGCAGTTGAAGAATGTTGTGTAGGCCTCTTAACTTAACAACTGACCTTTGCAGTGATCTGCCTTAAAATAAAAGCCTAGTCTAGGTTCATATGAAATCTCATACTATCATCGGTTTCCCCGGAGTTCTATTTCACTATTTTAAAGTTTCATCAACGTTTCTATTCCTTTGCCAAAACATTTTAATTCACAATGGTTACATCTGTTTAGTTCAGTTGACATAATTATCTTCAATGAAGGAGAGTACAATTTGGTTCTAATTGGAGTTTTTTTTTGTAGCTTTGTCTACATGTCTAACTACATAAAACAGCATCTCAGCAGGAAAAAGATTTTAAACCTGCATTAAAGTCAGAATTCTGAATGTTTCTCCACCAAATTTTACCATATTCATGTGTTTGCTGAAAGGTCTTATGCTGCATTTTGTTTTGGGTTTGCACTGGCTTTCTCACATGTAGCTTTTTAAAAAAAAAATAAAGAAGACACTAATTAGTTTTCATCATTACAATGCAACAATTTCCTAGTTCAGATTAGCTAAGCTCTAGTTATCGATACATGGATTTGTGGGAATGGAATGTACTCCCCCAGTTAGTAAGAGCTACAGTTCTAAGCTGCAATTCTGCATCGAGTTAGGTGGCTTAAATTCCACTGAAGTCAATGCAGCAGTGTGCAGGATTGTAGCTCTGGGATTCCAGATGTAGAACACTACCACATCTAATTTCTGAAGGCTGCAATTCATGGGTAGTGCAGTGCATGTCACATAGTCGCTTCTGGAGCTACTTTGGGAAGTACAGCAAAAAAACGTAAATAAATAAAATAACCAGCATTTCCCCCCTCTCTCTAGTAGTCATTTATTTCTACTTAGAAACCTTAATCATTATGTTGACTCAGTTTTGTGAAATGCAAAAGTAAAAGTAGGTGTGAAATGATGTATGACACATAACTTTAGGACACTCTATATTACTGTATTAAAAGATAGAATCAGATGCCAAACATGCATTCTTAGCTTTTAATGCTTGTACCTTGGTGTTACCGTCTAATTTGGAAATAGGTCCAGTTAATTGAAATGTAACTTGGTTTGAGATAAATAATATGCGTATGGTTACTGCCTTTGCTCACCAACCCTGAGCATGTTTACATTAATTTGAACAGAACTAACTTCCAGATCATGTATTAGCCATTAGTGTACTGTTTTATGGATACAGAACTGAGTTATTCGTTTATTGAGTTATTAGTTTGTTAAAGGGTTATATTCTGGTCTAATTTGAGTATCGGCTATGTTAAAATAATTATACAATACTTCTATAAGGAAATAATTCTTTAAAAGTCCTCAGAGAAATTCCATTCGCTCACAGATAACGTAAATTTCACAACAGACAACTTTAAAATTTTCATAATAGTAATGAAATGTACCCAGCTGACTCAAAATTACTACATGATGTTGCTACATCTGCATCTTTTTGTAGTTGTTCATACTTATTCATTTTATAGGTTTTATGGCTGATGAAATTAATTTCTAAACTCAAGTTGTTATGCCCATATCCACTTTCATTAATAATAACTAACTTCTTAGAATAATGGAAAATAACACTGTGTGAAGTTTTAATAGTTACAGTTATTGCCGAGATATTTTCAAGCCTGACATAGCATGCCTGGCATTTTCATTGATGTTTATTTCATCCACTAGAATACCTGTATCCCTGCTATTTTGTTCTAATGGATCCACAGGCTGCTAAAAGGGTGGTAATCCGAATTTAAACAACTAATTAAACAACAGGTAAAACAATTACCTCCCAGTCAACCAACTGTTAATGGATCAATTAAGCAGCAGTAAGCCCTCCCCTGCAAAAAACACCCCCCCCCCAAAAAAAATACAGCAGAAGAAATCTAGCAGAACCACTATGGAAAGAGAAGGCCTGAATGCCTTCTGAAATGCATTGTTTTTAACTTGTAGCTTTTTTAAAGTGTTGTAGTGGTTTTTAAATGTACAGATTGTGTGTATGTTGTATGTTTTTGCTGTTTTAATTTTTGTATATTGTTTTTAATTGTTTTTAATCCTATGTAAACTGCCCAGAGAGCTTCGGCTATGGGGCGGTATACAAATGTAATAAATAAATAAATATAAATAAATAAACTTAGTTGAAAAGCCAATGGAAGGACAGACCAAACTTTCCTTGAATTTAAAACCTTTGATATAATGGCTAGGAATGGATGAGAAATTTGTTCTATCTATGAATGTAACCAATTTGCTCTTCCCAAACCGAAATGCAAACTGGAACACGCCACCACACCAAAATCTGCACATTTCAGAATGTTGTGATGAAATTTGCAACTAAAAAAAAAATGTGCGCACAAATGCATATATTAAGGACAATTATGTGTATATTAAAGGAAAGTATGTCCTCAAATGCATTATACTAGAGGGAAATGCTTGCAAAAAGTGTACATTCCATAAAAAGTGCATATAAAAATGTGCATATTAGACAAAATGCGCACAACAATGTGTACAGAAATTTGTGGAGACTCTTTTGGCTGAATTTGCAACACATTTGCAAATTCAATATGCGGATTGAAACACATTTGCAGACAGAAAAATTAGAAACCAAACAAAACCAAAATTAACAGATTTGTCTATGCCTAGCCATGGCTGCCAAGCCTTATGCTGAACAATACCCTTCCTCCAATACTTTGAACAGCAGGAGAATCTGGTGGAACAGGGTCTCCAAGATTCTGAGGAAGATCTTAACATGGGGGAAAGTGGTACTTTTGGCTTCATAGGTGGGGAAGAAAGACCCCGGCAAGTCACTGTCAGTCAACATAGACAATAATAAGCTAATGGACAAATGGTCTGACTTGATGAAGTTTCATATGTCTGACTGTATGAAGCTTTAACGACCAGCACAAGCACTCTGAATTGGGCCTAGAAACCAACTAGGAGCAAATGAAGCTGTTGGAAAATGGGAATCATATGTTTTCTGTGATCTGCTCCAGACAACAACCTGGCAACTGGATTTTGAACCAGTTGTTGTTTTCTGAGAGCTCTTCAAAAGTAGCCCTATGTTCTCTTAGGCTGAAGTCCTAGGGTGACCATATGAAAAGGAGGACAGGGCTCCTGTATCTTTAGCAGTTGTATTGAAAAGGGATTTTCAGCAGGTGTCATGCAACACCTGGTGAAATTCCCTCTTCACCACAACAGTTAAAGCTGCAGGAGCCCTTCCCCCTTTTGTATCTGGTCACTCTTGTATAACTCCTGCAGCTTTAACTGTTGTGATGAAGAGGGAAATTCACCAGGAGCTGCATGCATACAAATGACACCTGCTGAAATTCCCCTTTCAATATAACTGTGAAAGAGACAGGAGCCTTGTCCTCCATTTCATATGGTCACCCTATCCCACTTGTCCCGGAATAAGCCCCATTGAATTCAATGGGGCTTACTTCTGAGTAGACCTTTATAGGATTGTTACTTAATTAAATGTTGGCATTCTGATTTGAATGTGTGAATTTTTGGTCTTCCCATGGTAACGCTAGCAAAACATTTGGATAGATGGGAGATGGCTGTGCCTATTCCATGTGTTCTAAAATGGCTTGCTATAATCAAGGAGAGATTTTCTATGACTTTTCTCTGTGGATTTTTAGATTTTCAAATTTCCAAATTAAAATGTTTAAGCTTACTGCAATTTCCTGAGTTTATGAGACGTTATGCTTTGTGTTTTCTTCCTCTTCTTTGAAACTCAAGGAGGCCCAAAGTAATTTTAAATAAATATTTTGGATTGTTACACTTAACAATGTTTGTTTAATGTTCATATAATGTAGTGCTTCTAGTCCTGATGCCTCTATGGTACCTCTACTATTAGAGGCAGTAAGCCTATACACCAGCTGGGGTACATGGGCTGGGGAACATGGGCGGAAGGGTGCTGTTGCACTCATGTCCTGCTTGTGGCTTCCCTGTTGACAGCTGGTTAGCCACTGCATGTACAGAATACTGGACTAGATGGACTCTTGGTCTGATCCAGCATGGCTGTTCTTATGCTCTTAGTTCTTGTGATCTTCTTGCATTGTGTCATCATTCTAATCTAGGACCATAGCCCAAAAGATTTCTCAGTTTGTGCTGTGCACCCAATAAGCTTTGAGTTTTGTGTTTCTCAGATAGCACCCTCCCACACACACACCTGGTATTAAAATCACGTTGCCAGTGACTAAGCAGCTGCATTGTCCCAGTTAGTTTCCAGGCACAATTCTAGGTATTTGGATTTACCTTCAAAGTCCTATAGGGCTTGAAACAGAGGAACCTGAATATTGACTCCATATTAGCCTCCCCTTATATTAAGGGCTTCCTCTAGGTGTTCTGGAAAAATAACTTGAAAGGCAGGATATAAATATTATAACATAAATAAAACCTCAAGCCATTATGGCAGCATTCCCCAACCTGGTGCCCTCCAGATATGTTGGATTACAACTCCCATTATCCCCAGTTAGCTCCTCAATGGCCATGCTGGTTGAATATGATGGGAGATTTAACCTGACATATATGGAGGGCATCAGGTTGGGAAAGGCTGTGTTATGAGAGAAATTTACACCTCATGTCAAATCGATATGATACAGTCATGGTGACGCCATATCCCTCTTCTGCATTTATACCTCAAAGTGCACACAATGACATCTGTTGCAATGTTTAGGATAATATGGAATAAAAACACATGAAATAATGCTCGAAAAGTGGTGTACGGAATGCCAAATGTACTCCAACAGGTATCAGTTCACTTCAATACTAATAAAAAAGCACTAGTGTAGTTCTAGCCATGGTGTGTGTGTCGTGGGGGGGGGGGGTAGGGATTGCTGTCGAAAAAGAGAAAATACTTGAGAGTCCCATGGGGTATGTGCAAGCTCTTGGATGTACCTAAAGCAGTTCTCTAGATTGTGGTACAAATGACAATTTAATCTGTCTAAAGGATGTGTGTACTAATGCAAGAACATCAAGGAAGTGAATGAGTTAGGTAAGAGCCTAGACAGGTTTATAGGAATCCATACTTGAACCTCACTAATTAGTTATTGTTAAAGGGTTAGAATAGATTAACCATATTGTTTTACTTATGGCGAGAGTGGTAAAGGATGGATCATTTCCACCATTTAACTGCAATTTTATGACTGAAGTAGGGATTCAAATCCACATTGGTGACTGTGAGTATAGAATCTGCAAATGGTAGTTAGTCTGGATTAATTAACACAGAATACATGAGTGTGATCTTGCCTATGTTGTCTGAGAGTAAGAAGACTGCCAAAACTGTTACCTTAACTTTGATTATTTCATTCAATACACATTGAATACAAGTGGTCAATATCTATTCGTATTCAGTGTGTGTGTTCCCTATAGTGTCACTATACTGCTATGAAAGGCCAGTAGCACATTCTTAAGAGATGCTTTAGAAATAGTGTTACCATATGAAAAGGAGGACAGGGCTCCTGTATCTTTAACAGTTGTACAGAGAAGGGATTTTCTGCAGGTGTCATTTGTATGCATACAGCATCTGGTGAAATTTCCTTTTTTATACAATTGTTAAAGATACAGGCGCCCTGTCCTCCTTTTCATATGGTACAATGCTCCAAGCCTCATTTAGGCATGATTTGTTCATTGCATTTGTTACTTTTTTCTTTGAATATCCCTTAAAATTGTTTTTTATGTAAACATTGATTTTCTAAAAACGGTCACTATTAGTTTAAACAATAATAAATATTTTTATTCAGAGAATTATTGCTATTTTCCCCCCTAGCCAAGCCACAAGATATTCTGAGCTCCTTACTTTATTACGAATTCACACAAGGTATTCTGAAGCTAAGAACTAGCTGCCAACATTGCAGCTGAGTTGTGGATTTCAAGCCTTGTATTCATGCCACAAAGTTTTTATTGCACTTTATGTAGCTGTATTTTAAACAATGAGTATGATCTAGACAAAGATAAGCACCTTTTAAACTCCACTGGTTTCAATGGGAGAGTTAAGGAACACACTTAGCTTTGTCTGAGTGGTTCCCAGAGATGTTTGTTTAAACGGTGGTGTCCATATACTTGAAGAAACAATGTGTGTTGCAATTATCACAATTTCAAATTGTTTTGTTTTGAATTGGCCCCATTCCACAGAGAGATATCGGCATATCTAACCTGAAGTAGAGATCCTTAACATTTCTTCCATTGTTCACACAGGCCAGGATCCAAAGAACTGTGAGCATCTCTACGTTAAGGGAATTTGTGTTGTTTACCAGTTGCTGTGCTTCCTGGTTCTTTGGCGCCATTGACATGGACTGCATTACATGGGGGGGAGAAGGACGACACGGGGGAAGATCCTGCTGTTTCCCAGGGCTCCTTTAAACAGCAGATATGTTTCGAGGGAGCAAGCACCTGCAACACTTGGCACACTTACTTGGGAGTAAGCCCCATTGAACACAATGGGACTTACTTCTGAGTAGACACATGAGGAACTACTAACACAAACTAACAGAAAGAAGAAAAATAAATAAAAATAATCACAAGCACAACTCTAACCCAGATCTGCCTCCCTTTGTTGCACGGAGGCATTTTACCCTCTTCTCCCTACAAAGCAAGTTTTACACACTGCCAATTTTGTGGCATTAAGGATTTACTCCAGCTTATCACTGTTTTTTTAAAAAACGGAATAAGGGAGGGTGGCCACGGGAGACATCCTGTTTGTTTACAGTGTCATGAAATCCAGTCAGAAACTTAGTATAAAATGTAATTAATAAAGATGATGATGATGAATGACTTTTTAAAAAGTAGATAGCAGGTACAGGGAATGATCCAGATATGGACCCTGGGGGTAGGTAGTGGGTCTTGAACTTTTTGCCCCCTGCTGTGGTCCTGATTCAGATTATTTCCCCCTCCCACGTGCTACTTGCATATGAAGGAAAGCGACCATTCACAGTAATGGAAACTTTTTCCAATCAAATAGCAAACTTGTGTCCAGCTAACCTGAATCAGGACCATAGTGGGGGATGGAGTATTAAATCCCCTACCTCCCACACTAGAGTCCCAATCTGGATCTGCCCTCTCCCCCCCCCCACATGTATTTGCTATTCATCTTGATTCCTACTTGATTTTATCTTGCTTTAAACTTAAAAGTTTTTATATTCTGTTTTTATTATACTATTAATATTTTATGGTTGTCAGTTTTGTGAACTGCCCAGAGAGCTTCGGCTGATGGGCAGGATAGAAATGTAATAAATAAATGCATAAAGGAATAAATATAAATATTTTTTCCAGAAGGAATTTACTAATTGCATGAATGATGTCTTGACTACTTTGGTCCTGACTTTCATAGTTCTTTGGATCGCATCCCATCTGAACAATAGAAGAAATAGCTAATTGAAGCAACTGTGTGAATGCTACCCTGGGCTCCACTAAATGAGCTATTTATAGCAGGCTCATGACTGGCCACTCAAGGAGGTTTCCCGGTCAATTACATGACACTGCAATCCTCCAGTTCTTCTCCCGTTCTTTCTATGGTTTAATTGAAAATGGAAAAAAGTAGCAACAAAAAGATCCCCTTCTATTTCACCATGAAAAGACAAAAATGTGTTATAAAAAAGAAACAGAAGACAACACCATTTTGTTGATGTATAAATGCAACATATAGAACTCCTAGTTAAAGGGGAAAAGGGGGAGGCGAAGGGAAGTATGTTTAAAAGGAGCACGTCATGATTGTGAGATGAAAATGGAAACCAGAAAGCTGTGGTAAAATTGTGGGATTTCCCCCTGGTGTAGAAATGTCCCCCATCTTAGGAGGTTTCATACTTCTTTTAAAATTTTTTTTAGCAGGTTGCCCTCATTTATACAGCAAACTATTTTTTTATTATCATATCATAGAATCATAGAATAGTTGAATTGGAAGGGACCTTTAAGGCCATTGAGTCCAATCTCCTACTCAATGCAGGAATCCATATAAAAGCATAACTGACAGATGGCTGTCTAGCTGCATCTTGAATGCCTCTAGTGTAGGAGCATCCACTACCCCCTTAGGTAATTGGTTCCATTGTTGTACTGCTCTAACAGTCAGAAAATTTGTCCTGATGTCCAGCCGGAATCTGGGTTCCTGTAACTTGAGCCCATTATTCCATGTCTTGCACTCTGGGTCCTCCTCTGTATGACAACCTCAAGTACTTGAAGAGTGCTATCATGACCCCCTCTAGATGAATTCCGTTTGACGCCTGGTTAGCCGATTATGCGCATAATCGCTGAAGCGCTTTATCGTAAATACTTGTATGCAGGAGGTAATTGAGCGCACAACTGGTGGCCTTACTGGTTGTTTGAAATGCGCTTTACAAGTAGTTAATGCAGAGAATCGCTTGTTCACATAGTCAAAATGCACTTTAACGGCCGGAGCAAAATAAAACTTGCTATTTAACGCGCATTCGATAATGCACATAATCAGAGAGAAAAAGCACCTCAACTCCCGATTTATGCTCTGCTCTTGTAGAGGCAAAAATTTTAATGAGACTTCAAAGAGCTTCAAACATCTCGTGTAGAGGCAGCCCATGTCTCCCCTCAGTCTTCTCTTCTCAAGGCTAATGCACCCAGTTCTTTCAATCCCTCCTCATAGGGCTTTGTTTCTAGACTCCTGATCATCTTTGTTTCTAACCCAGCTTGTGATAGACTCCAATAGAAGAAAGGAGATCAGCCAATAAATGAAAACAAATCAAACATTTAAGGGATGCTCCTATGCGTATTTAGACAGAAACAATACATAGAGCTCCCAGTATGTAGGGTGACCAGATTTTGGAACCCAAAATCCCGGTCCAAAATGGCCACCCAAAAAGGCTGCCCAAAGGGGGCATGGCCACCCCCCCAAAAGCATAAAATATATTTTTTTAAAGGCCACCCGCTATGTGAGATCTGAACCCCCCCGCCACCCCTCACCCGAAACAAACCCCACCACCACCAAGCCACCCCCCCAAAAAAACACAGCGAGGGGGGAGGGGGCTTACCTGCTGGGGCTGTCCGCTGCCGTCCGCTGGCGTCCGCGGGTGCCAGCAGACAGTCCCAGCAGGTAAGAAGCGGGAGGCGGGAGGGCCCCCCCACTTACCTGCCAGGGCGGCCGCTTCCCTCCGGTGCTCAAATCTACTGAGAAACAGGCTTCACGGCCTGTCCCTCAGTAGCGCGCCAGGTGATGACGTCATCACCCGGCACGCTACTGAGGGACAGGCCGCGAAGCCTGTTTCTCAGTAGATTTGAACACCGGAGGGAAGCGGCTGCCCCAGCAGGTAAGTGGGGGGGGGGCTCCTGCCTCCCGCCTCCCACTCCTTACCTGCAGGGGCAGCCGCCTCCCTCTGGTGCTCGAATCTACTGAGAAACAGGCTTCGCGGCCTGTCCCTCAGTAGAACGCCGGGTGATGACGTCATCACCCGGCACACTACTGAGGGACAGGCCGCAAAGCCTGTTTCTCAGTAGATTCGAGCACTGGAGGGAAGCGGATGCCCCAGCAGGTGGTGGCAGGTGGGGGGTCCCCCCTCCCGAAACCCCACCATCAAGCCACCCATCCACCCCAAAACCCAGCCCAGACCTACCGGGTCTACTACCGCTCGTCGCCGCCACCACGTGACCCCACGCAGCCCCAGTTTGCCCCCGCCGCCCCCCGGTTGGCCCGGATTGCCCCAGGTTTCCCGGTTAGGACCGGGAAACCCCGGGCAATCTGGTCACTCTACCAGTATGGCCCAGTCATCATAGCTTGTTGGGTCATGCTGGGAGTTGTCAGCATAGGATTGTATCCTTATGTGGGTTAGCATAAGCTCTACCTTGAGGCTAAGCTGTTTTCCAGATCCTGATATTGGTCTTAATTTATTTCATGCTTAGGCCATCCTTCTTCAAAGGAATTTAGGGTAACATCCATAGTAGTAGAATGCCCTTCCTAGAGAGGCTCACCTTAGAAGGCCTTTTAAAAAACACTGTGGTTTTACGAAGTTTCAGCTCTGGCTTCTTATTTCTCTTTTTGCTTTAATTGATTTATGTTGCAAGTTTATACTCACTTGGGAGAAAACCTTATTGAATTCAATGGGGCTTATTTCTTAGTAGACATGTATAAGATTGCACAATTGGTCTTGCAAAGTCTCCCCCCCCCCGCTTTCTGTGTTAAAGTGATTCAATTCTATTTTAATATGATACTGTATCGGTTGCATTTTATTGTAATTTTGTTCATTTTAATACCTTTAAATTGCTCAGAGAATTTGGTTATATAAATTCTATAAATAGAGCATAAATGAATAAAGGAGTTCTCTCCCCCCACCCCCAGTTTTTTCCTCACAACAACCCTATGATGTAGGCTAGGCTGAGAGATAGTGATTGGCCCATGGCTGCCCAATGAGTTTGATGTTTGAGCAGGAATCTGAATTTGGGATTCCCCAGTCTTAATCTTACTTTCTATCCAGCACAGTGTTTTATAAACTTGTTTTCTGTTGGCTCAAAATATCATGTGGCATTGAAACACTTGCTTACAGTATTCATAAATTGTAAAAGGGAGTAGTCCCACTCCAAAAACAGTTATTCTTGAAGTCCCATTGAAATGAATGATGCTGGAGGCAATTGTAATCTTGCAGATGAATGTTGGAACTAGTGCTGTCCTGAACATTTTTTCCACTTTTTTTTTTTTAAAACCATTCTCATGCAATTTGATAGAAAAGAAATTGTTTTTGAAAGAAATATTCAAAGATGAAAAGGTTGGAGAAATTTTCATGGGTGGGGTTTGAGGTTCTTGTGGCCCTAAAGTGTGTGAGAGTGTCCTGTTTTTCATTGTACAATTCTCTTTCTGCAACCTCCCTGCTTCCTGAGGAAAATATCATGAGATAATTCCTTCCCCATGGGCCTTTTTCATATTGAGGAAGTGTGGGCAGCAAGGGAGGTTGCAGAGTGATGGAGAGATGTGTAATAGGAAGACAACACATACACACAGCACCCTTGGCCACCTCACTATGATAAGGTTCTTGTCTGTACTGGCTTTTGTTTTTGTTTGTATATGTGCCCAGGTGAATCCCAGGGGAGGGGGCGAATGGGGTGCCCTTATTGGTGTAATCTCAGGCAGAGGGAGATATGACATTGAGGTTGGACACGTCAGGTAAGGGAACTTTTGGTCCCAACTTTTGGTCCTTCCCCCATCTCAAGATTCAGGTTGCCCAATAAAGCAATCACTATCCATGACTAGATTGTGGATGAAAGGGCTGGCCTGGTGGGCACTGAGACCTGGGTGGATGAGCTGGGCGTAGTGGATCTGTCTCAGTTCTGTCCACCAGACTAGACTGTCCACCAGACTACACTGGAGGGCTGGGGGGAGGAGTTGCTGTCATCCACAAGGATTCCATCTTCCTCACAAGGAAGCCCACCCATCCTAGTACCAGTTTTGAGGGTTTATGCCTTGTGCTGGGCCAAAGACACAGAACAGGTATTCTGCTGATGTACTGCCCACCCCGCTGCCCAGCAGTCTCCCCGCCTTAGCTGGCTGGTCTAGTCTCGGAGGTGGTGTGGGAGGACACTAGGACTGTGGTTTTGGGGAACTTCAATATCAACACTGAGGCTGTCCTGAAAGGGCCCACTCGGGATTTCATGGCTACCATGACAACCATGGGGCTGTCTCAGTACATCGTTGGCCCAACACATGTGGCAGGACATACCCTAGATCTGGTTCTTACTGTTGGTCGGATGGGGAAAGATATGGTTTTCAACAACCCCATTGTCATGGACAGATCATTTGCTTATGAAATTTGGTTTGCTGGTAGCAGAGGCTCCCTACAGGGGTGGGGGACTGATTAAGATGGTCCATCTCTGGAGACATATGGAATCCAAAGGATTCCTGAACACTCTGGGGGATTTTCCAGCTGATAGGGCTGGTGAGTCGGTCGAGGCCTTGGTCTCACCATCAATACTATCACTTCCAAGCGCCCACTCTGGTGCTGTGGAGCCCGTAATTCACCTTGGTTTCCATCTATGGCAATGAAACAGGCTGGACGATGGCTAGAGTGCAGGTGGTGCAGGTCTTGGAGCAAGTACAATTGAAGATTAGCAAAGACTTGTTGTTGTGCCAACTATGTGGCAGTGAGGATGGCAAAAAAAATAAAATATCTTATTATGCCTCTTCTATTTCACCCTCAAAATGTTGCCCAGCAGAACTATTCGAGGTGTTAAGAACCTTTTGGGACAAGGCTCAGGCTCAGGCTCAGAGAAACTCAGTCATCTGCTGTGATAAATCCACTAGGCACTTCGAGGAGAAAGTTGCTTGTATTCACTCAGAACTTGATGCCACAGTTATCTCAGGTGTCCAGTGCCCCATCTGGTCATGTTTCCTGGGATCAGTTCCAGTTGTTGCAGCCTGATGATGTGGACAAGATGCTCGGATCAGTCCATCCCACCACATGTAAGCTTGACCCTTGCCCATCCTGGCTAATACGATCCAGCAGAGGTGGATTGATTGGGTGGATCCAGGGCGTGTTTAACGCCTTACTTTGTTGGTGGGGTGCTTGCTGTCTTGAAAGGGGCTGTAGTGCAGCCTCTCCTGAAGAGGACCTCCCTGGACCCAGAGGAATATGAGAACAACCACCCTATCACTAATATCCCCTTTTTGGGCAAGGTGCTTGAGCGTGTGGTGGCTGGGCAGCTTCAGACGTTCTTGGAGGAAACTGATTATCTGGACCCATTTCAGTCTGGTTTCAGGCCAGGGCATAGCTCTGAAACAGCCTTGGCTGCTCTGACTGACAACCTACTCTGGATGAAAGACAGGGGGAGTACTACCCTGTTGATCTTCCTGGAACTCTCAGTGGCTTTCAATACCATTGATCATGGTATCTTACTGGATCGGCTCTGCGAGATGGGAGTAGGAGGCATTGTGTTACAGTGGTTCCACTCCGATTCCAGAGAGTGGCATTGGGGGATTCCTGTTTCACCCCATGGCTATTAAGCTGTGGGGTGCCACAGGGTTGTATTCTATCCCCCATGCTGTTCAATATCTATATGAAGCCACTGGGTGAGGTCATTAGGAGTTTTGGGGTTGGGCGTCATCAGTATGCTGACGATATTCAACTCTACTTTTCCTTGTCGTCAGAGTCAGCTGAGGCTGTGAAGGTGCTGGACCAGTGCCTGGAAGTTGTAATGGGCTGGATGAGGGCTAATAAACTGAAGCTGAATCCGGATAAGAAGGAAGCTCCGTGAACTGGTGGTTCCCGAGCCTGGGAATTGAGTTAGCAACCTGTTCTGGATGGGGTTGCACTCCCTCTGAAGGAGCAGGTGCGTAGCTTGGGAGTACTCATAGATCCATCCTTGTCACTGGAGGCCCAGGTGGACTCCATGGCCCAGAGTACTTGGGGCCAGTTTCAGCTGATCTGACAGCTATGGCCTTTCCTCAACAGGGATAACCTAGCCACAGTAGTGCATGCACTGGTAACTTCCCGATTAGACTACTGCAATGCACTCTACTTGGGGCTGCCCTTGAAAACAACTCAGAAGTTGCAGCTAGTGCAAAATGAGAAGCTAGACTGCTGACCATCTATAAAGACCATATAACACTGGTCTTAAAGGAATTGCACTGGTTGCCTATATACTTCCGGTTGGAATTCAAGGTGTTGCTAATGATGTTTAAAGTCCTAAATGGCTTGGGACCTCGATACTTGAGAGCACTTCTCCCTATATATGCCTGCTTGAGACTTAAGATCTGTTGGAGGAGCCTTCCTCCATACCCCACCAATGCAAAACATATCCTATAGTGGGGCATGGGAGAGGGCTTTCTCTATTGTGGCAACCCAGCTGTGAAATTCCCTCCCTTTTGAGGCCTGACTGGTGCCGGCACTGGCTTCATTTCAGTGCCAAGTTAAGACATGGCTTTTTAAAAAAGCTTTTGATGGTTAAATTCCTCCCACAAAGTTGCCCATAGTTTAAACTGTTTTGATTGGTTTTACTGTTTTAAAATTCTATCCTGGTTTTAGCTTATTAATGGTATAATTTGTTTTTAGCTGTGCATATTTATTGTTTTATATTGGTTGTATGATTTTATCTGTACGCCATCTTGCAATCCTTGTGATATAGGGCAGGATACAAACATTTTAATAAATAAATAAAATAAAAAATAAGGTAAGCTCAAAAATATCACCAAAAGAAATTGTATAGCATCCTAAGAATGAGGCAGAAAAATGGAAGCCTCTTTCATGGCAGAAGAAAACTTTTGGGAAACTGGAGGACAGGTTTTGGTCCAGCACTATTTGGAACTGTAAACTGAATTGTAGAGCTGACTCGTAAGAGTTCTGAAGAAGAAATGTTGACAATAGTGGAACTTTAGGGTGTTCAAGGCAGTTCAAATGCTTTATTTATCTTTACAGTTCCCTTCCTCTTCCTCTTTCTGCAGTTGCAGAGGCTGAGCATGAATAATAGTGGCTTTCCTAATACTTCTAGCGAATTCCTGAATCACAAAACAAACACAAAACTCGCACATGAACATTACTAAGGTTTAGCCTGTTCCTAATTGGTTCTGGATCAGCTTATACCTGGTATTTTAGCACATTCTTATTTGTGTGTCTGGTAATAATATGATCCATTTGTGACTGAAGCTGATGTTTTAAACTGAAATGTTTCACATTTTAAAATCTATTTTTAATCTATTCACTATCTCTATATTTCCATATTCTATAAAATTTTTTTAAATAAATCTATAAATTTAGAACTTGGATGCACTTCTGGTGGTCATTTGTTCTGTTTTGGAGTGCATTACTGAAAAACCATAACATTTCTTCTTTTATTTATTTCTACCATGTGAATAGGTGATTAATCAATAAGAGAAAAACAGTGGTTAAGGCGAGCAGGATCAGACAGTTAGGGCAACCAACAAACATTATGGAGTACCAATAAAATCTTCTGCTGATATTTGTCACTAAGTTTTGGCTAGGCTACTGATAAACACATTATGGGAATTCTGGCAAAACATGCAATGTACTTTCATCGCAGAGAATAATTCACCAAACGTAATCCTTCGACAACAACAAAAGTGTATGCTAAGTAAGCATACATCCCTGTGAATTCAGAGATTTAGTGCACAAACCTAAACTCAGTAGAACTTACTTCTGAATAAATATTCATAGGTTTGTACTGTTAAATTGGCAAGTTGTCACAGCACTTAAAATTAAAGCCCTTATGTAAGTTGTAGAAATGTCATGCAGCTTAATCTTAAGTATGTTTACTCAGAGTTAAGTCCTATTGTCACTCTGACATACGTGTGCATAGGATTGCAGCCTTAGCATGTTTACTCATGAGTTGTACTTGTAACTTATTTTTTCTCAATGGTGGGAGGAATATTCAAATAGCTGATTTGTAATCTATTCCTATCCCGTCTAACTTTACCATCTCACCTTTCTCATGTTACACGTTTTGAAGTTATACCCAGGGAAACATAAGAAAGAGGAAAATCCTGTTCATTTTTTCCTCTTCCTCTGGTTTTAACTCATTATCTTTCTACTGCTTTCCCTCCCAACAGAGCCTGACATTTTCTAGAGGCGAGGTGGAATTTAAGAATTATTTAAAGATTAATATCTTTATCATTGAAGCAAACTTTACTAACATTTTGGGAAACCAAAGTTGCAATGATCTTGAGCCAATGTGACTCAGTTTTCCTATCTCACTAAGCACCCGGGGGGGGGGGGGGTTGTAACCATGAGTGTTTAGGGTGGCTTAGTGTGATGTCCGAACCTGGTGCACCTTTTCTGTTGTGAGTTATTTTCTGCAAATAAGTCACCCTGAGAACCTTTGGCTTGTAGTAGGGTTGTTTAAGGTGGCTTGTTCTCAGGATGGCTTGTTGTGATGTCCAAACCAGGCAGAGTTGCTTCAGCATGGGTTGTTTAAAATGGTAAGAGAGCCACCTGGCTAGTTACTGTGCTAAGTAGAGCAGTTACTCCACAAATCCCCCAAAGTTTAAATAAATAAATAAATAAATAAATAAATAAAGTTAAATTTGCACATATCTCCCAAGGGTGAAAAAGAAAATGATTGTAAATTTGCACAAATTACCCTGAAGATGGGGGGGGGGGGGGAAATCTGCAAAAAAAAATGTACTCCACAGAGTAGCAGAGGAGGTTTTGGAAATTGTGCTGCAAAGGCCCATGGGATACATGCTGGGAGCCAGTGGGAAGGGGGAAACAAGCCATGGCCAGACGCAGAGCTCTTGATCATTTTTCGAGAGTAACATGGGTTAGCCAGAAAACACACAACCCACTGTTGCTTATTTTTAGGGTGATTTATCATGACGTGCGAACCAGTCCTCTGTGTGTGCTTACGTATGTGTGTACGCACTATATAATTTTGCAGTCGTTGCAAAATAAAAAAGTAAAACAAAACAACAACAACAAAAACCAGGCAAGGAAACCAATGTCATACCGGCAGTCCTTTAACTTGACACCTTAACTCTGTAAAATGAGGGTCTCAATTACATTTTCTTTAGTTTTTATGAAACTCCAGTGTTTCTATGAAAACGTGCTAATTTTAAACTTCTCTGGCCTTTCTCACAGCATTCTTAAAATGTTGCACAATAAATATGTGTGTACTCTGTAAGGCATCTAAGGTAAAATGTTTTGCGCCTCTGTGTGTCACTGATTGAGAGAAAGCCCTCCAGACTGCAATAATCAGCAGAGAATTATTAAAACCAAACTATTATTCCTTTGTCAAAAAATTGTAAATAGCATTATTTATATGGGCCTCAATATAAGTACATTGTTTTGTGTTCTCTTTGCTAACTCTGTGACTGACTAAACCATTATTCTCCGAACATTGCCCTGCTGAGATCATCCATGACAATGGTGTAAAAACAAACATGCTTCAACACGATAAAGTCACTATATAATTTTAAAGTGGTGTTCTGTGCGCCAAAATCAACGTGTTAATTTCAGCTCCAGTCAGGGCAAAGAAAAACACCTTCTTTCCCCCTGCCCCACCCTGCCCCATTGAAAAATGCATCATTTTTAGGAGGAGGGAGGAATAATTGAGCCCACTCCTGCAGTGCACTGAGCATCAAATAATCCAGCATGCTATCATGTGTATTCACACCCGTAATCAGTGGGAACAGAGGATACCGAACACTCCTCTTAATCATCTCCTTCCCTCAAAGCTTAGTAAGACTTCCAGAGAATCTTGAGCCTCATTAATTCAAAACCTTGACATATGCTTGAGAGTTAAGTTTCTTTTTTGTTAAAGAATCAGATGTTCTCCACTCAGTAGATTGTAAGGACTAGGCCCATTTCAGTCTTTAGTCTCCTCAAGAGAAGTCTGCTTCCTTAATAAACACAAAAACTAGATTTATTATTCTTTTTAAAAATAACTTTCTTCAAAAAAACAAAAAAAAAAGGGGGGGGAAAGAAATCCCCACTGAAAACAATTTACAGCACCATCCTATGGATTCTACTCAGAAGTAAATACCGTTGCGTTCAAGTAAGTGAAAATAGGACTGCAGCCTAAACACAGTTACTGAGGAGCAGTGAAGGCTACAGGTTTTTGAGGGCCATTCGGAAAGATATCTTCAATGCCCCCCTCAGTGAGTCTATCTTCTCACTATCTTCGTCACCAGGTGCCATTGCTCCTCCTCTTCTTTCTCATCATGGCTTCCACTTGCTTGCTTGACAAACAGAGCAAGTAGACAGGGAGCACATAGACCGTGGCATCTACTGCTCCTCTTTCTCACCACTATTGCTGTCTGGGCCAAAGTGAGAAGCAGGTGAGCAAGCAGGTTGCCATAGTGAAGAGAAGGAACAATTCCAGGGCTGTGGGCCCTCGACAGGTGCCTCAATCTGCTTACCCTTGACACCGGCCTTGCTAAGGAATATTCACCATTGAACACAGCGGGATATACTTCTAAGAAAGTCAACGTAGATGGTATTGCTGTGTTAGTTCTTTTTTTTTATGCACCCTAAAACAGTAAGAGAAGGGCCCAAACATTTGTCCCCTCTCGCTTTATAGCCATTCTAGATTATCAAAAGCTAGGGTGACTATATGGAAAGGAGGACAGTACTCCTGTATCTTTAACAGTTGTATAGAAAAGGGAATTTTAAGAGGTGTCATTTGTATGCATGCAGCACCTGGTGAAATTCCCTCTTCATCACGAGAGTTAAAGCTGCAGGAGCCCTGCCCTCTTGACCAGATACAAAAGAGGGCAGGGCTCCTGCTGCTTTAATTGCTGTGATGAAGAGGGAATTTCACCAGGCGCTGCAAGAATACAAATGACACCTGCGGAAATTCCCTTTTCTATACAGCTGTTAAAGATACAGGAGCCCTGTCCTCCTTTCCATATGGCCATCCTCTTTTGTCAAAAAACACTTCTGCTTGAAATGACTTTGTTGTACCTAGTGTGAAATAATCTAATGGGCTTCAGTGAAAAAGCAGCTATACCCTGTTCTATATCCAAGATGGAAAATTAACAAATGGATTATCTTCTGTGGACAATACCAGTGGTGTCCTTCAATTTAAATAGTTACTCTACTTCTGAAATCTCTTCACTAGCTTCCCATTTATTCTAGGATTATGTATAAGTGGCTTCTTATGACTTTTAAAGTCTTTCATGGTTTAGCTCCTCCTTATCTTTCATCCCTTATCTGGCATCATAGTCCTGCTTGCGTTTTCATTCCTCAGATATCATGCTTCCGATCTGTCCAATGGTTTCTACGTCTCTTGCCCAGCTACGCCCATTCTCTCTTACTGCTCCCTATTTCTGGAATTCTCTTCTAGAGTATTTATGAAGTGCAGGTTCAATTACTGTTTGTAAATCTCAGCTGAAAACTTTTCTCTTTTCCAAAGTTGTAGCACTCTAGTGTAGATTTTATTTATTGCTTTGTAATGTTGATTATTCAATTTTGTAGTGATTCCTGTTTGGTGTATTTCCTTCCTTCACTTTTTGGGTGTATTTCTGAATGTATGCCTTTCTGAAAGGGATTTGCTGTTTTCTTGTTTTATTCTGTACAGTGTCATGTACAGTTATGGCACTATATAAAATTATTATTATTATCATCTCTCTTTTCTTGCTGGTGGTGGTTTTTTTAGACGGACATAATGGGCTTTACCAAGTCATGCTATCTTTTACAGATTCAAGAATTTCCTGACAATTGAACATGTTTTAACTATGACTGTTTTCTGGATATTGGTGTGGATGTATTTTGGTTGGTCCATTTTCTGAAGGTTTTCTGTATAGTTTTTTGATGTGATACTGGTGACAGATGCAACTAACTACTACTACTTATTATTATTATGATTATTATGATTATTATTATTGGTGATGAATGATCTGAATCCCTTTTATTAGCACTGTAAGTGTCCTGGAATCTAAAGATTGTTACTGTGCTGGTATACATGAACATACTTACTAGAAAGTAAGCATACTTACTAGTTAGGATATGGGAAATTCATGATTAAATCTCCTGACATATTTTTCATGTAGTGAAAAGCAGTTAGGGGATTTAACTAAAATAATTAAATCTCAAGAAGAAAGCCTGCCTCTTTCCTTCTCCACAGGTAGTAGTAGCATTGTGGATTATGATTTGGAAAGACAGATACAATATGGATACCTTCTCCCCCACTCCACCCCCTTGCCAATAGCAGCTTCAATGGTGGGCTGTTTAAATTAGAGAAACACCACAGGAGAATTAGTAAAATTCCCCTTCTTCCTCGACAACACCCTTTAGTCCACATTGACCCTCCCCAATGCACATGCTTTTAACCAAAGAAAAAACTGCTGGGAGCTCTGTAACCAGATCTCTCACATCGCATTTAGGTTGGCCCCACTGAACTCAGTGGCAATTGCTTCCAAAAAAGCATACTTGGGATCAGTCTGTAAGGCTGTGATGTAGAACACAGACTCCTGCTCTCTACATTCAGGAAATAAGTGCTTGGAATTAATAACCAACTGCTGGTCCTGTCCACATTTGGTTTGTGAACATGGCTGGATGGGAGGATTCTGTTGCGGAAGGTGATTATGATGCCTGGGAAACATTTGAGCTTGTTCTTAAGTATACCTGCTCCAGTATACAGGAAGGTCAGGAATCAGAACCAATGCCATCCTCTCATTTGAAGTGGTTTTTAAATGTACAGATTGTGTGTATGTTGTATGTTTTTGCTGTTTTAATTTTTGTATATTGTTTTTAATTGTTTTTAATCCTATGTAAACCGCCCAGAGAGCTTCGGCTATGGGGCGGTATACAAATGTAATAAATAAATAAATCTGATTTTTGATTTTATCAATTTTATCAATTTTCAATTTTATCAATATCAACACCTATATACCGTATTTCCTCTATTCTAAGACACACTCCCCCCCCATATTTACATCTGTAAAAATGGAGTGCGTCTTAGAATCAATGGCATCTAAGAATCGCGGGAAGATACACCCCCCCACCCACTGCGCCTTCACAAAGGGGCTCTGCATGCCCCCCCAAGTGACTCAGCCTTCCCCACTCACCTCCGCACCGCTGGCACCGACCTCCTTGGCCTCCAGCACTGCCACGGTCCTCACCGCCAGCGCTGTCCTGGTCCTCGCTGCCAGCGCCGCTTGCAGCAGCCTCCCCGGCCTGGAAACGCGGTGTTACTACAAAGTAGGCCACGATCCCGTGGGATCTCTCACGGGATCGTGGCCTCTTTTGTAGTAACGCCGTGTTTCTAGGTCGGGGAGGCTGCTGCAAGCAGTGCTGGAGGCGAGGACCGGAGCAGCGATGGAGGTGAGTCAGGAAGGCTATTCCTTACTGCTGCGGCGGCAGCTCCTCGCTGGCAGCGGTCTCCCCAGTGCTGGCGCTGGCGGACTGGGATGGCGTGGACCGGGGCGTCGCTGGCGTCGAGGACCAGGGCAGCGCTGGCGATGTGGACCGGGGCGGTGCTGGCAGCGAGGACCGGGGCAGCGAGGACCAGGGTGGCGCTGGTGGTGAGTGGGGAAGGGAGGAGGGGGACTCATGCCTGGCCTGGCCCAGCCCAGCAGGTCCCTGGGTGGCAGATCGAGGGGGGGCATGCACAGCCCTACTGTATTTCTTCGATTCTAAGATGCACTGATCCCCAATATTAGGTGTCTGAAAATGGGATGCATCTTAGAATCGACGCAACACATTTTTCCTGATGGTGGCCCTAAAATGAATTGATGGCGTCTTAGATTCGGTGAAATATGGTAGTGTGGGCCCTCATAAGTTTTCCCTTTCTTGAGCTGTTTATCGCTACATGGAGCATAATAGCTAGTATTTTGTAGTATCATGGTCTTGAGTTGTGCAGATTTGAAGCTTGACATTAGTAAGAAAGAAGAGACATAGGCCCTTTCTACACCATATGGGTGTAGAAGAAGGGAGGGAGGGCGATCCCTGAAGTACCTAATCCACACTATCAGGAACTTTTGCATTTTGTTTTTCTCTTCGGATCAAATCAGCTGTGGGGTTCATGCATATCCGTGCGCGCGCATACACACACAATTTAGAATGATGCTAAAAGACATTAAAAACAAAACAAAACCTTTCCCTGCAGTATATTCCTGAACACCCAACCATCATAGTACATGCATGCTTTTCCACTTCAGGACAAATCACAGCTGTGTGGGTTGGATTTAAATTGTGAAAATGACATGAGAGTTAAGGGTTAAAAAACCCCTCTCTTCCTCCAGTGCTGCAGATCCAATCCGAATACCCCTTCCAGCTGCAGGGAAAGCACACCTCTCTGGACACACACAGAGATGTCTGTGACATATTAACTTTAGTCCTAATTTGTACCAGCTAATTTATTAATGGACGCACAGCTGTGCCTCCATTGTTAAGGGCCGTCAGTAAAAAACACATTCCGCCATGTTAAAGTGATAATTGGGGGGGGGGTCATTCTAACAGCCATAAAATCGAAAATGTTTCATCAACCTTTCTGAAATTTACAGGTGCCAGAAAGAAATGTTTGTTTTACATTACCTGAAAATTTCAAGAAGAGTGGTGAAAGATTGAGGGAAGGAGAGCAGTTTAAGGTAGAAAAGGAATACAAACCTGTCTCCCTGCTTTTGTAAAATTTAGTTCCGGGTTGAGACTCTTGTGCTCACAATTTGCATAATTTCTAGAGTCTTATTAATTAATCCAGTGGTGGGGTCTTCTTCCTCCTTGACTGTAGTTGGTGGAAAGCGTTTTGTTTTTTTAAAATTCCCTTCAGTTGACTTTTAAGGACTATTTTAACCTCTCATTCAAGTCAATGAGGCGGCCATCTTCCCTCATAGCGTGACACACGCTCAGTAGCGTCGCTCTCCCCCCCCCGCCTTAGAATGTGGGGTGTGTGAGTGAAATGGCCGCTGCCTCTAGCACAGACCTTTTGAGTGAAGAAGAAGAGTTTCTCTTTTCTCTTCTGGAACATGCATTCCTTTGGCTCTGAGAGTATTTTGGGCTATCTTCATAAGGCCAGTTTGCTCTTTTGCTCCCTGGTGAAGCAGGGTGTGGTTCCTCTGGATCCATGGTAACCTGATCTTCAGATCTCTCCAGGGAATAGGTGGCTATACCTTTCTTTCTATCCCCCACCCCCCCAACCCCATACACACACACTGCTCCTTCCCTCTTTTCTAAGAGTTTGGTCCATACTGCTATAAGTTGAAAGCTTCAAACACTTCATTTAATTAGTTTGGGCCAGTGTTAAGTTTTAAGTACAACGTTGAAACCTTTCAAAGTGCTTCTGGGCCTACAACGCTGGTTTCGGCCTAGTCACCCTGTTTTTCTAATAAGGTTTAGAAACAGTTGAGCTGTCGTTTATTTTGCATAGTGTACACACATGGATTTTCTTTCTAATCTTTGCAGTCTACACTGCCTCCCTCCTTGATGTGTTTTTAGATGCAGACAACCCCTTTTTTGTTCCAGCAGGCCTTTGGCAAATAATCTGGACCTCTGTCTATACCTTTGACTTTTAAATTGTTATGTATTTAAAATGTTTAAAATGCTTTAATATTGAAAAGTATTTAATTTTATTTTAAACTTTTGTATATTTAGGCTGACTACATGAAAAGGAGGACAGGGCACATGTAACTTTAACAGTTGTAGAGAAAAGGGAATTTCAGCCAGTGTCATTTGTATGCAATTAGTCCCTGGTGAAATTCCCTCTTCATCACAACAGTTAAAGTTGCAGGCACTATACTAGAGTGACCATATACAAAAGAAGGCAGGGCCCCTGCAACTTTAACATCAGGAACTAATTGCATACAAATGACACTGGCTGAAATCTCCTTTTCTCTACAACTGTTAAAGTTACATGAGCCCTGTCCTCCTTTTCATATGGTCAGCCTAGTATATTCCTATTTATAGGTTTTAGCTGTATATGTTTTAGTTTTGTAAGGCTGCCCTGAGGCCCAGCATTGGGCAAAAGGCAGGATACTACTACTACTACTAATAGTAATGTTTCAGATTTCACTTCTGCATCTGATGTTCTTTTGCATTTACTTTTCTTTATAAACCATTCATATCTTAAGACTTCTTGTGTGGCATGTTTTCATTGGTTTAACAAGTTAAAAAGGGTATTCACTGTTTTCATGCTTATGTTATAAAATCTATTTTCAACAGGCCTAGTAACTTCAAGAGTAACAGAGTTGGGGAAAATCCTCAGTCTCTTTGCTATCAGAGGCACTGAGTAAGGGACCCCTGAAGATAATTTAGACTGACCCCAACCACAAAACACTATTCCCCCTTCTGAAGAGATCTGGACCACAGACTACTAAAGACAAACAAAGTAGCAGGCCATAATAACAGTTCTCATGTGGCCATTTGCCTTATGAGGCAGGTGCTCTGTGGGCTACCAAATGGAGGGACTAACAGGCCATAAGGTTGCCTGGCTGGGTCTGCCAGAAATCCAGCCTCAACATTCCTGGAAGGTCCATGTTCTATAGCACCTGCTGTCAGATGAACTTGAGGGAATCCCACCCTCCACCCCTGGGTTTAATTTACTGGCTTCCCCTGGCTGGACTGTGCAGGAAACTATAGGGACAGACAGAGCAGGCATTCATAGCACACATAGAATGCTGAGACTGGCAAATCTAAAAGCAAGTGTGTTGCTTTTCAAGAACCAAGGGAATTCAATGGGTCTTACTTTTGAGTAAATATCTAGGGATGGAAATGCAGCCTGTGCAAGAACTGAGTAGAGTGACCACATTTGGGAAACCAAAAAAGAGGACACCTAGTGGGGGGGCAGGAAAATGGCTTTCTGGGGCCACCTTAAAGTCCCCAATTGGAGCGGAGGAGGGGAAAGCATGTCATTCTCACCCCACCCCACTGCTCCAATCAGGCCCTTTTCTATAATGCCTGGGAATGACACGTTTTTCCCTTTTAAGGCCTTGATTGAAGCAGTGGGAGAGAATGACACACCTCCAGAAAGCATGTCATTCCCCCCTGCCACGCTAATGGTGGCCTTAAAAGGGAAAGTGTGTAATTCCAGGTCATTATAGACTATTGCATAAAATCCCCCGACACCGAGGATAGAACAAAAATCAGGAGAAATCTGGGGAAATCCTGACAGTTTTTTATTATTATTTATTATTCCCTTTATATCCCACCTTTTTTCCACCAAGAAACCCAAGGCGGCATACATAATCCTCCTCCTCTCCATTTTATCCTCACAATAGCAACCCTGTGAGATAGGTTGGGCTGAGAGTCTGCAACTGGCCCAAAGTCACCCAATGGGTTTTCATGGCTAAGTGGGGAGTAGAACCCAGATCTCCCAGCTCCCAGTCCAACACTTTAGCCACTAGGCCACACCCTAGTGGTCACCCTAGAATTGAGCAATGCCAAGTTGGAAGCAGATCGGCTCGTGCCTTGATTTTTAGGATATTTTTTTAAAAAGTTTGACTTCAATTTTTTTTCTAAAATTCAAGGCATGAACCAATCTGCTTTCAAGTTGGCATGGCTAAAGCTTTACTTAAAACCATGATGCCAAGTTTCATCTCTTCATCTTTACTTACTTTCTTTTTTTTAATGTACTGCTCAAGGCCCTAGATGCCAAAGAGGAGAACTGGGTTTGAAGTTTAAAAAAAATCCTAAAACTCAAGGCATAAACAGATCTGCTTCCAACTTGGCATGGCTCAATCCCAACTTAAGAGCTACCATGCTGTCAAGTTTCATCCCTTTATCTTTAAAAATGATGGAATTGTAAGCATTTTAGTTAATTAAAAAAATTAAATTGAAGTTTTAAACATTTCTAAAAATCAAGGGATGAACGGATCTGCTTCCAACTTGGCATGGCTAAATCCCTACTTCAGAGCTACCATGGTGCCAAGTTCCATCTCTTTATCTTTAATTTCATTTTTTAAACTTGTACTGCTCAAGGTCCTGGACCCCAAAGAGATTTCTGTTTGAACTTCAAAAAATTCCTAAAAATCAAGGCATGAACGGATCTGCTTCATACTTTGCATAGCTATATCCCTACTTAAGAGCTACCATGATGCCAGGTTTCATCTCTTTATCTTTAAAAATGAGGGAGATGCAAGCATTTTGGTTGATTTATTAATGTTAAAAGTGAGTTCAACACATAACACTAGCTTTGATTTTATATTGGATGTCAAAATGGTATAACATTCTGGCTGACGCTGGCTTGGTTGTCAACTGTATAATATCCAGTCATCCTTTACACAAAGCCATGAAATTCATTAAACAAAAAACCTACGGTTTACAAAAACAATGTTAAGGCTCTACAGATTCCAAACAAGCACCAAAAAGCAGGGAAATTGGGAGTTAAGGCTCCCAAGCCTTAACGCCACATCCTCCCTAAGGAGGCAGAAAGTGCAAGTGAAATTCTCATTCTCCCAAAGCAGATAAACCATGAGGACAGGGTGAAGAATATGATATGTAGAGGTGACTGTGGGGTTGTGGAAATGATCACAAACAACTTAGGGCCACCTACTTCTCTTTTTTTGTTTAGAGCAGCCCTTCCCCAACCTGATGCCTTCCAAAGGTGTTGGACTACAACTCCCATCATTGCAAGTCAGTATGTCCCATGGTCAGGAATGCTGGGACTTGTCATCTCAAACACCTGGAGGGCAGCAGGATGGGGAATGCTGTTCCATACCCTTACCAAATACAGGGTCTGCCCAATACTTTTCTCTCACACACATCTCGCATATAGCAGCACTCTTGATAACAAAAGGGGCACTATTCATTACAGATCTAGAACCAGAGCATGTGCCAGTCACTTCCAACTTTTGGTCAATATCCTGCCTTTCAAAGAACCAATGTTTTTTTTCTTTAAATGTATGTATAAAAATATACTGTTCACTCCCCACAATCCCTGCACAATACATCATCTCATCAAAGCAACAGTGGACCAGAAGAGGTTTAGTTTGGCTGTCTTGAACACCTTTCAGATGAGATTAGTTTGCAATCCTATACCTCTTGGGAGAAAGCCCTAGTGAATTCAGTGGCACTGGCTTATGAGAAGACATGTATAGGTGTCAACCTTCTCCAGCCTGGTGCTCTCCATATGTGTTACACTGTAACTCCCATGTTATGTGTTATGGGGAAGACAAAAATCATTTCATACTTAATTTTAAAATAATACTTACGCATGAAAGTATTAGGTGGTGAACAAGTAAGAGAAATTCTTTATCTGATATTCAAGAAACAGACATCCTATGCCATGTGTTGAAAACTAATGTTGATGTCTGAAGGGCTATCTGGATTAGGTATTCAAGATTCATTCATTGTTGTTTCATTTGTTTTTGACAGTTTATTTAAAGTGATGCAGCTCTTTTGTAGTTCCTTGATTGATCACATATCTTAATGCTGGAAAACATCATACTTTAGTACAGATGTGGGCAGAAAATAGATCTATCCTGATGATTTGGACATCAACTCGCGGCATTTCTGATAACTGCCCATGCTGATAGGGGCTTTTACAAGTTGAATTCCAAAACATCTGGAGATCTACATTCTGCCTTCCCTTCTTCTTGAACAACATTTGCCAACCTGGTGCCTGTCAGATGTGTTGGGTTGCAACTCTCAACATAAGGAGATGCTCTAAGAAATGAGAAGTAGCTGGTCCTAAGTTGTTCATCATCATTTCCCACAACCCCACAGTCACCTCTGCAGATCAAATTGCATATCTAGATTTTTGAGATGACAAGTCCCAGCATTCCTGACCATGGGACATACTGACTTGCAATGATGGGAGTTGTAGTCCAACACCTTTGGAGGGCACCAGGTTGGGAAAGGGCTGCTCTAAACAAAAAAAGAGAAGTAGGTGGCCCTAAGTTGTTTGTGATCATTTCCACAACCCCACAGTCACCTCTGCATATCATATTCTTCACCCTGTCCTCATGGTTTATCTGCTTTGGGAGAATGAGAATTTCACTTGCACTTTCTGCCTCCATAGGGAGGATGTGGCGTTAAGGCTGTGAGCCTTAACTCCCAATTTCCCTGCTTTTTGGTGCTTGTTTGGAATCTGTAGAGCCTTAACATTGTTTTTGTAAACCGTAGGTTTTTTGTTTAATGAATATATTTATAGGATGATGCATTTTTTCAACAGACTGGGTGGATTTGAAGATTTTGGAAAAGAGTAATTTAGAAATGTCAGGTAGGATATCTTTCTGGAACTTTTCCCACAGCAAAAACTGGAGAACAAAATTATAATGGAATTAAGGATGAGCAGATATTCCCTATTCTGTTCTGTTGTTGTTCCATAGCTTGGTTATGTCCTACAATCCACTCTGCCTGCTTTATGATTTAAATTAATGTTAAAGTGTAACATTAAATTTGGAATTTGCCACACTGATTTAAAAAAAAAACCCGTAGAAAAGTCTTGTGCTATGATAGACATTGGTTAAATAAATCACAGTGCATGAAAGGGTCTTGATGTGGCCATGCAGTAATATCAAGTTACCTTTTTTCTGTGATGCTTTAATCAATCCTCATATGCAGTTATGTGCATTAGTAATCAATAAGGAAAACAAAAAATGCTTGCACTGAAAAGTGTCAAAAATTGCATATTTGTATTGGTCTGAACAAAGTTTGGAATTTTTTTTAAAACAACGGAAAAATGGCAAGATCGCTAATGAGCTGGTTTTGGTTTGCAAATAAGACAAGGTCAACTCCAAATATAGGGAGAAAATCTGATGAGAATTCTGTAAGCATATATAATGTGTGGAATTTCTCTGTGGAGAACAAACTGGCTCAAAGTTTGTTGACATTTGTATTATGTTAATAAATATTCTCTGCATCCTGTTACATACTTTTACGTGACATGCTGGTTTGGGAAGCTTCTCTTTTGCCTAACCATTGCCCAACTATTGCATCACATAGGAATGCTGAAAATGGGGTGCCAGACCCCTCTACACCCAGTGTTTCAGGCCACATGTGATCATTCCCTTGGAACACTGGTATTTCTGTTCAAGTCACTAGTTTTATAAGCTAACAACATTTCCTGTGTGAATACCCCTGTTCTCATTAGAGCTGAGTGCAACCTTCAGCTCAGCCTCTTCCCAGCCATTAGTGGGGTAATGGAACCAATTACCTAGGGAGGTCATGGGCTCTCCCGCTCTAGATGCATTAAAGAGGCAGCTGGACAGCCATCTGTCAAGTATGCTTTAAGGTGAATTCTTGTATTGAGCAGGGGGTTGGACTCGATGGTCTTATAGGCCCCTTCCAACTCTACTATTCTATGATTCTATGAAAAGAAAATGACCACTAAAGATTTGGGGAGTTAGAAAATGTTTTGTGGGTGGGTCGGTTTGGCTTACCTTAGTTTTAGATGAGGTTGCCCAGGTTTTTGGTTTTTTAAAGCCTCAAAGCCATTCATACTGACCACAAGATGCTCCATAGCAATTCTTCCTAGCTGTGTTTCCTATGGGCTGCCCTAGAAAGCAAAAGCCAAAACAAGGAAACCCCAACAGAGATGCCAAAAAAGCCAACAGCAAAGGGGTAGAACAAAGGATGTTATTTATTATGATAAAATAAATCCAATGCATTTCGGACCCTTGGCTCCTTTCCTCAGAATGATAGGACAAAATGCAAGTTATCTGTTCTATTTCATATCCCTCGGACGAGTATAGGAGACTGAGGAGTATGAAATAGAACAGATAACTTGCATTTTGTCTAATCACTCTGAGGAAGGACCCAAGGGTTCGAAACACGTCGGATTTATTTTATCATAATAAACAACATCCTTTGTTTGCCTTTGGCATTTTTAGAATCTCTGCTCCAGAATGCTCATGGGAAAGGAGAATATTAAGCCAATGGGGCACAGCTCTGGACTTTCAGGGTTAGCCCAACCATGAAGCAGTAGGAAGCAGGTGCAGCAGGCGGCAGAGGATGGGGAGAGCGGTATTCTCTCCCTCCAAAGGGTCTGCTGCTTGATCCTGCTGGCCACCTGCAGGCAGCAGGCAGGATCAAGAAGCAGCAGCAGCTGCTCGCTCACCGGCGCGCTCACCCCCTCGCCTCACAGTGATTGTGTCTTCTATGATGGAAAAATATTTTGGGCTGTTTGCAACTGATAATGTATTATCCTTCTAAAATGCCCAGTGTATTACTGTTAACTTCATGCTGTTACTTAGTAAATATTTTCCATAGTTCATAGAGAATAAAACTTAATTTGCTCTTATCCTACTTTAATATTTCCAACACTATATTTCAAACATTTGTTTTACATGTATTTCAGAATCGTAATGTTCTCCATGGATACATTTTTTCCTAATATCTTCCGTTGTTACTGTACAGAATAACCCTTGACAAGATCTGTTACTTACTAGTATTTACTGCAGTCTACAAGGTGAAGAGGTTAGTTTCGACAAAGGGCAGGCATTAGTGACTTCTTTTCAAAAGCCTTTAGTGACTTTTAGCTCACAAACATGCCTAGGGTTCATTAAACATGTACAGTGAAATATGTCCCTGACCATTTTTACGATAGATGATCAAGTTGTTGGTCTTTAGATGTCAATATACTGTTCCTGTCCCTTCCCAGTTTCACGGGATTTTTGCCTTTGGATTCAAGACAAGTGGCCTCATCCAGCAAAGATTATATGTGCATGGAAGCAGGTTGGACGCACAGAAAGTTGGTGCATGCATGCTTCTCATTCCTGGCTCTCCATGTCTTGCTAGGTTGGGACCACATGTCCAGCACCGAACAGATAGTTGGTTCTGTTTCCTTTAGATTGCGTGATAGGGAACTGAGCCCAGTGCTATTTCACTCTCTCTCTGGGACAGGTGATTGACTGTGTCCTATATGATTATTACAATAATCTCTTTGGCTTGCGTGCGTCTGCAAATCCATGTCCTGCACATGATCTTTGGATCGAGCCCGTAATCCATTTGGCTGTTTGTTGTAACTTTTTTGCCTCCATTATAACAATGCATTTTGTCTGCGTTTCAAATATATGGACCTGTCCAGCCCTTGTCAATTCCATTTCTTGCAAACCATAGCATGCCCCAATCTAAAGTTCTATGGAAAAGGTTCAGAAGCCTTTTCAGCCTGAGGGGTTGAATTCCATTTGGGAGAAGCTCTTGGGGAGGGGGGCATATTCCAGTGGTGGGTGGGGCTATAGGAGTGGGGCCAAAATACCAACATAAGAAGAGCCCTGCTGAATCAGACCAAGGGTCTATCTAGTCCAGCATTCTATTCACACAGTGGCCAACCAGCTGTTGACCAGGAACCCATATGCAGGACATAGTGCTTCCACCCACAAGTGCAACAGCACTCTCCCACCCATGTTCCCCAGCACATTTTAGCTTAAAGCTCCTGCTGTCAGTATATAAATGTTTCAAACTTTTAGAACTGGGGAAAACTGCACAGAAGCCAGGAAAGCACCAAATGATTATTGATAGGGGGAAAGGTATATGATCTCCTGGGGAACCCTGGAGGGTCAGATAAGCCCCCCCAGATCAGATTTTGCCCCCAGGCCTGCGGTTCTGCGCCTCTGTTTTATAGGATCCAATTTTTGTACGGACAGTTCAACACTTTGTGAATCTATTTACTAAGAGCGTCATCACACAGGGGAAATTGTGTTTGCTTACCATTGCTTCTCAACCTGTGCGTTTGTCCCTCATTACTTCCTCTTTTGAAAGAGGGAATAAACACTGTGCACATAGCCCATTCAGTGGGCTGTTTTGATCGTGTTGCTTCTCCTGCACACAGCAGGAGATAGTGGCAACTTCCATCTTTAAAAATAAGTTGGACTTACTGGGGTGTTTTTTTGTTGTGCGAAGAAGGCTAGAAGGGGAGGGAGGCACATGGGAGGCAGATGACGTTGTGAGAGGGACCCGCAAAAATCCATGAGTGCCCAGTAATGAGCGTGCAATAAAACGCTCATCTGATGGGAGCTCTAAATGAACCACTCTATATCTGGAGGCTTAATAGAGATTCGTAACTATTAAAGCAGTTTAAAAACAAACAATGTATGCTAGGAACACTTATAATTGTATAACACCCAGTCAGATTTTGTATCGCTCTACCGCGAATAATACATTATGAATGGAACTGCAATATTTCCAATTTAAGGATGCATATTCTTATGTTCCCTTTCCAGCAACTTCCCAAGAGATTCGTCCCATAAGAATTCACATGTAGGAGTAACTTGGCATATTCTTGGGCACCAAATGTTGCTATTGCATTTTCCTTCTAGTGTATTGTCACTTGAGGCACTTCAAGTCAATACATTGCCTGAAAAATCCATTTGTTTTATTGATGCTTTTCTTGATGGGTTAGGTCTTGTAATTATTCGGATGCAATTCTTTATTTGCGGTTAACTAGCAAATCTTGTTCTGCTTGGTGTAAAACTTTTCCAGAAATTGCAAAATTATACCTATTGATTTTTCAGTTGTCAGAACTATGCCACAGTGAAATGAATGGGACTTGTACAATGGATTGCTTTGACCATACTTTGACCTAATGGCAGCCCTGGCATTACGAATCTAAAAAAGGTCCTCTTAGCCAAACAATTTCTCTACTGATGGACAGTCCAGTAACAAGCAGGGCATGATGGACATAGCAATTGTATGTTGTAGATCCTCAACATCTGGCACTTTCAGATTGCCTTTGGATGTGGAGTTTCCATTTTTAGGTATTATTATTATTATTATTATTATTATTATTATTATTTCTTACCTGCCTCTCCCTCCGGATCAAGGCGGAGGACAACATTAAATATAAAATACATAAATCTGATTAAAAGCACATAAAACTAATACATTATTAAAATACCAATAAAATACCAATAAAATGCTTAATGGCCATTGGTATCCCCAGACCACCCATTCCCACATTAATTATTTGAAGTGTTAATGCACAACCAAGAATGTGGGAAGGATTCTGGAGAATTGCACTGCTCACACTACTCGTGTGAGTAGATCTTATATGCAAGTACCTAATGACCATGATTTAGTGCAGCGCAGAGTAGTTTCACTTTATGCGAAAAGGGCAACTAAAATGATCAAGGGGCTGGAGAAACTCCCCATTTAGGAAAGGTAACGTCATATGGGAGCGTTTTGTTTAGAAAAAAGGTGAGTAAGGGGATGAATAATAGAGGTGTACAAAAATATGCATGGTGTGGAAATAGTGGGTAGTGGAATATGGATAATGGCCATTGGTATCCTGAGACTGCCCACTCCCAAATTCGTTATTTCAAGTGCTAGTGCACAACCAAGAATGTGGGAAGTATCCTGGGAGCTGTCTTCACAGTGCTGAATTGGTGTTGCTCTGCCACCAAACACCACGGCATTGCTGCTGCAAGGTGGTGGCAGGTTATTTATATGAAGGGAAGCAGTGTGGGCTTTCCGGAGGCCATTAGGCTCACCAGGCCCGGCCCTCCCCTTCACGCAACTTCCAGAGACCAATGAGAGTATGCCTTCTGCCTGGGAACGACCCCCCAGCGCAGAGCCCTAGTGAGGACAAGTGGGAAGAGCCATGCTGACCTTGTCCCCAAGGTCCCCAACTTTTCTGCTGCGGGTCTTCAGCTTTTTGTCCCGGGGTGGCTCTGGATCGGTGGCTGCGTCATATAACTAATGCAGCAAAGCCAACATTAAGACACCCCCCCCCCCCGGAGAAATGCACAAGGTATTCCTGTGATGTCCATAAAAAGGCAGTTGTGGAGTTCATGGTAAGGTGTGGAAATGTGGCGTTCAGAAAGTTCAAGCTGCTCTGGAAATCAAGCAGGATTAGGGAGCAGGTCATTACAACAGAGTCACACACCCTAATATCAGGCAGAGTGAGGCAGCCATATCAGACAGCTGACTTCAGGCATCATGAAAGGACAGCAAATTGTTATTTATTTATTTATTTTATTGTTATTATTGTATCTTTACCAGGGAGGGGAGAGGGATTTTCTGCCTCAGGTGCCAAAATAATTTGGCTGGTCTTGGGTACTATGCACCTTGACTTGCGGGACGGGAACGGTTGCTCTGTCACAAGCCACTTTGAATTGGGCTCGGAAACACACCGATAATCAGTGCAGCTGGTGTAGTATAGGCATTACGTGATCAAATTGCCTCGCCCACCCCCCCACCAATACTTGGTCAGGCACATTCTCTACCAGCTGAAATTTCTGAACCGCCTTCAAAGGGATCCCCACATATAGTGCATTACAGTAGCCTAGCCTGGACGTTAGTGCGTGGATAACTGAGGCAAGGCCTATCCTCTCCAGATAGGGCTGCAGCTTGTGTACCAGCCACCATGTTGGCATAGTTTGCTGCTTAAATTCAATAGGAAATCACTATGAAGGCTTAGCTTGTTTTCAAGCAAAGAGTGTCTTTTATCCCTCTGTAGCAATTTGCCGCCAAATTTCAGTGGCAAACTGCAAGGGGGGTGGTTGCTGCCATGCCACCAAATGTCAGTGGCACAGCAACAGCAGCAGGAATGCCGGCCCCCAGGGTGGTGGCAGTGGACTGGTGGGTAGAAAGTGGCCCCAAGTCCTCCCACAAAGTTGCCCATCTCTGGTCTAGCACCTGGGAAGTTATCATAGGTGTTTGGCTGGGCTGTGTTTCTCTTGGTGACCCCAAAATATGCTGATTGCAATACATTTGTAAAGACTCAGTCTTGTTGATGGCATCACACTAAACTCCACATGATAGTAAAGCACATGATGAGCATGAAATGTAGACCAGAACTCACACACACAAGCCAGCTTTTTATGCAACAAATAATGAAAACAGATTATTTTCCTTTTGTTCTGAGCACCTATGGGCATGGTTGGTGTGAGTTCTGACAGTGTAAAATACATTCTACAAGTAGTTGGTCCATTAGATATAATCTCGCTTATTTATATCTGGTAGTGAGAGTTTGCACACATTTCAGAATTGGCCTCAGACTAGACAGAAACCTCCTTCATTGTGGCTAAGCTATGGTTTAAAAACAAAACGCCTACTTAAATCATGTCTGATGGCACTCAGCTGTGCGTCAAACCTTTAATCTGCCATCGGAAAAAAAATCACATGTGAACCTCGAAACCTTTTATTATAGGAGGAAGGTTTTGAAGCTCTAAATACAGTGAACACAAAGACCAGGGCCATTATAATAAAGGTCAAAGGAATGCAAATGCAATGCAACAGGGAATTTTGTTGGTGAATGTGGAAAATGAGCATATGCTATGTTAAAAGATAGTGAGCTTTTGAGTTTCACAGAGCTGCTATGAAGAGAAATTGAAAACCAAAATAAGAAAGGAGAGGGAATGGAAAAGTGATTTGACAACAAAAATACAAAAGCAACTGGATGTTATTATGTTGCCGGACAAATCTCTCTTGGCATAAAAGTATCAATGATTTTTGAATTAAATTTGCTTCTGCGTAGCCTGAAAGTTTAGTTTCATAAAAAGATAACTTACAACACTAATTGCCAGAAGATATGGTGCTAACTTAGATGGCTTTCAAAGGGCCTGTTCAGACAACATGCTTAGCCATGGTTAGGCCTATTGCAGCAAATGGTTAGTGAGAGTATTAAACTGTGGTTATGTAGCCACCATAGTTAGGAATGGTTCACATGACACGCAAAGCCATAATGTTTAGTTCAAAGTGTTTAACCACCTAGGCTTAGCATGTCGTCTGAACAGGGTCAAAGAGTATTAAATGTGTTGTTTATCAATGGTAAGCTCTGAGTAATGTGGGGGATAAATGTGAAAGAATGACTAACTCCATTATGCCGTCTTTGTGGGTATCTCAGCCTGGCATCCCTGTTGAAGTCATATTGCCAGACTAGATGGACCTTTGGTCTGATCCAGCAAGGCAATTTTTACATTTTTCTTATCATTGGCTTTTAAAAACGGTGTGTGTATTATCTTGGTGTTTTCATTTTGAAGAGTTTCACTGAGATCCAACTGTCCACTCACTAGAGAATAAAGCCCATTGAATTTGGGATGTCTGAGCTCCAAACGAGATTGGAATCTGTATTTTTTCACCCACAGCTGGAAAGGAAGCTGGAGGAAGATCATTTTGCATGGGAAATGGTTTCAGGGAAAATGGTTAAGCACCAGCAGCACCCGGCTTTTTTCTCTGCTTAAAAATGTCGCCTCCAGAGGCGGCTGCTTCTTTCTTTTAAGTCAAGAGAAAGATGGTTGGCAACTGTGTGTCACATTTAGTTTGGACCTAAGAAAAATATGCATGGGATTATCCTGTATAGCTTTCAGTCCTAAGCACAATTAATGGGAAAACCCAACTAAACATGCTTCTTCTGGGTACGCATGCTTATGATTAGGCAGTATGTGACATAAATTACAGCTGAGAAAATGTGCCTATGCCTGTCAGTTTGCTCATATCTTGCACATGTATACTGTTATCCAGTGCAATGTTTACTGAGAAGAAAGTCCTGCTGTGTCCAGTTGAGCTCAGTCCTACGTAAGTGTGAACAGGATTATAGCCACACACAGAGAAAGAAAACCATATTTGTGCCAAAGAAGTGAAAATCACAATAATTTTGACCAGGTGTTTTAACTAAAGAAAAAGGTAGACCCTTGTAGTTGATATGATATACTGTTCTCCCTCAGCAATAAACAACATGCTTGCCTAGTCTTCATCAAAGTGAATGGACCTCCAATTCATAAATTGAACTCAATACGTCAAATTGTGGCTCTTTGTAAAGAGGCATACAGATATATGATATACTAAAAAAATTGAACTACTCTGGAGCCTGCTGTAGTCTATTTAATGGTGTCAATGTATATAACATAATTTAATTAAAATAAAAAACTGACATGTATGTTTCTAAATATTTCATTTTTGTGTGTTTAAACTAATATAAGTAAAATGTTAAATACTGAAATTCCAACTAAGAAGGCTGGGCTTATTCTTTAAAATAACTAACTAGGGACACAATCCTATGCCTGTTTAGAAAAAAGGCCCACAACTCCCAGTAATGCTGGGAGTTGTGGGCCTTTTTTCTGTCTAAACATGCATAGGATTGCATCCTAGGTAGCCTGGCACTACTGCCCATCACCAGCCCCCAATTGTACCCCTGGTTTTGACATACAGTTGTCTAGATGTCTTTTTTTTTCCAGACAGAAATGTAAAATTTATTCTATTTGTATGAATCTGATTTAAATAATACACATTTTAAAACTATTTATTTTAATTTTGGGTTAAAGTTCATAAACTCTATAAAAGTCTCCTTTGGCTCATGATTAGATCACAGAATGAAGCACAAACTGTTTCAAAGGTGCCAATTTGATGCTTGCCTAAATAAATGTCCAGGTAAATATAGAAACACATGCAAAATCCAAATTATTCATGGTAAAATAGATTTGTTTTCCCGAGCTTTTTTTTTTAAAAAAAAACATTTTAAAGCTAACTTTAGGATTTTTTTTTATTGAGTAGTATTAATTGCTATGTATTTAGGTAAATGCACAGGTTCATATTGGTACTCAATAATTAAATATTCAACTTTATATTTATCTGATATTGCGATAATCCACCTTCTTTTTGCTGTGTTGGAAGCAGGAGCTTAATTTATTTGGAACATTAGTATTTCCAAAGTCTTGAAAAACAAAAACAAAAGCCACGATGTTAATTAAATTTGGTTTTGTAATGACATATGTTCATTCAGGCCTGGTGTCACCACCCAGAAGTCTTGGGCAGTTGCCAGGGCCCCATCATCTGGTATGGCCCACTGGGGCTGATGTCTGCTCTAGACCCAGACCCACCCATCCACTCATTCCTCTGGTCTTGGCTTAGTGATGGGCAGCTGCAAACCACTTACAATTCTGAATGACCCACAATGCCCCAGAGCAGGCAGGTGCCAGGGCCCCATCACCTGGTAGTGGAACGTGTGGGGAATTCAAAAGGGCACATGGTTTGAAACTGTCACAACCTGTTAGCACTACCAGTGAGCCTGTTAGAGTGGCCAGCTAGGGATCCAATGGAGAGCCCCTCACACCTGAAACTGGCCCAGTGTTTATACTAGGCACACAACTATCCATGTAGGTGCATGCTACTAAACATGCAGGCATGTGCAACAGGGCTGGGAGAAGTGGACTTCCATGGACCTTCCTCTTAACAACAGTCCCATGAAATTGTTGCACAAAGGGTTGAGGGACCTGCTGAATGGGATAGGTTGTGGCGTGGGGTAGGGTTTCCTGAAAATTGGGCAAAAGTACCTTCCATGAGTGGAGCCCTTCCATCAAGGGAAGACAGATTCTGGATCCATCCGGTGGAGGCTGATGGATCCAATGTCAATGGGGCAGTGAGTCTCCTCTGGGTTTCAATCACAACCAGTTAGGACTCTAAAGGAACTATCCAATTACTTTTTAATGGCTTTTATTATTACATACAACATATTGTTCTACAACACAATCACTATACACACTCAATTATAGTAGCTACTCAACAAAAGCACGCAACATAACACCACATATAAACATCTAGGAAAAAGTTTAGTACCAAATAGATTAATTTCTTATAACATCACACAAAAACATCAAACTCTAATAGAGTTCTAACTGAAAACCGGAACGGATTCACATCCTGCTGACATTGGAGCCACCAGCTTCCATTGGATCCAACCCATCCAATTTTCAGCATGCTCCTCTTCCAGCCCTTATGCCTCTTCTAAACAACACTGTTGTATTAAAATAAAAAAAGAACTGCACACAGACTTTTGCAAATCACACTTTTGCATAAAACAAAAAAGGTCATCTTTGTTCAACAACCCTCAAACTAACAAATAAAAAAGTAAGTATGTCAAGGGGACTCCCCTCTGATCCTAGTGTTAGGAGGTTGACTTGCACTGCATTCTTCTAAGTTTATTTTTGCTTCTAGAGAAATAAAATATGCATTTGAGATTTCACTCTTCAGTCTGAGTTTTTCTTATAAATTGTCTTTTTCTGAATAGCACCCCCTATACTTTTACACATTTGTTATATTGAATTATAGCCACATCGCTTTTATATTCCTGAAAAGGTTTTTCGAATCCCACTGCTACTATGTTAAACAAAGTAAATACGTTTTTGAAAGTGAGCACAATTTCCAGTTTCCCTCAACATATAATCTGCCACCACTTTGGCTGATGTAGCAGCCATGATTTTCCTAATCAATTTGCTGCCACTCTGTAATGCCCTTCGCTTATTTACCTAAATAACACAAAATTAATTGTGTGGCCTCTTGAGACATGATAAGCCCTAATCCACATCCATCATCTTTGTTGTACAGTCTTCCTAAGACTGATTGCAATTTAAATGTGTCTTTTGTTTGGTATTTTTGATGTCTTTTCTAAACGTACCTCTGATCTTCTGCTCCACCTTCACACAAACTGGATTGTTTACACTGACAGGTTTGTTTGAAAGAGCAGGAAACCTCACAGAGTCCAGCCTCCAAGGGAACACATTATCAGGGCTTTCTTTTTTTCATAGCATAATTGCTTTGGGATTTGAAGAGGCAGAACCTTTGCCTGTACAATATCATGAAGTTGACAATATTTAGCAGTAAACTGAAATCAAAACTTAAAATACCTTAATATATATATATATATATATATATATATATATATATAGGCAGAGCAGGCCTTTTATTCAGCACAGAGGAGCTCTATATAGATTTTGAGCTCCATCGCACCAGTAATTTAGCGCACTCTCGCCATGCCTGGTATGTGTTTTTGCTGCACAGTACGCATATGACATCGTCCATGTCCTGTGCTCATCTTGCCTCTTCCCCCTCCATTTTCCTTCTTATTTTGGAGTGGGGAAAGTCCATTTCCCCCCTCCGTGTGCAATAAAGCCCCTCCTCCCTCCCGTGTATTGCTGTCCTTGTGCTATATCGGAACATATCGGAACATCCCATTTTTTGTTGAGGGCATGTGTGTTGAAAGGCGGTCTCGCTGACAAAAGAGGAGGGCGGGGTGGTTCTTCGCTCAGCTGCTCAACTGTGAAAGAGGAGGGAGAAGGTGAACAAGGCCGCCGCCACCCGTACCTGTGTTCTTACTCCTGAGTAGGCATGTTTAGGTTTCCCGACCAGAACAATGTCAGCTTCCCCTTGTCACGCCAACATTGACCACAAACTTCTCCAAAACCTAATTGTAATACTTTCTCTTTTTACTGTAATTGTGCAGTTTCAGGCTGCTATACTACTGCATTTGTGCAGAAATAAAAAAAATTAAATATATATATAAAAATTAACTGCAGGGGGAAGGAGAATGTAAGGGGCGGGGCAGGAGAGTTCGTCGGCATAGAAGCGATACAGGTGAAAAGATACATGAGCGCAACAGCACACAGACGTGAAAGTATCCAGCTCTCGACTAGCTAAGGAAACGGGGGGGAAACCGCAGGCGCAAACTGGGGAAAAAGTAGGTGTAATGGAGCACTTAGAAAGTGATCTGTTATCGATGTTTAAAAACAAAAAACTGCTTAAAACAATTAAAAAGCTACCCAGACAAGATATTTCTGTGCACACATTTGCCATTAGAGGCTGCTGTCACCCTGTGCTTCTCTAAGTCGCCTGGCATGCCTGGCAATGAAATCAATCTCTAGGAAGCGTGAGAAGTACGAATGAACCGGACTCTCTTGCTTATCCATCCACTCTAGAGCTCTGACATCTGAGTTGGAGAAATGACCCCAGTAGCTTTCTGTAACTGAGACCGTTTAAAATAGATTATCCTACTCCCACCCCAGTCTACTCTCCCCACAATACACACATGGGATTTGAATTTAAAATACCCATTCAAAAATGTTACCCATTTTTAAGCTCTTGTTTAATGAGCAGCCCACTGGATTAAAACAAAACAGGTTTATTTATTTCTTTATGGGCATTTCTAAACCGCCTACATCTACAGATTTCAAAGTGGCATACACAAATATTAAAACACACACGCACACACATTATATAAACCAATACATAGACTATATCATATTTACATATTTATAAGAGGGTAGGCAAAACTACCCCAGGAAGTTTGGCATAAACAGATGTATCATTAACATTTGCCTAAAAATAAGAAGTATTGGCACATGTCTAATCACAGAGGAAAGTTATTCCACAATGTGGGTGCTGCTACGTTAAAGGTCCTGCTCCGAACTACTGTGGAGCAGACCTCAGGAGTATGTGGAACCACCAGGAGAACCTCACCAGATACCCTCAAGGATCAAATGGGTCTATAGGGAAGAATGCAGGCTCTCAAGTAACCAGATCTACCAGATTAAATTTAGGAATTAGAGCCTCTTGCTTCTCTCTATAAATTATAATTAGCATAATATTAGAGACAAATATGAAAATGTAAGCCTAAGGCTGCAATCCTAAATACACCTACCTGGGAATAAGCCCAGTTGTACTCAGTGGGTCTTACTTTTGAATAGACAAATAGAAGACTACACTGTTAATTTTCAGCTAATAAAGCATTCTGTACTTTGCATCCTGCATATGTTAGGTCCTGCTTCCATAGGACCTGTCATGAGTCCTAAAATCCACTGAGACCAACTTCTTAATATTTCCATGTTTTTACATTTCCATATTTACATCAAATTTAGTTGGCAAGGTTATGCAGCAAGGCATTCTTAGCACCATTCAAACGGCCAATTTTGTACCCAGGAACATTTCTGCACCGATAATGGTTATTGTGGATCAGGCTGTACTGCACAATGAACTGGAAGGCGTGGGCTGAATCCACAGAAAAAGATTAGATTCAGAGGAGCTCTTCCTTCTATTTGTGGATGAAGTCCTAATGTGAGTAGAAGGATACCTTCCATAAGCAGAAAGGCACTTTCAGATTCATCACTTTCCTTTGGATACAACATAACATAATGTTTTATTAGATTGTAATAATAATCTAGGGGTATGGCCATTGTATTTTATTGATTATACAGCATCTTTAGTTTAATCCAGGGGCTTAATAAATAATCGAAGAAGCCATATACCCCTACCTCTCAGTTTAGCTTTTAGGGCAGATTACTGTCAGTTACTATTACTGCTACTATTCATATTCTATTGCTACTAATATCAATAGTAGTAACAGGAATATAATTCAAGTGCCAATGCCTTTTCTGTACTGGCAAGAATTAAAGTACAAGCTCTATTAGACATATTTACTTGAAAATAAATTCCATTCTTTCAATGGTATTTCCTTCCAAGAAAGTATGTTTTGGAGCACAGTTTTTGGCTGAAATTCTAAGCATACATACTAGTAAGTAAGAGTGCAATACTATGCATATTTAGACAGAGAAAAAGTCTGGCTGGGGAATGCTGGGAGTTGTAGGACTTTTTTCTGTTTAAACATGCATAGGATTGTGCCCTAAGTCCCACTGAACTAAGTGGGGCTTACTTCCAAGTAAACATGTCTAGGCTCATGCTGTTACCCTTGTAAATAATTCATGCACAGCGGTTCCACAAATTCTGCTGACTATCACTTCAGAGGCTTAAAGTCAAATGGCATTGATTCATTTAAGTATAGCCTTTGTGCTCCTTGAAAGCTTAGCAGATGTTTAAACTGTTTACTGCAAGTAAAAAAAGAGTCAGCATTTTACCAATTAATCACATCATAACATGTTCTGTAGGTGATGTTTTGATTTAGAGCAATTTGTTAAATGGTACTTGAGGCTTGATATTTGTTTCCATCTGTTAGTAACTTATAATATCAAGTATAATAATTTCAATATAGTTGTTGCTGTGTTGATCCCAGATGATAAGGGAAATGGTAATGTTACCTTTTCACTTTCTTGGTGTAAAAATAAAAGATTTTCAAGTTACACAAAGAACTTTATATGCTGCTTGAAGAGGTCCCTTGGGTTGGATCCTGGATCTGCTTTCTGTTGATGGAAGGTCTTCACTCAGGGATGGTATTCCGGGATCCCCCCTTATGCTACTGCTCATCCTGGGTCCCTGACCCCCCCGTGAAGCAGTTTCAGGGGGGTTGGAGGGGCTGCTATGAGGAGGAGGGAGAGAGGAAGTCAGCTTCTGCCAGCCCAGATACACATGCCTAAATCTGGATCCATCCAACTCCATATGCTTAGCCCTTTCTTCATCCCAGTCCTAACAATGTTTCCTTGAAAGTAAGATCCATTTAGTCTGAAATTTATTTTGTTTAATTCAAACCAGGCTTCAGTATTGGCACCTATTTTTTCAACATCAGAGACCAGTCCTGTTAACACTTAATGTGATAGAAAAGAGGCCTCTGAACATGTGCAAAGTGTATTTCCTTCAGAATACATAATATATCACCATATACTGAAGATTAGGGAGAGCTTTCAAGGCAGTGAATGAGACTGCTAAGGAGGTTTCGACATGGCATCTGCTGCTTTTAAAATAAGCACTTGGCCCAAGCGAGGGCAAATACAATCACAAAATATTCCACAGGGATCTTAGAAAAACTAAGTACGGTGCTTAAACAATTATATGTTTTGTAGAAAAGCGATCCAGCAACTTAGCAATTCACAAGAGCTGCCTAAAGCATAAAGCTGTACCTTCCAACTGTTATATCATCTCATTTTATTATGCTTTTTTTGGTAAGTTCTGTTGAATATTGTAGGAAGAGTTCAAAGCTAGGAAATCTGGAATACTTCCATAGCTGATTTGTCCATGACCCCATCGTATAGCTTGAATTACCATCACTGAAACCATGTCGGAGTGAGATCATTCACAAATTGTGTACAGGTGCTTCCCCATCTTGAATCGACTTGGGACATTCCTAGGGATGTCTTATTTTGAAATCCTCAGCTCCTAGGTATTGTGTGCTGTGCTGTACGCATTGTGAAAAATAATAACATTTTGAAGCTGACTTTTTGAATCTTCACAGGAAGCACTCACCTGCTGCTAGATCTTCATTAAGCCATTCAGTTTTTAAATTAAATTTATACCCCACCTTTCCACCAATAACAATGCTCAAGGTGTCGTTTTATGTGTGGCTGCTTTCCACTGCAAAAGCAGTCTTAAAGTGACTAGCACAAGAAAGGATACAAAGAAAAGTCCATAATGAACAGAACAAAGAAGACAAAATCAATATAAACCAAAATCACTATAACACAATAACACAAATAGAAATAAATGCAATAAAAACGTAATTTAAAAGCACAATACTGAAAGTGTTTATCCACAATATACTAGTCAAATGGCCAAATCTTCCTCGTTCATTTTTATCCTGCGATTCCCCCAAAATGAAGCCCAATATAAAAGCAAATGCAATATCAAATACACTATGAAAAGCTAACATGGAAAATTATATGACAATAAAAATACTACAGTAACCTATAAACCAGCTTTCACTTCAAGGCTTAAATACCAAGTCAGTTAATAAATACAAAATTTATAACTAATATATAAACAAACAAGGGGCTAATAAAATACAGCCCATACTTTAGCCCAAAATGTATCCCCTTTCCCCAACAGCCCAAACACCTGGCTATTTGTCCTGAAATGTATTCTGATTTAATTCTATTTTCACATCTTGCTTTATCAGATGTGATCAAGAATGGATGCATCAAGATGCATGCTGCTGCTACCCTGACTGCTGCCAACTCCCCACTCGCCATTGCTGCTGCCCCTGCCTCATGCAGCAGTGTCTAGGGCCATATCACACTGTCTTACTTTGAGGACCCTTCAAAGAGTGGTATTAGGGCCATGGCGGCTCTCCAGAAAGCCCACCTGCGGTCCTAAAGCTGGTGTTCCAAGGAGCCCTGATGGCTGCTCTCCTGCTGTGGCGTTTGCCACCACTGGCAAGTGGAGTTTCCAGAGAGGCCCTCATGGAAGTGGGGGAGACATGCGATCTGCCTCAACTGATCTGCCACCTGAGCAGGGGATTCACCCTGCTTTACGGGATACATTTATCAGATGTGAATGGAATAGTAATGAATGGGAAAGGGTTATAGAACTAACGCTAATACTGTTTCTTAAAAATAATTTCGATGGGAAAAGGAAACAAAAGTATGTACTAGAGTCCAAATCCTGGTAATCATACATGAACAAGCCCCATATGTAAAAATGAAGTACTTGCGAGATTATTGCCAGGTTCACACAGGTAAGTAGACCAATTGGTTTCTCAACGCTTGAAGGCTGGAAGCTGAATGTGTGTGAACTAACTTTGCTAAGGAGTAATGCATTTGAAGTGATATGAAAAATTCTCTTTGTGATGGTGCAGTTGCACATAAATGCTCATGCTACTGCAGTCATGAAGTGATTTAACATGTATGGATGAGTATCACTCAGTGGACAGTAATAGACTTGGGCAGGTTCTACATGCCCAAGTGACAACCTTTGGGGCCCAGGACAAACTCCATATACAGTTTTCAAACTGTTTTCAAAGTGTCATATCCTGCTTGGTGTAGATCTGGCCTTGGACCTTTAAGATGTGGGCTCACATTCAAATCCTTGCTCAGTTATTACTTCAGATAGCAAGCTCCCACTGTCTCTTAAACCAGTAACTTTACTGGTTTTATTTTACCAGAGTAAAACATCTACATATGTAAGCAATGCTGGTTCCAGTTTTTTTCAAGGAGAGGCTGCCCTTTGGATCCTGCAAAATTCCAAGAGTTTCTGGCCTTCACCCCTTTTTTGGAGCACCCAGGGTTTCCACTCCTTGCAACCCCTTGTAGTCCCTGCTGTGATGTGATGAATGGGCAAAACAGCGCCACAGCTTGGGCGGGAGGACTGCAGCGGGACAGGAGGCGAGGGGATGGGTCAGATCAGGCACAGTAACTTAATAAGCTACACACAGCACTTATTAGCCCAGTTGTGTGGCAGGGGATCATGGACTATTTCAAAAGTGAGCTACTTGCAGTAGCTTATTAAGCCATTGTGGACTAAAGTGGCATCCGAACGAGGTCAGTGAGTCTACTCTCTCACCACCATTGTGTCCCACTACTGTTGTTTCTTCTCCTTTTTCTTAGCATTGCTATTTGATACTACTTGCTTGCTTGACAGGCAGAGAGCCAGTGAGCAAGTAGGCAATGGGCCTACTAAGGAGGAGGGCAACTCCAAGGAATTCTTGTTAGTGGGCCCCTGCTAAGGTGTGCGTCCTCGGCAGGTGCTCCAACATGCCTTATCCTTCACATGGGCCCTGTATGTAAGTAAAGGTTGAACCAATCAACCTTGAGACAAATTTAATTCTTGCTTACAAATAATGTGACAACCTTATCACTTGATAAACTTGCTAATACGACAGGATTTGTATAAGAAAATATTCTTTGTGATAGAACCAGGCTAGCATCTGATGTCCTTGTTTCCCAGATGAAAAATGGTGACATCCGCCTTCAATATTAATCTTGTAGTTCACTTACACTGAAACTTACTCACACCGCTATATCACTTCCTTTCAAGTATGTATTCCTATTTTATATTCCATCTTCTTGCTGCACATTCTCTGAGAAAAGGAATATATTCTAGATTGAATTTGGGTCGTTCCCTGCGTGCCATTTTCCAATCTGTGACGCCAAGGACGATAAACGAGCTACTTAAAAACAAAGGCTGTTTTGTTTTTCTTTTGTTTGAAACTTGTGATGTTAATACTCCTTAAGGGACTCTCGCCTTCAGTGTTTTTCTTAATTTGAATTCATTTTGAAAAATATATAAAATACAAAAGCACACTGTGTCAGGTTTTTAACAACACACTTTGCACCGGGTTCAGGAATTGTTTATTTTAAATAAGCCTTTTTTTCCAGGTGGAAGAAAACTAAGAATTAGTTGTCGATTTTAGTTGTATAAAACAACTTTTTAAAACAACAACAACTCTTCACGGTTGTAATATAACCAAGTGCAAATTTAACCATAAAGTTAAAAGCATTTTCACATTTTAGAGGGGCAAATCTGCCTTTGTTCTTCCATTCTGCTTGTGTGTTTTCTTAACACTAGCAGCCATAATATGGTATTAGAAATTTGATTTATCAAGTTAAACAAGCCTTCCCTAACTTGATGCCCTCCAAAATATCTGGAGGGCATCAAGTTAGGGAAGGCTTGTTTAACCTGATAAATTATGGGATATGCTGGTTGGTGATAATGGGACTTGAAGTCCTCCAGCACATCTGGAGGGCACCAGGTTGGGAATGTCTGAGTTAAACCATTGCCAGCAATAGTTCTTCAGGAATTTAGAACTGGGTTGCCTATGAAAAAAAGGTAAACCAATCTTGAAATATATGTTGAAATTACCAGCTCAGCCTCATTCATCAGCTCAGCCTCAGCATTTTAGATCTCAATCCCTAGGGGAAATTTCCCCAAATTGAGCAGAGTAATGCAACCAGTTTTGTTATATTCCACTTAGAAAAACATGAATCTTTTTGAGTTAAACTTTTAAAACAATAGGCCAATATATGCCTTACATAATTACCAATCTTACTTCTGGCATTTGTTCTTTTTAAGACTGATTTTAGGCAGATTCCTCATCCCTCCCCTTAATAGAAACAATTTGAATGCTATATTATCTTGTTTTCTTTTTACTCATATAACTGATAATGTGGTTTCGTAAGATCTTTGACACAGCAATAATGATTTTGAAAAGGGGGTTTCACCTTATGCAAATGAAACCTCTCCACTTTTGTACATGTGTACACATTTACGAGAGAGAGGACTGAAATGCAGTGTACCTGAACTTTGGCTGTGTGAATATCCAGCTCACAACAAAAACAAATGTAGATATATTTGTCTAGATTTCTACAACAATTCCACAATGGAAACACCAGTCTTGCTTCCTACATTTTGGATTATTCAGAGGGTTACAAACCAGAATATTTTGATAAATTTGGGTGTGCTGTGTTTGATTTTCACTGTTTTATGCTAGCAATATGTATGTTCTGGAGGTGGAAAATCATTTTCTAATGATAGGTCACATTGTTCTGATAAAACTGCCTGCTTCATTCAAGAAATGTTCTTTAAACTGCAAATGCTCCATAAAAACAACAACAAAAGTAATTCAATCATGTAGCAACCTTTTCTCCAAAGCAAATCTGAGCTATTTCATAGCTCTGGGGCACACTTCAAGTTCTTTGACAGAAGAATGGGAAAAAGAGGAAATGTTCCCTTATGAGCAAGTAGAGGCAAATCTTCCCATTTCAACAGAGATCTCTTGTCACATTTTCTTCAGCTTGCCAGAGGAATCTGTACACTATGAATCTGACAGAGGACAGGTCTTGGCTGCCAGATCTGAAATCTGTTTACATGTGTTTCCTGTACTGCCCAATGGCAAATTCCAAATATATTCTAGAATCTTAGAGGCTGACTCTGTCTCGGCCATAATTGGAAGAGCTGAGTTTGGATGCAGCCCATATCCAGTTATCAATAGAAACCATCAGCTTTTTTTTTTTTTTTGAGGAATGAAAAGAGCATGGTGTCCAGTAATCTAGTTAGCTGCATTTCTGTTGGATGTTCCCTAAATTTCACGCTCAGCTTTGGCCTTCTCCTTTGATAATCTCCAGAGAGCCCTTGGGTACAGAAAGCCATTATGTTAATTGGCTAGCAAATTTGTTAAATGTGCAGAATGGGCTAAAGGTCACTTCATATGCAGTACATCACAGCACAGAGAAGTGGTAAGTGCTGGGTAGTGCTTTGATGCAACAGAAAAAGGAAGAGCTACACCTGCACATAGGGATAAAGCTACATTTTCAAGATAGTATGTGCTACTTTATTACTCTTGCGGGCAGCCCAACATGCATGGGTTGTAACTATAGTCCTTCCATAAGTCTGGTGCTTTGGCATATGTTTAATCACTTAGAGATTATTATTATTATTATTATTATTATTATTATTATTATTATTAAAAATGGTAGACGATGATGATGATTTGATTTAGGTGAACCAGGGCAAAGGACCACCAAGATCTTCTCCACCCATTTTCTGCTTCTCTTATTTGCCTGATACCACTAGTCATAAGAAGATTAGACCAAAGGCTTATCTAGTCCAGCATTCTGTTTACATAGTGACCACCCCAGATGCCATGAAAAGTCTACAAGCAGGATTGCAATAGCACCTTCCAACTCATGTTCCCCAACAACTCATATAAAGAAGGATACTTCCTTTGAAACTGGGAGCGATTAGAAGCCTTATCTTCCAAGAAGTTGTCTAGTCCTCTTTTAAAGCCATCTAATTGGTGGCTATCACTACAACTGGTGGTAGCAAATTCTGTAGTTTAACAGTTCACTATGTAAAGAAGTATTTCCTTTTATTTGTCCTGAATCTCTTACCATTCAGCTTTGACCCTGAGTACTAGAATTATGAAAGAGGGAGAAAAATGTCTCCCTATCCATTTCCTTAATCCATCCTCCATTGTATTATCTCTGCTTCTGTCCATTCCCCACTATTTTTCCGGGGGGAAATCTTCACAGGGAATTTACGTGGTGTTACTGTACCTCATACATGGGCGTGACACATGACGTTACCCCCAATCTGCATCAATCCTAGGTTTTCTTATCATAAAAAACATATATTTGCAAAGTTGTTTTGTGATAGATTTTACCTTTAGCTTCACTGTGTGTCCTGAACTTGCGGTACTGGCTTCAGCACTGGCTAGGAGGAGTGGCAGCGTGAGGAGAAACAGAAAGTTGCCATCAGTGAAGAGCTGATAAGTATTAACCTATTTGTTTCAGGTCCACCCTCAGCTGATCAAGATCCAGGTGCTTATGGAGGTGTGAATCTCTAAATAACACATACACTTCAGATGGCTCTGTGCGGTGTGGGGTAGCATTGGTAAATAGCAGAGCCTTCCCCTGCCCCTGAAAAGAAATAGCTTTCAAGCTTTCCCAGTTCTCTCCTTTGTCCTTTTTATTTCTTTGCCCCAAGGAACAACTAGCTGAAAATGCCTGTTGTAATGTATACTCAGAAGTAAATCACATTGTCTTCCAATCCATTGCACTTACTCAGCACAGAAGAGTGGGCTAGGGAATTGGGAATTGCTGTGACTTTTAGAAAGAAATCTCCACTCATCCATGACACTGCACATGCGTAAGGTTAAGTCTCCACCTACATGTAGGCAAATTTAATGCAGTTAAGGTTATGTTTGCCTAAGGAAAGTGGGAGTTATACCAAGTCTCACTGCATTAATTGGTGACATGTGCCACGGGTGGAGTAAATGCAAATTCAAGAAAATGCATTTTTGAACTGAATCAGAAGAGACCCCCATATAGATTGGGCCCTGTTCTCTACCACTGGCTCATGTTTCTTGCTTTTTACTCCTTCTACGGTAACCTGCCCTTTTTGTCTGCTTTCCCTGCTTGCAGGCTGTTACTGCTCTCCCTTTAAACTGCCATATTTTTACACTGTTCCTGTACGTTCACAACAATAGCCGTCTCCCTGTTACATGGTTATCTGGCTGATTCTCTTTCCACTCCGATCCTTCTTGTTCCTTCCGTGGTACATTCCTACTACTTTGACTTGATCAGTATTTTCTACCACCTGTCATTGATGGCTCAACTTGTTTCTACTTCCTTTAGAGTAGCAAAATTCTCTAACTCTCTCTCATATCCTTCAGTAAGTCAAAACAAAGCTAGTGCCACTATTGATCCCAGAATAGGCATTCTACTCTGCTTCTCATGGCTATAGATCAGGCAAATGCCTACATTTGGTCAGGCCATGAGCTCCCAGGATACTGAGCATGGAGAAGATGTACTTTGAGTAGAAGTCATTTGCTGACTTAAGCTGTGCAGGTCTGGGGAGAGCTCCTGGGGAAAGCAGATATTGTTTCAATTAAGAATGGGTGAGAAATGTGTTGCGCTCATATTTAATGCGAAGTTTCCAAAGCTGCACCCCCTGAAGCGAAACATGAACTGGAACACAGCTTACCCTGGAAATCTAAACATATCTAAAGTTTGCAATGCAACTGAAAAAAGGGGGGCATAAAATTTTATACTCAAAAAAGTGTGTATATTTGGAAAAGAATATGCACAAATGATTTATTCATTGGGAAATTGCTGTAAAAATAGCATACGTTTGCAAAAGTGTGCACAACAATGGACAGAAAAATATATACAAATGAGAAGGTTCTGAGGCTGCTTCTAATGCTACCAATCAAAAGGCAGTATGGAGCTATTCCCTTTTCAATGAATTTTCTTTGGTTAGACCAAAAGACAAAAGATGCAATGGGAGAATATGGGAGGATTACAAATGCAAGATGCTGTCATCTAGACCCCTGGTAAAATTCTGCAAATGAGGCAGGGCGATTGCACAGTAAAAGCTTAATCTGAAAATCCCCTGATTTTCAGGTATAGCCTCATACTTGCCATCAAGAGCATCACCCCTATGAGGGAAAGTTACAACAGCTGGGATTGTTCAGCTTGGAAAAAAGGAAGCTAAGGGGAGACATGATAGAGGTGTACAAAATTATGCATGGAGTGGAGAATATGGATAGGGGGACATTTTTCTCCCTCTCCCATAATACTAGAACCTGGAGTCATCCCATGAAACTGATTGGTGAGAGATTCAGGACAGATAAAAGAAAGTACTTCTTCACACAACACATAGTTAGAACTCTGGAATTCACTACCACAAGATGTGGTGATGGCCACCAATTTGGACGGCTTTAAAAAGGGGTTGGATAAATTCCTGGCGGAGAAGGCTATCAATGGCTTCTAGTCCTGATGGCTAAGTGCAACCTCCAGTATCAGAGGCAGTAAGCCTGTATACACCAGTTGCTGGGGTACATGGGTGAGAGCACTATGTCCTGCTCATGGGTCCCTGGTCAACAGCTGGTAAGCCACTGTGTGAACAGAATGCTGGACTAGAGGGACCCTTGGTGTGATCCAGCATAGCTCTTATGTTAACTTATATAATGGGGAATGCAAAGGTCAGATTAACATAAAATTTAGTATGAACACTAGGAATTAAATTATTGCCATTTTTTGTTTCATAAGAAAAAAAAGGGGGGATTTTAAGGATACAATTGAATACCAAAAGGTCTCTGCCCAGAAACGCTGAAAAGGCCTCATGCTGAGCTGTACACATTGAGAAAATCAGAAATTAGGCCTGAATTACAGCCTAGGAGGCCAGCCAGCCAACTGTAGTGTGTACCACAGTGTTTCTATTCTACTAGGGCTATTTTCATCCTTTACCATCAAGTACTTGGGTGGAGTCTAACTCTAGCCCATAATCCAAAATTCTAATATTTAACTCTCCAGGATTACTTAAGTAAATTCTAAGGTGATTGTGATAATGAAAAATCCACCCTAACTCAGGGAAGGTCTTGAGTGAGCAAGCTTTTTTGGAGGGTGGGGCTCTTCTAGATGAGGCTTTTGTTGTGCACTCACCCTGCCTTACTTACTGGATTTTCAGAGGATCCTATTCTGAAATTGCTCCTGTTTTTAAAACAAGCTGCCATTCTTTAAGTGGAGGCTGCCATTGCCTGTTAAATGGAGATTTATTTTAAAAAATGGGAGGGGGAATACTGCTCTTGGGGTGGGCAGTGCACCCATTTCCCCCATAGTGGCTACAGCGCTATAGAGCAGGATCCCAAGAACCCTATGTATGAGCAGAAGGCACTCCTGTTCATGCATGGTGGTGGCTGATTTCTTCTGATTCCCCCCCCCCCCAAATACCACATCCTACTATCTGATTTCTGCTGATTTCCCCCCATACCTTATCCAACAGCATTCCGGTGGATCCCACAACCCCTAGGGGTGGAGGAGTCACAAGCAGCTGTCGTGACACAGAGGGTCTGTGAAATCCACGTTGCATACGTAGAACTCCACTTGCAGTTCTCCGGATCCTGAATTTATAGTATTGTACTATCATTGTAGACATAATTGAATCTGTCAGTCCTGCTTTCTGTAATCTGAATTCTTGGTAGTTGTTGTTCTTGTTGTTTTAAATGAAACATGCAGCCATTTTCTGTCCAGCCTGTTTGGACAGGAGGTGAAAAGAAGGAATAGTCTACATGATGGCTTACAAATGACCACCATTCCCCACGAGTTCTCATTTGCTTTTTTAATGTTTAAGAAGGGGGGGGGGGAAATGAATGGTTTAGGTCAATATTGTGCTTTGAGCTGGTTGAGATAAGCCTACAGTGTAAATCTAGAAACTCCAGAAATACTTTAAGATGAACCAAAAGGCAAGAGATGCTGTCAGTGTTTTCAACGTTTGTATTTTAGATGCATACACACACACACACACACACACTGCATCTGCTGCTGATATGAAAATAAGCTAAACAGGCTTGTGTTGTTGTTTTCCCCAGGATGCCTTTCATGTTTTCCCCTCCTTCTCCTCAGAAATCCAACTATTTATTTGCACACAAGGTAGGCAAATTCTTTTATCTCATTGTGTACTATAAACTAAAGCAATTAGCATACTGGAATTACAGTACTGTCTTAACAAAAATCCCTGTCTGTCAATATTTTTTTTGGAGAGAAAGCTCTTAGCGACCTGTAGACAAATAACCACAGTGGGAACAGTTGCTTAGTGTTTAGCACTGAAACTTGTTGCTTGTAGACCACATCTCCACATGCTATGAACCCACGTATAAAAATGAGAGGCCAGCCTTTGACAGTACCCAGTCGGCAAGCGTTGGAAAGATGCTCAAGTTTTGTGTAGATATTCGAGGTTGCTAAGAGCGCATCATTGACGCCCTCTGCTTCATGTGCTTCATCTCTCACTGTGGCTGCCATTGCCTTTCCTGGCCTTTGTAGACTTCCCATAGATATGTCACCATTTAATGTTTTTAATGTGTTACACCACAAACTTGATTTCATAGCATTCCAAATCAGTCCTGACCAACTGACCCACTGCATCTATATAATTTAACTTGGAGTACATCATATATGATCCTAGTTACGGTTTGTTTTAAACAAGTTGGAAGGGGCAACCAAAGTGCATTATGCAGAAGGTGCTGAAGAACAAAGAATGATCTAGGAAACAAGATGCAGAATACGTGTAAGAGTCACTTACCAAAATTGTCATATGGCCATACGCTGTAGAAGACACATTCATTTACCTCTGTTTCCATATTTCTGCACTATCCAACCCCGTCAGTATTTTCTGCTAATTCTCAGGCTTGTTTTGCAGGCCTTCTACAGACTCTGGTCCTTTTATTTATTGTGTGGGATCTCCTGGGCCTAGAACATGTTTAGGACAAGAACATGGAATATCTCAATTGTGACCTTAGTACACATCATTAACTTCTGCTCAAACCACCACTCAGAGCGCATCTACACCTAAGGGTGCAGAGGGAGGGAGGGGGAGGATCGTAGACTTACCTGCTTCCACGGTCCTCTCCCAGCATCTAGATGGCATGCAACATACCGGGAGGAAAGAGGGACTTTGTGTGCCACTTTTTTTCCCTGAAGAGGGACCGTGAGTAAAAAACAATAATCCCTGGTGAGTGAAAAATAATAATCCCTGGTGATATTGGGCCCCAACCCACCTGCCGCCATTGTAAGGATGGCAAAAAAGCTGCCTCCCACCCCCGAAGGGTACCGAGCCTCCCTGCACAGCTTTGTGCCCAGCCCCGCTACTTGCGGGGAAGAAGGGATGACCCGGGAGTGGTGGCCACACCGCCCACACTCCTCGGGATGGTCCTGGGACCACAGGAAACCTGGGATATCCCCAGTTCCAGCTATCCCGGGGTCTTCTCGGGATCCCTGTGTGTCATATAGATGCACAGGGATGACTTAGAGACAATCCCGAGATAAATGGCTGGTGTAGACATGGCCTTAGATTGCTTGAGATCTGAAATTGGCTCCTGAGCTATGGCTTTCAATTCTCCACTATATGGGAATTTACCATTCCCACACAAAAGTTACAAAACAATTGTTCCTGAGGGGGGATCCTTCTTGCTCTATAAAGATGGTGCTCAGGTTCTAATAGGCAAATTAAAAAGAAAACTTATCAGAGCATGTCAATGTGAAAATTCTGGATCTCCATCTAATATCGTTATTTGCTCCTATGTCTATTCTAAAATATCTGCTTGGACCATATTCTCCATTGAAAGTTGAGTACTGTTTTCAGCTCTATCTCTATATTCACTAATGGGAAGCTTATAACAATTTGTTCTTGTTCTTTCAACACTTGCTTTCTCTTTAACGTATTAACTCCTGTTGGATCTTGTGGCAGTAAATTCCATAAATTACTTACGTGCTTCTTCACTCAGTACATTGTTAATTTACAAAATTCGCTTTCACAAGATGTAACAGCTACTGGCTAGGATGGCTTTAAAAGGGGGTTAGGGAGATTTATGGAGGTAAGGCTATCAATAGCTACTACTCTTGATAGCTATATGCTATGTCCAGGATCAGAGGCAGCCTGCGTCTGAATATCAGTTGCTGGAAAAATAGGAGGAGAGGGCTAATCTACTCATGTCATGCTTGTGGGCTTCCTATAGATATCTGGCTGAGTACAGTGGAAACAAAATGCTGGACTAACTGGACCTTTGGTCTGATCCAGCTGGGCCCTTCTTATGTTCTTATTTTTAGGGCACAATGTAATTCCTTCTCATGCCCTCTTTTTTAAAAAATGATAGGGCTGCTGTCTCAAATGCATATTATATTGTAAATCATTGTATTAATTAGTGCATCATGCTATATATATATAGAGAGAGAGAGAGAGAGCAATTTTGCATGCAGAATGTATGCTGTAAATAATTGCACTTAATTTGAGAGACTTTGGACAAATTTATGCAACCACTCAGTACATGCCCTACTCATTGAGCTTTTTGATGTGAAGCCTTTATTGTGCGATTGCCAGTCCTCACTCATGGTTGTTTACAGGTGCTTTAGATGTTGGTGTCGTCGTCCAGTTTCACGGCTGTGTTTTCCAAGCACTTTCACAGGTTTTTTTTGGGGGGGAGGGGGAATCTGTTTTTTTGTTTTGTTTTTTTGCATCGCAGAACAAATAACAACACTCCACCAGCATAATTGCATTATTATGCTTTACCGCAGTGACACCTAGAGGTTGTGCAGTGGAAATACAGAACAGCAGGAAAGGAAAATAAATTGCGTAGAGATCTGGTCTTAATTCTACATACAATCCAGAAAAAGAAGCAATGAGATAAATAGCTTGTTCCAGAAAATCTCCCAATCTCTCACATTTTCAATTATTTATTTATTTATTTATTTATTGTTATTATCGAGCACATATTAGCTCCTTCCTAAGAACAAGCCTTTGTAAGAAAGAGTTATAGAAGGCACTCATTTAGTAAAAGTAAGCACACTCCAATTTGATTGTATTTCCATATATATATGCAGTATTTACATATAACTTCGCACACCACTTCTAAAGCACCATTGAAAATTTAAGTTCCAGTCATCCTTATGCTAAAGCCTGTTTGCCAAACCCAGCTGTAAAATTCTTCCTAACATCCAGACCCATTTGGAAATATTTTAATCTCGGAAAATATGGATGACAGACCTTTACCATAGCAGCATAACCAGCCACAAGTGTAATAATGAATCCTGTATGTGTACATGTGGAAATCTTGATGCTGGCTGTTTTTAAAACAAGCACTTCAGCTGGACAGAAGGGAAAACACCATACTCCATTTCATTGCAATGATCCTGAAAATTGGTGGGTGGGATTCCTCAGGCAGGGAGAAACTAGTAAAAATGTTTATCATTAACTCTTTATTTGCTATGTTTTGAACTATGCTGTTCTTACAGTAATTTAAAAAACTAGCCATGCTAGTGGATCAACAGCCAAAACAAACAAATAAATCTAGAGGTTCTTTATGGCTCTTCAGAAATTGACTGGATTATTGTGGCATGATGTTTTGTAGGCAATAGTCTACACCAGATGCATGAAGTAGACCATGAAGGTAGTAGATAAATACATGTGTGGGCTGAAATATACTGGAGAATGAATGAGATCCAAATTAAACGATAATGGAATACCATATGAGCTCATTGTACTGGACCACTATTCATGAATGGTGAATACAACCAAATGAGATGCAATTTAATTTTGGTAATGTGAGAGTTCTCTTCCATCGCAGTCCTTTAAAAAGAAGGTGCACTTGCTTTCTTCCTGTTGCATAGCGTCTGGACCAAAGAGGCGTCTTTGGTCCAGTCTAAGATCTAGAAATGTATGACTACAGATCATTCCTATCAGGCTGGGCAAATCTGTGTGATGATATAGACCAGGCTGCAAGCGTAGGAGCCAACCAGGAGTGGATCTGGGTCCAAACTAGCATGAGCCTCATACTTGTGCATTTCGCCCTCCAATTTGCATGCAAGAAGAGGACATTTGAAACTTCCATTCCTCTGTCTTTCCTAAACCACAGTTTCCTGTTTCATTCGAATTAGGAAGACTCTAGTTTGTACAAACTAGGGATGTTCACTGGATCGGACCCGATCCACGATCCGAGTCCGGTCCAGTGGGAAATCGGATAAATTATCCGATTTCCGATCCAACAGCTGGATCGGCCGATCCAGTCCGAACCGATCCGAAAAGGCTCCGAACTGGTTCGGCGGATCGGCAGATCGGCGGGCGCCCACTGGCGCCCGCAGCCGCTTCCATTGGCAGGCGGGTGGGAGGAGGGGGGCGCTTACCTTTGAGGGACGTCCGCTCCCGTACGGTGCCGGCGGCTACTACCAGCGGGCTCCGCGGCCTGCTCCAGAGTGGCGCGCTGGGTGATCACCCGGCGCGCTACTCTAGAGCAGGCCGCAAAGCCCGCTGGCAGTAGCTGCCGGCGCCAGACGGGAGTGGGCCTCCCTAAAAGGTAAGCAGTGGTGGGGAAGGGGGCTTACCCCCCCGGAGCCGTCCGTTTCTATCCGCGGGCGCCCGTGGGTGCCAGCGGATGGAAGCGGACAGCCCCAGGGGGGGGTAGGAAGCACGGGGGAGGGGGCTTACCTGCCGGGGCCGTCCACAGCGGATGGCCCCGGGGGGGAGGGAGTTAGGCCCCCCCTCACCCACCCGCCGCCATTTTTTCCTCATAGACTTGCATTGCAATGCAAGTCTATAGGGAAAAAAATGGCGGCCGATCCATGGGGGGGGGGCTCCGATTTTGTCCGAACCGATCCATGACAAAATTGGAGGTCCCAATCTGGGTCCCGATCTGATCCGGAGGGTCCGTGCACACCCCTAGTACAAACCACAGTTAGTTAAAAAGCGAGAATATCAAACCAGGATATCAAATGAATATAGATGAAATGTAAAACTGGTTTACAACAAACAAGGAATGGAAGTTTTAGATCTTTTTCCTTTGAGTGCAGCGTGTGTGCGTATGTGTGAGCGAGTCTGAGGTTTGTGCTCATAACAATAAACCTCGGTTTGTTGTTAGTTCTAAACTGGGTCTTTTCATTAATGAAATGCCACAGTAAATTACTCAAGAATGTCTTCCTATGGAAGAGAAAAAAGAAAGTGGCCAGAAGCAAATTCACACCCACCCACCTAAACACAAGGTGGTGGAATTTTCCTTTCCCCATTGGCCTGCCAGTTACTCCCAAGTCTCAAGCCTAATTCGTAACTCTGACTTTTCCCCATCCAGTATGCCCACCAAATGAGAACCCTAGATATTTGGTGTCTGTGTGTGGTGCAGTGGGTAGAGGGGAGTTCCCCCTGCGTTGACCTTAAGGCTACTTTAAAATGTACAGGCAAGGGAAGTTCCCATTTGCCCACTGATTGCCTCTGTAGGAAACCCTCCATCAGGCATAGTGGGGAGGCAACGCATGACTGAAGACCCCTGCTGAACATCTTGGTGCTGGCATCCGCATTGTGTAGAGTTTTCTATGAAGCATGATATAGACGAAGAGAAACTTATCTGTCCCATAACATTTGAAATGCCCTAAGTTGAGTATGAACTGGCACATGGACTTTCTAGGAAAGATCGGCACATAGGAAATTAGATTCCTGCCCACTCCTGCTAATAGACCTTTCCTGCAAACCCATGTGGATTTTAGATTCCATCAAACTTTTCTGTATGTATACTTCTCCATGGAAAATGAATATGCCCATAGTGCATATTTTGCGAGGCTGAGCCTCTGACCTAGAATGGATGCATGCACGACAATTAGCCTGTCCTTTTCCTTAGGGTTAATCACAAGGTTGAACGCTCGGCAACATTCAGTCAGTTTGAAACTGAAGGCTGAAATGTCACTTTCGAAACAGGGTTAAGAAGGTCGCACAGCTGCAAATAATAATAGCCCAATGAAAATCAGATTCTGACTGCAGCCCACTGCAAGAATAACATTGGAACAGGAAACAAGCCTGCATGATACTCTTTCCAGTAAAGCCATACCATTTTTTGCAGATACTTAATTTTGTTATTTGCTATTTGTTTTTGTTTTTTTTATGCAGAGACGCAATGGGGAATGGGCTTTTTTAGTTCAATAATTTCGCATCGTTCCTTACCAGCAGTCATGCAATGAGGAAGCTGTGCTTATCTGATTTACCACGAAGGAGAATATGTTCATGGGGACGGAATTAGAAGTGAAATTATTTGAAAGGTGGTCATACTAAGGTGGTCATTCTGTTTTTGAATGCTTCTATGTGCTTTAGTGTTGTTATTTTCAAAGCTGTGAACACTTTGTTAAAAACAAAGCATAGACATTGCTGAAGAAACCTTTAAATTAAGGGTGTTTTCCCTCTTCAGGATACTTCGTTCAAGTTCCACAATTTGCATTTTATATTCATTAATCCCATGGCAAAGATGGCCAATGGTAACCACAAGGCAAACAAAATCTGGGCATTCTCAACTCCCTCTTTTAACATTTTGAACATGTGTTTTACTGTGAGCTGAAGATTAATTTACACACCTGTATATGGGTTTTATTTCCCAAACCCGAATAATGTAGTCAATTCTCCACCATATTGAATATGTGCATGAGGTCATGTGCACCAAGCTGCCTTTGGTGCAAATGGGCAAATCTTTTAACCCATCCCAAGCACACAACCAATTTGTGGAGATGATGTACATTGAGTCAATGGAAATTACCCATTAGCAAGTACATATTAAACAATGTTGACCTCAAAGCAATTTTATGTGTGACCAATCTGTTCCTCACACACTTTTGTTTTGAATGCCATGCATTCCCCCCATCCCCATGCAAAGTTCATTAGAGTGCCAGGCTACCACAGTGCTGCAGGCTTCCTCACACATGCAGCCTGCCAATATTGCTCTGTACGTTGTCACAGCAGCGCAATAAACTTCGACAGATGTTGTTAACATCCACATTAAAGTCCAAGCTTTTTTTCACTGGCATAGCTCATTCATCGCATTGGGTTGTATCCAGTGTTAGTCTAGCGTGAGTCCCATTCATTTCAGTAGGGCCACTCTTAAAGAGAATTAACATTGGATACAACCCTATGTTAATACTAACTGCCCTGATGTAGTAGTGGCAGTAACAGTAGTAATTGTTGTTGTTGTTGTTACTAGGCACACATTCATATTCTGGAATTATGATTTTTATCTTTCAAGTTGTGATGATTTTACTTATTTACTCAGAGGTAACTAAGTTCAATGGGATATCTCCATTGAAGCAAGTCTGGTTTATGGAGATCACTACATTATGTGCAGGAGAATTGGTGTACCTGTTGTAATCCTGTTGGAACATGATCTTGGGAACTTTGGACCTGGTGCTTTTCTCTGTGAGAGATTTGACACAAAAGTATACAAAAATTGCAAAAAAGGGAAACACATTCACGAAGGATGAAAATGCCCTCTGCACCAGAGCTGGTTGCTCACTTCATCCCCCCCCCCCCCAGTCCACTTTGCTTTCACAATGAGTTTGTTTTCCTCCCTGACCTGTTGCTTTGGTCTTTCTGTAGCACCAATGTTTACTTCATCTCCAGCTGACCAGCTGAAACAGGTATATCAAGACAGATTGGAAAGGGGAAATTAATCCCATCCATAAGTGTTCACAAAGGGTGTGCTGGGTGTGCCCAGGCACACCCTAACGTCTCAAGCAATAGGCACCAAATTCAGGGAGCCATTGAGAAGGGATACAGAGGGGGATCCAGAAGCAGTAGGAATGGTCTTCCAGCTGTCCGGCAGCAGGAATAAGAAGGAATTATTATTCTGGGAGCCTCTCTGCTGGAAGCAGTACTTCAGAAAGGCCTGAAGGAGGGCCCCCGAAGGCTAATATCACCTTGTAAGCCCCAACAATGCTGGGGCTTGAGCAGTGTCTCCTCATTCACCACCCCTTCACCTGCAATGGCCTCCTGCAGCCAGCAAATCAGGAGTAGGGCATCAGCGTCTACAGTGCCTAAGAAATAAAAGAATAAAAATAATGTACCTCATGACTGAGTATTAAATAGATGTTTGCTTTAAAAAAATATATCCCCGGGTGCACACCTTAATGAAATGAGCTGTGCATGCCTATGATCTCATCTTCTACTGCATTAGTCACTTAAGTTCTGCTTCCTACAAAGTGCTATCCTACAAAGCTACCTAAGGCTAGACTTTGATTTCTTAGTACTCCAAAATAAAGTTTCATAGTTGTAACACTAAGAGGCAGAGCGTAGCCGCTCATTATAACGTAGCGGTACATTTTGTTGCTTAACTTGACTTTTGCTCTTTCTTTTATATAGTGGACAACCAGTTGACTTATTTTGTGGTTTCTCTCTTTCTCTCTCCTCTCTCTCTCTCAGCAGGCAGGGAAGAGGGATCTATCCTGCTGCAGCCCTGAGGAAAATCATTTATTTGAATTAGGGATCTCAGAGAAATCTGCAACAAATTCAAATGTGTTCAGATTTCTGTGGATTCTGAAGCAGACTGGCTTTTTCTGGCAGATTCTGTGGACTTGCGGAATGGGGTTCCCCCCTTTTTGGGGGAGGAATTTGGGGGATTTTGTTTGTTTGCAAATTTGCACTTGTACAAGTGCACATTTGCAAATAAAATAAATTATTTTACAAAAATCTTATTCTGTCAATGAGTGTACAACGGAATGAAAAGTGCCTGACAATCTGGGAAACACATATGGAATTGATTTAACAAAATCTGTACATCCTTAATTTGAAGGTGTAATTTGCATTGGAAGAAAAACTATTGGTGTCAAAGGGGGATTTCTTCCCAATGTAAATTCTAGTTTCAGAGGAAGAGAGATTTCCTTTAGGACCACAGCAGAGGAAAAAAACATTTACGTTCTTTTCCCATCCCTGATCAGATCCCAATAAATATCAGAGCACCCTACTCTCTATGATACTTGCATTTTTTTAAAAATCTGCATGTTAATTGTAAAGAGACATTTAACACCACAACTAGTTTGGCCCCAAGTGTGATTTCTTACTTCACTCAGAAAAATATACAAGAATATTTTTTTTTGTCACCCTACCTCAAGAGCAGAAAAATGTGTTAACACAAATGTTTGGCATTACTTCCAGTGGAGATATAATTGCGATATTTGAGAAAGCTTTTCATTACCTTGCAGAACAGAGGCTTTCATGACATATATATGTTCTATGGAGAAATGTCACAGTCCACAGCCCAATATTATACAGAACAGTTTAACCCCCCCCCCCCAAAAAAAACCAGGTATTTACAGGTTAAATTCTAAGTTTATTGCTGTTTTCATTATTTCAGTTTAACCTGTAGGAAGATTGAGCCCATCCTGGGTTTTTACAGAGAACCTAGTAGTCATTATAAGACAGCTCCATATAGTCACTTGTCAGCTTCTGTTGAAAAAAAGTATCACGTAGCCTAAACAAGTTCTATTTTACAAGTGGGAAAAGCAGAACTTTGACGCATTCATATTCCAGTTTTTCTCCCTAGTTCTATGTAATATTTGAGCTGGCTCTTATATGCTCTCTGATATGAATATTATTCTGGTGTGTTCGCTCAGTAATTCATCTTTTGATCCAAGTTCTTTGTTTGTGGGAAGAAGTTAAATTTCCTCACCACCATTTCCCTTTTACTTAGGTCATATCAGCAGAGTGATAAAGGCCTGTGTTTGAAATAGCAACAGACTCTTCACTTGACGCTTGCCAACTGGTCCAGAGTTGAAGCATGTAAGCAGGAGAGTGTGGTGTTCTCTCATAATAAATGTAAAATGTAAGTCTCTCACAGCCTTTCACTAATACAGCTTTGTTTTGTTTTTGTTTTTAAACTTTTATTAACATGGTATTTTAAAAAAGTCATTTTCTGACATTCGAATTTTTGGTGAGACATTGCCATGGTGCCTTGATGAGTATCCATGTTAAAGTGTGGTGCAGTGGCTATTGTATTGGACTGGAAGTCGGGAGATCCAGGTTCTAGTCCCCACTCGGCCATGGAAGCTCACTGGGTAACTTTGGGCCAGTCACAGACTCTCAGCCCAACCCACCTCACATGCTTGTTGTTGTGAGGATGAATGGTGTAGAGGAGGATCCTTGGAGGAAAAAAAAGGCAGGATATAAATGTACTAATAAATAAATAAATAAATAAATAAAGTTGTTTAATGAAATGTAAACATATAACCATAGTATTCCTTAGGTAGGTCAGCCTATTTCAAAAAGAAAGAACTCTAGCTTCAGGCAGCAGGCAATATTGGGAAAACACTTTTGCCTCCTGCTCACCTGGAGATGACCCAAAATAGCAAGAACTCAATTCACCTTATTCAGCTGACATTCTTGGAGTGGATCCTGCTCAAGTATCCTTTCAGGACTCTGTTTAGACCTGAAATTTTTAACATTGTGCCCATGGACACTCTTGTTGCCTACCAGGTTCCCTGCCTCTCCTGATTTTTATGGTATTTCGTAAAAAATAATAATGGGGATGAAAAGTGAAAGGGTGCCCTTCAGCGTCATCTTTATTTGGGTTCGAAAAAGTGGTTTTGTGTTTTGAGCTTCATATCCACCTCTGCCTCAGACATAGGTTCTTGGGCAAGTAACTTTTTTTTTTTTTTTTAGTCTCACTGGTTTGCCTTCAAAGAAATGAATGTTTTCTGACTAGCCATACCTACCATGAAAGGGCGTGCCCCACCCTCCAATGCAGCTATTTTGTGACAGTGCTACAGATGGCCATCGGGGAGAATCCAGGCTATTTTGGGCTCATCGTATTTCTCCAGAGATGCCGGCTCAGGTTTCATTTGCAAGCCGAGCCACACCTTTATCCTGAAATCTGGGAACCTAATTGTTTTCCACCTTAAAATTGGCATTTCCTCACTTTATTCTTAGCATTCTGAGAACATGCTTCTCTCCTTTTTCTGTCGAGTTGGATGCTCTCCTCCTTTTGGTTTTTCATTTCCTCAGGATCTCTAACGTAGCACCCACAGATGCCATTAGCGCAAATTTCAGTCATAATTTCTGCAAATTGCACATATCTCAGCTGTAAATTTCATCTGCAAATTATGCAGATTTGCAAAATTTACAGCCAAAATATGAACAAATTATGCAAATACGCAGCCTTAATTTGCACGAATGGTTTCTTTAATGCTTTTTTATTTAAACAGAATTTCTACCAGGTGGCCCAATTTGTTGTGTACCAAGTCGGGCCTGCTGGCAGCAGACAAAATGGAGCCCAGGAGGGTGAGCCAACGAAAGCTTGTCAAGCATCACCCCACAACCAAATTCCTCCAGCATCCCTAGACAGTGCTCATGAAACTCTAAAAATTCCAAATGTGCCACCAGTCCCAAAAGTTTGGGGATCCCTGGTTTAGAACTTTATCTCAAACTAGCTCAGATACGATAGGTGTTTTCAGCCCAAGGAAACAATGTTATAAAAATACAGTTTGCAATTTGCAATTTTCAGACCTACAATCCTTGTTGCCACTGTAGAGTCCAATAGCCTTGGTAACTAGATAAGGCATTATCTAATTAACCTTGACTCCTAGATAAGGCATTATCTATAAGATAAACCATTATATAGTTAATAGTCATGCCCATGGATTCCTTCCAAAGCCTACCAGCCAAATCCCGCCCCCTCCATCTGCCTGCCCATCCACATCCATCAGAAGTTCTCTGGGTGGTGTACAAATTTACAAAACATAAAATACAAAATAATAAAACAGTGATGAGTCAAGATAAAATAAGATAAAACCACCAGCAGCATATAAGGGATAAAACTAGCAGGGATAAAACAGAGCAAATGGACTGAAGCCAGTTCCTATAATGCCTTGGAAAATAAAATTTAAAAGTCTTTCACTTGGCAGCAAATGTCTACAGTGTAGACACCAGGCAAGCCTCTCTGAGGAATGTATTTCAGGGTGCCTCTACAAGAGAGGTTTAATGCGCTTTGAAGGTTCATTAAAATTTTTACCTCTACAAGAACGGAGCGCAAATCGGGCGTAGAGGCGCGTTATCTCCCCGATAATGCGCATTTTTGAATGCGCGTTAAATCGCGGGTTTTATTTTGCTCCGGCTGTTAAAGCGCATTTTCCCCGTGTGAACAAGCGATTATGCGCATTAACTTCTTGTAAAGCGCTTTTTGGACATCAATTAATGTGCTTCGCCGCCTCTCACCGCCTCCCGTGCAGAGGGATTAGGAGTAAATGCGCGTCTGCGATAATGTGCATAATCGCCGAACCGGGCGCAAAAGCGAATCCTTGTAGAGGGAGCCTCAGACTGTGAAATACATTCAGACTGTGAGCCTATCTACACTACTGCTTTAAAACGGTTTTAAACGGTTTATAACAGTTTTGAGAACCGTTGGGGACCAGGAAACACTCCATATACAGTTTTTAAAATGTTTTCAAAGTGTTTTATCCTGTGTGTGTAGATAGGCTCTGTCTGTCTAAAAAGATCCTCTCTCTTGTAGTCACCCACTTGCTTAATTTTAAGTTGTTCCTGCTATTTTAATTTTAAAATGTCTTTGGGCGCTTCTCTCCTCTCTCCACATTTAAAAACTACAGCCAGGTGTGTGTGGATAGCAGCTTCATCGTCTGCTTGGAGCAAGTGTATTTCCTCCCCTCATCCTTTATGTGAGGCAAGATATCAAGCTATTGATGGTGATGGATTAAGAATAAGTACAACAGGTGGCTGAGGTTTGCTTTGTTTGGCGTTGCAGAAAAGCCCATGAGAACTTTAAGTGGGAATTTAATTTCTTTGTTTCTTCTTTTCATTATTTGGACTGTACAGGTTCATTCATTTGGAGAAAGATTCTCTGTATCCAACCTATGTTTAGTCTTATTGTCTGATACTTTACCTAAAACTTTACTTTTTGTTTTGTCAGACCCCAGAAAACATATGTTGATGGGTCTCTGTGTAAATATGATAAATACTTTTTAAAATTATTTTTTTAAAAAAAAAGAAAAAGAAAACAAGCTAGGCTCAAGCTAGCTTGTTCAAGCTTGGCACTTCAGTGCTTCGGAAAAAATCTTAAACAGTACATCTGAAATGATAATCTCTAGAAGAGTCAAAGATAAAAGGATAATTCAATTCATGGCATTTCAGAACAGCATAGGTGGTATAATCTAATAACAACACTGAGAATATTTTTTCTCCAAACAGGATATCTTCTGACAGATTAATTCTGCCTTCTTTCTAAGTGCATCAATATGCTCTGGAAGGGGCATTATGAAGAGACATCAGGAAGTTTGAGTTTAGCTGTTTTAGGAGTTATTAGGCGGGGAATGTGTGTGTGTGTGTTAGGGAGGGGCAGCTTGAGCGCCAAGTTGGAAAAGGCTGGCCTACACTTTCCACGTTTATGGATGATTATTTTATGGATTCCCTTTATCCCCTTTCCTTTTAACATTTAGATTTATGAGGAATCAAAGATGAATTTGGAACAGGAGAGGCCTTTTGTCTGCAGTGCCCCAGGCTGCTCACAGGTGAGTTGAATCAGCAGGAATACAAACCAAGTCTAGCTGTAGCATAATATCTCCCAGTGTATTAACATGAATCTAATAATAATTTATATTTTTATTATCGGTTATCGCTTTTTGAAAAGCTATCTACCCCATGGCCAGGCCACAAATGTCACTATTTCATAACATTTTAACCCCAATATATAGCTATTCAGCTCAGTGTCAGCTTTTTACTCAATTCCTCATGTTCAAAGCTAAAACCATAGGATATGTTTCTTTATAAAATTATTTTATTACACTGATTTTTCGGAAGCATACAAAAATAGAGGAGCACCCTTAGGTTTAGAGCTCAAATAAATGTTAAGGTGTTTGGAGCTCTGTGGTAGAGCACCTGCCTTGCATGCCCAAAGTCCCAGCTTCAGTCCTCTGGCTCCTCCACTTTAAGAACAGGATCAGGGAGCAAGTGGTGGGAAAGACCTCTGCCTGAGACCCTAGAGGCCCACAGCCAATTGGAGGAAATTATCAGGCTTGATCGGCAAATAAAGCAGTATACAACTGTGCCATTCCATTCGTGTAAATAACATTGCACTAGCAGAAACTAGGTTCTGAACTATGCACAAGAGAAGGATCCAACTAAAATAACATTTGCTCAAGTGCAATAGCACAAGCAGTTGTGCATTATTGTGCAACCTGTTGTGCTATTCCTTGCACAACCAGTTGTACAGACATAATGGGCAACTGCTTGCACAAGAGAGAAAAGATTCAGAGGTGCTCCAGAAGTGCTATTTGAGTTTGCAGAATTATACCATTGGACGCTTCCCTTAGTCAGACCTTGTATAAGACAGATTTCTGTGCTCCAGTGTTTGTAGGCTCTAGTTTCCATCTGAGAGTTGGTTCACACATGAGTGATCATTCCTTTATGCCAGTAGTGCATATTTGGGTGAGTCATCACAGATAGAACTTTCAGAATACTTCACTGTCAACCTCAAATGCTGTCCTTTTCAGTGGATTTGGTTATAAACAAACAAAATGGTTGAGTAATCAAGAGATATGCATGCATGTATGAAAAGGCCCTTCTTTCAGGATGGATTCCATCACCTAGGCCAGCCTTCCCAAATCTGGTGCCCACCAGACCTAGCAACCAGGGCCAATGTTCAAGAATGCTGGGAGTTGTAGTCCATAACATTTGGAGAGTTGGAAAGGCTGACCTAGATTATGCAGGGAATGACATGGAAATAGGGCATTATGGGGATGGGGCAAGTGGTGATGTTCCTCAGCCCCTCCATTCCCCCTGAGGCTCCATCTTTGGGCCCCATATGTGTGGCAGCCTCAGGCTAGCATACATAATTCCCCTCCCATTGATTTCAGTGAGAGGGTAAACTTTAGAAAAGGAGATCCACTGAGAAAAAAGCCTGGCAGGAAGCTGCCCACACCTCCTGTCGTAGCTGTGTTTGACTGGCAGAGTGGCTCCATGACGGATCTCTCCTTCTGCCCCATTTAGGATTGCTCTGTAATCTACTGTTACAGATTAGGAATATGAGCACCATGGTGTGTGAAGATCATTCTAATCGATGTTACATGAAGGACTATTATGCAGATTAATTAGGATGGAATAAAATAAAGAAATAACTTCATTCAGTCCAAAAATCATTATTGAGAATATTATATTAAAAAAAAATTAAAAGAAATTTCCAAAATACAATTATAAAAGATGTATGACTTGTAGTAAGCTACACTTTTACATGCATTAATAACATTAAGGGATACCTCAACCATTCGGGGACATCCTACAAAATGATTGCAATATTTATAGGTGATTGTGTAATAGTACACATGTTTGTATATCTAGAAATTGATAGAGAAAAGGTGGAGAGAAATGAAAAAGCAAAAATTACCCATAACAAAACAACAGATGGAGCAATGCTTTTTCAGGTGCCTTTATCACTATCATTCGTCAGGCTTAAATAATGAATGAAGATTTCTTTATATATCATCAGATTCCACTTTCCCACACACTATTTCCATGCCATAATAATATTAATATTAATAATAATGTGTATCTTTTTGTATTTTATCTCTTTGTATTATAGAATTTTGTGTGCTTACTGTATTGTTGGTGTATGCATTTGTAAAGTTGACATGACCATGATAGTTGAAACAACAAATAAACATTAAACATAATAATAATAATAATAATAATAATAATAATAATAATATGCTGATTGCCATAAAAATAAATTTCAGAACTTGAATCCTAGTTTCCTTTTGTATTTGCCTGACAGCGTTTTCCGACTGAGGATCATCTGATGATTCACAGGCACAAACATGAAATGACTTTGAAGTTTCCTTCATTAAAAAACGATAACATGTTATCAGGTAAGAAGATAGGAGTCAGAAAGGCAATAAACTGCCAGTTTTTGATGATGATAAAAGATAAATGTAGCTGCACTCAATTGGTTGTCCAGTTGTGTACTCAGGATGTAAAAACCCCTTGTGCTACACTTCACGTTCAGGTCAATTGGCATGTTCTTATCTGTGTGTAGGAAAACAGAAATATCTGCGGCCCTAGCTGGATAAATACTAACATGAGTGAACGGTGGTAAAAAATACCTGGCCCTTCTTAGTACAAGTTGGTCATGTCTTGTTATAGTTGTGTGAGTGGTTGGTTGACAGCGCTTGTTTGTTTGACAATACAGCCAGGGAACAGGCTAAATTGGTATGATGGGAGCTGTTCCCTTTGTACTCTTTTTCTACCAAAATCAACTCTCCCAGCTGTGTTTTATGCAACTTACAAGAGAGAGATAAAAGAATTACATGAGTGAATACCCAAATAAAGCTAAGGAAATAAGGAGTTTACGTTTATAGCTTCCCAAATACCTCCATCTACCTGTTATCAACTTTTGCTTTACTACTCTAATGCACCATATCTGAGCCTGCCTTTGAAGATGGTTCGGAAGTTTCAGCTGGTGTAGAATACAGCCACCCAGTTATTGGTGGGGCCAGGTGGTTGGCTCACTTGACACCAATACTGCGCTAGCTGCACTGGTTGCCAGTGCATTCCAAGCTCAATTTAAAGACCTGGTTTTAGCCTTTAACGCCTTAAATGATTTGGGCCCAAGCTACTTATATTACTGCCTTCTCCTATACTAGCCTATCCAAACACTGAGGTTCAACAGAGGCCCTTCTCACTTGCTTACCGCCAGAGGTGACTGGGTTGGTGAGTACAACGGAGAGGGACTCCTTAGTGGTGGCCCTGCACTTCTGGAATCAACTTCAATTGGAACTTCATCAGGCCCTTCTTTTCTAAAAACTCTGGAAACCTACCTGTTTTCACTGGCCTTCCCCTTAGCCTGGGCCATTGGTTTTTATTCATAAGTTTAGTTTTTAATGACTTTAATTCCCAATCTCTGTTTTATGTATTTTATTGAAACATGTTTTTATGGATTTTTTTTTTGTATCTACTTTGTGTGATTTTTAAAATCTTGTATGCTGCCTTGAGAGGGTGCCACACGTACAGGTGAACTAGAAATATTTTTGATAGAGATAGATAGATATCATCCTTAATCCTTGGGTCAAATCCTGAGCCAGGGATGTGTAGTCAAGCCACCTAGAACGTTAAAATCATCTAACCCTCACAACAGCATATCTGAGAGCATTTTGTGTAGTTATATAGAAACTGTAAAAAAGAAAAGAAAAACTTACTAGCGGAGGGAAAAGCTTGGAACCAGAAGTAAGTCCTTGAAATACTCTGTATAACTGTTTATTTATACTGTAGACAGCATGTAATCTCTGAGCCATGTCACTGCCTTTTGAAAATCATTAACACTCACAGAATAATTTAGCAGAGTTTTGGAAGAAGGCTGAAGAGGGAAGACAGTTTTCATAGACTCTCATAAAGTTACTGCCCTCCCAGCCTGTTTTATAATGGAATTGCTTTGCCAATGCCTCCAATGTATTCTTCTTCTTGTACTGCATTATGCTGCTTCTTTGTATTCTCATTTGGTCTGAAGTAGGCCTTTTTTCTTGGGTTCTGCATTTATTCAAAAGTAGAGGGAGAGTAGAAGCGAAATACATGTTACGAGATTGGCTTTCGGGAGATGATTCAGTTTGCTCGTTGCTTTTAGAAAATTGGTGTGAAGGGAATGCGGTAAGTGGATTGCCAAAATGCCACGGGTGAACATGCATCAGGAGGAGGAAATGTAATTGTGAGAGGTATAATGGCTTAATGCATTTATCCCATAGGGCACCTGTTTTAGGCAGTGCTTAATGAGGTACTTTCCATTTGTTTAAGCAACGTAAAGAAAACATACTTGGATTTATAAGAATAGGTTGAATGAGAACTGCCCTCTGGATGAAGATGAATACAGAGAGTTGTTGCCACCTCCTGCTGGCACTTGTAGCTTCTTTCCCTGCTGTAGCATAGTTTCTAAACAAGCCAAAGCAATGTGTTTCACAATGTTACAATTTTTGCAAAATGTTTCACAATTTTAAATGTTGTCCATTTTCCAGAATACTCATTTTAATTTTCAATTTCCAAGTTTCATGTTGCTAAATTCAATACATTCATAACGTGCTTTCATCTAAAATATTTACATTAAAGCTAGTTGGAATTGTTCAATAGAAATCAAATTATGAGAATTTCTGAAAAACACAAATTTGAATTAGGTCAATTTGCTTGAGGATATTTTTTTCCGAATAGTGACTCCAAGTTCATCTCTAATCTTGGTGCTTAGTCATGAGTCAAGCTGGGCTACTGAGTGATGAATGAGCTTAGCCTGCAGTATTGGATCTGACCCAAACTGGGAGTGTTTTGGTCTAGGATGTGAACAGCGTAATTAGCTCAAAGGAAGATTATGAAATTCTGTCCACCTTCTCCTGCTGTAGCTGGGCCTTTTACTACCATATGTGTCAGAACTGAAATATGTGGCAATGGTAGCTGCAGGTAGAAGACACAAAAAAAGCCAACCCTACTTACTTACCAATCAACAGTATTAAAATTGAGGCTGCAAACTTGCAGTGAGTAAGTCCCATTCAATTAATTGGGCATTACTTCCAAATATACATACTTAGGTTTACACAATGTACATGTGTGCTCTAAAAAGGAATTAACCTCTTAGTACAAACTATACATACCCACAACTCTTGACAATGTATTTGGGGAACATTAAGGGTGCAATCCTATGCATGTTGAGGGAGAAAAATGTTGTACAACTCCCAGCATTCCTCAGCCAGCAATCCCAGCATTCCCAGACATAATCCCCATCCGTAATCTCTAAACATGCATAAAATTATGCTCTAATTAGACTGCATGGGGCATTATTTTTAGGGAACACTCCCCATGGCAGTGTATTTAGGGAACAAAGTTAGTTTGCCTCCAACAAGATCTAGTTTAATAGCAGGCTAGTCAGCCTGTAATTTAGGATGCTTTCCCCACCCCCATTCTCATTTCAACAATTAGTTTTTCTTCTAACAGAGAGATACTCAGGAAGAAAGCTGCTTCATCACCCACCTAGCCCCTCAGGAAATCTAAATTCCTGAAAGTTAGATGGTTTATTCTAAGATTTCATAATGAAATAGAGAAATGATATATGAGAGGGAGAGGCTTTCCCCTTTAGACATGGTTTCCCTTTAGACATTCATCTCTCGTTTTCTTCTTTCTTGTTTTTGGCAAAGTTATTTCATGTCATCTGCATCTGCAAAGCATCGTAGCTGCAGTTGCCCCTTAGCAAACCCAGGTGCAGGATTCCCCCACCCACCCTTCTCTTTCCCCATATCTCAGCTATGTTCTTACAATGTTCCCCTACCAATTATACATGTTGAGTTCAGATCAGCTACTTTCAGTAGTGAAAAGCAAGAAACCAGTGTTTCAAGAAATCACCGAAAAGCAGTTTCAAAGATTTGTAAAGAAACCCAGAGAGAAAAATACATATCTTTACATGCTCATGGTAAGTAGACTTTTCCACAGCTGTCCCCAACCTGGTCCCCTCCAGATATGTTGGACTACAACTCCCATCATTGTCAATCATGACCAGTGCTGGGTGTGGATGATGTGAGTTGTAGTCCAACACATATGGAGGGTACCATTTTAGGGAGGGCTGTCATAGAGCCATGTCATCCTTGGTTGCAATCTTTGCAAATACTACATGGCTTCCCCATTTAGTAGTTCTCCTGTCCTCTCTAAACATCCAAGCAATGCCAGGAGTGAGGAGTTGGAGCAGCATATTGTGATTCCAAGCCCTCTCACTGAGACGTGAGAGGTAAGAAGTCTGCCATGCAATCCACAAAGCTTTATTCAATAAATAGACATCTCTTCACACTTGAAGAGAGTGTGAATGCTAGGAGCTATCCTCTAAGCTGCCTATCCCTGTTCTTCCACTGTGAATAGCAACAGAGGCATTTGCAGAGGCCTTCCTTTAGTTCTTTTCCCAACAAGGGCAGCATTCCTAGAGGTTCATGTGTTGGGTCCACATACCAGTGATGGGCTGGGCCAGCCCTCTTCTCTGACATGCATACCATCCCCGATTCATTGATCCATCCACCTCCACACAAGCATACCACATTCATCATCTTCCATTCATTCTCACTCTCTTTCCCCATGCCCCCTATACATGCCCGACACTGCAATGATGTTGTAAGGGAAACATCTCCAGTCACCTTCAATCAGAGTTCCCCCCCCCCCCAGTAGTGTCTGGCAGGTAGGAGGGCTTTAATCTTTGCCTCCTGCTGTGTTGCCAAATCTGAGTTTAGACACTCCAACCCCTCACTACCATTTCCCTGTGTCTTAACTTGTGCAGAGGAGTGAGCAGCTGAGGTGCATTATAAAAGGAAACACTGAGCTTTTCTACAGAAGGCTGTTAATTGGCTGTTAATCTGCTGTATCTGATTTCTGAGCATTAGATGAGCAGTGTTTCCTTTCCTGCTGTTCCACAACATAACCCATACGTGGCTCTGTGGTATAGTGGAATAGCACAAATACACAAGGGAAAATTGCACTTTCTTTTTCACAATGAAATGCCACTTTTTTCTGCTGTAAAAAAACCTTGCTGAAAGTGCTTCTTCTTCTTCTTCTTCTTCTTCTTCTTCTTCTTCTTCTTCTTCTTCCTCCTCCTCCTCCTCCTCCTCCTCCTCCTCCTCCTCATTTATATACCGCCCCATAGCTGAAGTTTCTCTGGGCGGTTTACAAAATTTTAAAAGATTGAACATTAAAAAAAAAACTATACAAAATTTAAAACCATATAATATAAAAACAGTTGATATTTAAAACATTTTAAACTTTTATACCTGGCCAAAAATTCAGTTAAAAAAAACTCAACTTAAGCTCTTAAAAAAGCTTAGAAAGAGAAATGAAACCGGAGGGTCGCGGCATTGTCTAAAGAACCCACAAGATTAATGCCTTGTGTAGAAAATCCCACCCTGTCAAAGCCATACTGCATATTGTTTGTGTTTCAGCTAGGAAAAAAGTGGCTGAGTCAAACCTATTATGGTGGTGGTCTTATGAATCCAGGTTATGCTAGGGGCCAGGAGATAGAATTTTGGATTCTGGATTTGGCCACTGGACCTCCAGTTATCAATCTAGCTTAGCAACACTGATTATGTGGATTAGGGACATCATGTTGTACGTTTCCCTGCCCCTCCAGTAGCAGCAAATGACATGGGAATTCACTAGAGAACACCCACAAAACATGTAATGAGTGCTCATAGCCAACATTGTTGCTCTCAACTCTTGTGTTTTTGGTGGTATCCCCATCACAACAATTTCGGCTCTCAGTGCTTTTGCTTTCTGGTACTCCTTTGGTGATGTTCCCTGTGAGTTCTTCTTCGTGGTCTCTGTGCATCACACATATGGGCTCGCGGCGACGCCGAGCCTGCTTCCGGGAAACTTAGCTAGCTTAGACTTTTGGCGGGAACCCCTCCCCCCCACCATCCTACCGCGCATGCTCAGGGCTCCCGCCTCTCCTTCTCCTCAGTTCTTCTTCGACCGCTTCGCTAGTAGCCTCGCGGGAGACTTCTCTGGTACGTTGTACCTAATTTTGAGAGAAAGAAGAAAGTTAGCTTAGGCTGTTCTAGTAATTAGTTGTTAGTTAGTTAGACTTAGTATAACGTTAGTGTTTAAAAAAAAAAAAAAAATTATTATTATAAATATTTTAGATAAGTTTAGAAAAATTTTAAGCGGTTGGCCATCTTATGGCACAAACCGCGTTATTCCGGCGTTGCTCGCGGTGCAGGGCAAAAATCGCCCTCTCCGACGGGCATTCGCTCTGTTTGGTTTGCCTCGGCGAGGCACACGTCGTTGAGTCGTGCAGCCATTGCATGCGATTTTCAAAGCAAACTCGACGAAATAGGGCAGACCGCCTCCGTAGCCTGTTGTGGTCTCAGGCGTTGTCGGCCGTCGATCAACCGCGCCCTTCCATGGCGAACAAAGGGAATTCTGGGGAGAGTCGGGTCCTCTCACGCCCAGCATCTCCGGTTTCCCCCCAGTTGCGGGCGGCAGCACCGGCATCGTTAACGGGGTTTTCAACTGCCTCTTCCCCGCCTCCAATAAAAAAGGCAAAGAAGCTGAAGCAAAAGAAGGCTTCGACATCGGCATCGACATCGACGAAATCGGCTACCCAGCCTCCGCCGTCGAAAAAGTCACGATCGGCTTCGATGCCGGCATCGACATCGGTGAAGGTGGTCGCAATGGTGCACAAATCTTCGTCGGTACCGATACGTCCCTCGACATCGACGCATCGTTCGGCATCGATCGCTTCAGCATCTCAGGCGTCACAGCGTCACGATGCCTCCCCGACTCCTTCGGTATCGAGACAACGAGCTCCTTCGGTGTCTTCGTTGCTTCGTACGCCTTCCACCCCGAGGGTGCAACCGGAACTACCTATGTCACCTCGTTCGCTACCATCTCCGGGACCGATGCCGATCATTATTCCGTCCGATACCGAACGCATGGTACCGACGCGACAATCGGCGCCGAGCCGTCAACAGGAGCGTCGACGTCGACAGAGGAACCGTTCCTCGCAGTCGAGGTCTCGTTCTCGGTCGAGGTCGTGTTCGCAGGACTGGGAAGGTTACTCAGAGCGTGCACATCGGTCCCAGCGTGCTCATTACCGATTTGACCCTTACACAGGGCGTCGAATCCAAGAGGAGCAGGTACCACCGCCGGTTCCTCCTCGTAGGACCACCTCGTTGAGCCACACTTCCACTCGACGTCGAGGGTCTTCGGCATCGACGGCTGCTCGTCCTTTACACCGGACACCATCCAGATCACCACGGCATCGAGAACCCTCGCAGTCATTTGATGACTACAGGTCGGACACATCTTCAGCTCCGTCACCCCGTCCATCTGAGCCGTCACCATTGGATACTGTGGGGTGCGAGGACCGTGCATCACCAACGATGGAGATGGGCAGCTTCACGGAGCAAATGCAGAGACTGGCTCAATCGTTGAATATAGAGTGCCAGCAAGCGATTGATGACTCCGATGACGGCATCTATGACGTCATGCATGCTGAGCCTTCACCGCAGTTAACCTTACCGATGGTTAAAGCTCTATTGAAGACCCTCAAGCAGTCTTGGGAGCATCCAGCCACAGTGGGTCCCACTTCCAAGCGTCTGGATGCAATCTATAAAGTAAGGGAAGCTCAGGCTCCCTTTCTTTTTCAACACCCAAAGCCGAACTCGGTGGTGGTAGAGGCTGCGCAGGGCAGATCTGGCAAGCTGCACGCTGCACCAACAGATAAAGAGGGTCGGAAATTGGACTCCTATGGCCGTCGCATTTATGCGTCGTCGTCGTTGGGAGTAAAGGTGACCAACTATATGGCGCTAATGGCGCGTTATCAACTTTTCCTTTGGGAAAAAATTTCCTCACTTACAGATTACCTTCCCGACGATCAACGGGAACTCGCTAGGGTCTTCCAGGCGGAGGCAATCCGATTGTCAAAACAGGAATTGACAACGGCGCGTCACCTCACTGACTGTATGTCTAAGGCCATGGTGGGTGCAGTTGCTTTGCGTCGCCACGCGTGGTTACGGTCAGCGTCTTTACCACAAGAGACTAAAAACAGGATCGAGGACCTTCCCTTTGATGGGGAGGGCCTGTTCAATGTGGATACGGACACAACATTGGATGCGTTACACAAGGCCCGGATGACAGCGAAGAAAATGGGAGTTCAGCAACCTCAACAGTCTTACCGGGCTAGAAAATGGTATAGACCTGTCCCTTACCAACCACGGGCGCAACAAGATAAAGCACAACGCTACCAACCTGCATCAACACAGGCCTATCAGCCAAGAAAGTCGAATCCGCGTTTCCAACAGCGCAGCAAAACGCAACAGGGCAAGCGTCGTCTTTGACTTGGCATTGCCTCTCACCTGTCACAGCACCAACATCTGTCACAGCACCAACAAGTTACAGCCCTTTCTGCAAACCTGGGCGTCAATAACATCAGACGCGTGGGTCTTGGACATCATAGCAGAGGGCTACAAAATAGAGTTCGAAGTACTTCCTCCACTGGGCACCATAAGAATCACGGCCCCCTCGTTGACTCTAACGCAAGAAACTACCACCCTTCTTCAAAAGGCGGCTATCACAAGAGTTCAGCGAGGTCACCTACAGGCGGGTTTCTACTCCCGTTATTTTACGGTGCCAAAGAGGGACGGGGGACTTCGTCCTATTATGGATCTCAGAGAGCTCAACAAGTTCATACGACCCAAGAAGTTCCGCATGATTACCGTGGCATCGGTGCTACCAATGTTAAAGAAGGGAGACTGGTTTACCCTGATAGACTTAAAAGACACCTATTTCCACATTGCCATTCATCCTGCCCATCGACGCTATCTGCGGTTTGTCATTGGGCACCAGGCGTACCAGTTTTCCGTCCTTCCCTTCGGGCTAAAGTCTGCCCCAAGAGTATTCACCAAGTGCATGTCGGCGGTCTGCGCGCATCTGCGTTCGCACAACATCGACTTATATCCTTACCTGGACGATTGGTTGATCGTTTCAAGGTCCAGAACCCAGGCGCTTGCCGACGTCCACGAGGTAATTTCTCTTCTGTCGTCGCTTGGGCTGCAGATAAATTACAAAAAATCCATCATTCAGCCATCACAACGACTGCAGTTCATAGGAGTTACCCTCGACTCTACCGTGGGAAGAGCTTTCCTGCCTGCGGACAGAGTACCTACCCTACAGAAGCGTGCATTGCACTTGCGCACCCACCCTCGAGCTTCAGCATTTGCGATTCTCAGGTTACTAGGCTTAATGGCGGCAGCCGTGTTCGTCGTCCGTTGGGCGCGGCTGCGGATGCGCCCTCTCCAGCAGTTCCTGCTCAGCCATTACTCAACTCTGCAAAACCCACACCAGCTAATACTTACCGTCCCATTGCTGGTCAGGGAATCCCTCCGGTGGTGGTTGGTCTCAAGCAACCTTTCCCAGGGAATGCCGTTTGTTCCGCGGGAGCCATCTCGCACGGTGACAACAGACGCGTCTCTAGAAGGCTGGGGCGCGCACCACGGCGATCTGCTGACGCAAGGAAGGTGGTCACCTTCAGAGACTCGCCTTCACATCAATATGTTGGAGCTTCTGGCGGTAAAGAAAGCATTATGCGCATTTCTGCCTCGCCTACAAGGGCATCATGTCCGCGTCCTAACGGACAATACCACCGTGGTGTGGTATTTGAACAAAGAGGGAGGCACCCGGTCGCACCGCTTGCTACGACTTGTACTAGACATTCTAGAGTGGGCTATCTCCCACAATATACTTCTGTCGGCATTGCACATTGCGGGAAAAGAGAACACCAAGGCCGATGTTCTCAGTCGATCTTTCATGAACACACACGAGTGGGAACTCGCCACTCGCATATTGGAGCAACTCTTCGCTCGTTGGGGCACGCCCGACATCGATCTGTTCGCGACGGCTGCCAATGCAGTTTGCCCAGCGTATTGCTCCAGAGCAGGCATAGGACGCACATCGCTGGGAGATGCTTTTCAATGGGACTGGTCGAGGGGTCTTCTCTACCTCTTTCCACCATTCCCATTACTTGCCAAAACAGTGGCTGCGCTACGATGCAACAATTCGGACGCTATACTAATAGCCCCGTCGTGGCCAAGACAACCTTGGTTCACGTCACTACTCAGACTAGCGAAACAGGAGATCTGGAACCTACCTTGCCTCCACGACCTTCTGTCTCGACAAAATGGCAGGATTCTTCATCCAGATGTCCAATCGTTACACCTGACGGCCTGGAGAATCCGTCGTCGTGGAGAGTCCTCGACCTTCCAGAGCGACTGAAGTCTATTTTGGAGGCGTCACGTAAGCCGTCAACTAGACTGTCCTATGAAAGAAAATGGACACGGTTTCAAGGGTATGCCACTCTTAACGGTTTTGATTCTTACACAGCTGATATGCCTCAAATTGTTTCATTTCTATATTCTCTGCATGCCCAGGGCCTGAAACCAGCGTCCATCAAAGTATATTTGGCAGCAATTACAGCAAACCACGATTTGATTAATGGGTTCTCTGTTTTTACTCATCCAATGGCAAGAGCCTTCCTAAAGGGTTTACGGAACTTGTTTCCTTCGGTTCGTCCTGTGATACCACAATGGAGTCTTTCTGTCGTGCTCACAGCCCTTACTGCCAAGCCCTTTGAACCATTGGCAACAATTGATATTCGTTTATTGACTCTTAAGACTATATTTTTAGTTGCCATCACGTCTGCACGACGTGTTTCGGAGTTAGCAGCACTGCTGATAGATCCTCCTTACTTACAGTTCTTTAGAGAAAAAGTTGTGTTACGTTTGGACCCCATGTTCGTCCCTAAAGTTTCCTCCTCATTCCATGTGAGTCAAGACATTGTTTTACCCACGTTCTTCAGCCCGTCGTCGGATCCTTTGTCTACAAGATTGCATGCATTGGACGTTAGAAGAGCTTTGGCTTTCTATAAGTCAAGAACTGAGTCTTTTCGACAGTCTCGTAAGTTGTTCATCTGTTATGGAGGTGTGACAAAGGGGTTGGCCGTATCCCCACAGCGCATCTCCAAATGGGTTGTGGAGACCATTATCCTGGCTTACAGGATTGTTAATAAAGACCCTCCTTTTCACACGACGGCGCATTCTACTAGAGCGCAGGCTGCCTCGTCAGCGCTGCTCCATGGCGCTACGCTCGCTGACCTTTGCAAAGCAGCCACTTGGTCAAATGCTTCTACTTTTGTAAAGCATTATCGCCTCGATGTTAGAGCCAGACAGGACTCCTCGTTTGGTAGAGCGGTCCTTTCCTCGATTTGCCAGTGACCAACCAGCATGCCTACCCACCTTCGGTAAGTCTCTGCTTGTTATTCGCCCATATGTGTGATGCACAGAGACCACGAAGAAGAAATGCAGGTTGCTTACCTGTAACTGTAGTTCTTCGAGTGGTCATCTGTGCATTCACACAACCCACCCACCGTCCCCTCTTGGCATCGCTGTTTGTGAATGTCAATTGGTTCGCCATGCTCATTGTTTAATGACATAGTTGTGCCTTAGTTAAGAGGCCAAGCGGTCTCAGAGAACTGAGGAGAAGGAGAGGCGGGAGCCCTGAGCATGCGCGGTAGGATGGTGGGGGGGAGGGGTTCCCGCCAAAAGTCTAAGCTAGCTAAGTTTCCCGGAAGCAGGCTCGGCGTCGCCGCGAGCCCATATGTGTGAATGCACAGATGACCACTCGAAGAACTACAGTTACAGGTAAGCAACCTGCATTTATCCAGTAAGGAAGCAAGATGACAGGAAGGTGGCAGCCATCATGCACATTGATCAGTGTGTGTGTGTGTGTGTGTGTGTGGTGTACAGTTGATGAGATTTTTGACGCTGCAGTTTTGCAATTGCTTGCGTTGCCAAGTAGAAACTTGTTTCTCTTGCTGCCGGAACAATTTTATCCACCCACACCTGTATAACCCACATATCCTAGAAATGTTTAGTGCAGATGCATATTATATGCACCTCGAATTGGCACTGTCCTCGGTGTAACCCTAGTGCAAACAAGGCCTTATTCTCCAAGATAATGATTGTAAATAATAGGTAACAATCAAGTTCATTCAAGTTGGATATGGGTTTGATTATGTTTTGGGTTAACTGTGCAGTAAAAGGCAAACCTGCCACATGTGAATTAGTCCCTCTGTGCTCCCAGCAACACTTACATTTGGGGCCTTTCTTCATTTTTTCTGGGGCACTAAGGCAAAAAAAGCCAGCTGCCCAGGACACAGATTGTCTAATACGCTTGAGTAATGATGTGAAATGTCAGTGGAAATAAAAACTTTGTCAAAATAAAAAAGGAAAAGAAAGTGAGAGAGATTTGAACCTCTCTGCGGTGCGATAGGCAGCCTTTGTTTCAACACTCCTATTCCTCCCATTCCTCTGATTTTGTTATCATTGCATGGAAGTAAAACGTGGCTAATATATAACTTCATTGAAGCTCTCCAGCTGAACAAGCCAAATTCCTGTTATTAAATGTACAGCAGACTAAACAGTTTTGTTAAATATCAGGCATCAAATTACACCCTTTGGATCTCTGCTTGTCACATATCTACACCGTAGATTAATCACATTTGTTATGGTTTGGTTTGGAAAGCTTTGGATTTAAAAATTTTTTTTTAAAAAAATTATATAGCTATTCTCTGTTGTTGTTGCTGCTGCTGCTAACCAGTATCATCCTTTTTTTAAAAAATATGGTCTGACAAATAACGTTTTAAAATCCATCTTCTGGTTTAACAATTCTGGTATTTAAATGAAATAATACAGTACATTTCCTCCACAGTGTGCTTTCCGACGCTACTGTTGAAGGCAGCCCATTCCGTTTATAATTCCTGTTTTTGAAATAAAATGCCTGCAAGACAAAGTCCATCTTGAACATTGTTGCATTCTGTGGTTATGTTTTTTCTCCTTTATTTGATGTATCCTGTGTTGGATCCAGGATCTGCCTTTTGTGAGATGAAGGACCTTCTGTGAGAAGGAGGCCTCCACTCATGGAAGGTGTCTCTGCCTGATTTTGGGGAAACCCCTCCCTCCACACCACAGCTCACCCCGTTCAGCAAGGGCCTCTGACCCTCTGTGTTGCATTTTCAGGGGAACTGGAGGGGCTGTCATGGGAAGTCAACTTCCATCAGCACAGCTGATCCAGCATAAATCTGGATCCAACCCCCTATTTTTACAAGCAACTAAGAAAGTCTGTCACTTTCTGTAAAAAAGCTCTGGGACCACTCAACCAATTTGTAACCATAAGGTGTTGTTTGAAAGGCTCTGGTGTAAAAGCTTTCAGACACTCTAGTTTGGGACAAAATTGGTCATACACTTGAAAAATTAGGATGAAAATAAATATATTAATAACAACAACAAATTGACGATGATGATGATGATGATGTTAAAACTATGGCAACAGGAAAAGGTCACAATTATTACGTTAGTCACAGCAGTCACTAGCCTCATATAAAAAAACTATACAGAAAACTTTCAGAAACTGGGCTTACCAAAATACATCCACACCTACATCTAGAAAGCAGTCATACCTAAAACATGCTCAATAGTCCAGAAATTCCTGAATCAGTAAAAGACAGCATGACTTGGCAAAGCACATCATGTCCGTCTAGAAAAACACCACAAGCGAGAAAAAGATGCTAATAATAATATAAGGTGCAATCCTATTTATGTTTTCACAGAAAAAAAAGTCTGACAACTCCCAGCATTCCACAGCCAGCTATACTGGCTGATGAATGCTGAGAATTGTAGGACTTTTTTCCTGTCTAAATGTGCATAAGATAGCACCCTAATCTGTTGTTCCAGTCAACTCTTTATGGTTTGTAATGTTCTCTGATAATACTAGCAGTAACATCTGAACATTTAAACCAATATCAGCCAGAGGGTATGACCCTTGGCTGGCTGACTTGCAGGAGTAATAAGTAGATATACAAAAAGACCCCAGTGAATTAGGATAACTGATCAAGTTTTGCTGGCAACATTAAGAGACAGCAGAACCCCCAGAAGAAAAGGAGGCTGGTATTGTGGAAGGTTCATTGACGCCCATGACCTGCTAGTGGTAGGTTTTGAACTTTCTTTTTATAAATTTAGTTGTGATTTCTAAAGGTGTGGGTTTTCACATTGGTTCATTGGTTCACCAAGACATTAGTTTATTCGTTTAAAAAAACTGTAGGGGAGAGAATTTCTTTCATATGAATTACTGTTCCCCTTTCTGAGCCAAGAGTGGAATTCTAAAATGAGTATAAATAAGATACATCTATCTACAGAGCTCCTTCTATCAATGGATGTGGGTTTTAGTACCAAAACATTATATCATGTGCCTGTCACTGAGGTAAACAAATAATAATCATCTGATATCTGTGTGGGACCTGAGCCTGGCATCCTAGTCTGGCAGGTCAGGAAATGCAACTTGCATACTTGGAGGTGAGGTTCAGGAGGGAGAAATTATTTAAAACTGTTCAGCTAAGCTAACTGAAAATCGCCTACATATAGAGAGAGCAGCTAACTCAAGAAAGTGAGCCAAGCCACAGACTAGTTCATGTCGCACACATGTATTATATCAGCCTTCCCCAACTTAGTGCCCTCCAGATGTTTTGGACTTCAACTCTCATCAGCCCCTGCTAGCATGGGCAATAGCCAGGAAGGCTGGGAGCTGTCATCTAAAACATGTGGAGAGCAGCAGGTTGGAGAAGGGCAATATTATATAGTCACGGAATTAAGCATGTAGGAAATGCATAAACTCTTTTCGTCTGGTTCTTTCCATCAAGACATGTACATATAAAGGACTCCAACACCTACAAAGTTCTGTTTCTCATGCACACACACACACACACACACACACACACACACACAGAGAACATGAGCCTAACCGCTGGCTCCTCTTGCTGTATCTCATTGACTGGGATGCATGACACAATCTTCCAGTGCTGCACAACAGGCAAACACACGGCTGGCCATGCTTCAACCAGCAGGGCTGTTCTAGCAGCAGTGACAGAAGCCCAAGCTCACTGGGGTGCAGTGCCAATGCCTTTTGATTAGCAGGAGCACTGATGTCATCTGCCAGCTCTCAGACTTTCACGTTTTCTCTGAGCTTAGCTTCAGTCCTCACAGTAGCTGGGGGGTGGGGATGAATTTCCCCAACAACAATATGTTGTTCTCTGTTGTCATGCAAAGTATCTTGGGGTGACTTGGCCTTGAATGGCAATTAACATCCATTAGCTTTACAAAAGGCCTGCCCTGGTGGAAATAAAACCTGCTAGAACTGATTTGTTGCTATGGACAACACAGTTGCCTGCATTTTTGGCCTCTCCTTGGAGGTGGGGTTATGAGGATTGTCAGGATGAGTGCCTGTACTTCAAAATTCACCTTGCCAGCATTGTGGGGGTAACAGTCTGCAGGTGAGCATACTGACCAAAACCTGCAAGCCAGAAAACCTCCTCATTGTCCTTCCAACCTTCCATGACGGCCATTTGGCATGCAGCATCTCTTCCGCCCTGACCAAGCCACGCAGCTTTCCCCTTGGTGCACAAGTGCTGTGCACATGGCCTTTTCCCTCCCCCTGCCCTGCCTGCATGCACATATAATGCATGCCTATACAACCCAACAATGGAAGTTAAATCAAAGTGTTATGTAGTGGCTAAAGTGCTGGACTGGGAGTTGGGATATCTGGGTTCTAGTCCCCACTTGGCCATGGAAACCCATTGGGTGACTTTGGGCCAGTCACAGAATCTCCGCCCAACCTAGGGGTTGTTGTCGTGATGATAAAATGGAGAGGATGAGGATTATGTACACTGCCTCAGGTTCCTTGGAGGAAAAAAGGTGGGATAGAAATGCAAAAATAAATAAATAAAGTGTTTCAATAGGCAAAGCAAAAACAACTGAGCTTGGTGAAACCAGCATTCCCCATTCTTGTCCAGTATCAGGGGGTCCTAATGGTTTCAAACTAACAAGGCTTGACAAATAAATAAATAAAAAACCACCTACACATGGGAACCCAACGTGATAAGGATTGCACATGTGTCTAGTGTATGGCGTTCCCTTAAAAATACAAGTGGTGGCTCAGAAAGGATCAGGCACCTACTTGTACAACTTTCATAAGTGACCACTGGCTGACATTTAGTTTGTAATTTGAACCCAAATTACAAAATGTATCATAAGAAGTTGCTGATAGATGGGTTTGGATTGGTGGCGATGCCCTCTAATTCAGGGCTAAACCAGACATGATCCAGAGATCCATGATTAGGATTGCCCGTGGTTTTTGTTTTGGTAATTAGTAGCCCCACAATACTGCTTTGAAAAACTGGGGTGTGGTGTTTTTGGACAGGGAGTGTAGTGCTTTCCTTCTAAACCTTTTCCCCAATGTAAATGAACCCTGAGCTGCCAAAAGCGTGTGAGTTGAGAGATACATTTATATGGGTATTGGCTGGCTGGGGAATCCTGGGAGTTGTAGGACTTTTTTTAAAAAAAAGTTGTCTATACATGCATAGAATTGCGCCCTAAGTGTATTAAGAAATTGGAATGCAAACAAAGAATTCAGTTTTCTTTAGAACCTTTCGAGGTTGGCCTCCTTGCTCTCTTTGGTTCTGAATCGGAGAGGCATGAATAGCTCTGTATGTCTTGTACTTGCAAACGACTTTTTTTTTAATAAAACTTTATGGGAAGCCCATCCAATAAATAATACACTGTACACAGTGTAATCTTGGCTTCACTACATTGGCATTGCATCTTGTTGTAATATACTGTCATATATTATGTTACACAATACCTTGTTCTTAACTGCACAATACCCACTGCAGTTCCTTTTGATATTTCTCCTCAGACCAAACTCCGACACCAACCCGATTCCTAAAGAACTGTGAGGAAGTGGGCCTCTTCAACGATATAGACTGCTCCTTGGAGCATGAGTTTAGAAAGGCACAAGAAGAGGAGAACAATAAAAGGGTATGCCTTTGTGGAATGGAAACGTTCCTCCACCCCACCCCCTTCCTATGTCCTGTGTGAAATCAGAGAGCATTCCATTACCTGAGTGAGAAGTGAAAACACACACATATACACACACACACATGTTTAAGTTGGAAACTAGGTGGCACTATAGATTGTTTTCTAACTTGCATTCGCTGATAAAACTGAGTAGGTAATACCGGTTTACAGTATTGAAAGAGCATTCATCGACTTTTATAAGGGTGGACAGGATTTGATTACCAAGTCTAACAAAACACTTTGCAACTGCATGTCTCTTGGGGGCAGAATCTATATGCACACACACCCAACATATGGGGCTTGAACCCTAATTCCCTACACAAGCTAAAGTACATCTGTGGTAAGTGTAGAAATAAGGAAAGCTTGTGAATTTTGTCCTTTTAATATATACTTGTATAACCTCTTGGGATTTTGTTTCCATTTTTGGCCAATTTGGGGTCCGAAATAAGTTGCAGGTATCATAACACAGTTTAAATCAAGATGAGAGAGCTCCAATTTATAAGCCGTAAAAATGTCTCTGTTTGAAAGTGGTTTGTGTATATTGTCTTATTTTATCGTTCTAATTTTTGACTAGTATTGTTGCTGCTGACCAAATGCTATGCCAGTGCTTAGGAAGTATTTTGAGCACTTACATCTGAGTAGACAGGCATAGGGCTGAGCAGTGAGATATGTGCTTTTCTTTCATTTCCTTTGGATTTTTTCTGTCATATCATCCTGTTTTTAGCAGTTTGCCTGTGTCAGGGGGCAAGAATGCTGTTAAAAACCCAAAACAAACCATAATTCCAAAGCCGATCATGGCCTATTTGACAAGAGCTCCCTGGAGTTGCTTCTCTTGTTCACTATTGCAACCTGCTTGTTCATCTGCTTGTCATTCTGCCCCAGACAAAAGCGATGGTGAGAAGGACAGGCAGTAGATGCCATGGACTTCTTGCTTAGTGGCTCTCTGTCTGCGAAGCAAGCAGGTTGTAGCAAAGATAAGGAAGAGAAACAACAGGAGCTGGTGACAAGAGCAGTGAGAAGGTAGTTACACTAACAGAGTGGATCCACTGAAGGTGTTTTGCCCAAGAGCCCTCCAAACCCTGGAGCTGGCATTGGGTCAAAGAAATGTGGACTATTCCAGGCAAAGGTTATCATGCATTGACAGACAGTCTCTGGAATTACTCCCTAACATTGGTTTAAAGGAGGAAAAAAGGCCGGGTTGTGTTACATTAGGCTCATGAAGCACAACATCACACAACAGCAAAACCGGGAGATCCTACACTCCCACAAATATTTTTATGTATGATATAGTAGCCCTTTTCACATCTGGTGAAAATGGAATGAGGGGGAAGGAGGGGGAAGGAAGGGGCCTGTTTGTGGGCCCCATGTTGCTAGGGGTTCTGTTCTTAGCAAATTCCAATGTAAATGGACTTGATCCTTCCTTCCTGGACAAATGTGCGGGTTGGCTTCCACACAACCTGAATGTTTCAATGTAGTTCTCAGGTCAAAAAAGTATTGAAACATATTTTTAAAATGCATATTTTGAGATAGAATACAAATCCTAATATTTGTGTGGAATGATAATAATAATAATAATAATAGGTTAATGCAGAAATTAAAATAGATTGATTCATCCAGCCCTATCTACTATGTTCAGACTTCCACATGTTGAGTTAAATGTTCAACATGGAGGCTGTGGGTAGATCCAATGTTAGTTCTATGAAGAATAGACCTATTGAAGTGAATGGGAGTGAAGCTAGTCATGCCTAACTTATGTCTAATTAATTTCAATAGGTCTACTCTACATAGGACTAACGTTGGATACCACTTCTTAAGTGAACAATTCTTTTAGGGACCTGATCTCAGCTCCCCTCCACCATGCATTCACCATAATGCTTGTCTGAATCCTACATGTGTAGTAAGGAAAAGGAGGGATTGAAATGCAATAGTAAATTACATAATAAATGCTGCTGCATCTTCTACATGCAATGGAAAACCATGGTTGGGAGTGGCTTCCCAGGATGATTATATGTGGTGAAATAGCTTCCTGTGTTTTTGTCACATTTGACAAATTACATGTAGTAATTTGCATAGTGTGCAAGAACTTTTGTCTTGTATGAAGTCGCCCCCAGCTTCCAAATACAACAAACTATTTTTTCCAGACAAGTGCGATCCTGAATTATGTGTGTGAGTGAATCAGTACAAATTCAGTATTATTTCTATTCATAATTTATAGAGCACATGAGACCTTTACACGATCAATATAACTGCCTGCCCCAGTCGTTTCTGGCTCCTTAGCCTCAGTTTCTAGCATTCTGGCCACAGAATCTACCAGAACAATTAAATAAGCAGCAAATTACATATGGCAATAGGAAAAATAGGAAATGAAGCAATGAAGGCTGCTTAATATCCAAGTCAAAGAGCCATCCCTTTGTGACCATAGCCTGTAACTGATGGCTGTGCCTCGGACAAGAGAGTGTCAATCAGACTCTGCAATCCAAAGCTGCAAGGTAGACAGTGTCGGCAGATCAGGTTATCATCTAAGCTTCAAGCAACAGGTTTTAGGTTTACACTGGTCTGAGCATAAAGTATCCAAAGCATTTGTCATAGGTTATATTTGCAAGCGTATGACCTTTCCTGCTGCTGGTGAAGAACTGCTGGCAAATCGGCTCCGGAGCAACGAATGCGGGTCCAAGAGAATAAAGTCAAAGCCGGGATGATCTGTATTACTTTCCTATGAAACAACTGGGCCGCCTGTATTAAACTACAGAATATTAAAACTCACCTGCATTCTGTATGTGACAGGGGAAAAAAGCAAGTCTGGGACAGGACAAGGTACTCTATTTGAAGTAGATATGTGTTTACTGTGATGGAGGCATGTGCTAGGAGTGTCTTTGAAGTCTCTAGCACCAGCTTTATTACCAGTTGTATGCAATAGTAATAATTTTAATAATAGCTTCTTCTTCTTCTTCTTCTTCTTCTTCTTCTTCTTCTTCTTCTTCTACTACTACTACTACAGCATCAGTGCAGAGAACATTACATCATTGCTTCCTATGGCTAGACTCCTTAGGAGGAAATTGCACAGTGGTCTAGGAATTATTGTGACTATTGCACTGGGAAAAGAAGAAGAGAAGGAAGCACAGGTCATATCAATGCCCCGTGCCAGCAATTCTGAAATTAATGCAGGAAAAATTAATACATCCTACCAGGAGAGGCGGGTAGAGGGACAACATAGCATCACTTTCCTCTGTAGCCCTTTTAATTAGACCTGCTGAGTCATTATTCTTAAAGATCTGGACTGCAGTATCCAGCCACCTGTTGAGCTATTCCTGAGCTCTCTGAGAGCAGATGAGAGGTCATCTTTTAGCTGAGTAGCTTAGGGTGAAACTAGATGTGGCATTATTTACACAACGAACAATGGTGTGATTTTTTTTTTTAAGTAAATAACTGTGGTCCTTCTGATCTGAATCATATCCAGTATTTGGGGACGGAAGAGGGGTGTCACAGTTTCCCCCTGCTGTGTTCTCAATCTAGATCAGATGCCTCCATAAGCTGCTATTTACTTTTTTATTTTTAGGAGCCCTCATGGTTTCTAACTACATAAATAATATCACATCTAGTTTCACATAGGATGCAGTCTTTTTGCAGTTCAGCTGGATGAAGAAGACCAATGCAGTCAATAATACTTGTTCCAACACCAGTAACAGCTCTCCTGCTGGGCTACTCCTAGAATAACCAATTTAATGTGTGTTATTGCTACCAGATGTTACCCAAATGGCTTATTTAGCACCATAGTCCATTAGTGATGAGTAGGAAGTTTGGCGGCAGGAGGCGGGGGAGGATATTTTGTTCCAATAGATATCACCCACTGAAATCCTGGTAGTTCTGAGTTGCCATCTGGATTGGCAGGGCTTGTGAATATCACTGAGATTTAGAAAAGCTCTTCTAGGAAGCACTCTTATCAAAAGGTGTCAATTCAACAGCTTTCTGTAAGAGTGCATACATTTGTTTCTGATGTTCCAACTAGTGCATATGTCCTTGTTCCAGAAGACTTAGTTATGCTGGTGGGTGTGTATGGGAGATGGCACTTCTAACTTGTGGTTTTGTTGGATGATGATTCATTGTTAAGAAATCAAGAACCAGAAGTCCACCACATCCTCATTATAAGGCTGTGGTGGACTTCACTATACAAATAATGCTGAGTTCTTTGAGTACTTGACTGCCACAGACATATTGATAAATAAGATGGGATTCAGAATTGTACTGAATGCTGAGCTTTAAAAAAGGTTGGTTAAAAAACTATGTAGTATTCTTTAGCAATGTGAAATATAAGAAACATAAATCGACAGTCTTGCCATATTTATTAATCAATTTAGAATTTAGTAGAGATGGGTGAGAAATTTGCTCAATTTTTTTAAAAGGAACAATTTAACTGATTAAATTGAACACCCTTTGCGTTCAGAAATCCATACATTTCCAAGCTTTGATGTGTTCTGCGAAACAAATAAAATGTGCTTGACAACATGCACACATTTGAAAAATGTGTGAAGTAAAAACATATTCCTCTAAAATGTGCATAAACATGCTTTAGTCAATGGGTGCTTGCATACAAAAATTTGAAAAATGAACACACAAAAAGTGTAAATTTGAAAAAGGCACACAAAAATACATTCAAATATCAAAAAACAAGCAAACAAAAAACCTTGTACACAACCAGGACAGAATGAGTTTGGTGGTGGAAAAATCAGAACCTCAATGAGACTGAACTAGACAGATTTGACCATCCCTAGAATTTGGGCTTTTGATTCTGTGAATCCCTCATTAGTAACAAACAGATATCTGACTTTGATCAAATGTAAGCATCATTGATATTTATAGAGAAGTATCTGGCTAGTGTCTGCTAGTTGATCTGGAGAATATGGAACTTGTTGACAGTAGGTAAATATAAAAAATGTGTATGTGTGTGGAGAAAATCCTACAGCTTTAGGAAATGGATATGTCTCCGCATGCCAAATTGTAATGTTGTGCAAGTTCAATGGACACTTCTTTTTTTAACATCCCTCTCCCCACACACATGGGGGTGGAATTTTGTGAAAAGAATGGGTTGGGAAAAGCTTAAACTCCCCTTCCTGGAGTGCCATGGTCCTGATCCTAATTGGGGCTGCGTGTGCATGCAGAAAGGTAGGAGAGGCAAGGAAAAGTGATACTTATTTTGGCCCTAAGTGTCCCTAGGCAAGTCACTTTCTCTCAGTTACAGTCTGCTATGTGCAGCATGGAGGTAATAAAATTAACCTAGTCTATAGTCTTGCAAGGATTACAAGAATCAGGGTTTGCCCTACCATTAGACAGAATGAGGGAGCTGCCTACAGCAACAGATGCTGAGGGATGGTACAATAGCTGTAGGCTCCCACTGTTCTCCCTGCTCCCCCTAAAGTAGCCTTAGATCCTTAGGTATAGTGGAGGAACTAAGTCCTGTGGCCTGGATTGAAATAAAATAAAACTGCTGGTCTAGTCAATTCTGTACATAGAATGGGGTGGGGGGTGGGGGAGGAACTGTCTTATCTTCTGCTTCTGGCAGCAAAATGTCTACAGCATGTGCTGACCAAGATAAAGAATATGAAGTGCTTTGAAGTCTTTAAACTGCTAAATAAAATTAAGACTAAATCTTGTTATTACTAGAGTAAAGCCCACATTGCCATGGGTGCTTGTAGTCCTGCTCCTTTCCTGCTTTTCTGCCCCTTAGTCCCCTCAGTACAGAGGCGCTCATGAACAATGCAAATCTGGCTCACGCATTATGAATCCTCTCTCTGAAAGGGCATGTGCTATGGCCCCTCCCTTCCCTCACATGCCCCTATTGGCCGCCTCCATCCCCTTCCCCCTCTCTGTTGGTAGCAACAGCCTAACTGCGCAGCTGCACCCAGGGCCTGCTTTGGCACCACACGGATTGTCTGTGCAGGGCTCTTCACCATTCCACTGGCAGAGGGGCTGTCCTGCCTGTTTGATGTGCATGAAATTTATTGCTGTTAACGTTCAAGCTTTGAACTTTTTCAAACTTTCAGAATTTTCTGCATGTCTACACTGTTCAAGCTTCAGTTTAAAAACAAAAATTTGCAAAATTGGTCTGGTAGATCTCAAGTAATAAGCCTTACACTACTGTATTCTTATATAAGATTATTTAATTCTGACCAACGTAGGATAATTTTAAAAGGCAGATTAACATGTTCATGGACATCATAGACAGACAATTTCAGCGTCTTATAAGGAAACAGCAAGTAGAGATGTATAAAACATGTCCTGGTAAAATAAGAGGACTGTGGTGTGACTGTTTCCTGAGAGATTTTGAAGACTGATGACTGTTAATAAATGATTATAACACTGACCATTGTGATAAAGATGAGGAAGGGTGACGATGAATGCATTACATTCACCGGAGCTTCTGAGCTGAAGATGCCTAAAAGGGAAGACATGCTCTAGAAGTATATGTTAGGGTCATTGGCGTTATTGACTATTGATTTAGCACAAGGCATTAGGAGCTAATAGCCATCTTTCACAAAGTGTGCTGTGGTGGCATTTTGCTGTATGATTTGTTATGCACTGTAATTTGGAACCTCTCAAAATACATCAATAGAAGGTCATTTTTAAGACTTCAGACACTTAGGCATACCATTCCAGATTCATTCTCCCTTTAACAGTGGTCATCAGGGAATCCATGTGAATGCTGGCTGGCCTGAGATCTGCAGCCATTCCAGTGCAGCTGCCCAGAATCTGTCTAATGTGATGGCATTTGAAGAACAGTTCCCATCAATACAGTTTGATTGTTATGAATGCCTGCAGCCCACAACAAGGATGCTGAAACAGAACAGAGCAGTATGCATAATGTCATGGAAAGCTTAAAGGACAAACCAGTCAGGAAGCTAGGCAAGAAATTTTATTGTGCCTCCTAAACAAGAAGAGGACAGCCCCCCCTATACAACTAAGTCCAGTGCCACCTAGTGACTAAACTATATAATGACACTATCCACACACACATTTTGTCAACTGACACTTCAGAACATCACTTTCCAAAGCAGCCTCACATAGTTAGAAACATAATATAATCCCAACATCACAAGTTTATTTCCACTAAATAATTATAATCTAGCCCCCCCCCCCATTTTCTGTGTCATTTTAAAGCTGGTGGGACCTCCACCAACCTCTTTGTATAATGACACCTTCAGCATTACAGGCCTATATTCAATCCACCTCCCAGAGCTCAGCTCTGGGGTGTTCCTGTCGCTTGAATCAACTTCCAGTAACATTTTATGAAGCAGCTTGACAGGGAGCTGAAAGGAGGGATGCTGGTTTTGGTTACCCTCCGGCAGGAGTGGTCGGGTATAATTTCTAAAAACAAATAAAACTGAGCCTGGAAAGTGAGATGCACATTGACAGTAGAGATAAGAAGGCAGTAAAGATGGAGACATGGTAAACAATGCCCAAGGAAGAATGACAAGGACTGAAGGTAACACAGAAATCCTACTTCCTTCCTTCACCACTGGAAGATTTGAAATTTCAGCAGCTGCAGCCATACTTTTGTAAGTGATCACCTGCAACTATGGCACTAGAACAGGTTGATGAATGATGGGAGTTGGATTCCAACTCCTATCATTCCTGGCCTTTGGCCAGGTTGACTAGGGCTGATGGGATCTGGAATTCAGTAACATCAGAAGGGTCACAGATGCACCGCCCCTGCACTAGAGGGGCTGTTGCTTTCCTAAAAAATAAATAATAAACAAAATTGAAATGACATCATGGCAGTCTTGGAGAGTTGCCCCTGTATCCATTGTTAATCCTGCCTTGCCTTCCTGGGCCATGTGTGCTCATCTCTCTTTCACGTACTCATGTGCTTTCTCCATTGATGTGATTGGGGTGACCTTTCCAGCAGAAAAGTACTGTGTATACGTGCCAAAGCCCTTACACCTGCAACTAATTTATAGACTGGGACAGCATAGGTTTTTTTTAAGCATAACTTACACACACACACGCTCAATGGTAGTTTATGGTTGACATAAGCCTGAGGAACAAACCTTCATTGTAATAGCTTTTAGTAAGACCTTCCTCAGATAAGATAAGATAAGACACCTAGATATTGGAAGTCTTGTTGCAATGTCCTCTTTTGCCTGTTAAATATAAACTCTTCCCTTTCCATACCTGCATCGTAAGCAGGCTTCAGTGCTCATGGGTGGGTAATAGGACACTGCTGATACATTTTAGAGCAAGGTGCACTTTTGCTTTATTTATGGAGACAGACATACAGGTTGGGGACTTAATCATACCTGATAAATCATCGTAGAAAGCCTATTAGAACCATATGCTGATTTTGCATTAATGTGGGTAGTCTGTTTTTACTCAAATAGGACAGTCTTCTATGCTTTCCCCTCCCAGTACTTCCCCTTCCTACACCCCCTCCTCCCCACCCGTCCCTTCACCCTTGTTTGTGGACTATTTATGTGTTTAAGTGGTATCATTTGTGTGCGGTGGGAGGCATTAATCTCAGAAATATTGTTAATGGAAATTGGTGAAAGAGGAAATAAAAAAGCTAGACTGAGTATGCCTGTTATGGCTATAGCCATCTTTATTTAGTGGGAATTCCAAAGCTAGAGCCAAAAAGTTAAGAACAGGAAACACCAATAAAGGCTTCAGAAAGCAGCAGAATGGCCATCGCTCAGCATATGGTAGCCATTTTGAGCCAGGTGCTTATGCTGCCCTTGGTAAAGTGTTGCAACCTCTGCAATTTCCAGCTTGTTCTCTTTCCTTTGCTTCCCTAATGGGAGTCATGTTGGTTCGTACTTGACATGAAACTCTATTTGTCTCCAACAGTGCAGTGTTATACATCCCATGAAGCTGATTGTTAGGAGATTCAGGACAGATAAAAGGAAGTACTTCTTCACACAGTGTATAGTTAAACTATGGGCAAATGCTTATCAAAAACAAACTGACACAAAATGGTCACTCATCTGCACCAGCCAACACGGAGAGGACCATGTCCCTACAGTAGAGCTGGATGAATCTATCATTTTTAGTTTCTCTCCATTTCTTATTTTTCCAACCTTAAATTTGGTTCATCTCAAACCTCAAGATTATTTTTTAAAGTTTGTACGAACATATGTATACATTTTTGTATACATTTCCCCTAAAATACACATTTTGAATGTAATTTTGCTTAAAGACACACTTTTCACAATCCGTTTTCCTAATATAATGCATGTTTAAGTTTATTTTCACAAATATATGCATTTTTGTGTGATCTTTTCCCTAAGATATATATATATATATATATAGAGAGAGAGAGAGAGAGTCATTGAAGAACTCCACTGCAAAATTTGGATGAATCCAAATTTAGAAGGATAACAGAGTTTTGTTTTGTGTATGACTGAAAAAGTGCAAAATTACATAACTTTGCATTCAAATATGAATCCAACAAATTTCTTCAGCATTCCTACAGTATAGTTGTGAAGGATGAGGAGCTTGTAAGTAAAAGGAGGTGACTGGCAACCCTAATTCAACACTACAAACCCGGTTGAACACACAGGGATTCAAGCCCAGACTTTTAAGAGCTAAGCACTCAAAGTGCTGGGCCTGTGGATGAATCTATCAGTTTCAGTCCTCCCCCTTGACCCCATATTAATTTTTTTAAAAAGTCAAATTCCTTACATACTGTTTATGAAAAAAATGTGAATTTTGTTAAGTTCTTGTAATGAACTGAATAAAATTCTAACCCGTTCCTATTCAGAAGTAAACTCCACTGAGTTCATCAGGACTTTGTCCCATGCAAATGTGCATAGAATTTCAGCCTATATGGCCCATTCATTCACTGACCCTTCATTATTATTATTGAGTTGTATCCAGACTTAGTCATACTCAGTGTAGACCCATTGAAATTATTAGAGCTTAATTGTGAATATCTTCAATCCCATTGATTTCAGTGAGTCTACTTTGAGTATGAATCTGGATCCAACCCATTATCAACTAATTACATTCCATGCACTTAGAATTATTTTTGTCTTCATTCCCTCCCAATTGTTGCATTGCATACAAAGCAATCCTAAGTAGGGGCTGTCTAAACGCTCGGAAAACCCTGGGGTGGGTGCACAGTGGCACAGCATTGATTATACAACACAGCTGTAATTGTACACCCAGCCTGGGGCTGTCTGCCGAAGCTGCGGAAAAAAATGTCAGGGACTTACCTTGACTCTTTCCTCTGGAGCAAGGCAAGGACGTGCAAGACAATGTCAAGCAAGCCCCTTGGCTTGCTCCAGGGTCGCAGCGGAGGTGTGGCCAGGTGGTGCCTGGTGAAAGTCAACCTGCAATTGGTCGCCTTCCACCAGGAAGAGGGCAGGAGCAGCTCTGGACCCTGGATGGCCACCAAGAAACCCTGCACTTCCTCCTTGGCGTCGGTATTACCTGAAGCCACCCTGGGGGAGGGAAGCCATAGGATATCCAAGGGACATGGTGCCAACTTGGTGCTGTAAACCCCAGATTTATTCAGAAGTGTCTCTCTGATATTCTCCGATAAGTGACATTCAGATTTTGTAACCATAGTATTATAATTGACTTCTAATTCAGCTTGCTGCTTAAATGGATGAGGAAAGAGAGGATTCCGAAGAGAAACAGTTGTTGTGTCGAGTGGATTTCTTTCACCTTATACACATTGCAGCAAGCTATTTCTAAGCCTCCCTCAGGATTTCTGGGGCTTTTGCAATTGGGCCTTGGAATGGAAATGTTTCCCATTTCCAAAAGGCGAGTTTCCTTTTTGTAAAAGAAATGTTGATGATGATGATGATATATGCAGCAAATATCCACTACAGTTAATCCCACAATGCAGGTCCTTAATTTGTGCCTCAAGGTCAAAGGAAAAGAAAATAGAAACAAAACAGGAGACATAAATCCACTAAAGCAAGAACAGCCCCCTAGTAAAGTAGAGGATCTATATTTGATATGCTAGGTATTAGAGGCAGCTAACAATGGGATACTGAACATCCAGCCTTAAGACCTTTATGTTGCTTTAGTGAAGGAATGTCCTTTTTTTTAACCTCTTCGAGCGTTGCAAGACATCTGTATGGAAACTGATGTACTGTACATTTTAGAGCCTGTTCCACAAGAAACCAAGAGATCCCTTTTTTCGTTCATGTTTGCTGTAACTGTTCTAAGAAAAATATCAGCATAACATGGATTGCTACATATTCCTAAAGCAGCAAAACTGCTGTGTGCAACCTCCAGTCCTGCTATGCATCCATTCGAATGGCCAGAAAACTCCATCACAGTTTCCATAGCAGAAGTAAGCCACGCAAGGGCATCTTTGGTCCACCAAGGTGCTGTGCCTTACTCATTCTCTTCCCCTGAGTCAACTGTCTTGCATTTGGCAGGGGGTGGGGAAGGGAGAAAATATCTTTGTTTTCTGTGGGGGGAAGCCCTTTGCAGGGTAGACAGGGAAACCTTATCAGTTTTACTTGAGAATCTCCCCCTCCTTATTGGCCTGTTCCCAAATATCTGTGTAATCTTTAAAAGATTACAGCGCACAATGAAGGGGCATAATTATTAACTAGACTGAAGAGTCAATCAGGACAGTATTAGTATTCCTCTCTAGATTTCCTCTCTAGATTTCACCTCCTCCCCAATATCTTTGAACTATCCGCTTTACTCTCTTTTAGTTAATGTATATAAGTTTCTGAATATCTCTTCAAACCCGCCAGGTTCTAAATGTTAAAAAATCCTACTGAGAAACTTAGAAGAAAACATATTTTAAAACTAGTCTGTAAAATTATACTTTTAGCCATGATAAGAGTGCATTATTTCTGATAAAATATGCCCAGTCAATACAAATTCTGGTTCTTCAACACAAGCTTTTCTGATGCCGTGTAAAAACCAATATGGTTGGTAGCCCTGTGCAAACAACTTTACAAGTAAATTTACACATGAGGAAAGAAAGAAAACTCCACACATTCATCCAACTTCTTGCACAAAGACTATGCATATAAAAACTGTACATTAGAGATGTAGCCTGCAAAAATGTAGATCTTGTGTGCAGAGGCTACGTTCTTATAACTTGTAAGTGTATAAGCTCTGCACAGGAGAGCTAATCAATACATGGAAATTGGGGGTGGGCCCAAAAGGTATGATCCTGCTTCATCCCTTCATACATTAAGACTGCAATCCTCTACCCATTACCCCCAGGTTAATTAATGCAACTGACGTCTGAGTAGACATGTATAGGATTGTGCTAGTAGTTGTGTTGGGTTGGATACTGGCTAATATGGATACAAAGACTGTAATAATGAGAGCAAGGGATCCTTCTATTTTAACCTGATTGAGAAGAGGTCATATTGGCCTTCCATAAAGAAGTCTCCTTAAAACCTTGTTTAGATTAGTATTTCATATTCATTTTTTTGGGTGTGCCAGCTAAACCTCGATTATTTGAGGTTATACCCTCAGTTATTTCAGGCCAGAAGATCTTTTGGTGAGAAATGCATTCTTGTCACATAGCTGCACACAGACTATCATAATCTATCCTAAACCTAATTCTCTCTTAATATGCATAATTATACAAATGTAAATAGAGCTAATTTAGTGAACAGAAAAAAGAAAGGCTGGACCTACCAAGCGGTACTAAAAAAAGGGAAGGGGCAATTACAAAGTATAAAATATTGACTTGCTCCAAACTTAGTCATAAATACATACACACATGACTAAATCTGACGTGAGTGGTGACACCATGGTGGGAGCGCCACTCTTGCCACTTCCAGTGTGACCACTTAGACCCCCTCTACAAGAATTTGGTTTGACGCCTGGTTCTCCGATTATGCACATCTTCTCGGAAGCGCTTTTATGGTAAATGACTGCACGCGGGAGGTAATTGAGCGCACAACTGGTGGCCTTACCGGTTGTTTGAAATGTGCTTTAGAAGTAGTTAATGCGGAGAATCGCTTGTTTACATAGTCAAAATGCGCTTTAACGGGCCGCAGCAAAATAAAACTATTTAACGCGCATTCGATAATGCACATAATCGAATAGATAACGCGCCTCAACTCCCGATTTGCGCTCCGCTCATGTAGAGGTAAAATTTTTAATGAGACTTAAAAGAGCTTTAAACCTCTCGTGTAGAGGCAGCCTTAGTCTGACAGTGGAGAATTAGCCAGCAATCAGGCTGCCCAGTGTTTGGATCCAGCCTTGTGCTACACCAAATCGCTATTGTAAGCTAGATCTAATAAAAGCTGTGGCCAATTTCTCACGAAAGTCTCTCTGTATCTAAGTAATATATAAACATGCCCTATTATGTTTGTCTTAAACGTTAATCACTTTATTTTGTATTTGTTAAATATGCAACAAATTTGCATGTATAGACTTCAACTGCAGTTTGCGTTTGGTTCCCTGTTTGTTTGTGGAAGATGCAAATGGGATAAATTCCAGTCAAAAATTAACTGAAAATAATTTCTCATACATCCCTAAATGAGAGGCATCTGAACATGTTGGTTACACAACCAACCTGTAATACAACGAACAGATCTGCAGTATAATGCCATTCAAATCCTTTCATTTGACATGTGATCACAGTTCACGATATGGCTAGACCAAGTTAATAAAACCTGACAATTCGCATCAGATGACAATAATAATAATAATAATAATAATAATAATAATAATGCATGTTATATTTTGCACAGAAAAACAAATGTTTTCCAAGAAGAAGAAGCAATTCAAAAGGATAGAGCACTGTCTGTACATGTCTTTCAAGTTCAGCTTGCAATAACTATAATTCAGGAAACATACAATTGGTTCTTATCGATACTGCCATGTAAAACCATAGCATGAGGAGACAAGGTGGGAGATTAACATCCATAGTCTGTTGCTTGGAAGCCATGATATAAATCTTTACACTGGTCTGAGTGTGATGCTTCTGTGGGAATTATAGTAACAGATAAATTAGCATAATGTAATTGGCTGGCAAGGGCAGCCCTTCTCAGGAGCATTAGCCATATTGTTTACTACAGGAAGACCCAGACAGAACCATATGTACACTCTGTGTGTGTGTGTGTGCATGCACTTTTCATCTGTCCCTCTTTAGAGCAAGATATTAACTTATGGTTGTATCAGTATCAAAAGTGAGGTCCTGCATTTAAGTTTGTCTGAACTCCTGAGCCACATACTTCAGCTTCTAAACTCAGAAACTACCACCTGCCCACTGTCTGGGTTTGGTAACCCCCATGCTGAAGTGCAACAACAGTGGATTCAGAAGCAATCCTAAAGAAGCCAGTACCTAAGTGGTATGCCTACAGCACCATTTGTCACCACCTGCCCTCTAAGTAATTCATTAACTATTGTAGATGTTTCTTTACAAAGATGTATGGTACCTTCTTCCTATCGAATTCAGGATCCAGAGAGCCACACATGTCTTGACTTTTCCTGGCCTAAAAGCTTCTATCAATGGCCCTTCTTTATTACCTTGTCTACTAATCAAAAGCTTTTGCTAGGCTGCACACTCCTGTTCTGGTGTTTAGTGGCAGCCACCACTGTTTCTATCCCAATTGGCACAAAGGTGCTCTTTAATTGGAGCCACTCCCACACAGATAAACATTCTCTTGAGTGGGGAAGGGATGTCTTCCCCTAAAGCCTACTTCTGGGCCAACCAATACTCTGATGGGCCATTCCTGCTCTTTGTCACGCTTTACCAAGACTCAAGAATTTGGTGAGGGCTGAGAGGCGGGCTTCTGTAACATTATTGACATCACTCCTTTACCTGCCAGTGTGCAGATGCAGCCTTCATTCCTGTCCTGTAATGCACTCTACGTGGAGCTGCCCTTGAAGACTTTTCAGGAGCTGCAGCTAAAGCAAAATATGGCAGCTAGATTAATAACTGGCCTGAGCATATAACAACAATTCTGGTCTACCTGCATACGTTGCCTATATGTTTCTAAGCCAGATTCAAGGTGCTGATTTTAATCCATAAAGATTTACACAGCTCAGGACTGCAATACCTAATGGAGCACTTGTCCCCACTTGAACTTACCCAGTGTCATGGCTAGGCCTGTTCCCCTTAGGAGTTTCAGGTGATCGATCAGAATCAGATTCTGAAGCAGAAGAGACAGCGCCAGAAACATACCAGCCTATATGGAGAGTAGGAGAGGCGACTCTCATGGGCTCTTCACCAGCTGGGAATAAACTTTTGCCAGACCTTATCTCTGAAAGTGCAAACAACAAACAGGCTCTGGGAAATCAGTATTCTTCCAAGGGGGAGGGCACTGAAAGGCTAGCTGATCCTAAAGTACGCCGCAGACTGAAACGGGCGGAGCTAAAGGAAGGTGAGAGAAGGTCAGCCCGGCTAGCTTCTCGCCAAAGACTTTTTCAAAATCAATCTCCATGAAGGTAAAGCATACAGGGAGAAGGCTTTCCGTTCTACTTGAAAGGACAATTGTCTCGCTTAGTTTGCATAATTTTGCCTAGAGGGAAGTTCCTAGGGGTTGGACTCTCTTCAGGTGGGAAGAGATGTTTATTGCCTGAATAAAGCTTTGAGGATTACGTGGCGGACCTCTTTATTGTCTCCCAATAAGGCGGGAGGTTTTGGGAAGCATGACACCCGGACACTTTGATCAACGTGAGAGGCCTTCTTCTGCGTGCCACCTCCAAGGGAGGCTTGGAAGATGATAACAAGGGAGAGGGCCTTCTCAGTGGTGCCCCCCTGATTATGGAATGTTCTCCCCACTGAAGCCCACCTGGTGCCAACACTGTCATCTTTTAGATAACAGGTTAAGACCCAAGCATGTAATGGCATATGATGGGGCATTTATGTCAGCTGTCTTTAACAGGTGTAATATTTAATTGAAATTGTTTTTAGCTGTTTAAATTGTTTTAAATTTTGGATATTGTTTTATGCTGTATTGTATTATCTTGTATCTGTGGTCTGTGATTTTGTGAATTGTTGTGAACCACCCAGAGAGCTTCAGCTACCGTGCGGTGTAGAAATAAATAAATATAAAATGAAATGAAATGAAATTCATGCCGAGGGTAGCTACAACACTGCCCCACCCCTAACAGTGCTGCATGCTGAGGGGAATGAACACATATGTTCACTTAACCCTTTCAGCTCAGCATTAGTTAGAAATGCAAGGCAATCAAATGTCAATTCACAGGAAAGAAACATTTATTACACAGCAGTAGCTGCTATGGTCCAACTATTTCTTACATGCTTGATGCACACACTTTCAAGAGCAAGTAAAACACACCACATGACCATCTTATGAAGGATTGAGCAAGGTATACTTTAATCAATTAAGAACTACAAGATTGTTCTGACGTTGCTGTTGGTAGCCTATAAATAGCTTACATGTTTTTAAATCACTTAACATTAAATATTAACATAGTATAATGCCACATTTCTTTATCTAATTAGCAGCACTGCAAAATGTTAAGTGAAAAAATGGTTTGAATTCCAGAAAGCATCATTATTACTGATTAAGTCCATGGGAAAAGTATGTAGATTCAAATTGCTGTAATGCTGTGAGTATAGACAGGCTTTTATTTGGGCTGAGATATTATTTATCAAATGGATTTGAAACAAATCTCTTCTTTCGCAAATCTGTTTAATATTCCTATTGGGATTGCATTTGTTCGACCAAAGGGGGGGAAAGTATTTGTTTAAAAGGTCCAGAGCAGTGTGTAATCTTTCATTAGCAGATAACCTTGTTTGTTTGTTTTTTAAAATTGCATTTAGAAAAGGAAATCAGTTTGCACCACTGACATTCTGCCAAATTCCTGTTTCATAAACTCAGCAACAGGCAATTTCAGGAGGAAAAAAATACCTCAGTATTTATGACTTCAGTATTATTAAGACAAAATATAAATAAAAAACTATCAGTCCAGTTGAATTCTCCTGCTCTGCAATCTTCAATTAGCAGGATGCTGTGCAGTTATCCTTGTGCAACATATACAACTAAATGACCCTAATTGTGCTGTACACATTTAGCGTTACTGAAATTTCACTGGAACATAAGAAGCGCTTTGTGTGGAAGTGCTGTTTGACTGATGATCTCAGGCAACTGATTGTTTGTGAAATAAATAACCTTTAGTCCACGCAACTCCTACTTGAAGCTTGAAATGCACTTTTTTCGGTGCTCCCTCAAAGCAGCATATATTTTCCTGTCAAATTATATACCTTAACATTAAAATTTAGTGGTTTGTGACACTGAGTTTCATACATTTTTTAAAAAAAATCTGATCCTTTCATGTGGGATTCCTTTAAACCTCCCCCCCCCCCCCCGCCAAAACTTTACTGTATCGTAGTTGCTGGAACATCCGGTATACATTGTATACTATTGTGTATGTAAAGCATATGCCAAGAAGATAATCTGCGTAGATACTGAAAAGATCATGGATGGATGGCGTAGATGGGTTTGGAAAACAGGAGGCATCTTTCATGATTCATCTCTTTTGATAATTAGAGGGCATCGCTAATTAGATCATGTCACAAAAATTAAGATAAAAGACCAAAAGCACTAAATCCATTGCATTTTTTTTACTGAGCAGGCCCTCCGAAGAGTTAGTGTAAGCTTACACTAGTTTCATGCTGAACATAACCTGAGGAAGCCGTTTCACAACACAAAAGGAGTTGTTGCTATGAGAGTTTCTATGGAAAGTACTGCAAGTTCTCTGCTGGTGTATTACTGGACAACTGTTTTAACCCAATATATGTATACTGAAGGTGTATTGTGATGGTAGTTTACCAGACCATTCTTTGGGTGCCTCTACAAGAGAGGTTTAATGCGCTTTGAAGGTTCATTAAAAATTTTACCTCTACAAGAACGGAGCGCAAATCGGGTGTAGAGGCGCGTTATCTCCCCGATAATGCGCATTTTCGAATGCGCGTTAAATTGCGAGTTTTATTTTGCTCCGGCCGTTAAAGCGCATTTTCCCCGTGTGAACAAGCGATTATGCGCATTAACTTCTTGTAAAGCGCTTTTTGGACATCTATTAATGCGTTTCGCCGCCTCTTGCAGCCTCCCGTGCAGAGGGATTAGGAGTAAATGCGCATCTGCGATAATGCACATAATCGCACAACCGGGCGCAAAAGCGCATCCTTGTAGAGGGGGCCTTTGGCATCTATGCCCTAAATCAAAAGACGTTTTGTGAGCTCATGACATGACTCATTCCTTTCAAACTGATCCTGCAATTGTACCATGATCCAGCAAGGATGGTTGTTATATGATGACACACTCCTTAGGAAGGTAACAACAATCCTGCCCAAATAGCTAATCAATCATGTATCTCTATGGCTAAAGAAAGGGTCATAATAAAGCAACATGCTTGCAAATAAAATAAAAAAGGGCTAGCCTACCCCACTGATTTACAATGCTGATACTTCAAATCAGTCCATATAGGACCAAGACGTTCAGTGTACTGTTGGAATGTTGTCAAACTATGCAGCTATAATTCAGAAATCAGAAATCTGAGGAAGGTATAGGGTAACAGGTGTAACAGCCATAAATATGTTATTCTATTTCCTGTGCATGTCATGTTTGAAAACTGTTCTATTTATAGTAGGACTTCATGGTACTCGTTTTGATTTTCACCTGGCTATTACAGGTAATCCTCAGGTACTTATTTTAATTTTTACCTGGCTATTACAGTGGCATACATAGCTTCTTACAGTGGCCTCTTCACTCTTTCATCCTCAACATTCTAGTCCTTTTGCTTCTCATCTCGGCATCAGCTCATAGAATTTGGATTGTCATCCTATAAAAGCTGGAGCCAAAGCTTTTGTCAAGAGTTCCAAGGCCCGTAGTTGAAATGATTAGGTACTGCTTATATAGTGTCCCACACAGAAGAGCAGGCTGGACCCATTGACGTAAATAGATGATAGCCAAGAAAGTTATTCAAAGTTGAATGCTTTTCAAGCTGGTCAGATATTGGCCTAATCCACACCAAGGATATAGCACTATAAAAGCGGTATATAAGAGGCAGGAGCCACACTACTGCTTTATAGCAGTATTGAAGTGCACTGACAATTGTTGGGGCCCATGTATACCATATACAGCTTTCATACCATTTTCATAGTGTTATATCCTGCTTGCTGTGGCTCCTGCCTCTTATATGCCACTTTCATACTGCTTTCATAGTGCGATATCCTGCTTGATGTAGATCTGGCCATTGTCTGTGTTGAGGCCTGGCCCAAGATATTTTGCTTCTTGGGGCGAAGGACAAGATGGCACCCTTCTCACTGCATGTACAAAAGCCAACAGGATAGGAAGTTGGATTTTTATTTTACTTTGGTAATAGGACAGAATCTTCTACCACACCTGGAGGCAACAGGCTAGCTTAGGGGGTTCTGGGCAGGCTGTGTGGGTCACAACTCTCCCCTGCACCACTTTGCTGCTACCTCCCAGGATTTGCTGCCTGAGATGACTGTCTCACTCCACCTAATGAAAGGCCTGGTCCTGCCTATGTATAAACCTGAAAGATGTTGGTTCTTATCTTTTGTGTGGTAGCCTTTTATAAATACTTAGATGAATAATAAATTGATGTGTATATATTAGTTCACAAGAAAAAAACTTGGTAGATTCTTGATCTGTGATCTGTGTGTGTGTGTGCGTGTGTGTGTGTGTGCAATCTCCACCATCTAAATTGTTTACAAAGAAAACAATATAGACTAGGGTGACCAGATTTTAAAAATCAAAATCCCGGTCCCCTCCGCCCCCCCCACCCAAAACAACCCCCCCACCAAGCCACCCCCCCAAAAAAAACCAGCCTGGACCTACCGACGGGTTCCTCCGCCGCCCGCGCGGGGTCCTCCGTCGCCCGCGCGGCCGCACCGGGTCCTCCGTCGCCCGCGCGGCCGCGCAGGGTCCGTCGCTGCTCGTGCGGAAGAGGCGGGAGAGGGCCGGATCCGGAAGTGACGGTTACGTCACTTCCGGATCCGGCCCTCTCCTGCCTCTTCTGCGCGGCCTCTGGCCTTACGAGCCCGGCAGCGAAGGCGGCGGAGGAGCCCGGGAAGCGGCTGCCCCAGCAGGTAAGTGCCCCCCTTCGTGCTTACCTGCTGGGGTGGCCGCTTCCCGGGCTCCTCCGCCGCCGGGTCTACCGCCGCTCCTTGCTTGCTGCCACCGCCACATGACCCCCCGCCACCCCGGTTTGCCCCCCCACCCCCCGGTTGGGCCGGTTTGCCCGGTGTGCCCCTGGATTCCCGGTTAGGACCGTGAAATCCCGAGCCACCTGGTCAGCCTAATATAGATGGTGGGAGACAATTGCAAACGAGGATCTGAGAACCGGAGGGGTACTTAAATCTTTCTCCCACATATGGCTTCTGCCCTGCAAAATTACATGTTCAATATAGGGTTGGGAATTCTGTGCTTCCCTTGTGAGATGTAGTTATTACCTCAACAAGAGCAAATATGGCCTGCTCATTTCAGGCCTTGTTGCAGCTACAGTTGAAATATGACTGGCATAGGTACTTAGGCTTGCATTACCTTTGTCAAAAGAGGGCACCACAGGAACACAAGAAAGCAAAACAAACAAACAAACAGGGGAGGAAGGAAAGAAAGAAAGAAAGAAAGAAAGAAAGAGAAAGAGGGGCTATCTTCATGGCACTGAGTTGGAGCCACGTTCCCCCAAAAGCCTGTGCTTTCGTTCCTGTGGGGTTGCACCAAGGAGCAAGTGCAGGGTTTACAGAGGTCATCTGCCCCTCCCTGAGACAAGAAAAGAGACAAGAAAAGAGACAAGAAATGACATAGGGTGAGGAGGAGGAGGAGGCAGCTCGGGGTAAGAAAAATATTTTAGGAGGAGGAGGCAGACATGGGGCATCCACTGCCTTGAGGACCCAGGTGGACTTTGGCAACAATATCGTGAAGTGATGGCTGTTCAATAAAAGACAGGCCACACATACACACTCCTCAGCTACCTCATGAGTAAGGTACGCAGAAGAGCCCTGAACCCAACCCATAAGAATTTCTCCCAAATTTCTTCTCCTTTGAATTTTTTTAAAAAGCAATTTATTTTCTATCAAATGGAATGAGAAAGGTCAGAAAAAATGGGGAAGACATTCTCGGCACAGCACTAGTTTATACCTTGCTCAGGGGAAAGGAATAGAATTTGTCGGAATACTTCAATAGAGCATGGTGTATCAAGCCCCGTGAAAGTATTTGTAAAGTGTAAACCAAAATGTGCCAAACATTTTATATATCTGATTAAAGATTTTTATATAACTTTGCACCATTCTGAGCTTAGCCTTTTCCCCACACCGCCTTTTTTGGTGTCCTTTATCTTTTGGTGTCCTGTATCTGGCAGCTTACCTTTTTTTACCTGCTGGCCTCTTAGTAGCCCTAGCCCTTGTTTTGGAGAACAACTACTCCCACATTCAACATCTGCACATTCAACAGATGATGCAAACAGAGCATTACACATGTTCAAGTTTATGCCCATGTATGTGCAATCAGGAACCTTGCCCGTTTGCAAGGATGATCATCATCATCATCATCATCATCATCTATTTATTTCTTACCCGCCTCTCCCTCTGGATCAAGGCGGGGAACAGCATCACACAGACAATATAAAATACATAAAACTGATTAAAAGCATATACAAATTAATACATTATTAAAATCAACAAAGTCTTAAAATTCGACTGGGTAGGCCTGCCAGAAAAGAATAGTCTTTATAGCTCTCTTAAATTCTAGAAGACTGGTAAGTTGGCAGATCTCTCCCGGCAGGTCGTTCCACAGTCTGGGAGCGGCAGAAGAGAAGGTCCTCTGGGTAACGGTTGTCAGCCTAGTCTTAGTCGACTGTAGTAAATTCTTCCCAGAGGACCTGAGCGTGCGGGGCAGATTGTATGGGAGAAGGCGATCCCGCAGGTAACCTAGACCCAAACCATATAGGGCTTTAAAGGTGATAACCAATACTTTGTACTTCGCTCGGAAACTAATTGGCAGCCAGTGGAATGATTTTAAAACTGGTGTCAATTACACGGAGAGAGCTTGGGTCACTCAATACATTTCTATGCGTTCTACTCACATCTTCTGCTAACATGATGTTATTGGAAATGGAACTGCTCCTTCCTGTCCATGCATTTATCTGATCATGTGAGTATTTCATGTGTGCTTACAGAAGTGTGGATCATGGAGTTGAAATATAAATTCCACAGATTTATAGGTGTCTGTCATCAGGCCATATATTTTACCAACCTTCTGTTTCTTAGGGTGAGTTCATTCATCAGGTTTAAATCCATTCCTGCTTCTGTTGGTTTATAATGACTATGCAAACTATGCATTGGCCAGAATGCTCATTTGAATTACAAATGTCTTTCTGTTCCACACTATCTACAATCAAATTTCATGTAAAAAAACCTTCATGTTAAAGGTGCAGGGGCCCTGCCTTCTTTGGTATATGGTCACTCTAGTATAGTGCCTGCACCTTTAACTGTTGTGATGAAGAGGGAATTTCACCAGGAACTAATTGCATAGAAATGACACTGGCTTGAATTCCCTTTTCTCTACAACTGTTAAGTTATATGAGCCCTGACCTGGATTTTATCTGGTCACCCTACTCTGACTCCCAAAGCTACTCCTTTTATATTTCTGGCTGGTCGGGCTGTTTATCAGGATTTTTAATGCCTGTTTGTATAACCTTCTTCTGGCGAGATCTTCTCCCTTTCTCTGACTACCAACAGACTAACTCTGTCCCTATCTATCAACTCTTTAACTATCTACTGTCATTTCCCAACTGCTTTTTCTACCTAGCTGAAATCCCCAGCCCATCAAAATTGATTTTACCTGATCTAGGCTGCATCTAAAAATATTACAAGTGTCTCTACACTATTGCTTTAAAACGTTTTAAAACGTTTTATAACAATTTTGAGAACTGTTGGGGCCCAGGACACACTCCACATACAGTTTCAAAAAGTTTTCAAAGTGTTTTATCCTGCGTGTGTAGATAGTCTCTCTTTTTTTTCATTCCCCCCATTTCAAAACATCACCAGGCCCAAGTGGCTATTACTAAAACAGGCCTTCAACACAGTAGTAATGCTAGGCCTTAGGCCTACAAAGATACATTATAGGCTTTCAGGTCACACAAAGCAAGAATTACAAAACAACAACAGTTATATACATGTTTCTTCACACCCTGATAAGAGGTCCACTTCAACTAAATAAAAGTAAAGTTTTTTTTACTGTATTAGTTGTTATTCTGAGTCTGTCAAACCCAATTCACTTATTCTTAGCAGATCTAGTACTGTAGCACCAGCCAGAATACTAATCAATGTGCCATAGACTGACTGTGAAAATCATTTTCAAATGAAATATATATATCACACAAATGGATATGTGCAAAATGTCTGTATTGTAAATCATGAATCAGATGTACAGAAGAGTGATTAGTCAACTTCCAGGTATTTTCAATTTGCTGCGCTGTAAAAGTGAACAGTTATTTTTCATTTCTTTATAGCTGTTAGAGCAAGATCTATTGACATGCAGTTTGCCAGGAGCCAATAACCTTTTCATTATGTTGATACTTCCAGATCCCTAATTTTAGGTATAAGGAAAATCTAAACATACTATAGTATCCATTTTTTTTCTCTCCATCCCATTTTCACAGAATATTTCAATGCATAACACTGTTGGAGGAGCCATGGCTGCACCTGGGGCACACCAGCTCTCAAATCCAAGAATGCCAAACCATGACACCAGCATTGTGATTCAACAAGCCATGCCATCGCCACAATCAAGTTCAGTCATAACACAAGCACCATCAACAAATCGGCAGATTGGGTAAGAGCATCCTCAATCGATTACATTTTTCGTTTGATGAAGTGTTTGCCTAGATGTTACACCAACATGATGCGTGATGAAAACTTCATGATATGCCAATGTTTTGACTATTGTTACACATTCTACACAGGATTGCTTTTGAAAAGTATCTGGAACCTTCAGGTGGTCCAGCAGCTAGACTGTTGACCAGGACTGGTCACAGAGATTATGTGACTCCTTTGTTACTACAGCCTCACTGGTTACTGGTCTGTTTCTGGGCACAATTCAGGGTGTTGGTCATGATCTGGGACCAAGCCATCTGAAATATTGCATTATCTGCCCAGATTTTAAGATCTTCAGGGAAGGCCCTTCTCTTGGTTCCACCACCATCAGAGGCATGTTTGGTGGAGATACAAGAGAGGTCTTTTTGGTGGCTGTTCCCTGCCAATGAAGGCTAGGTTCGTTCCTTCTCTGTTATCTTTCCGCAAGTTGGCAAAGGCATTTTTCTTCAGGCAGGCCTTTGGCATGTAAGCTAGACTGCTGTTGAAGAAGGTTTAATTGGTTGAGTGATGGCTTTGTCTTTTATTGTTATGTTTTTATTGGGGTTTAATTATTTATTTTCATGATTGTTTTAAATAAGATTTTGTTTTAATTTGCATTTTATTATTGTTAGATAAAGCCATTTTTGGTAGACAGAGAGGATGTCAATTTATTTAATTATTTTTTATAAATGATCAAGACAAAAAAGAAACTATTTATGTACTATTGGTTACACAGCTAATGGAAGATCCATTAATGAAAACAAACTATGTCCATGTTTATGGGAATGCAAATATATGGAATTGCTATCCTAAAGAGAAATCCCACATTTGTCCTGAATAATTTGGAGCAATTAGAGAAATACTGATCACAAAGCTAAGCCAGCTCCATTCTATTTAGGCTGACATTTTTTCAGACAGCCTCTGCTCACAGTGAGCGGTCAGCCTAGTTTTCATGTTTAATAAATTCATATCTTTTAATATATGTTTTAGGCATCTGTGTAAGTCTGGATTCCTTAGAATCAATGAATCAATCTATGTATGTTCCAAATATAGTAAACTATATGTTGATGTTAGCATATTTTAAGTGCCTCTGGATGTTCAGATATAAGAATTATAAGATGCAACCCAAGGTCTTCCCAGGGGGCAGTTTTAAGTGCATGGTTGATACCTATTTGTTTCACTAAGTCTAGATTTTTTTCACTATGAATGTGCTCCTATCCACATGACGATGCATTTTTTTTTACCTCTGGATGCTTAGAAAATTAGAATCTTCGACCTAACCGATATAACCACTGTTGCTGTGGTGGCTGTGTGGAATGTGGTTCTGTGAGTGTCATGTGTATCTATATGATATGTTATTATTTTATCTCATTAGTGAGGTAGATAAACCCTTACTGTATGACCATAGCTTGTGTGATGTGATAGATAGATAGATGATAGATAGATAATTATCAGTAGTAATATATTCCAGTGTGTATTACAGCTCTAGAGAAGTCATCCAGCACTACTAATAGATATACATCTATATAGTTATGTAGATAGATATAACAAAGTATCCCACTTGTGTGCCATTTTTATTGTGTAACTCTCCTCCACCCAAGAGTGCTATCTCTGCTTTTGGATTGGGATCTTCCCTTTATTGTCAATGTATGATTGGAGACATTGGTTTGTACTTAAATATATTCTAACTTTGTTAGTGGTGGGGATTAAAAAATTAGTAGAACTGTTTGCCTTGGGAAAGGATTTTCATAACTTTTTTAACGAGATGAATAGCCCTGCACAATACAAGTGATCATGAACCCTAAACTTTTCAGGAAGCAATGCCGTAATGGTCGTACTGTGTCTTAAGTGGGAGCAGAATCAGACCCTGAAGGCTATAGAGAATTGTACTGTAGCAACATTCTGATTTTTATCACAACTGTAGATAGTTAAGTGTCAAAATATGGCCTAGCCACCTGCAAATGTTTGCACTGGCTGCAGTCCAACAAAAACAACAAATGGCAAGATAAGGTTTCAGACTGTTGCATTCAAGCTTCACTCTTGCAAGAGAGACTGGGATTCATCTGTATTCATGTGTGCTGCATTCCATGGAGCCGAGTTAGGTGTGTTTGGAGAGTCTGTAACTTTTAGTTCCATTCTTTTCTTGTTTGTTTGTTGTTGTTGTTTCCTCCTCCTCCTTAACTTAATCTAGAAATGAGAAAGTTCTAGATACCTGACAAGATAAGGGTTGTTGTGAACTGATTGCAGGTGGTGTGCAAATTTTCTACACACATTATTTTAAATGTTAATGTACTTCTGCTTCTGAATAGGCTCTGAGTCAGGTTAAGGAGAAACAAAATGTGGCAATATCCTCTCCCCTACTAATGAAAGTACAATGTGGGCCACTCCTAGTTCTACTTCACAACCATTCGAAAACAAGAAGCCATTTTATAATTCCAGTAGACAGACAGCTTTGTGTGAACAGCTCAGATGTTGCTGGGCAGTCTTAAAAAACAGGTACAATGTGTGTATCTGATACAGAGTCATCTTAAGCTGTACAGAAGAGAGACAGTAAGGTCTAAAACAATGAGGAACGATAACACAGTGTAAGGCCATGTCTTGATGGCGGCGCATTGGTGCCGTGAGCCCTAAAAAAAACCATGTTTGTGCTCCTTCGTGTTGTCCCCTGCCCCCTTTTGTATCTGGTCAAGAGGGCAGATCTCCTGCAGCTTTAACTGTTGTGCTGAAGAGGGAATTGCACCAGGTGCTGTATGCATACAAATGACATCTGCTGAAATTCCCTTTTCTATACAATTGTTAAAGATACAGCAGCTCTGTCCTCCTTTCCATATAGTCACCCTACAATATTTAGTAGTTCTTGGGCAAGAATGGGGATATTGAGGCAGAGCCGTTGTACACCTTCCCACATCCCAAGCCCTTTTCTTTATATATGCCATTATGTACAATATTTTCCCTGATAAATTATTTTTGTAAACAGTTTCTCCCAACATACACATATGTTTGTATGCATTTTTATACAGAGAACTGCGTTACAAAATTGAGTGAAGTGAAGAAACTTGAAGTATAATTGTTTTGTTTAATTCATGTATTGCTTGAAGAATCATGAATTAAGTCAGTTGCATTGAGTGCAAATCAAACAGATTTTGTCCCCAGCATCTCAACTCCCTACAAGGAGTCGAAATTCCCTGTTTAGGCATAACAGCTCTACAAGATCATATACACACACTCGTTTGGGCTGCTCTCCTGGAATATTCTATTTACAGTTTTGACTCACTATCCCCCAAAGGCTCAGGATGGGTAACCCAAACTGCAAGTATTAGGAAAGGACCATGTATCTACATATTTTGAGGAACACTCTTAGTTGTGGCAAATCTATGTTGCTGTTTCTTCCAGGGGCAAGAAATTATTTTATAGCCTCTGGCTGGAGTTGGGCTACATGTACAGCAGCAGCTGGCCTAATGGTAAATGAAACCTACTTTTTGTAAAATAATCTGTTGTCATTACTGCTGCTTAATTTATTGCTTCTGCAATGTTTTATGGAAGTCTCTCTTTAAACATGAATAGACAAAGCCCAAATATCTTCCAGTCTCCAAGCTCTTAAAGGAAAAGAGAATCCTGTCCAGAACAGAATCTGGAGTATAGCTCCAGTTCTAGGCACTCCACAGTAACAGCAGTAGTGCTAACACATAGGCTGACCAGATAAAATCCAGGTCAGGGCTCATGTAACTTTAACAGTTGTAGAGAAAAGGGAATTTCAGCTGGTGTCATTTGTATGCAATTAGTTCCTAGTGAAATTCCCTCTCCATCACAACAGTTAAAGTTGCAGGCACTATACTAGAGTGACCACATACAAAAGAAGGCAGGGACCCTGCAACTTTAACTGTTGTGATGAAGAGGGAATTTCACCAGGAACTAATTGCATACAAATGACACTGGCTGAAATTCCCTTTTCTCTACAACTGTTAAAGTTACATGAGCCCTGACCTGGATTTTATCTGGCCACCCTACTAACACATCTTGGCATGATGGGCAGTATGTTCTTATGTGAGAATGCAAAGCATTTTTTCAGAACAAAGAGACTTAAAATTAGGGCAGATATATGTATGGAAGCTGGCCCAGCAGCCTCCTGTGCATTGTCAGTTTTGTGTTTATATTTCACTTGAGGGCAGCTCCTTAAATATATGAAGTTGAGCCCACTGTATCTGTGGCTATAGCGATTAATATTGTGAGTCATCAGCCCAGTATTTTTGACGAAAGTTAAATGAACAGGCTTTGGAATTCTTGAGGAGTTAACAAAACAAAGTTGGTTGAAGTAAACAAGCCATTTTGGATGTTTAATTCCCATTAAAGAACCAATAACAATTCTAAGAAATTATTCAAAGATTATGATCCAGGAATAATGAAACTCAGTTTGAATCAATTTCCTGTGAAATTCCCATTTAATATTCTCAATTTGTGCTCTTTTCATGTGGTTTATTTTGTTAAGGTTTCATGGTACAGTTCAGTCTTGACTGAATATATTTAGTCAGGAGGTTATAAAATGACAGTCAGCTCAAACAGCAGAGCTCTGACCGGAGTCCAGGATGTTGTGGAAAACCTTACTACTTCCTGGTGCCTTCAAATTTCCATGTAGGATATTATAGTCCCTTCTTCCTTCACGGCTATGGATTGCAAGCCAGTGACATAAAAAAATAATAATGACTGGTACTGCAACCCTAAACTTATTTATTGGGAAGTAATTCCCATTTATTTCAATGAAATTTGCTTCCTGGTAAGAGAGTTTGGTTTTCAAATGAAGAAAATGAATTGTGTCACATTGTTTGAAGAATCACAAGACAATGAATAGCATCAGGGGCTATGAAACACTAAAACAAATCAATGTATTCCAGAAACTATAAGTGGGAAATGAATACAACAACTGCAGGCACTCTTGGAGGACTCTGATTATCTAGACCCATTTCAGTCTGGGTTTAGACTTGGTTACTGGACTGAATCAGCCTTGATTGCCCTGATGGATGATCTTTATTGTGAGAGATGGGGGAGTGTAACCCTGTTAATTCTGTTTAATCTCTTATCAGCTTTTGATACCATCAATCATGGTATCCTCTATCGACTCCATGGATTGACTCCATGTGTTACAGTGGTTCCAGTCCTACCTGCAGGGTCAATTTCAGAGAGTAATATGGGGTGACCGTTCCTCAGCCCCTTGGAAATTAAGCTATGGGATATCGCAGGGCACCATCTCATTCCTAATGTTGTTAATATCTATATGAAGCCAGTGGGAGCAGTAATTACGGGATTTGGAGCAAAAATGCTATCAGTATGCTGATGACACACAACTCTATTTCCCTGTGACATCTGAACGAGGAGAGGCTGTGCTAGTCCTAGATAGATCAGTGCCTAAACTAATGGGCTGGATGAGGGCCAGTAAACCGAAGCTGAATTCTGGCAAGAAAGAAGCCCTGTGGGTGAGTGGTTCCTGAGTCCTGGAAATAGGCTCATTGCCTCATCTTTCAGAGGTGTTTCACTCTGTCTGAAAGATCAGGTTCATAATGTGGGGCTACTCCTAGATCCATCATTGTCGCTGGAGGCTCAAGTGGCCACAGCAGCTTGGAGTGCCTTTTACAAGCTTCAGCTGACTTGCCAGCTATGGCCTCTTCTGGACAGGGATAGCTTGGCTACAGTGGTACAGGCATTAGTAACCTCAAGACTGCAATGTGCTCTATGTGGGGCTGCCCTTAAGGCTGCTCTGGAAGCTAGAACTGGTGCAGAATTCAGCAGCTCAGCTGTTGTCAGGAGCTGCCTCTTTTTTTATCATATAACTCATTTACTGGGGGAATTGCACTGGTGGCCTATTGGCTACTGGGCCAGGTTTAAGGTTTTAGTACTTGTGTACAAAGCCCTAAACAACTTGGGACTAGGATACCTGAAATACTGCCTTCTCCCTGATCAATCTGCCTGGTCACTGAGGTCATTGGAGGCATGTGCCTGTTGGTTCCACATGGGCCTTTGGCCCAACTGGAGTCCACCAGGAGAAGAGCCTTTAGTGTGGTGGCCTCTTCTCTTTGGAACTCCCTGCCCCTGGAGGCATACGCCAACACTAGGCTGTTTCCGGCACCTTCTGAAAACAACTCTATTCCAGGAAGCCTTCCTCAACTGATCAGCCACTGTTTTTATTGGTCCTTTGTTTTAAATTGAACAATTTTAATTTTCTGTTTTTAATCTTCTTTCTTTTTACTGTTTTATTCTTATGTTCACCACTCTGGAATCTATTTTAGACATGGAACACTATATAAATATTGTAAATAAAGAAATAAATACCAATATGAACTTCAGAATGAATAGGGATGTATGAGACATTTGTTTCAGTTCGCTTTTGATCAGAATTTACCCAGTTAACACCTTCCGGACTGAACATGGACTCAAATGCAATCTGAAGTTGAAGGCCATCCATTTCCAAGCTTGCAGTGTGATTCAGGAATCCTCCAAAATGCATTAGACAACATGAGTACATTTGAAAAAATGCTCATGAAAAATGTGCACAGGTATACTTTAATCAATAGGAGAAGAATGCCTACATTTCAAAGATGCGTATTTTTGGAAAAAATATACACAAAAACACATATAGATTTTCATGCAGAAAGGGGGGAAACAAAGCTTGCAATTAGATTCAGACTTGAGAACACATTTTGTGATGGAATTCGGACAGCTTTGGCAAGTTTAGTTTTGCTGACTCGCATATCTGCAATGTAGATTCAAAGATGAGAATTAAAAGAAAATAAAGTGCATGTCAATTAATTGAATTTATTTCAGTTTATTTTGAAAATATGTATCCTGCTTTTCCTTTTCAAAATAAACTTAAAGTGGTCAACAAAATAAAAGTAATAGAACAACATACAATAAAACTAGGAGATACAATTGCAAACAGCAAAATCACAACAGAATAAAATTATTTCCACAGCAGTATCATATAGTAGCAACTTACAATATAACAGTAGCAATTATGGTGAAGACTTAAAAACTAAGCCATATCAGCCAAACGTCTTAGCCAAGTGCCTAAAGGAGCACAGAATTTGGAGGAGGAAACTTCAAAGAGCTGGTACCATTATCAAGAACACCTTATTCCTTGTAGATGCTGCCAAATCTCATTTGCCGATGACATCCTCAGCAGGGCCTCAGACATTGAACAGAGTGTATGCGGGGAAACATATGAAAGAAATAGGTTTGGTAGGGCCAAACAGAATGAAGTTATTGGGAGCTAATATAGTGACTAAGAATGTGAGCTTTGGAATTCCCTACTCAAAATTTGACCTCCGTCATAGGTTTACAAGATGGCCTTTAGCGAGCCATTGTTCTCTTACCCTCAGCCTTTCCTTATCATGTGCAGTGCAATAGTAGGATAATAATATTGGCCTACTTGAAAAGATTTGTGTAGAACACCTTGAACACTCCAAAGCACTATTAAATGCTGAACATTATTATACAATTCTTCAAACAGTGTATATGCAACTTAATTGCATCATTGCTACAAGGTGTAGTGCTGGTCATCTTAAAGAGAATTAGAGCCTATCTACACACGCAGGATGAAATACTTTGAAAACATTCTGAAAACTGTATATGGAGTGTGTTCTGGGCCCCAACAGTTCTCAAAACTGTTATAAACCGTTTTAAACCGTTTTGAAGCAGTAGTGTAGATAGGCTTTCAGTCAGCCATCATAGTGGTTAATAGCCATTCTATCTCCATCACATCCTGTTTGTGAGATCCCAATGGGTATATATGACAGTTCCTGGAGTCAGGAATTTTTGTTAATTTGCCAGATGGACCTTAGGTCTGCTCTAGCAATGCCATTTTTTATGTTCTTTATTTGATTTATTTCCCGGTGACTGCCTGATGAATTGCAAGATGTGCCCCTAGTCTTCAGTGAGTGCATAAATCATTCACCATTAATAATAGGCATGATACAATGTGCTGGAGGTGATACCCATAGATTCAGTAGAGCCCTTTCCCCCTCTGCCCTTGCTGCTGAACATGTGCATATAGTAGGCTGACCATATGAAAAGGAGGGCAAGGCTCATGTAACTTTAACAGTTGTAGAGAAAAGGCAATTTCAGCCAGTGTCATTTGTATGTTATTCGTACCTGGTGAAATTCCCTCTTCATCAAAACAGTTAAAGCTACAGGGGCCCTGCCCTCTTGTGTATCTGGTCACTCTAGTATAGTGCCTGCAACTTTAATTGTTGTGATGAAGAGAGGATTTCACCAGGTACTAATTGCATATAAATGACACCTGCTGAAATTCCCTTTTCTCTGCAACTGTTAAAGATACAGGAGCCCTGTCCTCCTTTTTATATGGTCAGCCTAGCATATAGGATTGCAGGCAGGCAGCACGAAGGGCCACTGAGGTGAATGGGAGGTCTGTGTGTGTCTCCCAAATCCCAGTCCAGCCTTCTTCCTTTGCTTGGTTCCAGTTATCCATGAAGCCAAAGTATTGGTACAAGAGGCAGCAACAGAGGGAGAGGCTGGGTCAGTAATATCCAGGTCCCCTGTCTGCTGCTCCCTGCATGGCCTTGTGAGTAAGCAAGATTATGTCATATTATAGGTTTTGCACTATGCCATGGCCAGTTTTGTTGATGGCCACAGCCTGGCAATAAAACTGGGAAGGTAGCAAGGGAAAGTGCCGCCGCAACCTGGTAAACTAGGTAAAGAACTCACTGTAACTGAGAGCAGTTCAGACCAGCTTCTTCATATTAGCCTTATCACATCAGGCCATCTGAAAGCAGATGGACAGGTACATCTGACAGACCTCTGAACCCAATTAAAGTTATGCCACAAAGAAATCAAATTCATGTGGTTTGCATTCAGAAAGTTACATTTGGTGGGCTCTACTTGCTTTTACTTGGTAACCTAATGCACACCATGTGAACATTTGAAATGCTTTTAACAGTTAAGGCCAGCTCAAATAACACAGAACTAGAGCAGCAATAAAGAATGAATTAAGACTGATTGCAACTTGCAGTCAACATTATTTCTTCTTCTTCTTTAGAGGCATATATCTTGTTTTCTGCTTTTAGTAGTGCAGTAGCCATCCTATTACTATTAAAAATAAAGGCTTCCAATGACAAGTGCAGTAAATTACGCTACATCTGAGTTTTGTTTTGTTTTCATTTGGGAACAGTGGTGCAGAAAACCTGGATACCATTTAACTGGCAGCTTGAGTTATACACCTCTGTGATAGTTCAACAATTCTGACATTTGAATATACAGAAAAACAAGATGCGAGGCTGAAAGAAAATTTATGCGCTGGTTATTTTGAGGGAGTGGTTTTTTAAACTAAAATGTACTTTATTTAAAGAGTCATCGAAATATTTCATGTGTCTATAAAAACAAAACAAAAAAGATGCAGGAGTTGAACTGTGTGTGACATTTTAACGCTGTGCAATCTATCCCGGGTCACGAATGTGTTTTGGTTGAAAAATAGAAGCCAACGAGTAGTACTAATTTAACAGAATCAACTTAGCAGAATCTGAATATTTCCAGGCCTTTACTCCTGTCATGCAGAAACCATGCATTTTAAAAGGGGGGGGGGGAGGCAGTGTTTAAAACTCTCCTCCGTCACCAAGATCTTCAGTAAAACACTCCAACGCAACAATTCCTTAATGTGTTAAAGATTCCTTTGAATAAATAATGAAGGGGAGAAAGAGAGGGAGACAGAAAGAGAGAACTCGTGCTAATTTCAATTCCATTATAAACATAAAATCATTGATTTTGTGGGATGAAGGGGAATCTTACCCTTCAGAGGTTAGGCTAAGCAATGAAAAATTAATAAACACGTACTTAAGTTAAGTTAAGTAGTTGACTGTGCCTTAACCCATTAAAGAAAATCATGTTTGTAAAAGCCTTTTTATAACTGCACACATGCCAATTGTGGGGTTTGCGCAGGGGCCCATGCTAGATATGCCTCTGCCTGTCAACTGTAGTTTCTAATCTTTTATTTCTACTCACACCGTTTTTAAAAATCCCGCTTGAACTATGAGCAGTCTCTAGGTAGCAAGCAAGCATTTACATTAAGCATGCAATCTTGGAAGACCATATCAAAAGTTAACATAGTCACTAACTTTAGTTTACCATCTGTTACATTTGGACATCAGAATCATATGCAAACTTTGTGAAATGCATGCCAACACACATGCAGTGTCTGTGGTCCTGTGGCACAGAAGGCATTTTAGATGTGCCCTATGCAAATTGTCCACAACAGCCTTAAGCTATTTCACCATGTTGTCCTCAAAACCATTAGCAGCCACCCCATAGTCTAACCATTTGGCTCCCATTGAAGCTTTGGCATACTCCTGTTGGTAAAATCAATTATACTTCATGCGAGACCTACACCAAGGAGGATATAACACTTTGAAAGTGGTTTGAAAACTGTATATGGAATGTGTTATGGGCCCCAACAGTGGTCAATACCATTATAAACTGTTATAAAGCAGTCGTGTAGATCTTGCCCTGGTAACTGTGCTTCTTAGAATAGGGGTTCTTTCTAGAAAAGAACAGTTTTCTTTTAAAACTAGCTGCTCTGCCCAAACATTTCATATTTATAGGACTTTGGAAGCAGGATAGGCGGTGAGAGTCAACTAAATGTGAATAAATGTAAAACATTTGGAAACATTTGTTTAAGCGCTAATGCTTTTCCACTCTTGCCCCCTCTCTTTTTTTTCTTTTTCTTTTTCAGGCATAGGGAAGTTTCAGGGTGAAAGGTTGAGGTGAACTCCTTTGGGTTGGATTTGTATTTCATCAGGTTTCACTTAACCAAGAGCAAGAGATATAGTTTCAGGGTAAAACAGAATAAGGTGTTTTATTTAAACGTTGTTATTTCACAGTATAACAGGAGGGAGTAGTTTTGTATTTCTTTCCTTTTAAGTGTACAGCTCTAATAAGTACTGCTGGATGGATAGACCTATACAGTGGAGGAATGTTGCCACAGTCCAGTAACCATACAATGGCTCCACTGGGCAGAAGCAGAGGGTTAGCAAGAGACCAAAAAGGCTTTCCTTTATCACTGAACTGCTGCTTCCCTGCAGCACTTAATTGTTTTGAAGTAGAGGAAAAATCATATTTTTCTCTAATACATATATAAGAGTGCAGCATTCTGTTCAACTTGTATACATTCAGTAGGATCAAATAAGGCTTGGCAGATGGCAAAGGAAAAGTTGGGCATGTTTTGAATTGGAAGGTGGCTACAACCTTTGTTCCATATTTACAACCAACAAAATTATCAGCTTGGGTCAGTTAATATTTTTCTGTTTGTTTATCCCTTTTCCCCCTCCCTCCCTCCCTCCCTCCCTCCCTCCCTTTCTTTCTTTCTTTCTTTCTTTCTTTCTTTCTCAATTTGACTATACCTAAGGAACTGACATGGCTATCTATGCTGCAAATGGCCCACAGGTGCCTTGCTCATGCTTCTGACTTCTAACTATGGCAAAGCTCTGTGTCTGGCCATGCAGTTAAGCTGAGAGCAGGTGGGGTGCAGTATGGGCGGACCATACTGCACCCCATCTTGTAGGTGATTACAGGTGCTTTCCTGGCCTTGGGGAAGACTCCAGTGAGAGTGTTAGACCCAGTGCATAACAAAGGCTGCTCTGCTCTACCAAGGAGGCTGAGCAATGTGGGTGAGGCCTTACCTAGGACTTCCCAAATCTTGCAATATCAAAGGATTCTATCCATTATAAGAGCATTGTGTTGGAGTTGTAGCAATGTCTGGGAGACCCCAGCTATCATAAGCCCTCCTTTGTTTTGCCCTGTGATGTAAGGGAACCCTCTACAACATCACTAGTTCTGGATGCTCCACAGAAGGCACAAAGTGGTGCTGCCTCCTCCAGCTGCCGCAACCGTTGTCCTCTTGCAGGATTTGCAGATACTCAATTCTTGCTTCCCAATATTGAACATGGAACAAACTGCATCTCACTAATGAAAACTGTACATTTTTGAGGCTTACAATGAGGGGTTTATTTTTGAAGGTGAGGAATATTTACAAAAAATATGCTCACAAAGAATGTGTACATTTCAAAATGTCCACAAAACCCCTAGTCTCAATATGTACATTTAATAAATGTCCACAAAATCCCTATTCTGAATGTGTACACATTTTCATGTGTGGGGAAAAGGCTTTTAGTCCGACGCAGACCTGAGTTGGAATGAGCTTGGCCATGGAAAAATTAAAATCTCATTGAGTTCAAGCTTGATTGATTTGCCCATCCCTATTTATGGAGGCTGGACGAATGAGATATAAGGGCCCCCTACTCCATCTCCAACTCTGAACTCATACACATGACAATTGTGCATATGTACATATTCTAAGAAAACTGCTATGAGCAACCAAAAATATATTGGTGGAACAACATCTTCCATGCCTTCCTGGAAGCAAAAGACTTTAAAGCCTCCTTCACTTATTAACAATTTGAAGGACATTCCAGATACTACGGTCCCACTCCTGATGTAATGTGGCTTCTGTGACTCTGATCTTAATATGCATAGGGGAAGCCTATATTTTAAAAAAGAAGGCAGAGCTTTTATTTAAAAGGATCTGGAACACTTCCCAGCTCATCTCTGGCCAGTGGGACCTGCGTAGAAAGTGTGGCCTCTCTCTTATGGTTTTTGTGCAGGGGAGCAGTAAATAAGAAGGAAGGAGAACATCTACTAAAACATGGCAGAAACAAAATACTGTGCTGTAAGAATTGAAATATGTGCAATATTTTGGAGGTGAGTTTAGGACACATGGGCCCCCTGATACAGAAGTCCCTGGGCTGCAAACTAGTTAACACATGCCTTGGCCATTTGGGCGCATAAATGATAAGGGCAACAGATGAACTGTTGTGACAAAAATAAACAAATTATTAATAATGTTAGCTATTTGGCATTATTTGCTCTGGCAGTAGTCAGCTAGCTTGCTGAACTGTCCCTAGACTACCAAGAAGCAGGCTGTTCTTACCTCTTGTTATTTTCCATGCTATCTTTATTGATTGTGTTATAAATCACCCCCAGGCAAGTGAAAATTAAAAAGGGGTAAGCAGGGGTGAGAGGACTGAGGTCAGATAGGAGGTTGGGAGCCTAATTCTAAGGGATCATTCAATTGTAGTGAAAGTTCCATTGACTTCAGTAAGATCACGTTCAACAATAAATTCCCTCAGGCAAAAATAGCAGCCTATGTATTGTAAATAGAATCCTTCATTCATTGAGGGAAGTTACCTTAGGCTTTGTCCTGAGCTGCCTTTATATACTGATTTTCATTGATGACATGATTTACAATTAGGCTTTGCTTCCTTTTGAAACTTTGGAATAGGATCTCAGTATACATGGGTATCAGATAATTATGCTTTTTCTTAACATCACTTTAAATATTGCAACTATCACTGAAAGAATTAGGCTTTTGATGTCTTTAGCATTCCATATGCTGTAACTATCTGCTTCCGAGTCATGCAATTTCACCATTACTTGAACACAACAAATTATTTCCTTACACTGTTTTGGGTTGTTTTGTGGAAAGGAGGCTTACAATGCAGCAGTTCCAGTTTCAATACTTAGCAATAGTCAAAGGGTTGTTTCGGTTATTGTTGATTTTTAAAATATATTTTTAGTTTTTCACTTTCTTACCACCTCACTCTTTGAGGCTGCAATTCTATACACATTTACCTAGAAGTAACTCCCATTAAGCTCAGTGAGGCTTACTTCTAAGTAGATATATAGAGGATTGCATTATCAAGATTTCTTCTTCTTCTAGACATTTATTGTATCCACCCAGATATTCACTCCGCTCCAACTGACACCGTGTCCTAGCTTTCAACTCCCACTGCATTAAGAATGCATAATTCTCAAAATCAATATGAACAGCCATAAGTCTGGCTAATCAAAGAGACAAAGACCTATATATGATATTCAGCATCTTCCTGGACTGTATGAATTATTCCAATGAAAAATTCTTGTAGCAATTATTATTGGCCCTTTTACTGACCTATGTGTTAAGATTTCATCTCCTGTATATTACCATTGTTCAAGTTTTCTTCTGATGAATATAAGGTGGTTGGTGCATTCCTAAACTTTGCTGATGTAGATCATGCTCCTATGCTTTTTATTTTCTTTCTAATTTTGATTTTAAAAAACACCTACAGTTAAAAATCCTTGGGTTTAATACTGGATCTACCCCCTTTTAGACCTTCACTGAATGCATGGAAAATGCACACACCATCACTAGTTCTGACTCATGTACTCTTTTGAGAATTAGAACAGAGGCTACATGCATGAAGCTATATGTGCATGGAGTTCTCTGCATACCATTAGAACCCTGAAAAAAGTAGAGTTCCCAAATGTACAGAGAGTCATATGCACGTCTAGGGAATCTTCATAGCCTGCCTCCCCCAAAAAACATTCACTGAATGTGAAGAGTGGGAAGGAAGTCTTCACACACTTTCCCTATTTCCCTATTTGCATACCACTGGCCATGCCCCTAACATCTGTACATTTGGCATTAGTGTGAAATGGGCCATGTACATATCAAGTTTCCGGATTGTGTGGAAAATCCCTTTGCATGGGCAGCTGTATGCACATAGACATCTTTACCTTAATATTGAATACATGGACATTGGCAGGGAGGAGGGTCAGCTCCCCCTCCACAAGTTTTTATATGCATGAGGCGTAGGGGGGAATACATATACATATCTTTACATATACATATCTTTTTAGTTGTACATATACAGGGTCTGTTTAAACCTTTCAGCTGAATGCATGGAGGTTTGGAAGTGAGGACAACACATTACATCCCAATCTCTGCCTCCCCCCACCCCACTCTGTAGAACAGCCTCACTAACAAAAGAAAAGAGCTTGCTTTTGATTATTTAGAGAAGCTAGAACAGGGATAGGCAACTTGGTACCTGTTGGCACCAAATACCTGCCTTGGTGTCCACTTGGACACCCTATTACTTTCCATTTTCATTTTAAAATATTTTTATATTTTCTTATTGACAGCTGTGATTGTTTCAAAGTAAGGTGGGAACTTCAGACTGCTGCCATCTTAATTTCCCATGAATGCCTCTGGGCAGGTGACTTGTCCTTTGTGACTAACCATTTCACCCATGGCAACCATTCTATGGTTGTGCCCAGGACAGTTGCTCAAATTTCCAAATGTGTCCATGGGCCACCACTGAGCCAGAATGTGATGCGGCAGATATTACATGTAAAGAAAAGAAAATCAAAGCGAAATCTACAGAACGGAGAAAGGAAATGGAAAGAAGCAAATCATGCAGGCTCAAAATTCCCAGTTACATTTGCCTGCCATTATTCCCTGCCTACAACAAGATAGGCAGGGAATAAAAACAAACAGGATTAAACTAGAATCATTTTTGAGCATTGCTGTGAAAGTCGCTCCTTAAGAGTGTAATCCTATACACATTTAGACAGAAAAAGTCTTACAAATCCCAGCATTCCCACGCTGGCTGGGGAATGCTTGGGAGTTGTGGGACTTTTTCCTATCTAAACATGCATGGAATTGCACCTTAAGTATGTTTTGTGGTGTGAAAAAAGCCAGTCCATATTGAGTTCAACCTATAGTGCCTGTAGGCATGTGTCTGCCTCAGTGCCTGGTAGCACAGCTCAAAGACAGAATGGTTTGACAGGCATTGAAAATATGCCTTCAAAATAAAAGTCACTGTGGCCATCATATGTGTGTGATATCATGCAACTGGATGATATCAGAACAAGAAAAAGAAGCATCTTTCATGCCTCACTCCGTGGGGGGGAAATGTCAAGAGTCTCATGAGGTTGTATGGGTGGGCTCCCAATTAGAAATGTTCTTGGTTCAGCATCTAAATTAAGTCAAAGAGAAATTAGTAGTGAAATGTATTGTCGGATAACCAAGATCCAGTTGATCTTTCAGATTTTGTTGAGCGACAAAGAACTTCTGGAAGGAGGGTCCTGTCTAACTCAGTTGCGAAAACCACAGCTTTCTACCCATTTTAGGCCACAATGGTGCACTAGGGTGGCCACTTATGAACTGCCTAAAAAGAAAAGGGGGAGGGGAGGAAAAAGGAAATGCTTAAATGCTGATGTACATGTATAGATGCAGAATTGGAAAGAATTATAATTTGAAAAGAAATACAATACATTTAACCATGCTGTGCAAGACGCTCACCAGGTGACCTATATACCTGCCTCTTGGGCCTAGTCTCCAAATCTGTTGATGGCAACAGTTCTTATGGTTCATTATTTTGAGACTGGAATTGGACACTGCACCCCTTCAACTAGAGGATGCTTTCAAATGGAGGTCTGTCTTCTAGACAAAAAGAGGACACTTTTAGGCTGACCATATGAAAAGGAGGACAGGGCTCATGTAACTTTAACAGTTGTAGAGAAATGGGAATTTCAACCAGTGTCATTTGTATGCAATTAGTTCCTGGTGAAATTCCCTCTTCATCACAACAGTTAAAGGTGCAGGCACTATACTAGTCACAACAGTTAAAGTTGCAGGCACTATACTGGAGTGACTATATACAAAAGAAGGCAGGGCCCCTGCACCTTTAACTGTTGTGATGAAGAGGGAATTTCACCAGGAACTAATTGCATACAAATGACACTGGCTGAAATTCCCTTTTCTCTACAACTGTTAAAGTTACATGAGCCCTGACCTGGATTTTATCTGGGCAGATTCTACACGTCATCCTCGATGTGCCCTCCCTGCGCCACAAGCCGCTATGGAATGCTGCACTTCGTCTAGTGTGGCTCAAGCCTCGGAGGCTCTGCCCGTGGCCGCGCCACCGCGTGGCTGCCGCCCTTTCATCCAGGCCAGTCCCGGGGAGGGAGGAAGGAGGGTTGTAAACAAAAGCCAGCGATTGGGAGAGGGATTTCCAATTGCTAGCTTTTGTTTACAACCCTCCCTCCTCCCTCCCTGGGACCAGCCGGGATGAAAGAGCGGCGGCGGCGGCGGCGAGAGCACGAGCAGAGCCTCCGAGGCTTGAGCCACACTAGACGAAGTGCAGCGCTCCAAAGTGGCTTGTGGCGCAGGGAGGGCGCATCGAGGACGACGTGTAGATCTGGCACTGGTCACCCTAACACTTTGCCATTCTAGGCTGCAGACTCCAAGCTTTTTTTTTTTATTGATGTCCTAATACAAGTCCTAATAAGGACAACAGGTGAGAACAAATCCTCCTTCTCTGGGGGACTGTTTGTCACTTCTGCTTTCCTACCATGACCCTTATAGTCTGTTGTTGTGATCTGTGGGCAACTCTCCAAGATAGTTGCTTCTGCTGCTGTGTTATTTCACCACAGCCACCACCTTTGCAATTTCCCTGGCCCTGAAGCTGAAGGCTCTCCAGAATTATGGGACTTCTTGGGAGTAGGGAGCGAATGCTTCTCAAGCTTGCTGCTAGCAAAACTCAATCCTGTTATTTCCAGCACCTCTCCTTAAAAGCTTGTGGAATGGATGGAGGTGGCTGAGATTAGAACTTACAGCTAGGCAAGAACTTAATCAACGTCAGAATTCAAATTTAAACAAACAGATTTATTTAAATTGGCCTTTCTCTCAGTCGCACCAACATCCCAGGCACGCCTGATGGGTGCACGGGAGAGGGCCTTCTCAGTGGCTGCTCCAAGGCTCTGGAACTCTCTTCCTAGGGAGGCCAGGCTGGCTCCCTCAGTGCTACACCTTTGGAGGCAGGCAAAAACTTTTTTATTCCGGCAGGCTTTTGGAACTACTCTGGACCTGTGTTAAGGTATTGTGTGTGTGTTTTAATCCGCTACTTTTTAAGTGTTTTTAATTTTACTGCAGGTTTAATTCTGTTTTAACTTTTGTAAATGTATATTTATATGTTTTTAATTGTACATGTTTTAATCTTGTAAGCCGCCTTGAGTCCCAGCCCTGGGAAAAAGGTGGGATATAAATATTATAATAATAATAACAATAACATTAATAACAACAACAACAACAACAACAACAATATAGGAGAATGGTGGAAATAGGATGCTGCATTAAAAGAAATAAAACATATATTCACTAACTGAACAATACACTATCTAAAGCAGACTTTCTTAACTTACAAAGTATCTTCAGCTCACAAGTAAGACAGGCAATTTTTGTTGTAACAGGTCATCCAAGGCAATTTGTAGAAGTATTCAAAGAAGAGACAAAAGCATGGAGGAAATCTGAGCTTTTTATTTTGGGGGGTGTCATGAAAGGGGCTGGACAGGTAGGAAGGGGATTAACCAAACAAGGGGAAGCCATTTCCCCTTGGACCTCTGAGATTCATCACACACACAGGGGGGAATCTGACCATGAACACTTCCCTAAAGCCCAGCAAAGTGGTACAAGAGATATAATTGGGAGCCATCCCATCTCAGGTCACTGCCTGGTATAATGCAAGTAGAAAAGTAGGGGGAGGGATATTTGGGATATGTCTAAGTCAGCTCACTGTGATGGAAGGACAGGGTCCTGGTCAGACATAGTGTAATGATACTTGGGCCTTTTGGCTTTTGTCATATCTGTAGTTAAACTCCTCAGGCTCAGTATCAACAGATTCCTATAGGCTCTCACAATACATTGTATTTGGTGATCCACTTCCATTAGGGTTTAGCCCAGAGCTGGGGAACGTTTTGGGGTCCAGTGGACGGATTGCCCCCAGACATCTCATGCAGACCAGATTATGTCACCATAGGGTCAAAAGTCAAAATGGTGGCTGGAGGGAGCTCTTTCAGCCAGCATCTCAGTTGCGGGGTCAGGTTTGCTCCGCCCACGCTTTGCCTGGCTAGGAAAAGCCTGGGTGGAGCAAAGCCCACCAAGGCCCCAGCTTCATTCATCTTTGTGTCCCCCATGTAGGGAACACAGCACAGGAACAATGTGTGGACAAGTTGTGAGAGGAGCAAAGCAACGGAACTGTGGTTCAGTAGCTCTGCTGCCTGTTCTCGTTTCCAAAGTGGTGGGGCTTTAAAAAAGGGGAGAGGCCTAACCTGAGGCCCCTCAGGCTAGATAGGCCAGCTTGAAAGGCCAAATTTGGTCCACAGGCCACATCCACGGTTTAGCCATTCAATTACCCAACATTCTCCAGAATATAAAACAATTTGTGCAGAAGTAGGTAAGTAGGTAAGCAAAGAAGATTAGTTTATTTGTTTAAGCACAGACCTATGTATAAAAATAAATATAGTTTTGAGATTAGTCTGTCAGGTGAAGTTCATATTCTGGGGGGTTCTATAGAAGAAAGCAAGGTATGAATGTAAACAAAATACAGTGTCATCAGTCAGGCAGAGAGGAAACAGTAAGAGAAGTTTTTACCCTAATATATCATACCTAATGAATCAAGCAGTCCTCCCAACCTGTTGTCCTCCAGATGTATATTCCAACACATCTGGAGGTCATGGGGGTGGATGAGGCTGGAATAAACAATGTAGCTAATAATAACATTATCCAGGCAATTGTTTTCTCATAATGGTTTTCTGCCTGTTTTCTGGGGCAGTACGCATAAGAAGGACAAAGGGGATTGAACGAGAAAGGGCCAAAGGTATTTTCTGCATTTGACGACTCATTAAAGTGGCAGTGTTCTTTTTGGATGCCTTTTCCAAGGCAAAGTCAGGCCTTATGGGCTCCAGGAGAAGTTCTGGTCATGATTTCATGTTGATCAGGATTTGACCCAAATATTTCCTTGCGTAAAATCCAGTGACATTTAGTGAAAGAACTTGCTTGGCTAGTCTTCTAGATTCCATATCCAACCCGAATTTACATGCAGATGAATTCAAGCGGTGTTATCCTTATGTGCCAGCAAAGTCTGTGTGATTTCCTGATACTAGTCCCTGAAATATTTCACGGGCACAGTCTATGAATGTCAGACTTAAAAAATAATAATATGGAAACAGGAAATCTTTTGCCATGTGTTCACTTGTATACTGTTCCTCTCTTCCACCCATCCCCAAAGGCCCCATAACGCCCACGGCAACTCTCACTTTGGCGAAGGAAAGCTGGAAACAGGTCCATCTGGAGTGTGCCAGTGCCAGCTGTGTGTGAGTGTCAGCCAGACAGCCACTCCCTGCCCACAGGGGACGAGTGTTCTTCTTGTGTAGCATTTCCAACCCTTCCTGGCCTAGTTAAGAGAAGCCTAGTTGTCTTTCTTAGACAGTTCTGCATTTTGGGATTGGTGCTACTCCTGTTTCCATTCCATCATTCTATGTGGGAGTAAAGTTCCTGAATTTGGGTGGGCATAAATGTTTAAAGTTCACAATATATCATATATAAATGATCATGTAGAAGTCACACACACATTTTAAAAGGATAATTGGAAACCGATTTGAAATCTTAGATTATTTTATTATCATTTCATTATTTATGTAATTTGTTCAGTTTATGAGTTGTCCAATAGCCAAAGCTATAAACAAATCTTACTCTGAAAATGCAGTTGTAAAAAAAGAATTAAGATTTTGGCAAAGTTGCCAAATAACGATGGTTGTTTTTTTCATTGCAAATCATGCAAGTGCAAGAACTTGTTTAAGGAAATTTATTTACATCCAGTTGAGAGCTCAAGGTCTGAGCATCCATTGTCATGTCCACATGAGCAGTAGGAAATAGTTCACTGTAATATATAAGTATAACTGAAATAGCAGATTAAACAACCATGCTGTCTTTGGAATGGTTGCCAGAACAGGAAATAATCATAGAGTTTTTGTTAATGTAAAAGGGTAGTAATTAAAAGCAGTAGGCCTAGGCATATTTTCTTGAGCAATCTGGATTGTTTTACTCAACTGTTTGTTTGTTTGTTTTTTTAGTAATGTAGGCAACCCAGTTATGTAGTTCATATTATCAGTGCATGCTCTCTTTATAGCATGTTACGATCTACATAATGGTGGCTAATGTGTATGATAGTGTGGGTTAATATGTTGAAAATCCCTCTCAGGAACAGGGATAGGAACAGTGGTGGAAATGATGATTTTTAAAGGAAGAATGGCCAGACTTCACTACCTCCTTCTTGACGGCACCTTTGACAGTATCAGCAAGGTGCTGAGTCCTGTGATAGGCATTGTTGTTCCTGATTCTGGGCTTCTTTAGATTAAGAGGAAATCGTGTTGCGTTATGCTTTGCTTCCTACTTCTTTTGCACAATTGTAATGGTCTAAATTACACGGGAGGAGGGGGCAACCACATGGTTTATAATGGAAAACTTCCCCTCCTCTCAGTACTCATAGCCCTGAATGGGACAGTGCCCTCTAGTGGGTGCTATGTAGCACAATTTCCCCTGCACACGGTAGGAAATCCTGAGATAGTTCAGCAGAATCGGGATATCCAGGGCTTTTTAAAGAATGAAATTAACATGGCAAGGTACAGGAGATCTGCAGGAGGTTAGCATCATTGTCAAAAGCACCCGCAAACTACGGTGAGTAGCCAGTAACAAGCATGCCTTATTTCTCTCTTGTGAAGAAGCTCTCTGCTTGTTCTTAGGTAGATGAGAATTTCATTTCAGTTTTGATCCACGAAGTTCTCCATATCCTGGACAAAAATAACTTGAGATTATTTTTTTTAAAAAAAAAAAATCAAATGGGGAAGAAACCAAAATTGACAGACAAGTCCATTCAGGTTCAGGGCTTTGAGTGCTTAGCTTTTAAAAGTCTAGTTTTAAATCTCTGTGTATTCAACTATGTTAGTGCTTAATTAGGGTGGCAACCTCTTTTTTCTGACATCTTTAATAGTTATATGGCAGGCAGGTACATCATGGTCTTCTCTGTTCTTGGAATATTTTTATTCTGTAATTGTTGTGTTTTTAATTGTGATTTAATGTATTTGTTTAATTATTGTTTTAATCAAGGTTTATTTATAGTTGTAAGCTGTCTTGAGTGCCATTTTCCTTGGTAGAAAGGAGCTATGCATGAGAGTTTCATTTAGCTTCAGATCAAATAAATCTATTAAATAAAGAAAGAAACAAATTAATAATAATAATAAATAATATAATAACAATATTTATTTATAACCCGCCTCTCCCTTCGGATCGAGGCGGGGAACACAATGTAAAATACAAAAATCACAAACAGTTAAATTTTTTTAAAAAAAACAAGAGAAAATGCATCATTAAAACATCTTAAAATTCATCCGGATAGGCCTGCCAGAAGAGAGCAAATGGGTGGGGTGAGAATTTTGTTTCAGTTCCTTTTTGATAGGAATGTACCAAAATTGGCAAAATTCATATGCAGAGACAAAGAACTTGGAATTTAAAAAAAATCAAATGTGGGAGCGAAAGAAAGCGAAACTGGTAAATTTAGCCATCCCTATTTCCTCTGCCCATGGATCCATGTTGATCTGTTATTGCAAACCAAGCACAAGTGAAAACAGACAGTTAGAGAAGGACTGCATTGTGATGCATGATATGATGATACGTGGGATAGAAAAGAAAGTCAAATTTGCATGCCTCATCCCCAAGATGCACTTTGGTGATGTGCATTTTCAAAAATATGAAGATCCTTTGAAATCTTACGATAACAAAAAACTTTTGTCCAAGTGTATAATGTTGGATTCATAGCTCGGCAAGCAAATTACAGATTATGATGGGGTTGTTTAGCCCATGACTGGTTAAGAATCAATCTGAAGCAAAAGGAGATGCATTACTGTCCTTCTGGTACCTTACAGCAGTTATTGTTGACCTGTAAACTTTTTGCATATATAGGTTTCAGCCCATTGCTGCTGTGCATGTGTGTGATGTATTATGGAGACAGTACAATCTGCAAGGATCCAAGGATGGGCTATGGTAGGTTGTTGCAGTCAACAGAGGAAGAAGAGACAGAAGAGAAAGATAGTGTTGCCAGTTGCCGGAGCACTCCGTCATAGGCCAGGAATCCATGCCTTGGGTGACAGACAGCACTGATTAGAAAGGCTAAATGTCAACATTGTTCTCTGGACTAATAGTTGGCATTAATCCAAGAGCATTTTAGAGACAAGAGGAGAACGTTCTTCCCCTCGTTCTAAATCCTTTTTTTTCCTTCGCTCCATATGCTGTAAGTCATACTGTCAAGTCCTGAGTGCTGTCCCTTCAGACCTCCCAATAAATCTTTTGAGCACTGATTTTAAAAGCTCAGTAGCATATTTTCCCTTTGCACCTCCTCCTCTTCATCTTTGTTAATTTATATAACCCACGATGTCAGTTAGGTAAAGCATCCTGGCCTGGTATAAGAAAAAGGCAAAATGAGTAAAAACTATGCTCTGACATATGTGATGTTAACATTTTTAGAGAGTATAATAGAATTTGACTTACAACAATATGATTACAAATGATGCTTTGCCAATCTAAAGTTATCTTCATTTTTGTTTTTTTATCTGATTCTTTTTTAAAAGGTATATTAAAACTCTGTCTGCATGAACCACAAACCCTCGGATTTGTTTTTTTTTAAATGAGAATTTGGCGTTAAGGAGTGCCAATGACCATAACTCTAGAAGATCATGTTTTTCAGAAAGATGGTTGTGACTTGGAGCCAAACTAAATGTTTGTCTAATCAGGCATAGTTTTATTTTCCTTTGCTTACATGTGTGCGTATCCCCAATTTGGTTTGGACCACAGTGCTCCGGGAAGGGAGTTAAACCTTCCACCCTCCATTTTCATCCCAAAATTCCACTCCCAATGGAGATTTCTCTTCTTTATGTCCCAAAACTTAGTATGTGTATGTCTGTATATGTGATTTTAGGATGAGAACAAGGGGCAAGGTTTAACCGCCCTCCCAGAGCACCATTGTCCCAATCCAAATTGGGCTGTGCACAAAGGTGAATTAAACTATCGTGTATAGTTTTTATGCATGATTAGGCAAACAATTAGTTTGGCCTTTAGAGGCCTTCCTTTGCAACATTCTATTATGCATGGAATGGCTTTCTTGTATATTTCTTTAGATGTTTGGCATCAACACAGAAAGTAGCTGATGCATGTTTTCTTTTTCTATTTTTTCCATTTTTTCTTAGTTATTATGAATAAATGGTAAAATAGATTTGGATGTTCCATAGAACTCGAGGATCAGACATTTCATATTCTTCAGAGGCATTGTGAGATAATACTTAAAGGAGTATTCTGAAAGACAGAAATAAAAGTCTGCTGTTGATGCCACCAGTGTTTCATTCTTTAAATGTTATTGAGGGAGTTGTTGTATGGAGAGGTGCAGTGGCGAGCCACAAGGCACCCAATGCATACAAACTCATAACCACAAGAAGGGTGGGGAGAGCTTCTGAGGCAGTAGTGCCATAGAATGTTACTCCTTGTCACTGGAATGTCAACAAGTTGGTGCTGGCAGAATGAAATTCAAATAGTTCCTTCAGCCCACTGCAACATGAAACCACTAAAAGGAAAATGCAGCCACAGTAACTACTCACTGGGAAACTCTCCACAAAGCATTATACTGAAGCCCACACATATATGGCTACACATATGTTTATATATGGGTAAACATACATTTACCAGGAAAATACATCGGGTGAAGAAACCCAAAGCATATAGGCAACGATGTACACTTATAAAACCAGTTCCCCAAATATCTACACACGCAAACCTACTAAAAGCACTTAAGACATACGTCATAATGACTGCTCTCCAACTCACTTAATGGTATTATGATAAGGATGTGGGAGAAATACAATCGGTACTCATTTTAATGTGGACCTACCTAATTTGCACTTCCCAAATGAATATATAAATTAAAAATGTAGGTTATCCTTTGGTATTCCCCAAATTTTGAGATGCAATTCTCCAATTTTTAAAAAAACTGCATACAAAAAGCATATGGAAATATATTTGTGAAAATAACTTACAAAATACATTATATTAGGGAAAGGTGTTTGCAAAAAAATGAGTATATTGGGTAGAAATGTGTACATAATAGTATATTAGGGGAAATGTTAATGAAAATTCATACACATTTCTGTGAGGACTTTTTCGAAACAAATCACAAATGGATACAGAAATGGGATGAATCCATCTTAAGATCTGAAAACTGAGAAATGTAGAGAAAACAAAATTAACAAATTATTGCAATTTATATATTCTGGCAACTAGGCTTTATTAAAGATACATTGTGAAGATCTTGGATTTGCACAAATTAAAATCCTCCCTATCAACTAATTGTATGATTACACCACAATGGTAAATAATGCATTTTAAGCAGTATGATGAAATATATATTTGCTCTGTTTGCACTTTTCAGTGGGAAGTATTTTGTCTTAGATGATGTAGTATAAAGAACAATTCATCCTTCTTCTCTCATGCCTTTTAACTACCCAGAGCAGAATAACCAACATAAATTTTCTTGCTTGGTCTATATGGAAGAAAGCCATACAAGCTATGGTTAAAAGAGCTGGATATACAAAGAAGCTGGTGGGGTGAATTTGAACTACAAGTCTCTCCCTAATGTGTATAAAGGAACATCGTTAATGAAAGCAAAATGCTTTCCCAAATGATGTAGGAGAGTTGTGGGCAGACACCCAATTTAATATTTTGTTTATGATGAGGCCACTTATAGAAATAAAAACCTCACCCTTTGTTGCAGTTATTAATAAACGACTTACAGCAAGTGCAATGATTGATGATTTTTCGTCCAGCTCTTTTCTGCTGCTCTGAAGCTTTTTTGATGAATAAGAGCAAGTCAGTTCTGCATTGTAGCTTACCCAGCATCTATGTATGCATTGTTGGTTTGCACAGTTTGCAGTGCATTAGAATTTGACCTTCCTTTTTCAGCAGTTTTTAATTTAAAGTGCATCATGTGTTCACATGTGCAGAGGTTATGCCAAGGCAACTGAATTGCCCCTGATTGATTGATTGATTGATTGATTGATTAAAAAACTCTTTGGAAAGTTTTTTTTAATGGAGCAAGTGCAAACTATGCATTTAGCATAATATGTAGTTTGTCCCTTAGACTGGGGCAGGCTCTACACTACTGCTTTATAATGGTTTATAACAGTTTTGACAACTGTTGGGGCCCAGGACACATTCTGTATAGCATTTTCAAAGTGTTATATCCAGCTTGGTGTAGATCTAGTCTTGGAATCTATTTCCATTGCCAAGACTCAGGCTAAAACCCATGAAAGAACAACGAACCAAGAAATTGATTATGTAACACCAACACATTTGGGATATGGTAGGGTGGCATTTTAGCTATCAAGGATGAATATAGAGTGTGTGTCCCCCATACACATACACACACACACACACACACACACACACTAACTAGCACTTCTTTTGGCTCTGCTGCTGCCTGCTGCTATTTTTGATTCCCCATTTGAGATAGGTTTCAATGGGAGTGGGGTGGGGATGCCATTTTCCCATAGAATGTCCCTTGGATTGTTGCTATATCATGATGGTAGCATCATTCTGGTTGCTTTATGAGGAATGAAAGATGGATCCAGCAGCATGTGGTCACTGGGGGCAGAAGAGGACACTTCTACCACAGTGGAACACCCCCTTTTCCCCAAAACAAAAGGATTAACTGCACCACTACTGGTAATCCTCCCCCAGGTGAATTCTCACGTCTTCCATCCCACCTGAAATTGGCCCCTAATTTGGAGACTCTTTCAACCTTGTCTCCAAATTTTCCCAAAGATTTGCAATTTAGTTCAGCCCTAGATTAAGGAAAAGATTTTTTGGATTAGAAGGCATGATTTCCAGGCAAATTTGTGTCTTCATTTTAAAAATCAAGCATGAGAGCAGTCCTGAGTGAAGTATAATATTTTTAATAAATACATGAATGCATGTAAGGTCCAAGTGTACATTAAGCTTGAAAATATGGGTGCTTCTTCTCTAGAAGTGGGCAGAGTCCAGGCTTGCAAGATCTTTTTACAAGAACCTCAAGCTCCACCAACCAGAGTCAGAAAATTGTGGCTTGGGAGCAAAGGCTATGCAAGGGGCAGGTAATTGGGGTAGCAAAAGAGACTGTGTTGAGGAAGCAGCTTCACACATAAAAAGAAAAATTTCTAAAATACACACATTCATATAAAGCATCCAAAGACGGAGATTCAAAATGGTGCTGACCTGCTCAGGCTTAGCCAACCAGTCAGATGTATAGTACTGACTATGGGGAAGGAGAGACAAAAGCTCTTACCCATCTACTGCAAATCAGCCTGCGATTGGCCAGTAGTTCCTGATTAATGTTCTGGCTGTCCCTGTTCTACAAATTTGGAAGACTTCCAATATGGTTGCTGAAATAGTTAGAATTCCGATAATTTCCCTTAGCATAAATATCAAGAGACTGAAAAACAATATGATAAATGTAATCACATTAGAAGAGGACTAAGCTGTTTGTTTGGAATACGGAGAACACAGATTGGGATCTGATGATCAGCTATTTACAGTTGTTTCACCCAAGACATAACAGTACCTTTGTACAAAAGACTGTGTGGATCTCATGTATAATGCATCAACATGTGTTTAATTGTGGCAAAGGATAACGGGATTCCACAATTTTGTACATAGAAAGACTTCAGTATACGAAATGTTGTCTGCTATGAAATAGTCTAAAAATGTAACAGTGTGAAATCCTGATATTCCTTCCCAAAGGCAAGCACTTTGTAAAATTGGGAAGTAGATAGTGTGAAGAGAAATGGGAATTCTTTTCTAATTAATGGACTACTACCTTAAGTCTGAGAAACTGAAATTGCCTAATTCCTGAAGCTGAGGGTACTGAGAGTCATCAACAATCATTTCTACAACACTACCCTGTTTTTATTGTATGTTGGCCTGCATGGCCAATAGTTCACTTATATCTGGCTATTGGCTTTTGGTACTCTTAGGTCCCCTCCACAAGGATTCGCTTTTGCGCCCGGTTAGGAGATTATGCACACTATCCCTGAAGCGCCTTTACGCCTAATACCTCTGCACGAGAGGCGGCGACAAAAGGCGCTTCCCTCCCCTCCCCTTCCCTCCCCGCCGCTCCCCAGCTGGCTGGCTGGTAGGCTGTGGGCAGCAGGCAAGCGATCCTCCTCCTCGCCTTCCTTTACCCCCTCTTCTTCTTCCTCCTCCTCCTCCCGCCGCCCCCCCCCGCGGGCGGGCGGGCTCTCTTCCCTCCTTCGCCACGGCCAGGCAGCCCCCTCCTCATGTTGCTCCGGCGAGCGGAAGGGACAGCCGGCGGGCAGAGGGTAGTCGCCCGCCTTCCCCACGTGTCTCCCCAGCTTCAGTTCGGCAGCTCGAGCCCGCTGCAACTTTTGACAGCGGCGGCGGCGGCAGCTGTCAAAAGGCGCTTCCCTCCCTTCCCCTTCCCTCTGGCTGGCTGGCAGGCTGTGGAGAAGGGGGTGAGATCTGACAATAGAGGGAGGAGGAGGAGCCTCCTCCGCGGGCACCAGCCTTTTCCTTCCGCTCGCCGGAGCAGCAGCCCCCTCCCATCAAAATGCGCTTTAATGGACGGAGCAAAAAAAACCTCGCTATTTAACGCGCATTCGATAACGCGCACAATCGGGGAGATAACGCGCCTCTATGCCCCATTTGCGCTCCGCTGGTGTAGAGGTAATTTTTTAATGAGACTTGAAAGAGCTTTAAATCGCTCTTGTTGTAGAGGTAATTTTTTTAATGCACCTTGAAAGAGCTTTAAATCGCTCTTGTAGAGGCAGCCTTACATCTAAATCCTTGGAAGATGTGCATTATTTTCTTGTAGTGAGTATGTATGAGTGTAAGTGTGTGTATACGTTGCAGAATGCATGTACTGGCCTCAGATAGAAGATTTTCTATGTGAAACCTTTCTCCCATAAGAATCTTTTTAATGAGAACGCTAAATTTCTCTGCAATGGAATGATGATGTGTATACTAAACCACGGAGCTCAGGTTTTGGCTTGTGGAAAATCTGATGAACATCTCTTGTAATATAACTGCTGAGATGGAGCCTTGTTGGGTCATGTGATGTAACTTAAAAAGGGACGTTGTCCTTTTATTTATTTTCCTTGAGCAGGTAGGAAATTACTTTATTCTTCTAACTGGTATCAAGACCTGTTTTGATGATTCACCCTGTGAAACGTGTTTTTGAGAAACTGTCACTTGGGTCAGAAGCACAATGAGATGTGTTTACGCAGAAATGAATGCTAAATGCCAAAACTAGTGCTCCTTTTATATGTCTCTCATTCTCCTTAAAAGAGAGAACCATTTGGCTCTCCTTGTTAATGTCTGTATTGAACTCTAGTGGCAAACAATGAGCAATAATCAACCGTTTGCTGGAACAATCATGTTAAATTCATGGCCTCTAACACACTTGATCCTAACAACATGCATTTAAATTTATGCCAGATGAACGTCTGAGGTAATAGGTGTTTTTTTTTCAATGGTTTTGTTTAAAAGACTTGTTACCAAGAGAGTCTGTGGACATGAAATATTCAGTTCCAAAGGAGGCCTGGGTAATGGGAGAAAAGAAGGAGAAAATAAAGAGGGATTTTAGGTAATGTAAAACACCACAGAGAGAGAAGATATATTCCAAGTAAAACATGAAGAACATTGGTATGAGTTTTTAATCTGTGCTGGAGTTTTTATAAGGAAATGTTAATATAGAAACATGCCCTCCAAGGACAAGTCAGTAATAAATATCTTGTCACAAAATTGCCTGTCAGTAAGACCATACTAAATAATGTAAAATTGTGAGGTGCTGAGGCCCTGGAGTTCAGTGGGGGAGAGACATAGTAACTTTATGGTACAGTATTTAAATTGTGTAGTTAAAAGACCCCAAACCCATTTTGTTAAAAGGTTTGTACACTTAGCTTCTCTTCGAATTCTCTGAAAAATGTAGCTCTCTTTATTCATTTTCATGATAAGGTTATTCTACGACAGGGTGGAAATGTCAAATATATCCCCACCCAAATAAAATACATTTTCCTGGAAGCAATAATTAGGAAAAAAGTAACAATATTTTAATATTCATGCACGCTGTCCATGGACGCTGTAGGTACAAGAGCATAATTCTTTGTATTCGTTTCATCTGGTAATTTAGTAATGTATATGGGAAATGTGTATCACTGAGACAGCAGGAGACATTAAATTGAGCAAGAAAATAAGAAGTAAAAGGTAGGAAGGAGAGAGGAGAAATATCCACACAGTTAAGGCTTGAATATGACCTAACAAGTTGCCTTGGGATCTGATCTTATCCTATTTAGAAGAGGAAAGGTAAATGACTCATAGGTGATAAATGATCATGTTATTACTCACTTATGGAATTAAAAAAAAGACATGACTTCCTTTTATGGCCTTTTTATAAATAATGATTGTAGCCTGAGATTTATGTTGCAAGACTATGAAGCAGAGATGTGCTGCAGTTGGATATTTCCTACTTGTTCAAGCATCTTCATCGTTAGTTAAGGAATACTTCCACAGATGCCATTTCCTTCTCTTCTTTGGAAACATTTTCATGTCAGGGCCTAACATTATTTTATATATAGCAGGGTGTAGAACTTGGGGTCCTCAATCTGGCCTGCTGAGTTTCCCCAGAACTCTATGCCCCTTCTCCTTCCCCCTGACCACCACCAATTGTTTTGTGGATTGCTTGGCTTTTATGCAGTTGTTTTCCCCATTCTCAAAAGTTGAAATGCCTCTCCTAGGCTTAGTTACTGGCACTATGAGCTTTAAGCTAAAATATGCAGGGGGTGGGTTTGGGGGGCTGGGGGGGAGTGGCCCAGCCCACTCACTACTGGAAAGGCACTCCCAAGAGCTTCTCCAAAATGAAATCCAGCCCTCGAACAGAAAGAGGTTCTGTGTCCCTTACATATAGGTAATGTCCAGTATCAAAGGCAGTAACTTATGTATGCCAATTGCTGGGGAACATGGGCAGGAGGGTACTGTTGCACCTGTGTCTTGCTGGTCAACAGCTGATTGGTCACTGTGTGACCCTTGGTCTGATCCAGCATGACTCTTCTTATGTTCTTAGGTTCCAGTTTGTGGGCACAATCCACCATGAAATTCTCTGGCTCAGACCAATGGAATGAATGATCTGCACGAGACCATGACATAGATTGCTATGGCAGCTGATAGTCAGGAGGAAAAAGAGTCTACCACTTATTCCATAATTAGACCTGCAGTGTCACCTTTGGGGAAGTGAATTAACAGATAGCAGGCAACATTATTACAGGGTACTTCATGACTGTTCTGTAGCGAGCTGCTATATACTTGTAAAGTGAGCACTGATCAATTACACAACATAGTCAGTTCTGGTCACTCTTTTCTGTCAGAGAGAAAACTGTGTCAGATAAATTTAAAGTTGTACAGATCGCTGTATGGTGAAAGTATTGTTATGGGTTCTTTACTTCAACAGTGTATTACAATTTGATTTAGCTTTTAGTAAGGATTGGAGTTCTTTTTGTGCATGTTTCATATGTAAACATATGTAGAAATTCTAAAAAAACCTAACAAGCACTAGCCATCATGGCTCCACTCAATCGTGACATAAGCAGTGGTGACATGGAACTTGTGGTGCCATGTGCTTCTAGGGGCGCATGCATGCTGAAACAACCAAGGCACAGTGTTGTAGGAATACCATGCAATAGGCACAGAGAATCAAGGCCTCCCTGCTTCCAAGAACTATATCAATAACATCTCATTGCTGTTGGTTCTGCAACTAGCATGCTTCCTGTCACCTTTAACGCTGTAAAGTGGCATTGTGGGGTAGGGTGTGTACTTTGGCCTTAGGAGATGGGCTTACTGGCTACTTACCTCTACAGTATTTTCATATATGTGTGTGTGTGTGTGTGTGTGTGTGTGTGTGTGTGTGCTTGTTTCAGCCAAAAAAATGAGAAACAAACAAATCCAATACATTAGATATTTCCACAAACTTCCATTTTAGTTTGTATGTTACCCATTTATGATTTCAATGGCCAAACAATAATCATTTGTCACATTGGATGCTCTTTAAGGTTGGAAGGCAAGAAGCCTGACTTTTAAAATTTAGAATCTTTATACAGATAGGTATGTTGGAGAAATCCATTTGGGAAGTGGAGTTTGATGTGTTTTCTTAGGTTTGGCCTCCCGGACTTAGTTTTGGTTCTTGCTGAGGTGCTTGACTAAATAAGCAGTAAGTTGAGCCAATTTGTGGATTTTCCAGGAATTTTGCGCATTTCTGGGGGGAAGATTCTGTAATCTGCAAAAATTGCAGCTAAATTCGTGCACATTATGACTAAATTTGTGTAGTTGTGCAAATTCAGCTGTAATTTAAGCAAAATTGGCTATAATCTGTACAAATTGCTTAGAAATTGGTGTAAATTGTAGAACATTACCCCAAAATGCACAAAAAAGTTTCCAAAGTTTGAGGAAAGCCGCAACTCGGCTCAGAGATGCAAAGTGAGTTGTACACACTGCGAAACCTCACTGAGACAAAAAAAGAACTAGGTTTCCCAGTGGCAGACATCCAGATACAGAACCAATCAAAGGTCCAATCACAGGTGTATCTTAAGGAATTTAATTATCCCCCCGGGAATATCTCCCTGTGCATTACCATCATTCACAAATAATATTTTCCCCAGTTTAAATGGTACCACCACCAAAGTGCCAACAGGATTTTCTGGGAACAGTACCCTTTAGGGGGACATGGCCCTCCAACATAAATTTTTGTACATAGATTTAGAATTGCATAGAGGGGGTAATAATAATAATAATAATAATAATAATAATAATAATTTATTTCTTACTTGCCTCTCCCTTTGGATCGAGGCGGGGAACAGCATTAGTACAACAATACTATATAAATTAAATACATAAAATTAATTAAAAGAGCATATGAAACCAATACAATTGACAGTAGCCCTAGAATAAGTGCCCTGTAGAGTAGCATCAATAGTTTAAACTGGTGCGATGGTTTTCCTCAGAAAACCTGTCTTGCCAGCTTACACTATTAGCATTGCACTAGAAGTTACTTACGCTAGTGCTCTGTCAAAAGTGCCCCTATTTCGTGCTGCCCAGGGATTGCTGTTTGTTTACGCACATATATTGCTTGCCACTACAACACACCTGAGCATTTTACTTGTGTGCAAAAACACTCATTGTTTAGAATAGTATTTCATGACATTGGGAATAGTACAGAGAGTGGAAGAAAACCCACAGAAATTTGGAATTGGACAACATTAATGTAGAAGAGAAAACGTACTTTCAGCACATCAAGAGTTTTGCTGACTGCAGATCGAACTTGTTCATTCCTGCCAAAACTAAAATGTGATACATAAACTTTAGGTGGCACTGTGGTATAGAGGAATAACACAACTGCACAAGAGGAAATTGCGCTTTCTTTTGGGTTTACAATTAAGTGCCTCATTTCCTTAGCTCTAAAAAAATTCGCTGAAAGTACTAGTTAGACACAGAAGCGAAACTGGAGGGTCTAAAGAACCTGTAAACAACTGTGAGTAGGAAATGATGAGTGCACGATAAATGCCTTGTGTAGAAAAGCCCATTCTACACAATATATTTATCACACCTTTCCATTCGCAGAAAAATGCGAGATTTTGTGATCTACATAGCACAACAACAGCAAGGAGCAGCACGTTTAGTTTTCTGGGTAGGCAGTGGAGAAGGTAGTGAGGAATGGAGGAGGCAGGTGGCAGCAGATGGGGGCCAGGCAGTGGGCTTGGGCATCAGAGAGGGCTTGGGGCAGTCATCCATTTTGGGCCTGCACCACTAGCTGGTGTGTGAGAAGAACCACACTTGCCAACTTGGGTGCTGGCCCATGAGACATTACAACAAGCTCAAAATATGAGATAAAAACACCGTTTTCTGCATCAGCGGCCTGCCCGTCCCTCTGTACTCAGCAGGATTGGCCCACGCACAAGTCAGGGATTATTTTCAATTTGTTCTTAAAATATTACGATGCAATATGTGATGCCCACATGGTCTTTTAAGCATAAATCATCATTATAATGGTGCTTGGGGATTTAGGGGAAAATGGGAAGGAGAAATATATAATCTACTAGTGAATAGGCTTGCTGCTCTGAAGAAAACAACTTGTTGTTGGCCTTTATTACACACACATGCACACGCACACATCTCTGGGTGCTTTATCTTTGGTTTTATTAATTTAAACCAACTTGAAGGCTTTTTAGCAGATAAAGTGGTGTGTGTATGTGTGTATGTATTATAAAATCATATGTGTATTTTATTACACAGGCATATTTCCTTTAGGAGAGTAGTATTTGTGTGTGGGATATCCTGGGAATGCAAAACTGGGGTCTTTTATCCCTTGCTAAACGGGGTTGATTCGGAATTTATGCTTTCTCCCTCTACTGTATCTGTTATTCTACCATCTTTCTTAATAAAAATAAACCAAAGATACATTTCTATATCGGAAGCGTGTAAAGGCATTCTCTCTCTCTCTCTCTCTCTCTCTCTCTCTTAAGCTATTCACAAATTTGTACAATGCAGTAGAAAAAATTAGTGGGTAGAGGTCCATAAATGTGTTTCAGATCAACAAGTGTCACCACCACCACCCAAACTAGGACAGTTGAACTGTGATTGCAAATCCACATTCCTGAATGACTATCAGATATTCTTAAAACCTAATACAAGTGCATTTAAAACTGCATTTCTGTCTTTCACGCCTGCTCACCAAGCTTGGGAGAGAAGACTCAAAAGCATTTGAAGTGGCAAATGTGAAATCAGTCCTTCCCAAATGCTAGTGTGTGTGATTCTACATTTCTGTCTGCTAAATTCCGCACAGCCCATGAAAATAGCCTACTCAGCTGAATATCTATGAAAGAAAAAATTGTGTGTATAGGTGTTAAGGAAAGTAACTGACAACATCTCTCTGGTTTTTCAATTGTGTTAAGATTTTTTGTTTCTGCTGATGACCATTGCGCATCATATGTTCTAGCAGTAAATTAGCAATTTGCAACAACTAACATTGGCCCTTTGTACTAGCACTCCAGGTATTCATAAGGTAACAACAGGTGAGAGGCCATTTTCTGTGGCAGCCCCCTGCCTCTAGGACTCCATCCACCAGAAGATCTGTATGAATCTTTCACTGTTTGCATTAGAAGGCAGTAAAAACATTTCTCCTTGATCAGACTTTTGAGCACTTCCAGATATATGGATTATGTTTTCTAGTGTATGCTACTCTGATCTCTTTGGGAGGAAGAGTGGGATATAAATGATTTTGAATAAATAGATGATATTGTGTAGCTTTTGACAAACTCTAAAACTTAGAAACCTCTGTGCCATGCAGAAGTGCTATTTCAGTATAGCACTGCCTTCTCCAACCTGGAACCCTCCAGGTGTGTTTGACTACAATTCCATCATTCCTATGTTGTAGAAGGGTGCACTACGTAATTAATGTATTGTAAACTGCCGAGAGAGCTCTGGGTGGTATAGAAATGTAATAATAATAATAATAATAATAATAATAATAATAATAATAATACCCTGCAACCAACCAGACATAATGGTCATAGACAAAAAAGAAAAAAAAACATAACTCATATGACATAGCAATACCGAATGACAAAAAATGTTGTTGAAAAGGAAGAAGGGAGACAAATATACACCACTGGTCATGGAAGTCAAACAACTATGGCAACAGGAAAAGGACACAATTATTCTGTTAGTCACCTCAGTTACCAGCATCACATCAAAAAACTATACAGAAAACCTTCAGAAACTGGGCCTACCAAAATACATCCATACCAACATCTAGAAAGCAGTCATGCTTAAAACATGCTCAATTGTCAGGAAATTCCTGAATCTGTAAAAGACAGCATGACTTGGCAAAGCCCGTCATGTCCATTTAGAAAAACCGCCACGAGCAGGAAAGAGATGAAAATAATGAAGAAGAAGAAGAAGAAGAAGAAGAAGAAGAAGAAGAAGAAGAAGAAGTTGACCCTCAGTGCCTCAATTTTATTTCTGAGATATTCAAAGTGTCTAGATAAATGGGTCTAACAGTCCTGGAAAATATAAATATTGTCCAGGCTTAATTCATAGTGTAAATTATGCATTGATATTTCAGCCATAAGATATCACTAGATATTTTTGCTGTTCAAGTAGTCCTGATACCTATATGCTACTTTCCAGTTTCAGAGGCTGCATATATATGTACACCACTTGCTGGGGAACATGAGCTGGTGGGTGCTATTGCACTCATGTCGTACTTGTGGGTTTCCCAAAGGCAGGTGATTGGCCACTATGTTAACAGAATGCTGGACTAGATGGACATTTGGTCTGATCTAGCACAGGTCTTCTTTTGTTTTTGTATTCTTGTGTAAATATGTGATTGTTTCAGACTTTATTCTGCAGTATTTCTTTAATCAGCATTCATGACCTGTCAGAAATGTATTCTAAAACGATTGAAAATCCTTTCTTGGTATTTTTTTGAATATGCTGCTGAACAAAATGATCCTAAGCTTAACGTAAAGAACATTGAGTCAATGGGAGCATGTTTATAGAATATATTAGCCTTTAAAAACAATCTTTCTATAAATTGGCTCATTCTTAATTATAGTTTTGTTTTTGGATTTTGGAAAGGATACAGGTTTATAACTTCTGTCCATTGGCTTGGAACTTCTTTATATTTAGTCCAGCTCCAAAACCCATTCCTTCTGTAGGTCTAGACCTTTACTCACATTTTGGCTAAATGATGTTTACATGGTTTCAGAGGTTAAGACCTTTGTCTCTCCACTGAAGTGTTAGACAACTGAGCTGAACAAACACAAGCAGTCGTGTTCTCACAGCATTGCATCCCTTACCAATAAGCAGAACATCTTCCGTCCCCAAACAACTTTTCCATTTCCTCTACTTCCTGTCTTTGCAGATTGGGCAACAAACATTGTATATTTCCTGAAGTTGACTAATGACAGGACACTGGTGTCTGCAGAGTCTGAGCAGCAGTCTGGTTAAGTCAGGGATGAATTCTCAAATGAAAGAATTCATTAGGGCCCATCTCTTCAGAAGCTAAGAAAAGTTGGAACTCTCTTTAAGGGTTTTGTGGCCTTTCAGGTAATTTAGGTTCATCTTCAGACACTGTCATCATCAAGCCAAGTCAAACAAAATGTGGAACCTCTCAAAATTCCTGCACAAAAATGTGTGATTTCCAGAGGCAATGAAGTTAATCCAGTAGGAAACTCCTCGTGTGCAAGCCCTGTTTCAGTGAATAGGAGCTGCATGAGAACACATTAACTGGGTTTGCATGATCATGGAGGGAGAAATAAACCATGGTGGTTTATTCTCCCTGCCCCATCCGGAAACCCCCATGCTTGTACCCTTTGTGTGCCAAGAGGATTAGCATACTCATGGAAGCATGGCTTGTAATGTTGTGCGAACCCAGACAGGGTGGCTTGTTGCCGTGGGTAACAAGCCACTCAAATTCTTATAATAGCCCATTGGTTCTGTGTGGCGTGTACCCCCAGCAACAAGCCACCCTATCCAGGATCACATGATACAACTAGCCATCCTGCCAAGAATGCTAATCCCTCCAGCATGTAACCAGTGTATACACAGGGGAATGGGGAGAACAAGTCACTGTGGCTTATTAACCACACTGTGCTTGTGTGAACCAATGCAAATCATTCATTCCAATATGCCTTTCATAGGAGAGTTTCTTGATTGGATTGTGCCACCACCATCTTCTTCTATAACCACCAGAATATATTTTCCTGTAACCGCAAGGCAATCCCACAATACTGTTTACCAGTAAAAATAATAAAATAATCTTCAATTTACTAATAAGAAATAGGCTTTTCATTCTTCCATCTCAGCCTTCAAAGCATGAGTCAGACAGTTAAGAGGTGTAAACTGGATTAACCATTTAGATTGATAGCAATTGGCCATCTAATCCTAAATGTACATGAGGCTTTGGATTCCTAAGCTTCTTGCCTCCCCCCCCCCAACTGTATGAATATAAATCTCAAGAAGAGAAAAGAATTTTATGAATTTCAGGCTGCCTCTACAAGAGGCATTTAAAGCTCTTTCAAGGCGCATTAAAAAATTTACCTCTACAAGAACGGAGCGCAAATCGGGCGCAGAGGCGCGCTATCCCTCCGATTATGCACATTTTACAGCGAGTTTTATTTTGCTCCGGCCGTTAAAGCGCATTTTGACTATGTGAACAAGTGCTTATGCGCATTAACAACTTGTAAAGCGGATTTTGGTCATCCGTTAATGCGCTTCGCCGCCTCTCGCCGCCTCTCGTGCAGAGGTATTAGGTGTAAATGCGCTTCAGCGAATCCTTGTAGAGGGGACCTCAGTTTGAAGCTTTAATGTACAGACAAAGAGAGGTTTTCTTTCTTGAAAATGGCTGGAGTATCTTTCACACAGCTGGTCAATTTATTTCTCATTAAGTAGTGTAAGATCGGGAGCGTCCCTTTCCTTCATTTATTTTCATTTCATTTGACTGAACAGATGAAAGCATACATATTTCTGAATAGATCACATGAGAAAATTCAGAGCCATGCCACCGTCATTAACAAGTTGCTACCCATGTTGTCAACACTCCAAGATGTTCCAGAATAGATCTCCAGCTTTATTTATTTATTTATTTATTTATTTATTTATTTATATCCCGCCTTTTGCCCAATGCTGGGCCTCAAGGCAGCTTCACAAAATTAAAAGATATACCGTTAAAAGCTATAAATAAGAGATATACAAAAGTTTGAAATATAATTAAATAGATTTCAATATTAAAACATTTCAACATTTAAAACACATATTAAAATTATAAGTCTTAAAACATAGACGGGAGTCCACATTATTCTCTAAAGGCCAGAATAAGAAAGTTTTTATGTGCCTCCGGAAACACATCAAGGAGGGAGCCGGTCAAGCTTTTTTCTTGAATATTTGAATTTGCCTCCATTATGTATTGAATGTATCACACGGCCTGCAATCCTCTACCCTCTTACTTAAAAATAAATCCATTTAACCCAATGGGACATTCTTCTGAGCTGACATGCATAGGATCTCATGGTTACTCTAATTACGTTAGACTGAAAATATTTTAATAGTAAAAGTGTTTCACTTGAAGAGTTCTGGAAGGGTTCAACATGAAGATGGTTGAACTTTTGCCATCCATGTCTGCCCACATTCCTGGTGCAAATAAGAAGGGGAGTGACTATATGACTGGTGGGGAGGGGAGTGATTGGCCCAAATGAGTGTGACTCTTCTGGTTGGTGCTTCCTGCTCTGCCTCAGCCAGTTCACTGGCTGGTATTTAGGCGCTTAGCTGTGGCTTGGTTAAGGAATGTGGGAGCTCTCTCATTTCATCTGACATCTGGAGGTGTCTTTAGTTGGACTAGCTGTGCGTTTGGATAAGAGGGAGGAAATAAGGGGTGCTGCTATTTCAGTTGTAATGGACAAGAAGAGGTTGGGCAATGGAGGTGGAACAGGCCAATGGAGAAGAAACATTTTGTGGCTATTCCCTCTCCAGATTCCTGACTGCTGTAGTGGAATCTCATTGTGTCAAAAGTTCTGTTGCCTAATGCCAAACAGTGACTGGAAAGAGTTGTGTAATTCAGGATTTGTTCCTGGACAAACAAACTGACCTGGCATGTGTAACTGAAACCTGATTGCCTAAAGATGAGCAGGGAAGGTCAACTTTACCCATTTATGCACACTGGGTTTCAGGTGCAATAGCAGGCAAGATCCAGTGGATGGGAAGGTAAAGTTGCAGAGATCCATCATGAATCTATCCCTGTATTGAGGTGTCCTGTCCAACCATCTCTGAGTTTTGAGTGTGTACAGTTGGAAATGGGACAGCAAGACAGGATTGGGATTCTGTTGGAGTGCCACCCATCCTGCTGTCTGTCTCCCTGCCTGAGCTGTTTTGGCAGTAGTGTTGATTTCCCCCAGACTGATGGCCTTGGGTTTTTTTTTAACAATCACACTGAGGCCTCTTGATTAGAAGCCGTTTAGGATTTCATGGCCTCCATGGGAACCATGGTCCTGTCCCAGTTAATTTCTGCCCCTACAAATTTGGCAGGACACACTCTCAGTCTGGGTTTTACTGGCCAGAATAAAGGTGATCTGTGGATATGGGAGGGGGGGGTCTGAAAGAATTCTGTTACCATGGACAGATTGCTATTTAGGTGTGAGAGGACAAGTCCAACGCTTATTTCGTGTTAGTAGGGGTGACCAACCCCCTGATGGCACATCCATCAGTTATAGGTTCGTCAATCCAGGTAATGCAGCATGACTCCTACCTAACAGGATTTCAATTTACTGGGATTTTAAACCTCTGCAGGCATGTGGAGGGTATTGAAATGGTCTGCCCTCAGATAGTAATGGATCCAGAAGGATTCCTGAATGCTCTGAGGGATTTTCCAGCTGACAGAGTCAGTGATCCTGTTGGCACCCTGATTGATTTGTGGAATAGGGAGATGACCTGGGTGGTTGGCATGATCACTTCTAAGTGCCCTCTACTTGGGTGCAGAGCATAAACACTTTGGTTTTTTGAGGAGCTCAGAGCAATAAAATGCTTCAATAAATGAGAATGATGGTGAACAATCATAGTCTAATTGCGGATGTGGACCTTGTGATCATGCCTTATTGCTCTAGATAACAGCCCAGTCCTGAAGTCCTACTGACTTCAATGGGACTTGCACTCAGGTAAGTGTGCATTGGTTGTATTCTACAGCAAAAAAAAAAAAAAAGATTTTAGAAATCCTGTTTTGGAAATGCCTCCTAACAATAGTAGAAGGAAACGCCCATTTAATTTGATGGAAAGCAAAGCATCTTCTCCCCATTGACCAAATGTAGGTTTTCTTTGGGTCATTCAATCTGGGGGAAATGTACTGTAGTTAATTCAGCTTGCTGAAGCCATCCATCATAATGTTAAAATAATTTTTTACCTAACCTTCAAACTGATAGCCTTGTTGCCAGCGTGGTGACGGAATGGCAAGTCTCTCAGATCATTTCTGTAATGTTTTTCCCCCTACCATGTTCTGAAAGTCCATCACAGCAATTTTCAAATGAGATTTAGCAGATGTTATTCCATACACTATGATATAGTAAAGCAAGTGTGTTCCCACCAGACATTTTACAAGCATCTGTTTGAAGGCAGCTGTCTTCTTGTTCTTTCTGTTCCATCTCAGATGGGGAAATCCAGATGACGAGGGATAAGAAGGTATATTTACCGAATGCTTTGATCCACCATTCTAGGAAAGTATTTCTGTACGCTGTGAAGAATGATATCTTCATCTATTCAGTAATAAAGAAGGTTTTTTGTTGTTGTTGTCCAGACATAGCTATCTTACTAGCGGTACAATGAGTTTCATGTAGTAAAGTCAGGAGAGTCTTATGCAAAGATTGTTTATTTTTAAATATCTCCCTCACTAGCAATTGGAGACCAGACTTTTTCTATAGTACTTCCTGTTTATATGTTGGGACCAAATTCTGGACTATTTAGAATTCCCATGAGATCCAGAGTTTTGTCTTGAACTGAAGACTGAGTGAAAGCTAACACTTGGCAAAGAGGGGAAATGTATATCTAAAACCATAAGACATGTTTTCGAAAAAAGGCCTCCTCCACACGAGACGTTTAATGAGCCTTGAAGGCTCATTATAAATTTTACCTACACACGAGCGGAGCGCAAAACGGGCGTACAGGCGCGTTATCTCCCCGATAATGCGCATTTTCGAACGCGCGTTAAATAGCGACTTTTATTTTGCTCCGGCCGTTAAAGCGCATTTTCGCTGTGTGAACAAGCGATTATGCGCATTAACTACCTGTAAAGTGCTTTTTGGGCATCTTTTAATGCGCTTCGCCGCTTCTCGCCGCCTCCCGTGCAGAGGGATTAGGCGTAAATGCGCCTCCGCGAAAATGCGCATAATCCCCGAACCGGGCGCAAAAGCGCATCCTTGTGGAGGGGGCCAAAGAGAATGTTTTCTTCTTATACACAATCTTGTCGGCTAAACAAGCCATGCTGGGTGCAAATTGCATAATCACCGACTGTGGCTTGTGTTGTCTGAACCAGGCAGCATGGTCTGTTGGAGGGGTAAGCAAGCCTCAAATAACCCAACAACAGCCCATGGTTACTGATCGTGCAACGTATGAATGGCTACCTAGAAGTTTAATGGTACAAAACTAGGCTGACCATATGAAAAAGAGGACAGGGCTCATGTAACTTTAACAGTTGTAGAGAAAAGGGAATTTCAGCCTGTGTCATATGTATGCAATTAGTTCCTGGTGAAACTCCCTCTTCATCACAACAGTTAAAGTTGCAGGGGCCCTGCCTTCTTTTGTATATGGTCACTCTAGTATAGTGCCTGCAACTTTAACTGTTGTGATGAAGAGGGAATTTCACCAGGAACTAATTGCATACAAATGACACTGGCTTGAATTCCCTGAAATAATAGATGCTTATCCATGTGACCATTCCTAAAGCCCTAAAAATAGTTCAGGGCTATCTTTTTATTTTACCAATGAATGCCTTGCTAGTTTTCTTAACTTATGTACAAAGTCTCTTAGGGGTGGAGTGTGTGCAGTTGACTAGCCCAGAAATTCTTTGCAATCTAGTCTAGTCAGTTTCCCCACATAATTAACTTGTATCAGCTAGTCAATACAGGGAAGCTGCTGCAATTAGGACAGCAGAATGAAATCAACCACACACCCCTCCACCTATCAAGCTACGCTGCAGGATCAGGGCTATTACCTCAGAAGAGGAAAGTCTCTCATGTTGATTCACAGAAATAGATCTTTATACAGTTGCTACTCTGGATTTGGTGTCATTTATTGGAATGTGCCTCTTTTTAAGCAGAACACCTCCCCATGCTATATGCAAAATGCTCAAGGAAGATCAATAGGTTATATTTTGAATGGGATAGGGGGATGTGTCATTCTCTGTGACAAACTCCCTGTAAAACATGGGGAGTTAAGTCAAATTTTCTCTCTTTTCATGTATCCAGTTGCATTACATAATATAAACCAGGGGTGTTGAACCACGTTTCGCCAAATTCAGTTTCAGGGAACCTCTCAGGGGCCGCGTTCCAGTGGTGGGAGGGACTAAAGGAAAAATGGGGCATGGCCAAAAACAATGATGATGGCATGAAATGCCGATAGTACCAGCATATTTTAGCTGTTACTCCCAGTAACTAAGTATAAGCAAAGTCATTTCAACCTTCTAGAATGGAACGGGGGACTACATAATAGCTGAGAAATCACCAAACGATTGATGGTCAGGGAAAGGGTTGGGCTAAGGGAAGGGTGTGTGGCCATCTGAGGAATCCCAGGGGATTGGATTGGGACTTCAGGAAGGTCAGATTTGGCCTGCAGGCCTGAGCTTCTGCACCCCTAGTTTAAACCATACAGAAGAAGGCATATTTTTTCCCAATTTCCTACCAATCTTTGGAAGCAAATAACCTGAAGATTCAGAGAAGGGCAGCAAAGTTTGTCAGGGGCATGGAAACAAATCTTATTAGGGAACTGATTTTGTTTACCCTGAGAAGACTGATAATAGATCTACATAGGTGCAATCCTATTTTTTTGGGTGGGGGGGGGAGACCTACAATGGCTAGCAGTTGGACAATAGAACCAATTGCCTAAGGAGGTGGCCGGCCTTCCCTTGCTAGAGATCTTCAACCAGAGGCTGGAACGTCATCTGTTGGAGTTGCTCTAGGGATGGATGAATCTGTCCGTGTTGGTTTTGCTGTTTCTCATTTCTGCATACTTGTTCATTTTGTCCCAGTGAGAATTCCTCACAATAACTATATGTGGTTTCATGTATGTTTTCCATAATATATGCACGTTTGTACAAAGGTTTGCCTAATTAAATCACGATAAAAAGGCTTAATTTGTGTAGCGAGCCTCTGCACACAAAGACCTCATGACTTAGTAACAGCATGGGGTGGTTGAAACAGCTTTATGCAGTGGCTGTAACATTTAAACTAACCCGTCTGAAAAAGGCTGGAAGCTTCATCGCTGAGACTTCCATAAAGGAGTTCATATCAGTACAGTTACGTTTCCGAGAGCCTTGCACTACACCAACCCCAAACTGGGGCCTTTTGGTTGTTATTACCATTTGCTTTAACACCAGTTTTATGTACAAAGAGGGATAAGGAAAGGGGGGAATTCGAACACATTAAGTCCAGCTCATTGACATAAACCATCTCATTTCCTTTTGGGACCTTAGCTGATAAAAATCAGGAGGAAACTATTTTATATGCAATGTAAAGAATTTTAGCCTGTGGAGATTTCCCCCCCTTTCTTCTGCAGTTCAACAGCAGTAAAGGTAGGAGCAACAACCAAGTAGGCTGTTAAAACTTGTGTTCCCTCCCATTTCTCCATTTCCCCAGTCCCTTGAGTCGTAATTAAAAGTCCAGAAAGTGAGAAGCTGTTAGAAATGCTAGCATACCACTTGGCTCAAAACAGAATTGTGCATTTACCAACTTGTGTTTCTTATTTTATTTTTTTATAGGCTGGGCTGAAATTGTATTTTGCAATTTAGTTTACAAACTTTTCTGAATGTGGGACTTTTATAGTGATCTGACAGTTGTGTAGTTATAATAATCATAGAAACAAGCAACTTGTTCAGCAGCGGAACAATAATTATCTCCTACTAGGATGATTATGCACTCTAATTATATGTGAACTTATTCCCCTTGGGCAAAAAGTTCAAAAAATCCTCTCTTTTGTGCTTTTGCTTTCCTGGATTGTCCTTTATATCCAGAGTAGGGCTTCAGTTCACAGATGATCTTATACTTTTGGCAGCTTCTAGCAAACCTCCCAGCTTAGGATAAATTAAAATAGGCTTTTCCATGTATTTGACTTAAACTTGTGATTTCTCATATACAACTTCAGCATAACCTATTTATTTCATAGAGGAACCAGATTCTTCAGGCACATTCTTTTGTAAGTGAGGGTCTGCTCTCTCTGTTGACATAATTGAGACAGCTCATGCCTGCAAGAGGTTTCTGTGAACATTGTCACACACACCACATTTTATCCCAGGATGAATGAAGTATAATTTCCCCATCTGTAGCATGATGCCAGACACAGAGGTAGCTAATACCAACCCTGGAAAGAGACAAGAGAGGAAATAGCAGGAAAAGCCATGATTCAGATTCAGATTCAGGAGTTACTACTGGAGGAAAGGTCTATTTTGTAAGTGCCAATACAAATGATGACCTTATTCAGACAACATGCTAAGCCACGGTGGTTAAGCATTTTGAGCTAAACATTATGGCTTAGCATGTCTTGTGAACCATTCCTAACCATGATAGCTACATAATCACGGTTTAAACACATCCACTAGCCATTTTCTGCAAAAAGATTAGCAGCCTAACCATGGCTTAGCGTGTTGTCTGAACAGGCCCGTTGTGAGAGATCTGTGGGTTTTTTAAAAAATGACTTTTTTAAAAAAAAACAAGAGCTGAGAAGGGGATGAATCGTGCTACAAAAGAGGGTTTTTTAGTGCTTTGTTCCGTGCTATTTTTCTGATCAATCCCCTCTCGAAGCTATTAGCTCCACTGGAAGAAAAATACATGTGCTGTGCTGTTGCAGGTTCGTTGCTTTAAACCAACCTGGTACCCTCCAGACGTGTTGGACTACAACTCCTAGCAAAACCCACCCAGCATGTTTGGGGAAGGCTCATTTAAACATCTTTAATTTAGATCTTGTTCTTGCTGCATTGTTAAACTGGTGTCATCTAGAAAAAGTGAGTTAGGTCTACTGTTTTAGGCTGAAAAAATTCTCTATCCATTTGACTTGCCTATTTGAAATCAATAAAAGGTCTTCAACTTCACTGGATCCTTTGCCAACTATTAAAAGATATTATTTATATGGATATTATTAAATGAATATGTATTTGGAGAAGCTCCAACAAAACCACCATGCTGCTTTTGTAATAGACTGCCTCAGTTCCCCACCCCGGTCTTACTATGGTATCTAACACCCTGTCCTAAGAAATAATCACTATGGGGGTTGTTTTAAAATACTTTCAAGAACTGATTTAGGATTATATTGTAAAATCGAGTCACTGATTAGAAAAAAACCCTAAAATCCAACTTTTAAAAATGTGTCTATCTAGGGTGACCAGATTTTGGAAAGCAAAATCCTGGTCCAAAATGGCCACCCCACCAAAGCAGACCCCCCCCCCCCAACATAAAATAAAAAAAATTAAAAAGGCCGCCCGCCATGCGGCCAACAAGCAGACATCCCCACCACCCCACCACCTGAAACAACACCCCCCCAGCCACCCCCCCAAAAAAACCCAGCCCGGACCTACCGGGTCCTCCGCTGCCACTGCCGATCTCCTCCACCGCCACATGACTCCCTGCAGCCCCCTCACCCTTCCTGCCCTGCTCCTGGGCTCCCAGCAAGGGCATTTTAGGGCGGGAGGAGAGCTGACCCTTTCCCCAGTTTGCCCTTGCCACCCCTGTCGGCCCGTTTCGCCCCAGTTTTCCCGGTTAGGACCAGGAAACCCAGGGCGATCCGGTCACCCTATTTACCCAACTATTACAGGTTTTCTGTTGCTCTCATCAACCTGTTTTGATTGCAGATCCATAAAGAGCACTAGCATTTGGTGCATACCTAGTTCCTGTTTAAGAGTTCATCTGTTATTCCTCACACCTTTCTTCCCATTCCAAACAGAGTGGTGACACGTATATTGACATTTTTACACCAGCTTCAGTAAAGTAAACAGCTCTGCCAATTTTGTTGGCATATGTGTGCATCAGCTTCTATTTTTATGTACCCTTAATCCATATTTAAAACCATACTAAGGCGATCCCTTACAAGGGTGTGCAGTAGTGTGTGGGATGTGTAGCAAATTAAGTCCCAGAGAATAAACAATAAAAATGCCAGAGATTACCTCTGCTTTCTTGTTCTCCTAAACATCTGTTGGCACATCAAGAGCTTCATACATACAACAAGGAAACAGTTAAATTGACTTACTGTGCAATCCTGTGCATGTTTACTCAAAAAGAAGTCAATAGAGCTTATTCACAGGTGAGTGTGCAAAGGATAGCTGCCTTAAACACTATGACACCAAATAAATACATTAGGAATTCAATAATGCCAACCCATGGGACAAGAAAAAGCATGCTACAACATGCTTTCAAGTGATTTCCCCCTCCTCCGCTGACCCACACCATCTACATGCTGCAGCTCATGAGTCACAATATTAATGGGTGTCTGGATATTGGGAAAGTGAAGTTAAAGCTAAATTGCATGTATGAAAGTTCACGTGACTGCATAATTGGGTTCTGTGAATTGGACCCAATAAAATATAAGGGGTATAACTACAAATATACGTACGGAATAAGAAATACATGATTATTAATGAATTAATGAGATAAACCATACAATTAAAAGTCAGAACACAGGAAACACAACTTTTTCATTGGGCGACTAGTCTATGAAGTAGGACAGCAACTCATCAAATTCTGATAGAACTTAGGAGGTAAACGTCAGAGTGGCAGATCAGATTTGGTGTCCTAAGTTCTGAGACACAGGTAGTGTTTTAAATGCTATTTATCATTATGAACAGTTTGAGATATTTTATTAAGTCAGTTTGCATTACATGACATTAATTGTAATTGCAATCCCATATATGTCTACTCAGAAGTAAGCCCTATTGATTTCAATGAGAGTTTCTCCCAGGTAAGTCTGTGTAGGATTGCAGCCTTAAGCACTTATCTCATGCTAATTTGTGGAACAAGTTACATACCTTATTTGGATAACACTCGCTGAACACCTTATTTAGAAAACACTCAGCATCCCTCATATATCTATGACTCATGCTGTATTCATTCTGTTTCCTCTTCACTATAAGCTATATTCAAATGAAGGCTAGCACCACAATCCTAAACACATTTACTTGCAAGTACATTTTACTGAACTCTTCAGGACTGATTTCTAAATGAATATGATCAAGATTGACTTGAAGGGCCCTAAAGTGCTAGAAAACCTAGAACATTATCTCCAGGTACACAGATTGCGTAATAACAAATTCAAATGCTTCTCCAAAAGCAAGCGTCATAGGACTATTCTCAGACGACCAGAGAGTCTGCCATATATTTGATCAGTAGGGCATTGGTTATATCTCAAAGAAGGCAAAGACAGAACCAGTGTGGTGTAGTGGATAGTGTTGTTTGGGAGTCAGGAGATCTGAGTTCTAGTCCCCACTCAGCCATGGAAGCTCACTGGGTGATTTTGGGCCAGTCATACACTCTCAGCCCAACCTCCCTCACAGGGTTGTTGTTGTGAGGATAAAATGAAGAGGGTTATGTATGCCACCTTGGGCTTCTTGGAGGAAGAAAGGTGGGATATAAATAAAATAAAATAAATGGAAGTTATGACTCATTTCTGCATCTTGCAGAGTGGGAAGCATGCTTGCCATCTCCAAAGACAGTGGTGTAGTGGAGCGAAGGTTCACAGGACAGAGAGCCCGGCACATTTTGACTAGCAGGGATGCTGATATTATCTGTCATCCCCTCTCAGAATTCTCTGTTCCCTCTGAGCGTAGCTGCAATCCTCACAGTATATAGGGAGGGGTGTGTGGATTTGCTCAGCCACAATATATTGTTCCCTGCCCTTTTACAAAGAATGTTGAGCTGGCTTCGTCTGCCATGGATGGAGCTGAAAACTGCTAGAACTGGTTTGTTGATATGGATCAACACCACTTTATTTATTTATTATTTATTTATTACATTTCTATACTGACACTCTCTGGGTGGTTCACAAAAGTAAAAAAAACACAGGCACAGCATAAATTAATTTTTTTTAAAAGTAAAAGCTTAAAACTACAGTATAAAGGTACAACCAGAATAAAACCGAGCAGCAATGCGGAGATTTAAAACACAGTAACAAATTTAAAACAGCAGAGCTAAAAGACTAGAATGCTAAAATGCCAGGGAAAATAAAAAGGTTTTCACCTAGTGCCAGAAAGAGTACAACGTAGGCGGCAAGCGAACCTCTCTAGGGAGCTCATATTACATCCGGGGTGCCACAGCAGAAAAGTCCCTCTTCCTGGTAGCCACTGCCTGCATTTTTGGGCTCACCTTGGTGGCATGGCTGGGGAGACTATCATAATGACTGCCTGCACTTCAAAATGTATTACTACACCACTGTCCAAAGGGCTTTGCGGTGACATAAAATCTAACAAGGGCACTGAGGGTCTCACTAGGGCTATGTTGTTTGGCAGCTTTTTTTAGGGCTACAGGAGGTCAGCTTGCCAGTTTTACTCCCCAGTAGAGCCCAATACCTCTATCTAATTTAAGGTAATCCTAAACAATCCAGCCATCCCCAAACAGCTTGTACATATGTCTGTCAACTGTTAGCCCATAATTTAGTAAGCATTCTGCTAGTTGCAAGGTCTGCTGGGAATTAGCTAAATCAAGGCAAAAGTTAGGTGTGTCACCTGAAGTTATATTCTGAAAACCCAGGTGCTTTTGTCATTGTTGTTGTTGCCAGAAAGATTAGGCCACCAAGATGAAAAGGCATTTTCCCCCCCAAATTTAAAAATACTGCTGCCAATCAAAATTCTCCTTCCCAATTCAGACAAATTCTCCTTCCCAATTCAGACATGTGGTCAAACCAGTCAATTTAAACAAAAGGGAAGCTGGAAATTCTAGGTGATACCATTGTACCTCAGATACCTTAGCTTTCTAGCTGCACAGTCACCCCAAATAGATATTATACCTTTCAAAACCATTGAAAATAACTGGCTATGCCACATAAAGTAAATGTAGTTTTCATTTTCCAATTTCAGCTGCTTGCAATGAAGAGAACTATCAGAAGAATATTAATTATAGAGTTATGAGAACTACATAGCAAGTAAAATTATAGTTTTATTTAACCATTTTAAACTCTGCATACTTTTCAGCTATTAAAATGCCATTACATTTAGTGATTTTTTAAAAACAACAACACATAATTCAATTTTACAAGTCAATATTGCTAAATTTAAGGCAACAATTTAAAATGGATGTATGTGTGTGTGTGTGTGTGTTTAAAAAAAATAGTATCCCTCGAACTTCAAATGTTCACAATTGGAAAAGTCAAACTCAAATCTCTACATTGTGAAAATTATCATTTTAATTGTTATTCTGTATGGCTGGGTCAAAAGAAGAACATAAAAGAGGCCTTCAGATGAACCCATCACTTGTTCAGTGATGGGCTAGCTGGAATTTGCCTGCTGGCTATTCCAATCTGGCACCAATGTGCATGCTCAACACCTTACCTCCCAGCGACCTCATGTCCAGCATGAGTAAGAGGCCTGATACTGTTACATAGCTGTATAGAATGCCTCCACCTAATCAAGGCCATTCAGAGTTCCTAATCAGGTGGAGGAGCTGTACATTCATAGGGGCCTGTTCTTAGTAGCACCAAATGCACAGCCAGTGGGGACATCAGTATGGGACAGGTGAATTCTCACTATCCCTTCATGTGTTAAAAGGAGGCAAGAGCATGGCAACAGACAGAAGTTCTAAATGGCTGGGGGTGAAATTGTATTAACATGCAGGATATTGACCATAGGTCCAGTGGGCCTCTCTTGGGGCTGAGGTGGGTATGGTGGAGAAGCAAAAACAGCCTATTGAGCCTGGATGGATGGGATGCTGGCTGGCAAGGCTGAGGGAATGAATGGTGAAGAAGGCCTATTAGGGCTTGGTAAGCCAAAAGGCCAGCTAATCTGTATAAAATGCTGGTCTACATCCTTATGTAGGATGAGGTGAGAAAAGTAACATCTTTTTAATGCTTTGCTTTGGATGCCGGCATTTCTTAGCTCAATTCAGCAGATGTGAACAGGGCCTTGACAAACAAAACAGAACCATAATAATTTTATCACCAAACTAAATGGAATTCTGAAAAACTCCACAAATAACTAAGTGGAATGTAGCTAATAAGTAGATGAAATCAGTGGTACAACTCAAGGATCAATTGCCCAATGCTCTGTTGTTAGGTAAATGCAACACCTGAAAATAGAGCATCCCCCCCCCCCCAATTTAAATAAAGAAGAACAGAGACTACAGGATAGAGAGGCAGACTGATTGGCATTTGGCAGAGACTAGGAAATGGTTGCACACATGAGGGTGAAGTCATTGCTATGCCACGTCTGGCCTGACCCAGAAACATGTATTGCCATATCAGGTCCTGAAGAACCAATAGGTTGTGGAGGAACTCGAGCCACACTGTGAAAATGCACAAGATTATTAATTTCCATGAGTACTTTAGCAATAAAATTCTCAATAAACTTGAGAGACTGGAAAAATGTCCAAAGCTCAAAATGAACCAAATTTAAGAATGAAAAAATGAGAAATCAAAATTGATAGATTCATCCATCCCTAAAAATACTGCTTCGTTTTTCCTTTACTCTGTAGCCTCAAGTGCCTCACCATAAGAGGTGCCTGTATAAAGGTTGATGAGCTCCTAACTTCATTCCCAGGTGATCTTGAAAGGGCCAAAAATTACTTGGATTTTAGGCACAGATCTTTACACAAATGTCAGGTATTTTGGTTTCTGACTTTGGCCTCTCAGATGCCACTGGATACTTCACATTAGCTTTTTTCTTTGTTATTGGCAGTATTCATTTACTCCGTTATTAGAAATAATTCAGACAATGTTCCTGCATTCCATTGTTTTCAGTATGGCTCACCTGTCATTTTTTTATCATTTACAGTGCAATTTACATTTTTATAAATGCTCATATACTAGTATTTTAAAAAAAAATACAGTGATTTACAATTTGAAATACAAAATTAAGAACTAAATTCAAATAGATAAAACAGCAGCAAATCCAAGAAGCAGCAGCAAAAGAGTAAAAGCAAGCTAAGGATTTATGCTAACCATTTCCAAAGTTTAAAAATGAAACCTAATATATTAATTAGAGCCAAAATGGGGAGGGGAGGTAAGGGGGAAAGGAGGTCACCCTTCCTATACAACTAAATTCTAACAAGACACAGAGACAGTAAATGGAACTTAGCATTTACAAGAAGGATCTGGGGTGAATTATGAAAGGATTGCATTAAAAAAGGATGGATTTTAGGAAAATGACTTGGATGCTGGAATAATTATTGATTGGAAGTACACACACTGCAAACAACACCTCTCTCTCCTTGACACCATCAGCCTTCTAACGTTCCTGCTCAGTTGAGACAGAACTAACAAAGAGCACAGAGCAAACTTGAGCAAACCATTATATGAGACTCAACATCTCTTCCCCAAAGCACTGTGATTGGAGAGTCCCTGGTAAATGATTCCCTGTGATTAGAAGGTAGGCATGTCAGTCTTTCAACTCTTCCACCTCTTCATCTCCCCCTCCTGCCTGGCATATTCCATATATGGAAAAGTGAAAGCAAAATCGTGTTTTTTGCCTGTCACCCTTTCTGCAACTGTCTGAATAACTAATTTTTCACTCTTTGACTCTCCCACTCTCTTTCTTTTAAAGTGATCTTAGTAACTGCAAGGTATTTTGCTTGACAGCTCAGTCATTTCCCCATGCATGGTGGGAGGAGGTGTTTAGTAGCACATTTCATTAGGAGACTGATTATCAAGTGCAGCCTGTCAGATTCATAACTAAATGGCCTAAAACAGAGGTTACTTTCATGACTCTACCACCAGGCTGCCTTGAACACCTCTACCCATGGGTCGGGTCTTCTCAGTTTTTTAAAATTTTAAATTAATTCCATAAAATACTAACCCCCTTTGGCCTCCACTGTACTGTAACAGAACCAATCAGCCATCCTAAATTCCCTGTATGCTGGCATTGCTCATAAATGCAGTCATAAAGTTGAGAGGTAAAATATTCTGGGAGGATGTTTTTATTACTTTATTTTCTTTGTCCATCTCTTTGTTTGCATATGCCCAATGAATACTGATTGTGCCAAAAAAGAAAAAGAAAGAAAAAAAAAAAGATCAGCCACTAGTTATAATTTCCGGATTGTTTACTGAGCAGGTATAATAGCTTGGCTTAAAGCTCTTGGATGCTTTCAAATCACTTGTCGCTGACATCATTCACTCTGCACCTATCACCTCTTCAATGAATAGACAACAAGTAAGCTACATGTCACAGGCAGATTGAGCCCTGGCAGTAATTGCTGCTAATGAAATCAAACAAGAAGCTACTGCTTTTTCTGCCTCAGCAGCATTTTTGCAAGCAGTGGTCCAACCTCACACCTCCCTGTACCAAAAGATACTGCTTATCTCATGAGCTGGTATTCCAAAAGTCAACCCCAAAGGAAGCAGCCCCAGTACTCAGACAGCCATGCAGAGAACAAGGCTATAGTGTTGGACACTGCTTAGCTGTTGGCAGCTTGAACAAATAAAAAGGGTGGATAACTGACTGAAAAGGTGGGCCTCTTGACTTTTGCTTTGCTCCCATCTTCCTTTTTATAGAAAGGTAATTCAGATGGTGCAGCTGTACTCTGGCCCTCTCCGAGAAGATCATGCCTGCCCTAGTAGACACAAAAATGTACGAGATGGTATCAAATAGACAGCTAGCTGAGGTCTGCCCCATCAGCCACACCAGCAGCTCTTCGTGATCCCAAGAGTGGATGGGCTGGTTTTCTCAGGCTCCAAGCTGATTAATGCAAAAGGTAATGCTGAGACCATATTGAATCTCTGGTTTGGGATATCAACGGAGCAGAGATGCAAACCACTTGTAGGAGGAAACTTACCTGAGGGGAGTAAGAACATCTTCTGATCCTATTCTTACTGGGTTTATTTCATGTGTCTGCATTTCTGCATTTTTGTGTAAGGCATGCTTTTTGTAACGCACCAAATAAGAAACTACCGTAGATTTCTCTAGTGGGCTACAATATAATTTGCAGTCTCTCTCACACCCATGCCATTTTAAACATTTAAAGAAGAAATTATTATTATTCAGCACTGAGGGCGTGTTCTTAAAGTTTACAAGACAGCAACTGCACAAAAGGCTCTGTGTCCTAAGCAATATGCAGCAAGAAGATACAGAACCCAACAGCACTGACAATGATGCTTTTTAAAAAGATGACAAAACTGTACATAGATGAGATTATTAATATGACTGTGCAATTATATTTTTTTTAAAAAACGAAGAAATGAAATATATCCGGAGGTTGAGAATGGTTAAAGAAGCTTCTTCTTTAATTAGAAATTTCCTGTTGGGACCATCACTAGCAACCTTCTCCAAGCACTTTCTCTTTGTAACCATCATACAGCTTAAGTAGAGATGTTGCTGGAGTTTGTAATTACCTATTTTAGAATATTATTTTTCCCAACTTTCCAGCTCTGCTGTATGTTTATTGTCATTTCTTCATTTATCTGTCCATTCCAAGGTGTTGCACAGCAGATTAAAGCCATTTATAATATTAAAAACAATTAAATCATAATCACAGAAACATGCTAACCCATCTAAAAATATTACTGCAGTGGCAGATAAAACAGTATCAACAGAATAAAACAATATGAACAGAATCAAACAAAAATATATAAAGAGACGGCAAAAATAACAAGTTGTTCACAAACCAGTATCAGTAGTTAAAACTAATAGCAGTTATGTAATGAACCATCAGTAGTTCTTCTACGGCTCGGATTATAAAATGGGAATTGGCACATGCTCAGACTGGGCAAGTTATGGATATGCAAAGATGCCTTAATATTGTTTCCTAGATAAAACTCTAGCTGAAACTCCCATTGATTACTGAAATTAAGAGAGAAATTCTAACCCTGCTGAAGGTTGGCAGAGGGGATGTGGCTGAAAAGTTCTCCCACAGTGGGATGGCCCATCCACTCTTTTTATTATTATTATTTATTTATTATTTATTACATTTATATACCGCCCCATCGCTGAAGCTCTCTGGGTGGTTTACAAAAATTAAAAGATTGAACATGGTTGAACACTCTTAAATCCACAGAAAGCCCCACAGGCATAAGGAGAGCTGTCAGCTGCCCTTCCATGAAAGGAGTAGATTGGGGTAGATGGTAGGGGTAGTTTGGGGTGTTAGAGAGACTTTTTAGGGTAGACTGGGATCCATAAGATCCAAATCCCTCCTAATTTCTGAAGCATTACCCAGGATCAGGCCTCATAATAGTGCCAATGTGAAGCTGGCATAGTTAAATTCCTTCCAACTGGTTTCTGTTGGAGGGAAAAGTAAAAAAAGATGATCTGCTAGTTAAGTGGGGGAAACCACCTCTACTTCCCTAATTTTAACTGGGCTTGCATGGGACTCCATTTAAATGAAAGGAAATTAACAGAAGTAGTGCTTGGTGGACTGCATTACAATTGCAAATCTTTCACACTTATTTCTATGATGTGCACCATGATCCTATGTATATTTACTCAGATGTAAGTCCCACAAAGTTCAATGAGATTCTCTCCAAATGTGTGCATAAGATTGTAGCCTTTATTATTATTATTATTATTATTATTATTATTATTATTATTTCATCATTGTTTACACAACTGAACCTTTTTTATTGTGCCAATAAACTTTGTGTTTTTAACAATAATGTTTTGGCATGATGAAACAGTGAAGGAGCGTGCTTATATCAGTGCTAATAGCAAATGGAAGGCTGAAGTAAAACAAATTCCTGTTTAGGAATGAATGCTCCCAGCTCAGATTCTTTAGACCACAGTTCATCTGCAGATAGCATGTTTATCTATCTCCTGTGGGTTTTCTCTTACAAATCATGAATACATTGCATAGATTTCCCTGTTCCACCATGTTTTGTGTACTGAAGATTATATATATATATATATATATATATCCCATAACTGTGTGCACAAGTAATTGTATGCACACAAATGTACAATAATTTATTTGAAATTATATATTAAACAATAATTCTGGTTAATAATAATAATAATAATAATAATAATAATAATAATAATGTTATAAACCAAGACTAATCTTAGATTAATACATTACCGGGTTTTTTCTTTTTCTTTTTTCCTTTTCAGAAAGGGTGGTAAATGTTTCCCACAGGATGAAGAAAATTACTTAGAGAACTCATAAAAAGAAATTGAATGTAATTCTTTATTGAAGCTCTAGGAATGTAAAGAAACTATTTAATACCCCTCTTGAGATTTTTTTCACTTGGAATAATGAATGCTTGATTTATTTTGATAATTAATTATGCTGATAGGAATGTAATGATAACATTTTGCTCATCTATAATGTCTCCCTTCCATACATACCCACCAACCCCCAGCAAATATGATAGCTGTTATATTCTCCAAAACTTAAAAAGCAATGCCTAAATTCTACAGTGGTATAATGTATGACTTGTCCTAAGCAAGAGACTATAATAGGAAATAAATTAGATTAAAAAGAAGACTGTTAGAGGCAAATGATAGCTGCTTCCCTTGAATCAACAAGGAAAAACAGCCAGCTGTGACGGAAGCTGACATGTTGTACTAAGGCAGAAACACAATATAATAGGGAAATGTGGTTCTTTGTTCAGATCCGTTTCCTATTAACACTTATAATGTTGTGCTTGTGCATGGCATTCCCCGGGGACAATTTGGTTGGCTTTAAATGAATAACAGTGGAATACATAAAACTGTTGAATTAAAAAGGAGGGGAAACCTAGGCTCTTTATTTCATGAATCACAGAGGTAATGTAAGTGTGGTGCTGCCAAGGACCAACCATGAATATACCTTTTTACAAGAAGAGAGCACGTGCAGGATTGGAGAAGTTTTTCTCAATATTTCCAGGGCTTCCAAAATTTAATGAGGTGAGAAATTATCCAGAATGAGACAAGGAGAAATATGCAGGCTGTTGTTATGCATATTTATTTGGAAATAATGATATCAGCAGTATTTATGCCCAACAAAATAGAGGCCAATCTAAAAAATAAATAAAAAGAAAATATAGTTTAATAGGGCCAAAATGTCAGTGAGAGAGTTGTATATTTGTATATTTTATGTTCAGACTCCAGCATTAAAAACAACAACAATGCTGTTGAAATCAAGGAGATTTTGACCTCAATCCTATACACACTTACCTGGAAGTTAAGTCCCATTTATTTACTTGGGCCTTAATTCTGAGTAGACCTACATAGGATTGCTCTGTCAAAGTAGCCATGAGTAGGGATGGAGGAGAAATCCGTTCAGTTTGCATTTACCTAATTTTGCACTTTGGACTCACTATGCAAACTGAAACTCAGAGTTGTCCTTCAAAACTTGTACTTCTCCATTTTTTTTCTGTGGAGTTCTCCAATCAAAACATGTATATTAAGAGAAATAACAATTAAAACGCATACTAGGAAAATTGCAAAAAAATGAGTAGATTAGGCAAAAATGCATACAAAAATACATACATTGGGGAAAATTTACAAAAATAATGCCTATGAATTTTCATGCAAACTTTTAAAAATAAATTATCAATGTGCAGAATGAACCAAACTTAAGATTGGAGAAATTTTCAAAGTTCAAGAAGAACCAAACACAATATTGAAAAAAGTGAGGAACGAAGAGTATCTGAAATTGACTGATTCATCCATCCCTTGTCATGAGTAAATTGGCTCTTTGATTTCAGAGGGACTCAAGTGCAACTGGCCTCCGTAGTCACATAAAGGACCAGTTTTGTTGCTCCAGCCAGAGGAACAATTATTTCCATTTGAAAAGGATGGCAAAGGAATGCATAAATAATTCATAATCCAGTTTCTCCCTCCTTCTACCCTAACCCAAAAGGGAAAGACCTAGGAGCAAACATAGAGAAAAATGATGTTTGGCAGAGATATCCTTTCCCCAATGGGTTACCTCTAATTCTTGACTCACCCTCCCATCCATTAAAATAATTAGAGAACAGCCACAGCTGCAGACTGTAGATCCACAGATACACCAGTAGCTTAACTCTGCCCTAAGAGCTGAGATAAAGGTGCTGGTCTGACTTTGCAATGTAGGTCTACGCAGACAGAGCTTTTTTGAGAGATTAATGTGGTTACTTTACATATCAGTGGAGGCAAGCTCATCCAGTTACTTACATTCATTTGTGAATGGTCCTTGGGAAAGTATGTAGAGGCCTAAACAGATTTTCCCCCCTCTCTCCTCACCTGACTGATGGAGATTTACCTGATGCTTTTGAAAACACTTCCTTTGAAGACATCAGTACAAGATGAAGGGACAGGAAATATGAATAAACTGGACAAGAGCAATTCTTAAAGGGAAGACTTAACACATATATCCAGACTTGATAAAGACTATGACCAAGATCATAACTTTCTAGATAACAACTTCATCGACCTACACAGCATTTTAAAAAATCTGCCATAGAATGTTGGCTCTGTCTGGATCAAGTTGTTGGACATCTATTGCCAAAATGTTTTTAACACCTTTGAGTGTGGGAGGTTAATGTTTTTTCTGTGGCCACATTCTTTGCTATAAATGAGATTTAACTCAGCTGCTGCTCTTCCTGTTGTTTAAGATCCCCGACCCATTTGTAGCATATGGGGAGGGCTTAAACCTTCCCTCTGCATGCTATGGCCCTGATAAAAATAATTTCCCCCCTCCTTCCATATGCCTAACAATAGTATTAATTTATTTTAAACCTTCTCATCATTGCAAGCAACACATTTAAAGTAACATATAGTAAGACAGATACAAAGCTGGCCTTTGAAATAACTTCCTAAATTTTATGAATAGCAAATGGTATTTAGATTATATAATCTATTCCTACAATCTTAACTGCACTGAGTAAATTCATATTATGAGGGGTGGGAACTAAGAAGGAAGGAACAAATGGAAGATTTCACAAAAACATGTAAGGGTAATATGTAACTATAGGCTAGAGTTCTTACTGGAGCTTTTATTGGTCTTGTGAAACCACTCAGTTCATACTTTCTTCTAAATGATTACTATTAAATTGTTATTTATCCATCATCCTCCCTCACTCCCACACCAACCGTTTTTATTACTCTACCCAGAGTTATGCATGACTATATGAAAAAGGTGACTTCCAGGGTTTCTGATTTTTTTAATGTAAGATATAATAGAGTTTTCCCTTGAACATTGGAAAACAAGTTGTTTCAAAAATGCAAAACCCTCAATGGGTTGTAAAAGATTAGCATACAAGGCCATTCAAAATGGGTGATATTGTGCCTTTAGGACTGTCAAGCAGAGAAAGACTGAATACAGCAGATGACCAAATGGTCAAAGAAAAGAGTTTTGGTGATAATATATTTCCCTCAGACCTCGTAGAACTCAGATTAATAATGAGCATACTGAAAGAAAGACCAAACCTGTATAAGTACTATGTAAGGAGCAGCTGTGATCCAAGGTTATTAAATACTACGATGATAATTCACATCTGTTGTGTCAGTGCAATAGCCATGAGCCTCATCATCAGCATCAGCATCAGCATCAGCATCATCCTAGCTGAGAGGAAATTCAAAGTAGTGAATTTAAAGGAATGGGAGAGTCTCACGATTCCATATGGGAGAGCTCTGAGCCACTGGCCTCTTGACTTCTTCTATTGGAAAATGAATTATTATTATTATTATTATTATTATTATTAATATTGGTGGTGGTGGTGGTAGTAGTAGTAGTAGTAGTAGTAGTAGCAGTACAAGACAATAAAAAATCATCAATACAAACAATTTAAACCTTCAACCTGTAAAAACAACAACACCTCAACATAACACAATAAAACATAATGTCCCCAGGCCAAATTACATTCTCAAAGAGAAATATTTTTTAATTGTAAAGAGAAATGTTTTTAATTGTTACCAAAAACTCAACAATGTGGGGTCCAAATGCATTTCCTTGGGGAAGGAATCCCATTGTCAGGTGCTACCACTGAGAAGGCCCTGGCTCGAGTCTCTGCACCCTGGTCAATATCCACTGGCGGGTTTATGAGCAAGGACAGCCCAGCCGATCCTAAAACATGGGTCAGTTGGTATTGTGCAAAATGCTCCTTTGGGTATTTGGTTCCTAAGTCATTTAGGACTTTGTACACAAGTACCAACACCATGAATTGGCCCCAGTAACACACAGGCAGCCAGTAAAGAGCTTTAAGGATCGCTTTTGCATGATCCCACTTAATACTGTGGCAGCTGCATTCTGCATAAGCTGCAGCTTTCAGACTACCATCAAAGGTAGCTCCACATAGAGTGCATTGCAGTAATCCAATTCAGATATTATTAGAGCGTAGATCACTGAAGCTGGCTATCCTGGTCCAAGAAGATCTGTAGCATGTATGCTAGCTAGAGATGGGCATAAGCATGCCACTGCAATGACTGTCTCTAGTAACAGCCTTAAATTGACCACCAGATTACAAATCTGTTCATTTATGGGGAGGACCATCGTATCCTGACCAGGCCATCTCCCTAACTACTTGGCCTAAGAACCACCCACCCACAGCATCTCTGTCTTGTGAGGATGTAGCTTCAATTTGTTGGCCAGCCCATCATTGCCTCCAGGCACCTCTCCAGCACTTGCAAGGCCCTGTCTTAATTCAGATGGAATGGAGAGAGGGAGAGACAGAGAGAGATTATCACCATTATCATAAAGGCTTGCATCAAGGGGTGCCCACAGCCCAGAGAAGGCCCAATGACAACAGTGCACTTGGATGCACCTCCTCTTCAGCCCAGACGAACTGAACAAACAAGCAAGCCAGCAGAAGTGATGAGAAGAAGTAGTGGTTGCTGCCATGCATGTTGCATGTCTGCATGCTCTCTATTTGGCAAGCAAGCAAACAAACAAGCAAGCAGAAATTATGAGGAAGAGGAAGAGGAGCAGCTGGCTACAGTGGCAGTGAGGGAAGAAACAGACTGAATGAAGGGGGCATTGAGGGGGTCTTGCCCAAGCCTCCCTTCCCCAAATCTGGAGCAGGCACTGGGTATTGTTTCACAAATCCCTCGATGACAGTTCCTAATAGTGTCATAGAAGTTCTAAATAGTATGGGGGATAGAGTAAAACCCTGCGGGATTCCACATCACAAGTGTCTTGGAGCCCAGCAGAAATCGCCCAGCATTTCTCTCTCGTACTGATATTAGACCACAGTGGCTCCAATTTCTAAACTGCAGAGTTGGACACTATGGTCAATGGTATCGAACACCACTGAGAGATCCAGGTGAATCAGCAGAGTAGCATACCACTTGACACTCTTCTGATAAATGGCATCAATCAAGGTAACCAAGGTAATTTCAGTGCTGTATCTAAACCTGAATCCAGATTTGAATACGTCTATATAATTCACTCCAGAAACATCTGTAGCTGGCCAGACACCACCCTCTCTATCACCTTGCCCAGGAAAAGGATATTTGTGACAGAGTGCTGTAATATTTCAGGGTGGAAGGATAGACTCTTAAGGACACCACACCACCACCTCTTCAAAACAGTGGATATAATTCCCTCCAGTAATGAGGCATTAACCACCCCCTGGATCCATCCAGTTAACCCCACCTTGCTAGATATTACCAGCCATGACAGGCAAGGTTCAAGAGAACAGGTCATTGGCCTGAACCCTGCAACTATTTTGTCCAATGAAAGTGGGGCCATAAATGAAATATCTTTATTTCAGCCATACAACCCATTCAGATTGAGATAAATCACACAAAAATAAGGAAAGGAGTGAAGCCACACAATATATCCACGTTGACAAACACAATCTGCCAGCTGAGCTCCTATACACATAGCAATTTTAAAAAATAGCCACCTGTTCAATAATATATGGAACCTGGTTTGATAAAATGAATTTTGTTATAGTTGATCTAGCATGAAGGTCTGAAAAATGCTGGAGAAGCGTTGCGTTAAAAGTATATTGGAAAGCTCTACTTAAAACATTAAAAAGAATGACTTGTAGGAACATCCACCTCCCACCCTTCCTTCCTCCAAACATTTGCAGATCCAGATTTCTATTAAAACACAGGTTTTTTTATGGACCTTATTCCTGCTGTGTTTTTTTTAAAAAAAATAATGCCAGTTTTCTCACAGCTGAAGCTGCTAATGGTTATGGTTAATAGCATATCAGACAACTTTATTAAGTATTTTGTAAAGAGCAGCTCCATTTGCCTGACTTGTTTTTATAAAGCATGTAGAGCTGCCATCACCAATCTGGTGTCCTCCAGATGTCTAGGACTATGACTTGCCCATGTTGCCTGGGGATTATGGGAGTTGTAAGTCCAATGCACCTACAAAGCACCAGCTTGGGAATGGCTGAGATAGAAAGTGCAACTCCACTTGCAAGCCCTAGAGAAGAGCTAAAGATCAGTGCATGAGCACATACTTTGAAAGTACAAGGCCCCAGATTCAATCCCATGTATGAAAAGGATGTCACGTAGCAGGGTGTAAGGCTAGTTGAAAGTTGCAGCAACTCTGAGTACACAATACTAGTGCTCTGTCCAGTTATTATGGGAGAGTAATTCAGACAGCAGTATATCCTTTCATCACGGAAAATAATTCTATACAATTTGTAGATTCCAGGTGGAAACTGACAAGGTCCACTGGTGAGCAAATAAAGGAGATATGGGCGCGATTCATAGAGGGACCATAGTTCAGTAGTAGAGCAGATGGTTCTCCTGCAGGTTCAATGACCCACAGGCTCTCTTATCCCAGGTAGAAGTTTCTGGGAAAGATCTCCACATTAGGGATGTACAAGAATGTTGTTCCTGTTTGCAAATCATGTGAACATGACCCATTTGTAAACCCCATTTGTAATGTGAGCAGAAACACACTTCTTGGGAAGATTTTGCAATTTCCCAAACTTGTATTTGCATTTGAAAGTGTGTGCTTGTGCAAATCCCTGTAAAATCTGCATTTCACGCTTTACCCTATTGAGGACAATTTGCATTTTTGATCAGAAAAAAAAGCATTTTAAAAAATGTATATTTTTTTTGAATGGGAAAAAACCCACCAGATTTGGGGGGGGCAGGGGGAAATGACACTCGTGTTCAGAAACACAAGCAAGGCAAAATGAGCTTTGAGGAACAATTTGGAGAGCCTCAAAGAGCTTGAATAACATGATTATATAAGCCTATCCTCTTGGGGTTTAGAAAACTGTTGTCACTTCAAGAATATCTTAGCGTGTACTAATATAAAATGAGAAGAGGCTTTGCCCAATGTTTTTCAGGAGGGCAGTGATAGTAGAGGGCAGTGGTAGTAGAGGGCAGGAAGGAAATACTCAAACCAAACCACTTTAAATGGCATTTTTGCTAGAAAGCTGGGGTACAAAACAAATCAATAAACCTTACCAAATTAATGACTGGTAATACTCAAAACCAGTCAGCTCAGAGGCAGGATGGGCCATATTGAGATAACCTGATACCTTGCATCTCCAATAGGGTCGCCCCTTATGACTCCCCCACCCCAAATAGGAAATGCTAGTCATTGCTAGACTAGATAGGCAAACAGTCAGATCTGATAAACAGCTGCTTCCTTTGCTGGAATACTCACCAAAGCTGCATTGTAACAAAAGAAGGGTTAGTTGCCCTTCTTAGCAGGAAGTCTTTCTCCCTAACCTCAGATGTGTGTGTGTGTGTTAGTGTTGGTTGTGACTATGCACATGTGTACAGACACTGTTCTTTATGCCACTTTATGCTGTTATGAATAAACCTCAGACATCCTCATCATTGTCATCATCCTCATTGTAATAAACATCAACATTCATTTATTGGATTTATCTCCTGCGCTTATCATTCCAAGATTGTACAATGTACCTATCAATAAGCATCATACAACATCAATAAGATACAACAAGCACATTTTAAAATAGCAAATAAATATAGCCGTACTTTATAATCAAAGAGGTAATAATCAAACATAATTATTTACAGCCTACTAAAAGTTATAAAAAGTATCTAAGAGCTTTCCTAAATCATCATCAAAAAGAGATTTGATATTGCATTTGGAACAGAAGGTCTGTAAGGTGATGTTCAGCAGGTAAGTTTCATTGCATAATCCACTCAAGGTGCAATAATGACATAGAGATCCTGCCACACACACACAACCTTTACATCTACTTCCACTTAAACACTTATCAGGGTCTGATTAGTCTCATATTCACAATTAGAAGTCAATAAAACATGTTTCCAGATTACTATAATTTACCTCTGACTTGTTTTCAGTAGATCAACATATTTCACTACAATAGTGAAAAAGATGGAGAAGCTGCAACTTAATTTTTTTTAAGTATGTAACACAGTATTCCTGCAGAAAATATCTATATCTATATCTATTTAAGTACCCAACCCAGCTATGATTGAGAGTGTTAACTGTGGAATCAGGTTTCACCAATGAAAATCTCCCTCATAATTTGGCTTCAGTGTTGTCTGGAAGGGAATCGTGCCACCCCTTGAATCACCAAAATCACTTCCTGCATCACCCTAGGATTTCTTTGGTGGTCTTTCATGTAACTGTTGAAGACGACCAACCCTGTTTAGTTTTGGAGACCAAACCAGATTCCAGCCTAAGACTGGTATGGCTGTAAGTCATATTACTCACTGGGGATATTTAGTCATATAATAATAATAATAATAACAATAATAATAATAATAATAATAACAATTTATTTCTTACCCGCCTCTCCGTCTGGATCGAGGCGGGGAACAACAACATGATAAAATACATAAAACTAATTAAAAACATGACAATTATTATTAAAACTGCATTAAAACATCCTAAAACATCCTAAAAACATTCTAAAAATTACACTGGATATGCCTGCCGGAAGAGAACAGTCTTTATAGCTTTCTTAAATTCTAAAAGACTGTTAAGTTGACGAGTTTCCTCCGGCAGGTCATTCCACAGTCTGGGAGCGGCAGAAGAGAAGGTCCTCTGGGTAACGGTTGTCAGCCTAGTCTTGGCCGACCGCAGTAAGTTCTTCCCAGAGGACCTGAGCGTGCGGGGCGGATTGTACGGGAGAAGGCGATCCCGCAGGTAACCTGGACCCAAACCATGTAGGGCTTTAAAGGTAATGACCAACACTTTATACTTCGCCCGGAAACTAATTGGCAGCCAGTGGAGCGATTTTAAAGCTGGCGTAATATGGTCACTCCTAGATGTACCGGTGGCCAACCTGGCTGCCATATTTTGAACTATCTCTGAGAAGGGAGGCCATTAAAATGTTTTAAGCAAGTTCAGAATATTTTGTTTTTCAAATTATTTGGAACTCATTTGAGAAGGCTGAGAGTGGAGTGGCACATGTTTTTGTTTTTTAAACCAACACACTATAGTCAATAATAACTTTAAATTAAAATGCAATGACTCTTACCTATTTTTCCCTTTGGGTTATATTTTGGGTGGGTGGGGAGCTGGGTTCAGGCGTAGAAAGAAACGTGTCACCAGTGGTGCATGAGGCTTCCAAAATTCAGAGTATTGAAGGAGAACCTGATCTCTTATTGTTCAGCTCTGTAGGAGGAGGAGTGTCTGCAGAAAGAGAAGGTGTTTCAATAAAGATAGCATATTGAGCAGGGGTGGGCAGGCTTTGGTGGTCTGGGGGCCCATTTCCTCGCCAGCCCCCCTCCACAAGTTGCACCCCCACAGTGCTGAAAATAATATTTTTTTAATGGCATCCATGGAATGGAGTACCCAAACAGTCAAAATGAACTTGTTTCCACGCTAATTTTGACCTTTTGATACTCTGTAGCCCCTATGGATGCCACCCCCTTTTTAAAAATAAATAAATGAATAAGTGAATTTGGGGGCAGCGGAAACCACAGTGGAGTGCATATATAAACCACAGGCCATATGTTACCAACCCCTGATATAGCCCCCCTCTACAAGATTTCGGTTTGACGCCTGGTTTCCCAATTATGCGCATCTTCTCTCAATCGCTTTTACGCCTAATCCTATACATGGGAGGTGTTGAAGCGCATTACGGGCTGTATGAAAGGCATTTTAAAGTTTTTGACATGCTGAGAATTGCATGCAAATGTTGCTGAAAGTAATGCGCTTTGTCCCAGAGAAACTCCCCAAACCAGTTCCCTCCCTTTATTCTCCCCACCCACCAGAATCTCCCGCCTTTGGTTTCCTAGGTTACCTGAAAGGAATGAGCTGATTAACATGTTCGGGTACCTGTCTTCCCCCCTCCTTAGCCCGATTGCCATGACCTCCTCAGGAGTAAATGGGAATGTGTCTCGCACACACACACACACACACATACACACACCAAAACAAACAGGGGGATGCTGCTTCGATCCTTCCCCCTCCACTTCCCAGCGAGCTCAACAATTGTAAAACATACACACACACACACATACAACTCAGCTCAAGAACTCAGCAAGAAGCGAGGGAAAGTTATGTCTGCTGATGGCTAATTATACGCACATCCACACATCCTTCCTACCCCCTTTACTTCTCATAAAACCACCTCCATCTGGCCCCGTGTCTCCATGTTAAAAATATTTCATCAGGGTACTTCAAAGAAACTTTATTTTTGGTTCACTTTGGGTCACCTCTTCTTGGAGCTTCCATCCAGAGAGACGGACTACAAGGAGGAAGTTGCCAAGAGGAGAGAGGAAAGGAAACTAAACCAAAAAGTGGGAGGTTTTCTCAGTGAAGGGGCAGTTCTATGCATGACATTATGACCACAGTCCAACCCCTGATCGTTAATGCGCCTCCTCAGAAAGTTGTTTACACGGACATTAGGCGCTCTTACTCCCACCGTAAATTAAAACTCGCTATTTAACGCGCATTCGAAAATGCGAATAATCGGAGAGAAAACGTGCCTGAGCCCCTGATTTGCGCTCCGCTCTTGTAGAGGTAAATTTCCTAATGCACCTTGAAAGAGCTTTAAATCGCTCTTGTAGAGGCACCCATAGAGAGAACTGAATAATACTCTTGGTTTGTCTCTGTAGGTAGAATAGAATGATCATGCCCCCATTCCATTTATTGTCCCACAAGGCCCATTAATGGACCTGGGTAGAAGCACCAGGTAGCCAATTTCTGCAACTGCAACATAAGGTAAAGAGGTGAAACGACAGCTAGAGATGGCTGAGTTTTACAATGCTTTCCTCATTTTGGACATTAACCAATTTGTTCCAAAAACAAATGAGAAGAAATCACATAATTGTCTAAGCCAATCCAAAAGAGCTCAGAAAAATTACCTGTCTGTCTCAGTTCCTTCTCCCGTTCCTAAAACATCCAATCTTCCACTTGCATTCTGAAGCAATACAATCCTAGGAGGTGCTGTAAAACAAGATTATTTATACAGGGAGGGGGGGAAAGGCATATCAGTCCTCTCACTTATGAAAAGCTTCAGTCAAAAAGCTAATCTTATTCCCATCCAGAGGACAAAACATGAGAGAAAACCAGCACATGATGGATTGGATCCAGATTTCATCACACTTACAGTAGGCCAATTGAAAATAATTGGAATGAGGTTGAAAGATAGTGCATATTTGAATTTATGTTTTAGAGAACTTAATCTCTGTATTATGTTTTTAAAGTCTGAACGTGTCTGCTCAGGTGCCTTTCAGTAGAAAGTATATTTAATTAATTAAATGAATAAATACATTCTTAATGCATAGTTTGGCTCATGAATGATCAATATTAAAACTCACACTTTCCCCTTCTTTCTAGTTGATAGAAATCCTGCATTCTTTGAGAAAACCACTGTTTTGTTTCTTCTTTGGGAATGACAGGATTTAAGAATGATGGCATAACCATAGAGTTTGGGTTTCTAACCTTGGGTTCTAACCTTGAAGAAAAGGGAACATTGAGTTCCAATCCTGACACAACCTCTCTTGTTAATTCCTCATCTGAAGATCTATTTCTCTGTGCAGCATCATAAAACCAAAACAATAAAACAGTGATAAAGAACTGCTGGCACCTTGTGGTAAAATGCTTGAATGGACTTTTAAATACTGACTTGAATTATTAATCACATGAATTGTTGAGAGTTCAAGTTCATAACAAGATTTTGGTGTCTAAGATTTTATCCTCTCTTCGACCTGGTTTCTATACCTAGTTCTGTTCTTAAAGCAACCCTCCCTCGACCTGGTGCCCTCCTGATGCCCAGCATTGCTGACTATTGGACATGCTGCCTGTGACTGATGAGAGCTGAAGTCCAAAATATGTGGAGGACACCATGTTGGGGAAGGCTGCCCTAAAGTAAAGATGGTGGAGGAATCTGTCAGTGGGGAAGTCAAATCTACTGACCTCGCCACCAGCTACTGTATGCAAGTGTCTCCTTCTCCATCCAGGGGCCTGGGAGGGAGAAGGAGAAACTGGTGCACAGTGAGCCACACAGCTGAGAGTCTGTAGGTTCTGGCAGGGAGCTTGCAGCTCCAGGTAAATCCATTAAGCCCCAAGATGGCTGGATTTCCCCATGCTGGACAGCCCTATGCTAAAACAACAAAGTTTTTTGTGAACCGCCCAGAGAGCTTCGGCTATAGGGCGGTATAAAAATGCAATAAATAAAATAAATAAATAATAATACTTTAGGAGCTCCATCATACCAGCGGTTTAACACGCTCTCGCCACGTCTGATATCTAGTTTTGCAGCATGGGACTCACATGATGTCGTCCTTGTTCTGCCCCATCTCGCCTCTTTTCCCCTGTTTTGCATATTATTTTGGTACTGGAAAAATCTGGACTATTTCCCCCAAGCAGATTTAATGAGCCCTTAAGCCTCCGTATATAGCTGTCCTCTTGCTTTTTCCTTTGTTGGGGGCATGTGCTTTGAGAGAAGGGGCAGGGTGGCATGGAAGAGCAAACAAGCAAAAGGGAAGTTTCACAATGCAGCACAATACCTCAAACCCACGTGAAAGGGACCATTAACTTGACGCGCTTATGAAATGGAAGTAAAAAATACGGAGGCAAACCGGGGGGAGGGGAATAGGTGTGATGGAGCCCTACATCTGTAAAGTGCACTAAAAAATGAATATTGCTTATTTTTCAATTTTCCTAAATGTTGTGTATTTTCCCACCTGGAAAAACCTGGTAAAAAACAGTCTTTTTTCCCATGGCTTCAAAATTTCAGGAATTTCTTTTACATATTTAGTAGGAAAACCCAAGGGATTGCCCAGTATCTTCCTTCCATTATTTTCTCTGTGTGCATGTGGAAAAGAAATGACAGATGTTTGAGAAACACATATCAGAGCTTTCTTGGGTGCATGGAACTGGTTTTTCAGTTCTTGATCCTAACCAAAGGACCCACTAAAAAGAACACTAATGTGGCAGTTAATATGATGTATTCAATTTGCTCATTTGCAATCTTCTTATTTGCAAGTAATTTATGTAAAGTGCAAAGAGCAGAATTTCCAAACTTTCAGATATGTCAACGCTTCCCTTTTTGTCACCCTTCCCCCCTTTGTATGATTTTTTCTGTACACCGTTCCAAGATCCTAGTGATATAGGGCAGGATATAAATGTTTTATTAAATAAAATAAAATAAAAATCAACAAACAAAAATTAAAAGGAATACAACAACACCCTGCTTGCTGGGTGGGACAGCCTATTTTAAAAGTTTGCATTTCTGGATAATGTATTCTTGATCCATTAATACTGTGGCTGGTTTAGATGCCTGTGGCTAGAATTATGTTTTATTGTAATTCTCTCTTTAAAAAGACAATGTTTTCAGTATAAGGAAACTAAGAATCCTTCAGAATCCTTCAGAATCCTTCAGAATGTGCAACCTCTTTTTACCACATGAAGCTGGATTCACTAATTTGGGAGTGGAGGAATAACTTTGAATTGATTTGTTTACAGTTGTGTGAATCAACTCCTGTTGAAAAAAAATATATAAATCACTTTGTTATTCTAATTTAGCCTTCAGCAATCTGGTCCCCTTCAGACATGTTGAACAACGACTCCCAGCATGCCCCAGCCAACTGGGCCATGCTGGGAGCTGTACCCCAACACATCTGGAGAACACCAGGTGGTGGAAGGCTGATCTAATTAATAATAATATCAGGCACCATAATTTAGTTTTGAAAGTCAGAGAATATATATTATGGAAATAAATGTAACCAGGTTTTTAAAATAATAATTCAGAACAGGTAAAGCAATATGTTATGTTAGACTAAGTTTTGTTGCTGAAAGAGTGTGCAAGCTTTCAAAATACGCAGAACTCATCAAACAGAATCAGAAACTTGAAATCCAGCCTCTTCTTACACCAACACCATGTGGTTTCAGAACAGATCAGCTATTTTTTTTTATAGATCATCACTGAAGGAAAACCATCACACTCAAAGTGCCCTGCTTGTTAAGGGCTGTCAGTAGTGTGCTGTAAAGTCTTAACAGCTGAAGATGCAGAACAAACCAGACTGACAACCGAAACAGAATTAAAATAAACCAAACCAAACAGAAGAAAGACAAAAGTCAGCTAAAGTTTTAAAGATAATCAGCCTAATATTAGTTGGGATTAATGGCTCTCAGAGTGTGATCCGATACTTGCCAAACTCAGGCATATCACCAAAGATAGTGAATCAAAACACAAGAGGCTTTCTTCAGAGCGATTCCTGATGCGGTCTCTAGGGACCCTTGCCTGTGGAGCCAAGGGCAAGCTATCCTAGCTAATCTCGATAGCCACCAAGGGGTTATATATCATACGACCGCTGTGAAGTTAGATAAAACCAAATGTTTGCCTTGCATGAGCATAAGATTAAAATGAAGGAATCCTGATGTTTAGTGAAAACAGTTTCCTTGGGAACACTGGAATCATTTTACTGTGCGGCATGATGTAATTAGCTTGGTTCAACATTTAAAGTGGGGAAACCATGTGTGTATAAATCAAAAAAATATTTCAACTGCCCAATCCTAGGCACGTTGACTTGGGAGTTATCAAGTAAATGGGGCTTGCTCTCTAGAAAGCGCAGCTAGGATTTTAGCCCATTGGCTTTCATTTTGTCCTTATTCAAGTCCATGCTTAAACCTGAGTTAAATGATTTGGATTCCTTGGTTTCAACAAAAGGAAAAGAAAGAGACTGTGTGAGGGCATGCAGCCAAAATGCATAAAATTATGAGTTGGCTGGAAAGAGTGAGCAGGGAATAGTTGCTTACCCTTTCAGATAATATGAAAAGTATGAAAAGGGCACCACATGAAAATAACACATAGCAGGTTTCAAACAAACAAAAGGATTGTTGTTTCCGCACATAGGTGACCTGTGGAACTCTTTGCAAACTGAAGAAGAAACAGCCAACACAAATATGGAGTTTTAGAAAGGAGTCGGTAACTTCAAGGAAGAAGGGAATATCAATACCCACTTAAAAAAATCTCTGTACTTTCTGTTTTCCTGTGGTAGGAGCTTCAACCTTGAATTTGTTTACATAAGTAGGGGGTGGATTAAAGGTTGAAGTGGGTTACAATTGAGTCAGATTGCCTAGGGATGATCAGGGGTTCTAGTATCTTCTCTATTTCACTTCAGTGTAGGAATTGTTCACTTCTGTTTCAGTTCAGGAGGAATCAACATCAGTGAAGTATGAAAAGTTAAAAATTTACTGCTAGCACGCTGATAGATGATAAGCAAGATGGAAGGCTAAAACTAGGCTGACCATATGAAAAGGAGGACAGGGCTCATGTAACTTTAACAGTTGTAGAGAAAAGGGAATTTCAGCCAGTGCCATTTGTATGCAATTAGTCCCTGGTGAAATTCCCTCTTCAACACAACAGTTAAAGTTGCAGGCACTATACTAGAGTGACCAGATACAAAAGAAGGCAGGGCCCCTGCAACTTTAACTGTTGTGATGAAGAGGGAATTTCACCAGGAACTGATTGCATACAAATGACACTGGCTGAAATTCCCTTTTCTCTACAACTGTTAAAGTTACATGAGCCCTGTCCTCCTTTTCATATGGTCAGCCTACTAAAACATACAGAAACTGTTCATGCAAAGAAAGGTTGGTTGCTTTAACTATTCATAGTGATAAAAAAATGCACCAGTATCTCACAGTTTGTTCCACAGCAAGAGACACAGTCTATGTTGCATAGTTTGCATATGTTTGACAGTGCCAAGTCCAGGTTTTTGAGGGCCATTGGTCAAGACACCTTCAAAAGGTCCCCCCTCTCAGTGAATCTACCTTATCATCAGGGTTGTCACCATCTGCTTTTGCTCATCATCCTCTTTCTCAGCATCGCTGCCACATGCTTGCTTGGCAGGTGGAGAGCCAGTGAACAAGTAGGTAGTGGTATCTACTGCTTGTCTTTCTCACCACCACCATAGTCTGGGCCAGAGTGAGAGGCAAGTGAACGAGCAGGTTGCAATGGTGTAGACTGGGAGCAAGTCCAGAAGGCTGTTGTCAATGGACCACTGCTAGGGTGTGGATACTTGGCAGGTGCCCACTATGCCTATCTTGAAGCTGGCACTCATGCTTGAAAGCAGTTTGTCTACAGGGCTTCTGTTAAAATTGAATGGAAGAGTACAAAGGTAACATGTAAAAGCCTTCAGATTTTCAGGTAAGGCTGACCCATATGGCTCTTCCATCAGTCCTTGGCGAAAAGAGCACTTGAGCAAATTCAAATATGAAACTTGTCATCTGATCAATCAGTTTTATCATGAGATGGAGTTATGAGGGTCATAATCATTGTCTTTTCTCTTCATCTAGCATTGGAAATGGATCATTCTGTAAGATAGATCAATTAAGTTGCAATCCTATGAACACTTACCTGGAAGTAAACCTCATTAAACACAATGGGAGAATCTAATGGGCCGCTTCATTCCCGTCAGTTCTTTTCTGCCCCACTGATTCGGTTGTGAAGGGGTGGATCTTGCCAACTGAGTTGTGCAAGCAGGACCCACCACTTACATGAGGGAGATTTAGCACTTTCTAGGGGAAGCCCTGAAGTAAGTAGAAACAGTTATTTCTGGAATGAGGCAGGTTGACTGAGCATGTTCCACTGATATGTCTCCTTCCAGAAACAAGCATTTCCACTCATTTCAGCTTGCCCTGGAAGCACTAATGTGACATTGTACAAGCAGTGAGAGATGCTTGTGAAATGCAATTGCAGGGCAGAAGAGATTCAGTGGAGGCAGAAACACCACGTTGGATTCTTCCCAGTGGAACTTACTTCTGAGTTAACATGCATAGAATTGTGCTGTTATACAGCTAAGCTAAATTTGAATACAGGTGCCATTTTGTGATGTGAGGTATGTGAGGTAGAGGCAAAAACAGCCAAACAGTTTTCCTCACTAGTCTTGAATGTTACTCATATTGTCAACAGTACATTTTCATTTCAACACATGGTTCCGTTTCCTTGTTATGTTACAATTTGGAGTAGCTTTGAGATGAATTAATGTGAGAAAACCATCCTACCGTCTCTCTCTCTCTCTCCCGTGTGTGTGTGTGTGTATTGATTGATTATTTTTCAGAAATTGCTAGACTATGTATAAACATGTACATTTAATTTTTTAAAATCTGAACATTTGGACCACATGGCTCAAATACAGTAATTGGATACAGAAGACATAATTTCCAGGTCACAAGTACATACTGCCTTAAGGTATTTTGCCTATATAGTCCTATATTGAAAAGGGCAGGCAGATTTCTCGCCCTATTTCCTATGGGGCAAATGTCAAGGCAAAAAGAAACCCCCGCTCCACCTGACACTAACTGACTTTGACAATCTCCCGAGAGTTACAGGATGGACTAGGAAGAAGGCTTAGTAAACCTCAGGAGGGTACTACTTCCTCAGTTCATCATCATTGGGGTACATTGGTATGAGGACTTGGAAGAATATTTCACCATTTCATATCTGAAAGTTATTCCAACATTCAGGCCATACTAAAAGATATGAATCACACATTTGACCCCCACTGTAGGTTCTTAAAACAACGAATGCATTACAGTTTGAAATGGTATTTTTTCCCCACTAACTGCAGATTTGAAATAGCCTATGATCCGTTATTTCGTGAGAGTATGTGGTGAGGGATTTTGGCTGTGCTTTCAGATTCAGAGCCCAAAAAGATGTTATTCAGGAGATCTGCCATCATGGGCTCCATCACACCCATTCCCCCCCACCCGGTTTGCCTCCGCATTTTTTAACCAGCATTTCAGAAACTCCTCCCTTTTACAATCGTAGCTATACCGGTGAACTCTCTTTTTGCTCTCCTGCTGCTATTGTGCCTGCCCCTCCCCGCCCCTTCTCCTTCCCCCTCCAGTTCATTGGTTCTTGTCATTGATGGACATTGTGATGGAGGTGGCAGCCTTCCCCCTCGCTCATTGGAGCTCCTATTAGAATGTACAAAAATGCTTACATCTGCGTTTTTTTTAAAGATAGAGAGATGAAACTTGGGATCTTGAGAGCTCTTAAGTAGAGCTTTAGGCATGCCAAGTTTGAATCAGATAGGTCCCTGCCTTGATTTTTAGGAATTTTTAAAATGGAAATTAACCAAAATGCTTACATCAGCATAATCTTTAAAGATAAAGAGATGAAACTTGGGATCTTGAGAGCTCTTAAGGAGATCTTTAGGCATACCAAGTTTGAATCAGATCAGTTTATCCCTTGAGTTTTCAGATTTTTTTTTATTTCTCCCCTTTAAACCCTTTTCCTGATAGTTCACCAGTGCAATCTTCCACCAGTTTGCATTTGTGAAGGCTCACTTTTCCTTTCTTTTGATCGTGCAAAGCTGAGTATCTCCAGTTCATAAAATAGAGATCTGCTGGTTCCCTTACTCCAGAGTAAATCTCATTTATTTCAACTGCATTGACATCCAAGTCATATTAAAATCCATTGCAGGCTTACCTTTGAGTAAACCCCCATTGAACAGGGAGAGACTTACTTCTGAGTAAACAGAAGTAAGACCTCAGAAGTAAGCATAGGGTTGCAGAGCACTTCTTTCCAGTTTGCTGTTTTAGACTTTAAAAAAAGCTTCTGAGTGACCACACTATTAAAAGTCAGTTCTATACATGTTTACTGAGAAGTAAGTCTGCTTGCATTGGCTGCCTGTATGTTTCCAAGCCCGATTCAAGGTGCTGGTTTTAACCTATAAAGCCTTACATGGCTTGGGACCACAATATCTGACAGAACGTCTCTCCTGACATGAACCAACCCGTACACTACGGTCAACATCTAAGGTCCTCCTCCGGGTGCTTACTCCAAGGGAAGCTTGGAGGATGGCAACAAGGGAGAGGGCCTTCTCTGTGGTGGCCCCCCAATAATGGAATTATATCCCTGATGAGGCCTGCCTGGCGCCATCACTGGCACCAGGTCAAAACTTTCCTTTTCTCCCAGGCATTTTAACAGCTTAAGTTGAGTTTTTTAACTGAATTTTTGGCCAGGTGTAAAAGTTTAAAATGTTTTAAATATCAACTGTTTTTATGTTTTATGGTTTTAAATTTTGTATATTGACTTTTTAATGTTCAATCTTTTAAAATATTGTAAACTGCCCAGAGAACTTCGGCTATGGGATGGTATATAAATGTTAATAATAATAATAATAATAATAATAATTCACCAGGTGCTGCATGCATACAAATGACACCTGCTGAAATTCATTTTTCTGTACAACTGTTAAAGATACAAGAGCCCTGTTCTCCTTTTAATATGGTCACCCTAGTTGAAAAACAAATCCAATCCCAGATGTCCTGCATCATGTGTGCTTCAGCCCTCTGATTCAAATCATTTTTAGTACTTGCAAATGCCAGCTTGGGACTTTTCCTGCCCCTGCAAAGCTATCGTATTCCAGAAAAAAAATTGGCATCCTAATTCACAGTGAGCCATGCTCTATCTTTATAGGTAGGTAACGGTCCTCTATGGTTCTGTCCATTATAAAAATATAGGACACCCAAGTTGAAGTGAATACTGAATAACTCCACATGGTTTTTGCACTGGTCTGTGACTGAAAGGGTTCACTGGAAGCAATTTGCAAAGAAGTTCTTAGGAAACCACCTGGATGGTTATTTTAAATTAAAAAAGGAAGAGATGCCACATTTTTTTAAAAAAAGGTTTTTTTAATGCTAGGTTTAAGTCTTTGTACATGTGATAGTCATTAAAGCTTATTTAACCCTGAAATTTGCTGGCCCTCAATTCCACAGGGACTAGAAGGATCCTGGGTTGAAAAGGAAGAATAATGTCTGTATGAAAATGAGACTTCCCTCAGTGGAGAACAATTATTTGAGAATTATTTTAGACCATACAAATGGCAAAGTAATATATGCATTTCGCCCCAACTGACGTAGACTTTGTAAAGTTGGGGTACCAGCACAGCCCACAAAATAGTTCACACAAAGTACCTGGATTTTAGCTGATTTGATCCCATTCTAATCAGTGGAACCAACATCAACCAAAATCCAAGCATTCCATTTGTGAATTGTAGCTGTAGTATAGAAATGTATCCTGCACCAATTGGTAATCAGTTAGTGAAAAAGTTGCTAGTGGTGATCACTTTGCAAGTCTTGATCCTAAGCATATTTACTGGAATGCAAGTCCCACTTATTTCAGGGAAACAGTAAGAAAGTTTAGTATTCTAGTGTTTATGTGTCAGTGTTTAAAAACATAAATTTCATTAAATAATGAATTCACATGCTAGGTTTTTAATTTTTTTTAATGTTATTCATGTACTAGCTTCAGCTGATCGTGCTTTTGCCAAATAATCCAAGAGTGATGTGATTTTCAAAACATAGATATTACTGGTTGCACAGACACCGGGTTTACAGCCAGAGCTGTGGAACTGTAACTCTTGCTTACATCAGGCAGCTGTGATGTCTGCCACACCACCCTTTCCCCAAGGATGAGATATGCTGCAGGGAGGGGGCTGGGTACATTCCTCAGCTAGTCTGCAACACTAGAGCCATGGGCACTGTACTGAAGATGGATCCCTTTAGAATTAAAGCATCCTTTGCTTCCCATTACCACAGCCCTCTTCTTCCATGTGCGTGGATGTTAAAAATATGAGGATTGTAGAAAGTGATAGAAAGGAATAGAATTAATACACACATGAAAAGGTATGGCATTGGTATCTGAGTGGAATTTCCTCTGGACTACAGGAAAGTATTCATCATGTACAGGTCACAGGAAGGAAAATGGGAAAACAGTGTTTCCTGTAAGAAGCGGGCGGGTAGAATCAACAGACCTTGAAAATACCTGAGTTGGAAGTAACTTTTTCATGCCCTCAATCCAATGTCAATTTGTTTTAATGCCCTTTAAGCATTTAACCCCGGCGAAAAACACATGTTGATTCTCTGATTCAAGATTTACTCTGCGCTTAATCTCCTGGTTGCCAGTGTAGTAGAGACTACAGAGAATATGAATGAAGTGATTAAATTGAATATATCTATTTCCAAATAGATTTAGAAAAGGATGAAGTGCTTTATTAATCTTTTCTTAATTTTATGAAACCTATTAATTCTGATAAAACTCTGAACTCACTGATTTTGATATTTCCATTTAAAATACCTTTGATTTTGAAGGGATTCTGTAACATAAGACAATCTTCCTAAACACTCGTTAGTACAAGCCCAGTCTTATACTTTTCACAGAGCCACCAACCACAGGAAACTCAACACTGATGTATAGAAATTGGTTATACTTTGGTAATTTTCCTGCCCTACCTCGAGATGCTAAGGACCAAACCTGGTAACTTCTACATACAAAGCAGGTGTTCTACCGCTGAGCAATGGCCCCTCCCATACCATCTGGAGAAATTGCCATGCGGATCTGGCAAAGAATAGACAAAGAATGGAGTGATATCCAAAGAATATGGGACTGTCCTTGTGCACCCACATTTTTCTTATGCTAGCAAAAACATGTGACTGCAATGTGCTTTGAGCAACAAATGACAAATCTTTCCTGATTGTTTGGACTGGGAGTCGGGAGATCTGGGTTCTAGTCCCCACTCAGCCATGGAAACCCACTGGGTGACTTTGGGCCAGTCACAGACTCTCAGCCCAACCTACCTCACAGGGTTGTTGTTGTGAGGATAAAATGGAGAGGAGGAGGATTATGTACGCTGCCTTGGGTTCCTTGGAGGAAAAAAAAGGCGGGATATAAATGCAATAATAATATACAGTGCTGAGTGAACCTCTGCTTGTGGGGCTACAGCAGGTAAGGCTGGACTACAGTCTGCACTAGAGATGGCTGAAGTCCACACTCACTTCAGAATAACTCAGAAAGGACCCGAGATATTCTACCCACATTCAGAAGATCTCAGATCATTTTTCAGAGCCTATCTGGGGCCTGGAAAAATGGCCTGCCTCTCTCTCAGCCATTTAATTTCCCTCTATTGAATGTAATGGAACAACATTCCTTACATTTAACGAGGGGAAATTAGAAGGCTGCATGGGCAACAACTGGATGGGAGCTTATCTCCCCATGTACGACCTGCATATGAAAACATGTGCATGAGCACTGAAAGCCCTGTCTGCCATGACTTAGGCTGCAGCTGCCGAGTGTCTTTTGAACTGTCATAGTGCGTGATCAGACAATTATACTTTCTAACATATCTTTAACCAAAAGAAAGGGGGGAAATCGGTAGTTTTTAAATCAATGCAAAATAGACTACAGCAATGTAAATGAATATAGCACTCAACACACAGAGTGCAGCCTTCATCAATGAGTGGTGGCGGGGTCTCAGGCAGCGATCTTAGGTCCGGACCTAGAGATGTTATAAGCCTATCCATATGTTTAACTGTGAAAGTTTGGAGGGTATGTTGAATAATAAGAGTTCACTTTTTAATCAATGAAATCCAGTTAGTGTCCTTCTACACATGAAAGCACACTGTCAGTAGAACAGGAAGGGGGAGAATTCTACCTCCTCCCTGCAGGCCCCCATGGCCTCCCAAATTAGGGGAAAATAGGAGCTACAGGAAGAAGTGTAGTGGAAACTTGCCTTCCCCTCCAAGTGCAATGTTGGATCTCACCCACTCATTTTGCTTTGATCATATTTAAAAAGCTTTTCTAAGGACACTATCCTATGCATACAACTCCCAGCATTCCCCAGCCAGCACGGCTGGCTGGAAAATGCTGGGAGTTGTACAACTTTTTTTCTGTCTACACATGCATAGGATTGTGCCCTAAACTGCCCACCTAATTTATTTATTTTTATTTAAATTTATAGCCCACCCTAAACCTTACAGTTCCAGGTAAGGGTAAATATATATGAATAAAATAACCACCATCAAATGCTCAATCCAAAACATTAGGATTAGTATTTCTTCAAGTTCCAGCATTTTTTAAAAATAATCTCATTGATTCTTATTTAATTCTGTCTTTTGAAGCATATATTCTAAACAATTCCCCTAAGCACCACCTAGTTATTTAATTCGGTTTCCAAGACCTGCATTCATAAGAAAACTAATGAAAAAATATTTAGTAACCCTTTTTCACAAGAGACTTGCAATTTTTATATTTTATTATTTTATTTATACTATTTATACCCTGCCCTTTAAAAATATTTTCCCCCTCAAGACGGCTAAGAAATAAAAAGATGCTTCTTCTGAATGTGGTTGAATTAAAGTAGCTTGTAATGCCTGGAAATAAAAGAAAGCTTAAGGGTGATTAAACTTCTTTTTATTATGTTACAGAAGATGAGAAATCAATAACTGGTCATTCAGACATAAATGACTTATGCAGGCCAATGACACAATGAACCAAACTTTATAACAACTACATATGATACTGTCAAGCTACCAGCTTCAGTGGCGCCAGTAATAATTATGGCGGATCACCTCTAGTTCAGAGCTGCTTCACTTGATAAAGCTGTCACTTTCAGTAGCCACACAGTATTGGTATCAATTGAGTTTGCCTGAATAGGATATGCCCTCTTTTATCTCCCTTCTCATCCTTTCCCTATCCCTAAATATTATTCCCCGGAAGTAGCTAAAATTTGTAACAGAAATCAAGCAATTTGAAACTGTCAGTAGCCAGAGGAGAAGCATTCCTGAAATCCAGTGATAGCCATGCCCATCAACCTGTAGGAAGCGATTAATTTTACTGGGGGTACTTCCAGATGGAGGGCTCCTAGCAAAAGGCATTGCACTATTCTGTCTTTTCTTTCCTGACAGATTATCTGCAGTTAGAGAAAAGACAGATGAAATGGCAGGAAAACAAGGCAGAGTTACAAGTTGAAGACATTGTCATCTGTGCCTCTGTAAAATTCTGTGGATGAGGCAGGGCGATGGCATCATAAATATAGAAGTATTTATTCTACACTTCTGTAAGGGGAACATTTATGAGACCCAGCACCTCTGCATTGGGGTTATTAATGCAGCAACTGTGATTACAGCATCTTGAAAAGGGGCCACTGTGATTACAGAAATCACAAGGTGCTTTCACACCACAGTACTTTTGCATTCTCCACAAGTCTTTCTCTTACGTTAGATTAGAATTGGTGTGGTCACATGCATATCAGTGTGTTATTGCTTCCCTTACTCTCCCGTAATTTATGCCCCACAATCACCTGTGAAAGCTAGAACTGAGTGGTAAACTGTTGGTGAGTAGTCTCTCTGACCAAGCCCCCACTTCTTAACCTTCACTAGACATGTATGTGCAAGCAATCATGCACATTAGAGCTTGCTGTAGAAACAACTGGTGGCAGTTGGTTGTTTTCCCCCCTTTTCTTTCTGGTGCCTCCAAATGTTCAGAAAATAAGAAAAGCTTCTTGATTCTTGCTTCTAACCCCCAACTGCAGAAAATAAAAAACGTGAGGAGCTCCATCAGGAGAGGGGAATACCAAATCAGTGCTAGTCGTTTACCGTTGAAGTCAACATAGAGCACTCAGAATGGTTTTAAAATGATGGCAACAGCAGAGTAACCCTGTTTTAAAATGGGTAATGGTAAAGAGGCAGGTAAAGGAGAGAGTCAGAATTCCTGCCAGGTCACAAAACACATCTACAAACCAGGTGCAACTTCAAACACCCTTTACATGATAGAAGAGCAATTATGATAGAAGTTAACACTTTGCCATTTCAAAACAAGCAAACAAATTGAAAAGAAGCCTGAAATGAAAATAAGGAACTGCCAACCAGCTATGAAAATGGATTAAGAAATGTTGTGTGGCTTTTCAACAACAAATGAGTGAGGGGGAGTGCCTGATAGGACAGCCCCATGTGGAGGTGCCAAGTCTCAGAAACCACATTTCCACATCACTATCGCTAGTCTTCTGGCCTGTGCCTTCCCGAGAGCCTCAGGGGCCCGATTACATATCAATTGCTCCCACGATTGGTCTTAAAAACACGACACTCCAATTTCATCCGACAAGGCGTCTTAGCAGATATGCCTACACTCACTTCCCTATAAGCCCAAGCATATTTCAAATAGGCCTCCTCCACACGGGGCGTTTAATGAGCCTTGAAGGCTCATTATAAATTTTACCTACACACGAGCGGAGCGCAAAACGGGCGTACAGGCGCGTTATCTCCCCGATAATGCGCATTTTCGAACGCGCGTTAAATAGCGACTTTTATTTTGCTCCGGCCGTTAAAGCGCATTTTCGCTGTGTGAACAAGCGATTATGCGCATTAACTACCTGGAAAGCGCTTTTTGGGCATCTTTTAATGCGCTTCGCCACTTCTCGCCGCCTCCCGTGCAGAGGGATTGTGAGTAAATGCGCCTCCGCGATAATGCGCATAATCGCGGAACCAGGCGCAAAGGCGCATTCTTGTGGAGGGGGCCATAGTTTTTCTCTCCTGTTCCTGCTTGTTTCGCTTTGTCTTTCTGTCCCTGATGTCTTCAGTTGCGCTCTCTCTTCCCCCCGCGCCCCCTTTCTTTCTTGAAGTTCTCAAATGTGCGGGAATGGATCTGTGCCTATGTGTGTGAGCGTGTGTGTAGCATCTTCTGAGGAAAACCATTAAATCTCCGACAGCCTCGTTCCCGGGGTTTGACTCTGATCTCTCGCAGGCAGCTGCTCAGGCCATTCTGAGGCGGCACTGTTTCTTTCTCTGTTTACCCGTTTCCAATGGCAATTGCACCACCAAGTCTCTGTGCGTCTGGAACTTCGCCTGGGGCTGTTTTGGTTACATTGAAGTTTTTTGCTTCAACTCTGCCAGATTTAAATGGTGACTTCACTAGCACGGAGCTAAAAAGAAGGGGAGGAGGGAGACAGCGTAGAGAGTAGAGGGAGCAAGCAGGCAAGCAAGCGAGGGCGAGAGAGAGGGCCAGGGCATTACATCATCAATTGGACTGGAGTCAAATGGGAAGGATATGACTCACTCGGGCTAGTTAAGCTTTGGCTCAGGTTCTGCATACACTCATTCCAGGGCTCTCATGTTCTGCACCTCAGCAGGGAATTCAGACCCAGTGATGTCCATGAGGTTTGTTTTTAATTTTCCTCTTCTGATTGCTCTCTACTATTCTTCACCATTATCACTACTACCAACCGTCCGCCCTTCTCTTCCTTTTGCCTATTTTACTCGTTTCCTCTTTGAGCACATTCTCCTTCTCTTCCCCCCGCCCGCTCTTTTCTGCTCTTCACTTGGATGGAGTTTGTTTTGTGTTACTATAAACATACTCTAGCCCTGTGGAGCAGAACCCAGGCTCTCCAGCACCCATGGGCATCGACCGAGGATCAGCAAACTTTTGAGCGAAGTTTCATTCGGCTCCTTCGCTGTGTTGCTCTTTCGTTTCTAATCAGAGGAGACAGGGAGAGAGTTAAACTGCAGGGACCAATCATTGGAATGGTGATGTAATGCTGGAGCTGCAGGGTAGTTAAGTAATGTGAGATCTAGGGGGTCAGGGTTGCAAAGCATTTACCTGCTCTCAAGGGGGTTTAAGTTTATTATCAGTTGCAGTGACTGCAACTGGCTTCAGACAGCAACCTCTAATTATTCACAGACTCCCCCTTTTTATCTTTTATTATTCAATGTAAAACTATAGTATAGTGTTTTCTTTTTCTCTCCCCCGCCCCCCCTTTTTTTTTAAAAAAATAATCCAACCTGATATTATTACAGCTGAAAATTATTTTCTGCTAGGGGTATATGTACACACACAAAGGTTGGGATCAGGGTTTTGAAAAAAGCGAGTGGGGTTGCTCTTGAAATGCAACTGGTCAATTTGAGATCAGTTAACTGCTGTCTAATAGCGTAAAAGGTTTCACTGGTAAAGATCTGCTCTCTAAGATATAACTCATTTAGGAATGTGATTTGTGTAGCATGTCCCAAAGGTGCCACTTCAGGGTTTCAAGCTAATGCTTTGCCAACGCAGTTCTGCAAGCCTTGCAACCGCTCATTTGTGTCAGTGGGGCAACGTAAGATGAATTGATTTCAGGATAGTGACTCGCTCCTGCATATTTGTATTCTTTCTCTACTTTGCAAAGAGTCATTGATACTTGTACCCTCCCATTCCAAAACATACCAGTTATGAAGAAAGCAAAAGATATACGGTTAATTCCCATGGTTTTTTGGGCTGGGTGTATGTGGAATTGCTAGTTAAGCCATGGTTTACCAAAGCTTTGTATAATATGTTTAAAAAAAAGAAAAAAAAAGAAAGAAAATTATGCATATTGGGCAGTTTTGAATAGATATGCCTGATTTCATTTTAAATTTATGATGTAATATAGTATTTGCTATGCCAGACTTTGAAGTGTAATTTTTATTCCCCCACCCTCATTGTATCTCTAAAATGTGCTGTGCAAGAGGGTTGGGCTTGATGGACAGTGTTCATGGTTTGGAGTAGCAGCAATCAGCTTAGGGACAACCATAGTTTATATGCAGCCTGCTGGAGTCAGGTGTGGTGAATCAGCGTATTTGACACTGAAAAAAAATCCATTCATTTAAAAGCATTTCAAGCCTTTTCTTTTAAAATAAGTATCTTGAAGTTCTTTACAGCAAAACAATTTGATAACAGACACATTAGCATTTTAGAAATGGACAGTACTAGGACCTGAAACTTTGCTTTCATCCTTAAATGTTGTGCAAGCTAGTAAAATCTACCTTCGGTTTCATATTTCATTGGCCAGACAGATGGATAGATTCCCTCATTTTAGATGGGCAGATTTAGATTCTTGTTCACATTCAACTCATTACCTTTTCTCTTACATCATATTCCAGTACACACTTCTAATAACAAATGCCAGAGCCATCATAAAAGGCACCTGCTCGGGTCGTTGCCTGCTAGGGGGTCCACTGCTAGTCCATGGAGTTTCTGGCCTGTACCACCCCCTACTCTTTCTTATTGCTTCTGTTCACCTGCCCCCTTCAAATAAGCTAGAAATAAGAGGAATAAGGGGGAGGAGGCTTTGCACTTTCCCTCTGGGAGGTGATGTGGGTTGGGTCCAGGGGAGAGGAAAACAAATGGGCAGCAACACCAGTGGCAAGGAGAAGATGGTGGGCATGTCAGAGAGGTGGGCATGGACAGCCTATTGCCCAAGAACACCCAGATACCAAGAAGTGATGCAGACAACTCTGCTACCAATTCGTTTTGGATGGTGTGTTTATATGTAGTTTTCTTTCTTTCGTTATTACATTTCTATACCTCCCAATAGCTGAAGCTGTCTGGGTGGTACAAAGGCCTGATGCATATGTAACGCTGCCCAAGCGCCGAACTGGGATCCTGCACTCTTCTCCCCTCTCTTGTGGTCATTCCTCTCAGTTGCAGAGTTTGCTATGGTTGGTGCTGAGCCCTAGTTGCACCATGGTTAAAAGGAGATTTGCTAACTGTGATTATGGGTATCTATGGGTAGCAGAGATGTAATAGTAACCATTGTTTGCTCCAAAACTGAAAGTGAGGGAGGAATGTGAGAGGAGAAGTGGGAGGAACCTGCAAGCCTCTAAGATGCTTCTGACTGGTTAGTGTTAATGTTAGCGTTGTATCTGTACAACTTGAATTGTAGTGCTGAACAGGGGACAGATTCTCGATAAAACATCAGCTGCAATGGACTGATTCATATAACTGAGCATTCAGTTAGACACAAATACAGAACAGTGGCCAAGACGTGTCATGCCAAAGGAACTTGTGGAAGAAACAAATTTCTTTTTTAAAAACAAACAAACATGCACACCATTCCTAAACATTTCAGGTCAATGAGATCCACCACCCATTATATCAGAAGTGGGAAAAGTCCAAGGCCAGATCTATACCTTGTGTCATATCAAGACGATCCCATCATGGTGATGTTATATCCCTCTTGCACATTGATACCTCATAGTGCACATAGTGACATTTGTAGTACTACTTTGGATAATACGGGATAAAAAGTGGGAAATAACGCTAGAAAAGTGGTCTATGTAATGTGTAATGTGCCCCAATGGTTATCAGTCCATTTCAATACCAAGAAAAAGCAGTGGTGTAAATCTAGCCCAGGTTTATCAACTAATATGGGACCAGAACAGGGTTTGTTCACATTTGAGGTTTTTATTTCTTTTTTGTGGTTTTCTTTGCTGATGGGAGTGGGCTGCTGTCATAAGTTGGGCTAGTGTTTCAGACATGGCCATCGCTGCACTTTCCAGATATCTAAAGTACCTTAAGACTACAAATGTTGTGGAGACTAATACCATGAATGCTGGGTCATCTGCTGCGCTGGGAGGAAAAGGGCTACAAATGGCCAGTCGCATCATTTCCAGATCATCACTGATCAATATTGCCTGTCTTTTCAGCAGTTTCATGTCTGGTAAAAGAGGATGTGGATGTGGCTTGTTCCATCTCACTCATCCTTTTCTTTCACCCTCCGTTCATATGCACCATGGGGCAATAGGAGTGTCTGCTGATATGGGAGGAAAGAGTGGGAAAGGTACATGATGAGCAATGGTCCTTCCTTTAGGCTCCTAAAACCTAGTTGAAATCTGCGGAAAAGGAACTCCTCCAGAGCAAGAGCTTTTCCAGAGCAGATTAGTGGGGACCTTTATTGCCACAGTGGTGGAGACTGTGAACAAAATAAAAACCTTTAGACAGCCAATGTAGTATAGTAGTTAGAGTAACCTTCCCCATCTTGGTGCTCTCCGTCATCTCCAGCCACTACAACTGTCTATCATCTCCAACCAGTAGATTGTAGAAGAAATCCACAAGCATCTCTTTTTTGTGAAGGGCTCAGCATACAATCAAATCAGTACCAGTGTTGATATATTAGATTTCTATCCTGCTTTTTGACCAGAGTCCCAAAATTGTTCATAGCATTCATAAAAATGCAATAGATCTATTGCTGGTGTTATTGGTGGTTGTTGTTGTTTTTAAAAACCCTTACATTTTAAACAAACCCCTTTAAAAGGAATTTATTAAAGTATAGATCTTATAAAAATATACCTTGCAGTGGAAAAGAAAACTATTTTACAACTCCACTGTATGTTGTGCCTTTCCTAAGAAATGAGCTCGCTTGTCTTGGAAGTTTGTCATCTAGATGAAGCGGAATCCAAATTGAGTTTCCCTCCAAATTGAAATGTTCTACTTTGGCTTCAGATTGAAAAGGAGGACTATTGCACTCTGCTCCACCTGGCATGGGTATTCTTTACTCTGCTGCTTAGCAGCCCCTTCCAATTCCAGGCTAATTATAAGGGAATCCCATTTTGTATCCTTCTGTTGCTCCTCTGGGTTGTGTTGCTTTCTATATTTCCTGAGAGACATTGACATATGACTTGTTATTGTCTTGGAAGGAAGGTGGGCAGATGAAACCACTCTTTATCTTGGCAAGAATGCTAAAGATCCACTGAGTGGAGAGGACTGTCCTGCTTATTTACTTTCTACACTCTGACCAACCAGATGGCAGAGAGGAGGAGATAGAAATAAATACCAAAGATTTTCTTTTCTCACCTTGAACTTTTTTGCACTAGCCCTTTTGTCAACTATTACAAAGCTTCTGAAAAGTTACTTTATTCATTTGTTATGTTCCAACAGAACAAGAAAGAAAGCCCCACCCCCATGGCTTCTTCCCCTCCAATAGAAACTGAATTTAAATGTCAACCCACAGGATCTCTCACATGCTACTTGCATTTCCTCTTTTCTGTCTCCTTATTCAAGCCCTGTGATTGAACATAAGAATATAGCAAGAGTACTGCTGGATCAAAGGGCTACCTAACCTAGCATCGTCTTTCCCGCAGTGGCAAGCCAGATGTTTTTGGGAAGCCCAAAAGCAGGGCATGATGGCAATAATTTTCTTCTTCCCACTGTTGCCCTTCCTGAGTATCTATATTGATTGCTTTTGAACATGGAGGTTCTATTTAACTGTAGTGTCTAGTAGCCGCCAAAAATTAGTCCCAATTCCAATTTAAAGCTACATAATCCTATGGCTGCCATCAGCAAATTCCATATATTAATTATGTGTTGTGTGAAGAAGTACTTCATTGTGTTTGTCCAGACTTTAGTGCCAATCAATTTCATTCACCCAAGTTCTAGTATTATGGGAGGGAGGGAGAGAGGTCTACTTTCTCTACACCATGCATAACTTTATAAATATCCCCTATCACATTCCTTCTTCATTGTCTTTTTTGTCATTATGGCCTCTTTTTTGCACATTTTACAGCTCCACAATATGATTTTTGTGTTGGGATGGTCAGAATTGTATACAGTATTCCAAATGTAGCTGGACAGGAGACTAATATATTGGAGCAGATGGAGTCCTCAAGATGGCTTCTAGTTAAAACTGAAACACTTACGACACTATAAAAAAATCCTTTTTGAAACTTTAAAACCTCATGAACAGCAGAATTCAGAGCAGGAAAAAAATCTTAATCATACTTAGAGTAGACCCATTGAAATCAATAGGACCTAAGTTATAAATGATAGATTTCAATGGTCTACTGTAAATAGGACTAACTCTGGATCTAACTCTGAATACTGAGTCAAACCATTTTAAATACTAAAAAAACATGCTGAACAAAAATAGTTTTAATAACCTGCCTAAAACTGAAAAAAGAAGAAGCCAGTCTAATTTCCTAAAGGAGAAAATTCCACAAGCGGGGTGCTACCACAGGAAAGGCCCTATTCCATGTTCCCCACCAACCTAGCCTAGAGAATGGATAATTTATTTTCAATCCCTTTCCTAATAATCCCTTACATGGAATTTGTCTTTTCATTGCCGTTATTCGCAAAAGTAGACATATTCATTGAGCCATCCACCATGTTCCGAAGACCTCTTTATCGGTTAGTCATTGGCAGTTCAAATTCCATTAGTGTTTATAATGTTAAGATCCTTTTTGCCCTCACATGCGCCATTGTATACTTTCATTGAATTTCACTTGCCATTTAGTTGCCTATTCACATAGCCTTTGGATATCCTTATAGTTTGTTTGGGTTTCATTCCCCTCCTCAATAATTTGATGGAATCAACAGACTTGACCATCTCACTCTCACCCCACAGTTACAGATAATTTATGAACAAATTTAAACGGCTCTGGTCCCATTACAGATCCTTGGGGGACCCACTTCTTATTTCCTTTCATTGTAAGAGCAATCTGTTTACTACTCCCTTCTGTTTCCTGTTTTTTAACCAGTTGCTAATCCATAAAAGGACCCGTACTCTTAATCAATGGCTGGTAAGATTACTTAGGAGCTTGTAGTGAGAGGATCAGACCCATTAAAATATGAAGTTCTCTATGCCAAAATTTATTACAGTGACCTTATACTATACAAGTAGCAACCCAGAAAAAATTATCAGGTTTGGATTTTGTAAAATACTAATTTTTAAAGCACTGATCAAGAATGTATGATTTGGTGTTGTACATTTCCAGAATTAAAAATGTTTGATTTCTGGAAATTTTGAAGCCATGGAAAACCCATTTTTCCTTCTTCTTTTTTGAACCCCCCCCCCCCTTCCCGGAAACTTTGGAGAAAATGTAGCAATACTTTTTTTACCACTCTTTACAGAGCCAGTGTCATTTTGTTGGTTTAGGACAGTTTTCTCCAACCTGGTGCTCTCCATATATTTTGGACTTCAGCTCCCATCAGCCTCAGGCAGCATGGTCAATAGTCAGAAAGGAAAAGCTATTCAGGTTTCATTAAGCTGGGAATGTCTCAGTTTAGGAATGTGAAGCAACCATATTTAATTTAAGAATTTTTAAGCAATCTCAGTCTCCTAACTGAAGACTAACATTTTATTCACTTTTATAAATATTTTTTGTTAATGTATATCTTTTTTTGTTGTTCATTTTTAAAAGTTATCTCTAGTGGTAGCGTTAATCTCATGTATACGCCGCAGGAATAGGGAACTGAATTTGTTTTAGGTAGAGAGGGTTTATTCTAGTAGCAGCAGTTAAAAAGTTTTATAGCTGAGACACCATTTCCTAGTGGTGAGGTCTAATTGAGAACTTTTAAAAAAAATGGTGGCAATGAGTTCTATAGACCCCAGCCACAAATGATAACCCCCCCCCTTGAATTTGGTGCCCCACTTAACTTGGCAACCACCTAGTTCACCTATATGGACAAGCGGGCCCTGTTGATACAGCTGCCCTGTAATCTGTAAAGGAGAAAAAGAAAGAAGCAAAATTTACAAATTTCTTCATAAATGGGATGGAAAGGACTTGAAAGTAAAAAATGTAAATGTGAAGGGAAAAAAAGCTTTTTTCCCCATTTTTAATCTGGAATAGCTATCTTACTTCAAAGTTGGTACAAGGCTCCCAGTTCCAGATTGGGGCCCTAGTGTGGGAAGTAGGGAGGCTTTTAAGATCTGTATCAAAGGCCCTGTCCCCTACTCTAGAGGAGAGTTCAGAGTGAAAAAGAAAAGACATCTCTGCTAGACACAAGTTTAAAGTAATGTCTATTCTCGCCCTGAGATTCTTAAATGCTATCTTATATTTTTATCTGGAAGATATACAGAAAAACTACACACATTCAGTATGCACTATCCACTGACACTTTTTTGTGAGAAAAAAAAATCCAGGCCTTACTCCACATTCAAAATGAATTGTAGGTAGGACATCATAGCCAAATTCTTCCTAAAAATTTGGGACCTTTAGTTTCATGATTCTTTGATGAGACCAACAGCTAAAATGAGTTAACTGGGATGTTGTCTGGTATTAAAAGCAAATACTGCTTAGTTCTGAATTCAGTAATTTTACTTCTCTAACTTGGCACAGGGAATCTAAAGTAGATGCGTGCTTTGATGTCTCAATTATCTTGCTAGATGTGCTCTTTCTTTGTCAAAGGGTGCTGCGGGAGTGTGCATGTGTGTATGCATGTATGTGTGCATGGTGAGAACCCATCTAATATCTGGGAGTGTAGACATCTTTGGTGAACCAGGTTCATTAATGTGCATCCCTGTGGTTCTCCAGATATTATTGGGCTTGAACACCTATCATCCATGACCACTACCTATGCCAGCTGGAGCTGATGGAAGTTGGGAGTCCAGCAGCATCTGGTGTGGCATAGGCTCCCCACTGCTGCCCAGGAAACCTGAGACTTTACTTTAAAGATGATACTTTAAAGATAACACTTTAAACAGACATTACTTTAAAGACATAGACGCAGACATTACTTTAAAGACGCAGAGCTCCATCACACCAGCAGTTTATCGCACACTCTCCCTGCCTTGAATGTGTTGCACTGCCGTATTCACATGACGTCATCCCTGTCCTGCTCTCATCGCGCCCCTTTCCCCCTTGTTGCATTTTATTTTGGCGCGGAGAAAGTCTGGAATATTTCCCCTCCCTCGCTTTTTCCTTTGTTGGGAGCGTGTTTGTTGCTGGGCGGTTCTCCTCCTGCTGCACATGGGATTCCCCCCTCTCTTTCGTCTCCCCCTGCCTGCCCCTTCCCTGCCTGTCCCCGGGAACAACCCCCCACCCTTCCTCTGGCTTCCTTTTCCTTCTCTCTGGCAGGATCTCCTTCTGCAAAAACCCTTTTCATTGCTGCTTTCCTCCTTCCCTGCCTGGGTCAAGTAGGGAAGGAAAGGCCAAGAAGAGGGGTGGGGGGAAACACCACTAAACACTTTTTGAAGGAGACGCTGCGAAAGCGTCTGCAAGCGGTCTGCAAGCGGTTTCTGGGGCATGCAAAGGCAGATTGCTGACTGCTTGGAATGACCGTCCATCAGACAAGAACTAATGAAATGGAGGGGGAAGGAGAAGGGGCAGGGTGAGGCAAGCTGCATAATGGGAGAGCCTGTAAGTGGAAAGAGAGGCTCCGTATAGCTACGATCGCGAAAGGGAAACGGAGATCAAAATTGTGGGTGCATACAAATAAAAAAAAAGTAGGTGTGATTGAGAGCCTAGTGTGGGGGTTTAAGGGATTTTAACCCTTTCCCTCCCCACTATGTACCTGATCGGGGGGGGGCACCTGCATTTTTTATTGCAAAACAGTGGTCTATATTGCTTCTGTGTCTCACAATGCATTGCTAGGTGTACTCTGATAGCAATGACTAATTCATTAACCCTGCAAATCTTTTTTGAGACTGGCTCTGGAACGGAACCAATCTCAAAATAGACTGAACCAGTCTCATCATCATCATCCTTTATTTGCAGTCAATAGACCAAAGGAAAACATATAAAACATTTAAAAATAGTTGAATAAAATACTTAATATATTTAAGTAGCAGAGACAGGAAATAAATACCATAAGGAATATTCATAACCGGTTTTTCTCAACTGTCCACAGATGATCTGATAAGTATGGCCAGGTTCAAGAACTTGGCCACCTGTACCATTATGGTTTGGTTTGTACCCTGAAGCAAGATATTTAAAAGATAGTCAAAGGAACGTCCTGGGAAGGGTAGCGTAATTGGCCAGATTAGATCTTCTCTCGCCTTTTGGTAAAATTCACAAAAAAATAAGACATGTGCTATCATCTCTACTTCTGTGTCATTACAAGGGCAGCATCTATTATGCCATGGTGTTCTCTTGTGTTCTCTTGTAACGACCCTCCAGTAACTGAACCAGTCTCAAAATGGCCATAACCTCTGGGCACATTTTTGGATTCTTTGTATCACTTAGCGTGATGAAGAATTCTGGAGAACTTGAAAGCCAGTGTGGTGTAGTGGCTAGAGTGGTGGACTGGGAGTCGGGAGATCCGGGTTCTAGTTCCCACTCGGCCATGGAAGCACACTGGGTGATTTTGGGCCCAGTCACAAACTCTCAGCCCAACCTACCTCATAGGGTTATTGTTGTGAGGATAAAATGGAGAGGAAGAAGATTGTGTACGCTGCCTTGGGTTCCTTGGAGAAAAAAGGCAGGATATAAATGTAATAAATAAATAAAGCTTGCATGCTTTTGTGGCATTTTGGTCCTAATAAAGGTATTGCCCAACCATGGTTTATGAATGTTTTTTTCATTGAGCAGCACAACTATCTTTGTTTCTTTATGGATCTTGGAATAGAAATTGCAAGGGTGTGTGTGTGATCATAGGTGTGCGCACAAGGTGTGCTGGGTGTGCCCAGGCACACCCTAATTTCCCCGGCCACCTCCACTTTCCTGAATTGGAGCTTTTAAAAGGACAGGAAAGCCTCCGGAAAGCTGCCATTAGCATCCCTGGGGCAACTATGCACTTTCCCGATTGGAGCAGTGGAGGGACGAGAAAGCACACTTCCTCTCCTCCACTCCACTCCAATCAGGGCCCTTAAGGTGCACACCCTAATGAAATGAGCTGTGCACGCCTATGTGTGTGATCCATATTAGGCCTGTAGCGGAAGGGAGTGGGTTAAAGCCACCCACTCCACATTCCAGGTTCCTGATTCAGACCATCCCCTGTGCCTACTGTAGAGTAAAAATGTAAGTAGTGTCTGTTTTGGCCCTCAGTTTGTTGTCAGTCTGTTTTGGCCCTCAGATTCCATGTTAGAATCTGAGCATTAGAAAAGCATTAGAAAAGCATTAGAAAAGGAATCCCTACTGTAATCCCTTTATACAAATCTGCCATGTGGCCAATCTTGGAATACTGTGAACAGTTCTGGCTGCCCAATATTGTCGAGCTGGAAAAGGAGCAGAAAAGGGCAACCAGAGTAATCGGGGGTGAGGGGTGAAGTAGCTCCTCACAGAGCTTGGGGATTTTTAGATTAGAAAAAGATGAGTAAGAAGAAATATGGCAGAAGTGTGTAAAATTATTCACAGTGCAAAAAAACGGGACAGAGAATTTTTCTACCCTTTTTCATAATACTAAAATTTGGAGTCATCTAATGAAGATGAATCATGGAAGAGATTCAGGATAGACAAAAGGAAGTACTTCTTCACAAAGCATTTAGTTAAATTCGCTCCTCTCACCCTGCACTGGATGATTGGATGCCTCTGAGTTCAGGGGTTTCCGATCAGTGAGGGTGCAATTTTGATTTTGCCTCAAAAATGTGAAAAATACAATATTGTATGTAATATAAAAACTGTTTACAGGCAAACATAAACAGACAACACACACATGTATGCATCTAAACAATTTTAATGGTCAACAATCAGCGATTTCATCTTGGCACTTTCTTAACTTTTCAGGCTATGTGATGTATAAAATTAGTTTTAAAATATTCAATTAATATATCCAAAGCATTTATCATGATTTGTAATCAACACACTTACGAAGTGGTAAGTTGATGTGCTTTTACAGATTACAGGACAATTCTATATACACTTATTAGAAAGTAATCCAAATTGAAATCACTGGGATGTACTTCTGAGTAAACATGTGCGAGGGACTGCATTGTAATTTGCTTTAGCTAAAATTCTCCAGGAGAAATACTCACACAACTATATTTCTTACATTCCTCTTAGGTTTGTGTATTACGTACCTCCCCAGTAAGTGGCCAGCATTTTAAAAGGAATTAAAATTAAGTTATCCAAAATATTGGATCACATTTGCAGAACCTGTTCAGCTGTTTTGCCCCCACGTTTTCTTGGGGGCAAAACCAATGCTAAAGGAAGAGAGCCTACTAAAGTGTTCAAATGCTGTATGCCACAAAATTATACACAAGATCCTTTGAGCAACAACAAGAATTGTATATAAATATGGTATTTAGGAAGTACTTTAATGGGCATTTTTTACCAGGAAAGATAGCTTATTGTAAAATACGTAAAGCTAATATTTCTGGGCTGGCCGATGAAAACAAAGGGATTTAAAGCTACGCAGTAAGAATTCTTACTGTGAACATACTAAGACCTAGTGATATGGTGGCAGCCCTTGATGTTTTCTCATCTGTCTCTTGATGCATGTCATTAAAACAACAACAGCAACAACAACAACGGATTAACTAAAGCGTGTGCTTATGTGATCATTGCCTAATGTCAGAATTTTAATTGACTCTCCCAGTTTCTTTATCTGGAAGGAGTCATATCATGTTCCAGGATTTCATAAAGCAAAATATTTTAAATACGGTTCAAATTATAAAAAAGAAAGAAATCCTTAACTTAATAAAGATGTGGGATTCATTTACAAAGGAAATACTGGCCATGGACCAACAGCAAGCCAAATATTTTGCCAACAGTTTTTCACTTCATAGTCTTTGCGTAGCCCTCCCTTCACCAAACCCTGCTACACTGACTTCTCTCTTTTAAGGGGCAAATCTGGTGAATGAATAAACTGGTTTCGGTTTCCTTCCTCCCACAGTCTCTCTCGAGCATATACAGATATTCCCATTTTATTTCATTATACTTTTAATTGAGCAGGTAAAAGTAAATGCATGCACAGGTCTGCTTACTAATTAAAGAGGATATAGTTTCCTCACAAGGTTTAGAACAGTGTAGGACAAGGCTACAAGTTCATGGAACATGTGGAAGGCCCGGTGGTCCTTTTTGAAGAGGAAAAACAAATCTGAGGGTGGAGATTGGAGCTGGGAAGTGGTGGGTGGAAAGGCAGCCTTAAGCAATTCCTTACCTGCTGTTTCCCCTCTTCAAATCATCCCCTCCCCAAGAAATTTTACTTCGCTATGGATTTTAAATGTGTAGTTGAATTTGTGAGGGAAAACAGTGAGCAAAGACAGGGTTGAGCAGCATGCTCCCCGCTCCCACACATCACTCTCACCACTTTTCCATTTCTGATCAACCACCCCCTGACAGAAGCAACTTTCCTTCTTCAAAAAGACCATAAGTCTACAGTTACACATTTGTTCTTAATAAGCTAGTTCACAAAACGACTGCTCGCAAAGCAGACACTATGTTAAAAACCTAGCAAGCAGCAATATCTTTTGTTCCATTTTTACTCTAGTGTGAGACCAGGACCCTAATATGGGGTAGTAGGAGCTGCTTTAACACCTTTCGCCTGCTATTGTCCCAACTGAGATTGCAGGCCCAGGAGTTGCAATTTATAGTGCAAAATAGGGATCCATTTGTACTGATGAACGGCCAACCTGTATAGTTGTTCACAATTAATTGACAGATAACAGTATAAACTGGATGATAGAGAGCATTTTCTCTGTGTTTGGCAGTGTGCTTGTCAGACGTAAATGGTTATTTCAGCCAAGTTTCATACCATAAACATTTTATGGGATACCATAACTGCAGAGTAATCCATATTACTTTTGTAGACATTTTAATATATTTCCTTTCAAGTAGATGCAGTTTCCCCTCTCATGCCATACAAGTCGACACTTTTTTATTGTTTGGTATCCCTTCAAAAAGAAAAAAAATATTTTAATAATGCATTTGGGATAAGTAAGAAAATAATGGAGGTTTAGCAAAATACGTGATGCATAGGACCTTTTCAGGAAAAGACCCAAAATATAAAGGTACTGAGGTAAACTTTTTGACACTCTCTTTTTCATATGGTATAGCTGATATTTAGGCAACAATTACAAAGAAGGGAATATTACATATTGGTAGGAAGCTGTTCCCAAGACATGCATAGGTATGTAGTAGAAAGAACCTTGGCATATGCAGATGGGAGAAACTACAGCTGCCAAACTTGCATTCCATTTCTTTTTCTTGTTCTGTTCTTAAGTAACCTTCACTCACCTTTTAAATATCCACTATTTTTATTCAAGCTATTTCAATGTAATAGTAGCTTGATTTTTAAAAAAAGGAAAATTGGCCCAGAGGGAAGGAGGTAAATCCCCCTTTCTTTGAATGAATGTGTGTGTATGTTTTTGCAGCAGTTTAGTTTTGTTTGTTTGTATGTTTTGAGTTTGTAGTTGAGGCCTTTCTAGATTCCTTTTGGTGTGGACCCTTAACTCCTTATAGGAGTGCTCCATTTTCTATTTTTTTTCTTCTAATAACATGTCAGATTCTCAGTTTATAGCTGGCAATGATTCATGGACGACAACAGTATTAACTAGGCTTACCTCAGCTAGAAATAATTGCAGTTCATTAATTAAAGTTGGATAGATCTTCTGTTTTCCTTATATGAAATTATTCAATAAACAATTGAGAAATTAAAAGGGTACTACTTTTGCCAGTAATTTAAGCCAGTAATTAAGATCTATCAGTATCAATTAAAATCTCTTTGTACATGGTCTCCGTTGTCAGTCTGATTTGCTTTTTCCATATTTGCCAATTTTCAGACAAGGTTTTATTTAGTCACAGGACCTGATGACTAACTGTTTGTATTGAATTCTGTTGTTTGTATTGAGTTTCATACAAACCTATAGCCTCAACTGGAGATGGCATTTTGTTAGACGCTTGCTGGGCCGTTTGACTGGACTTTCATACCTAGCACCAGTTGATGACACCAGGCAACGTTAGAATTTGATACTTAAACTGTTTGTTTTTCACTGTTTGAAGAATACAGGAAGGGCTGTGACTACTGTCAATGTGAGCTGGATGTAGATACAGATATGAAGAAAGTGCCATCTGTGGAATTTTCTATGAAGGATAGTTTTAAAGATTTTCCCTGGAGGGTAAAATGAGGAAAGTGAAAGTGGCAAAGGAGCAAATGGGGAAAGGAGAGCTCTAAAGTGGAAAAGAGTCTCTAAGCTTGTTCCAGTACAGGTTAATACGTGTCACACAGTAACTTGCATGAGCTGGAAAAACATGCATAAGAATACACTTGCATTATTAGCATCTGACACTTCAAAAGCAAGCATGGAGAAATTCAGTAGAAATAAACCACCATTAAGGCATACATTTAGAATAATTTAAATGTCCAAAAGTCGGGGGATATAAAATTTGAGCCATTTCTAACCTCTGGACCAGTATTGTATATTATTTTTTATAGCAGAGATTGCAGTTTGCCTGAAACCATCCCACGTAGGACTATTACTCAATGTAATTGTTAATTAACCAGTCCCATTTGCTGCTTCTGCTGACCTGGCACCATAGTCTGTCCTGTGCAGTTGTACCTCTTTAGGGTTGTTGATGTCTCAGTTCTGTTGCTATATTACATCAGGACATATGTGGCAGGTAGAATGGCCTAGGACCAAATGCCAGTGTCTCCAAGGTGTTCTGGGCAAAGATTGCTGGGGAAATGATGATAGGTTAGGGAGGAAAGAAAAGACAAATGTTTGGCAGACAAGTTGAAAAGTTTGGCAGTTCTGATGTCACTGACTTATCCTTTTGGTTAATGCACCCCTGAAAAGGAAAGTTTCAATCCACTTGGGACTCTTCAAACTGGACATCGTTATATGTGATTCCAGTGGGCAGCAGGAAAAGCCCACTGGGAAAAGATCCTTGCTTTGCGTTTGCTTTGCATGCATAGCGCTGAATGTTCAGAAGAAGAGTTGCTTCATGTAGTCATCTGTATTAGCAACTTCTCATGAGATAGATGTTTATTTGTAGTCACAACTCTGCCACAAATTAAGATCAGACTCTTGTGAAAAAAAGAGCTTAAGGAGATGTCAGAAATGATACAAAATGACATTTAACTCCAAACCCCAAACACCACATTTATCTAAAGCAAGGGAAAGGCAACAGTGAGAATAAAACCAGGAGCTGAGTTATTTTCGCTGATTAAATTTTCAGCCACAAGCTAAAGAACAAACAGCTGCTAGACACTTCTGTCTAGTGTAAAGTATTTTCCCATATATTTTACATGTGCTTTTTGTGACTGTTTGTGTTTTTAAGATATAATTGCATACATTATCTAAACACACTGCTATAAATTTATTCTTGGTATATATGGGAAATGTGGGCACCTTGCAGAGAAAAGAAGTGTTGTCCAGTGCCGAGTAATGGTAGAAACCTTTAATGTAGCTCTACATGTTTCGAGGTTGAAACAATCAAAAAGCCATTCAGGAGCTTGAGAACAAAATGCAAAAATTTCAAATATAAGATGCTTGGTCTCTAGGTATGTAGAAAATCTTTAAAAACCAAAGGAACCAAGCTTTCTTGTTCTCTGCGCTTGTGAAGTATCATTGCTGTTTTGTAAGCACATACTAGGATCAATCCCTACAGATGGTGAAGTCTCCTGGTGTAGGATCGATCGCTGTCCCCCATAAACAATGCACATACTAATCTGTCTGTGAACAATGCATGTACTAGTCTAGTCTGCTTTTGTTTTTTATTATTATTATTATTACTTCTTGTTATTCACTGTACTTATGAGACTCCTATCAAATACCCTAGTCATTGTACAATTAAAACACACACACACACTACAATAAAATCCAACTAAGAATTTTAAAAAATCCCTGGCATTTCCATGTTAACCTTTATTATTATTATTATTATTATTAATAATAATAATAATAATAATAATAATTTATATCCCACCTTTATGCAAAATACACTAGGCTGCAATTTGACTCAAGTGGGATTTACTTCCAAGTAAATATACATAGGATTGTGCTATTGGACTGCAATCCTCGGGCAAGTTCCATTTGGCAAGTTCCACCTACACGTCAAGTAAAACAGACCAGCTTTGCTGGCTCACACAATGGAGTTTGTCCTTTTAAAAATGTAAGACAGCAATATCAAGCTGACCAAGATTTAGCAATCATGGTCAGTATAGTCCAGGTTCATTGTACTATAATTCAGTAATTCAAATAGTAAATTGAAAGACATTATAAAACTGTTACAGATATACTAATAGCCAACTATTATACCTGTTTTCAAATGGCTTCCTAACCTTTTTTGCATTTTCTTGTAAAATCATATACACCTAGTGCTAGTAGGTAGTGCTATTATACAGCTTCAGAAGATGTTATTTCTATAACTTCCTGATGAATTGGTCCCCAAACAATCTTATTTTGTATTCTCACTACATGTGTATTCTTGCGACATTTTCTTCAAACCCATTTTGACATCTTGAACAGTATAATCCCATGACACAGTCTGACTTCAAACAAGTACACATGCCTATCCACATCTGGGACATACATTCAGAAAACGAAAAACAACAAAGCAGTGAACAAATGGAGTAAACATGGAATCAAATGAATTTAGATTCGGGCCTAAATCTTCCCACAGAAATCCATTGCTTGGGTCTGGGAAAATGGAATCGGTGACAGATTTCTCCTGAGAATCTCAACACATTGCTACATTATGCCAGTATTTAGTGTCAGCAAAAGAAAGCTCGTACTCAATTTGTTAAAGCATGCATTAAATACATTTTAACCTAAAAGTCAGAACCACATTTTCAATTACCATGTTAAACCAGCATTCTGCCATCCAGATTGCACAGATGGGGTGGTTCAGATATAAACCCAAATCAAGGTTTGGTGTTGCAAGAATTCATAAACCTTGGCTTTGTGTGCTTTATCTTCCCGTACCTTCCTCTCCCTCACACACCCTGTCTTGATTTGAGGCAATCTTTATTTGCCATATTGCCCAATAGACCAAACCATTTAACTGCTTTGTGCTGGCCCTTCAAAACAGGATCAAACCATAGTTATGACAGGTTGAATGAAAAGGGAAAATATGGCTTGCCTCAAATCAATGTAGGAGGTGGTGAATCACTGTATGTGTAGAGAGAAGTGAGTGCATGAGCACAAAGCTCCTGACTGCTTCTTAGTGTAATACTAGACTTGCGATGCGGTGGACTGAGACACTGAAAAACCCGCCGGATTGAGATCCATCTGGCCTGCTCTTTGAGTGTCTTCTGCCTGACATTGAAACATTGTTTCAGTCAACTTTTTGCCTATTTTAATGCTGTTTCATAGCAATGTTGTTGCTTATTCTGATTATATATAATTGCATTATGGTTGTATTGGCTTTTGTTTTATGCGTCCTGGATATGAACATATAACTGCAACAGTGAACCATCCCTTGGTTACATGATGGTTAGATTATTGCAATGTGCTCTATGCAGGGACACCCGTTGGTGAAAAATGCAGCAGCTAGGCTGCTAACCAGTTCATGGCCTCATAAACAGATCACCCCAAAATCAAAAGATCTGCAGTGGTTGCCGATTGTTTTCTGGGCTTAATTCAAAGTGGTGGTGTTAACCTTTAAGCCACGAAACAGCTTAGGGCCCCCTATCTTGGTATGAACCTGTTTGGCTATTAAGTTCAGCAGGAGAAGTCCTTTTGAAGGCAACCTCGCTTTACAGAAGCTTGCTTGTGAGGCGTGCAGGAAAGGGCTTTCTCCCATGTTGCTCCCAAACTCTGGAACACACTCCCTATGGAGTTGTGACTAGTCACCACTCGTTCTGCATTGGGAAAGGCAGTCAAGGCACATTTTTTAAACTTGGCTTTTAAAAATCATTGTTATGGTGTCATTTTAATGTTGTTTTTAATATTTTACCATGGGTTATGAACTACCTTGGTTAATCACAGAAATGAGGTATCGAAATATGACAGATAGATAGATGATTGATAGATAGATAGATAGATAGATAGATAGATAGATAGATAAGTGCAGGACAGAAATTACTATTATTATTAACAGTAACAATGACAACAATGACAATAATATGGAGTTTGGTGTTAGATCTCAGTTAGCCCTCAATGACACCGTTCAGAAGACACTTTAAACCATGGCTTCAACAATGGTGGTTAAGCCAGAAAGCCGGGCCGTGTTCAGAAGACACCTTAAACCACGGCTTTAACCATGGTGCCTAAGGCATTAAAGTCATGGATTAAGGTATCTTCTGAACACAGTTCGGCTTTCCGGTTTAACCACAGTGGTTAAAGCCGTGGTGTCTTCTGAACGGGGCCAATGAAATCAAACTTAATTAAAATGTTATTAAATCATGCATTAAATGTATTGCTACCTTCTCTTTCACGATATGCTGTGAACAACACTTTTCACTTCTGTCCCAGGCCCCAAAATTTGGAGCCCATGCCTGCTGTGTTTTCCTTCGTGTCTTTGGTTCCTGAGTTGTGACCAGGAATTGTTCTTATCGCAGAGAGTTGATATGGGTTGTGAAGATGAGAGGAGAAAGAGGCTGTAACCGGATTCACAGTTGTTATTGCAAATTGGACTAATTTTGCTGTTTCCAATTTTCCACTTATTTAGCATTTGTTTCACTATTCTGTAATATTTTACTGCATTTTGAGGCCACGTTCACTTGCAGTGCTTTGCCCAGATCCTTTTGCTCCCTGGGGCTCAGCAGCAAATTTAGAGTTTCCTACTAGAACCACAGGCATTCCCCGAGTTTCTCACATGTCTATATTGTTTCCAATAGAGCTGCACAAGAACCAGCTAATCATTTGGAATTTCTCCCCCCCCCCCACCCGTTTCCCCGGGAAGCCAAAGGTCAATAAGGATTTTTAAAAAAACACCACTGTGATTCTGAAGTCTAGATTACAGCTAGCTCTCTGTTTTTTCAGCCTTATATTTACTTAATGGAATTTGTGTGGAGTAATGCACTTACGCTAAGTCAAGCATAGTTTGGATGCCACCTGGCCCGTTTAGAGTATATAAAACTATTCAGGGAAATTCAGAACACTGTACTTGGTTTGTTGGTTTTTTCAAGGGATATTCAGAGTCTGATTTTAACCACCTGCTGTACTTATGGAGAACAGTGGTAGAAAGCAGACCATATTCTTAGAGGCTTCATGCGCATTGACATAGGCCAGATCTACACCTGGTGCCATGTCACTCCGATCCTATCGTGGTGACACCATGTCCCTCTTAGGCATTTATACCTCATAGCACATACAATGACATATGTTGCGGTGTTTTGAATAATACAGAATACAAAGAAATATCACTAAAAAAGCAGTATATGGAATGCTAACAGTTATCAGCACACTTCAGTACTGATAAAAAGCACTAGTGTAGCTTTAGCCATAGTGCTGTCTTAAGGAAACGCTGACCCGCTAGGTGTGGTTGGGCTAAAACTCCCAACATTCCTGATCATTGGCCATGCTGGAACATCTTGAGGGCTACAACTTCCCAATCCCTGTCTTATCAGATCTGGAAGCTCTGAAGTGAAGTTATCTTGATCATGAGAGGAAAAGTACATGTTTCAAACATATGTATGGAAGCCCTGACAAGGTGTTGTTGTTGTTGTTTAAAATATATATTTTTAAAGTTAGAGCTACACTTCATGTCATATCGATGCAGTCCCATCACGATGATGCTATATCCCTCTTGGGCACTGAGGCCATTTCGACACTGGCCTTTTGACCCGAGGTTGTCCCTGGGTGCTCCCTGGGTGTCCAAATGATGCACAGGGACTCCCAGGGGCAGGGGGGATGGGCAGAGGTTTTCCCAGGGATGAAGAAACCCTAGGAAAACCCAATTCTTCGAGTGGTCTCAGGGCAGTCCCGAGAATGCGGGAGGTGTGGGCGCCCGTCCCGCCTAGTGCCTGCTTACTCGGGAATAAGCACGGCACCTGAAATGGTCATGGAGCCGCATGGCACGGCTCCGTGCCCATGGGGGGGAGCAAGTCCACCATCCCTGCCGGGGGAGATCCATCAACTCACCAGTCTTCAGGAATTTAAAAGATCTATAAAGATTGAGCTCTTCCGGCAGGCCTACTCAGATGAATTTTAAGTGTTTTATTGGTGTTTTATTGGTATTTTAATGATGTACTGGTTTTATGTATTTTTAATCAGTTTTGTGTGTTTTGTGATGATGTTGTTCCCCGCCTCGATCCGGAGGGAGAGGCGGGTAATAAATACATTATTATTATTATTATTATTATTATTATTATTATCCCCAGGATGGCATGGGGGAGTTCCTTACCTTCTCCACCATGCTCTGCTCCTTTAAGTGCAAAAAAATGGCGCCTGCGGGGAGTGCGACGTCCCAGGACATTGCACTTCCGCTGTGGACACCCAGGGACAATCCCAGAAGCAGTTATTTCCGGGATCGTCCCCCCCTAAAATGAACTGTATTGAATAATACAGAATAAAAAACGGAAAATAACACTAGACAAGCTGTGTACAGAATGTGTAATGCACCCAAACAGTTATCAGTGCACTTCAATACTAATAGACAAGTGGTTTTAAAACACACACACACATGCATACACACACACACACACACACTCACAAAGCAGCTTCAGGAAGACACAATTTTGAGATGAGAAATATTTTATCTTTTCCTCACTGGCTGATTGCCCACTCCAAATGATCCCTTAGCTGTACATTCTCTCATGGAATTACAGATCAATGCCTCGCTTCATAAACATGCCGTTATAAATCAACAGGTTGAAAAGCAGCTTGGGCACAAATTTGAGCAAAAAAAATAAATTTCAAAAATCGGTTGTTGGGGAAAAGATTAAGCACATCCTTCTTCCTATGCTCCTGGGCTCAGAATCTCACCTTCCTGAAAATGTTTTTAAAAATATTTTTAAAAATAAGCAGAGCTCCTAACGTACATTTTTGCAACAAGGAAATATGTCTGTAATATCAAATATCTCTGAATTCCCAAGCAAGAATGGTCACATTCCACTTTATCCGACATTGAAGTATCGTTACTGTAGTTTTGTCTCTATATTTATAAATCAATGTAAATCAGAATCTTGGCCTGTTTTAATTTACCAGAGTCCTGCTGTAACTGATACTCAGAAGTACAGAGCATTAAGCTTTGTAAAGTGCAATATTATTGTAGGGCACATGTCCAATTTTTTAAAACACTATATAGATTGGAGACAGATGAGCTTTTCAGAATTATTTTAGGCCCGTTTTGATTAAATGCCTCAGATGCAGTTTCCAATGGAAATTAATTTCATTGATGTGAAAACAAATGGACTCCAACCACAAAATCAGCTGTAAGTTCATGTTCAATACAGCACTTGAAAGGGAATGGAGCAAGCTCAAATTGTGACTGGGAAGGCGCACAGAATAGTATATGCTTTGCTGCACAAATAGAATCACTTTGTTAAAGCTGCATTTTGGGAGGGTTTTGTGTATGAGTGAGAGAGTATGTATGTGGTGGGGGAGGCAAAAGCTGGATGGGTAGAAAAAGAAATGGAAGCAGAGACCCATGAGGTATGAGAAAATGCCCTGATCTACAGGACTTTGATTTAGTCTTTTTGCTGCCAAATTGGCTGGCATTTATCATTGTTCAGTCTTTCTATTAAAATGTTGGACATACAGTCTAGATATTTATATGCCCTCAGTCTATAGGCAATTGACTGTGAACTCAATGATGGACAAATAGCACTTGTCAGGTGCTGTCTGGTAGCCGGTCCATATCGCACAAGTATCTTTTGCTGTTCATAGTCATGATTTATTTTAGAGGGGAAACGTTTAAACAAAGCTCCAAATATCAGGTCTCATGGCATATATTGCAGTTGTTTTTGTTGTTATAACCATCCCTTCCTCTAAGGATAACATTGGGTCTGTTCAGACAACATGCTAAGCCATGTTTAAGCTGCTAACTCTTTCGCAGCAAATGGTTAGTGAGTGTGTTTAATCCGTGGTTATGTGGTCACCATGGTTAGGAATGGTTCACACAACACACTGGCCTGTTCTGATGACACTTGAAGTTCTGTGGTTAGCAAAACTGTGGTTGTCTTGGGTTAGCACTAACCACAAGTTGTGCTGTCACACCCAACACTTTAAGCCACTGTTATAGCCGCTAACCCTGCTGCAGACTTTCCAACTGTGGTTAGTGAGTGAGCAGGGTTTGGCAAAATGCATCGCACAAGACACGGTAAACCCTGCAGCTTAACCAAAAGTCTTAACCAGCAGGGTTTAAGGTGTCTTCTGAACAGGCCTACTAAGTCATGGTTTACACAATACGGTAAACCATAATGTTTAGTTCAAAATGCTTAACTCTGAACAGGGTCATCCTCTAAGGATGTTATAATCACCCCTTCCTCTTCAAATGCTATAGATGATGTCATTTTATCCTCCCAATAAGTAGGGAGAGATGAATCTGTCAATTTAAGTTTCTCTCAGTTTCTCATTTTTCCAGTCTCAAATTTAGTTCATCCTAAACTTTGAGAATGTTCCCATTCTTAACTTCAATTTGTCTTGAATGTTGAGGCTTTGTTTGTTTTAAGTTTGCATGGAAACTTGTCATTGTTGGCTGGCAAGATGGGAGTTGGAGTACAATAGATCTGGAGGGCAAAAGGCTGGGGAAGGCTGCCCTAGAGTCAGGGTGCAGAACCCCTTTCAGCCTGAGGGCATAGGCGTGCGCAGCACATTTCGTGAGGGTGTGCACCCAGGGAATTCTATTAATTTATTTTTAAAGACAAACATGCATTGAATACTCATTATTTTTATTCATTTATTTATTAAACACTGTTCCATTGATGCCCTACTCTGTGTTTTGACCACAGGAGGGTCATTGCACGTGAGTGGGGGGGGGGGGAGATGATGAGACATTCCTCAAGCCCTAGCATTGGTGGGGCTTTGTGGTGACAATGGCCAGAGGAGGATCTTGTAAGGTAATATTAGCCCTTGGGTCCCCTCCTCCTGGCCTCTGAAATGTGGCTCCCAGCAGACAGACATTATTGCTTGAGATATTAGGGTGTGCCGGGGCACACCTGGTACACCCCTTGCGCATGCTTATGCCTGAGGGCCAAATGCAATTTTAGAGAATCTCTCAGAGGCTGCATTTCATTGTTTAGTGGGGCCAAAGGCAAAGGGGGCGGGCCCAAAGGCAAAAGCGATGGGGCCAAAAATACAAAGAATAGGAACACATTGTAGCTTGAAGCTCTTCCTGCAAATAAGAACATAAGAGGAGCCCTGCTTGATCAGACTAAGGGTCCACCTAGTCCAGCACTCTGTTCACAGAGTGGCCAACCAGCTGTTGACCAGGTACCCACAAGCAGAACTTGATGCAACAGCAGCACCCCACCCATGTTCCCCAACAACTGGTGTATATAGGCCTACTGCCTCTGATACTGTCTAACTAAGCCTTACGAAAGGCATGTCAACCTATTTGATAGGGAAAAAACCCTGCACGAAAGCCAGATGATTGGTGGTTGGGAGAAAGGGGCTGCCGCCAGAGGAAAGGTATGTGGCCACATGGGGAACCTGGAGAGCCAGATTTGAGCCCTTGGCCTCAGGTTGCCCACCACCCCTGCCCAAGAAGGAGCCTCTGGTTTTGGTTGTATTCCTTGTGAAAAATTGGGGAAGAAAGAGGATTGTCACCACAACCATTTGTTGCACATGTCAGGGCCCCTCCATACATCACCATAGTGAAGTAGGATCCACTTTTCCACCCTGAGGCTCTCAGTCAGACGACTGCCTCTAAACTAGAGGATGGAGCTCTGCAACTCTGACCTTAGCATCTATCATACTTGCGGGGACATTGAAAACACGTGCCGTCGTCTTTGACATTTTAATTGAAAAGAAAAGCTGAAACAGGTTTTAACCTTAAGCAGTGTGTTTTTACAAGTGTGTGTGGAGAAATAATCTGTCAGTGCAGAGCAGGCTGGGTGCCACAGGAGTTGGTTTAGTGGCTGAACAATCCCACATTAGCTCACACACCTTGCCTTGTTCCATGCCTCAATAGTTTTTAGTAGAAATGCTTTGCCTAGAGGCATACAATTATTAAGAAAAGGAGACTCTGCTTGCTTAAAGTCTGGAATTATTAGCTCATGGTAACAAGCCTGCACTGGAGAGACTGTTGGGTCTTTGTTTTCATGAGTCTACTGTAATTTGCCCTCTCATTTTCAGAGGAAAACCTTTGCTTTGTTTGGGAAGTTAAGTGTTGAAATACATAATAACTTCAAAAATTATGTAAAACATTTGTACAGTATAACCAGATTTAAAGGAAAATTTACACACCTTTCCATAAAAACTCAACAGTATGAACAAAAAAAAATGGTTTCCGTCCAAAATATTTAATATAGATGGATCCTGGCTTTAAAAGAGACTATAAAATGTAGGATGTACTTATCTCTTGTGGATACGTAAACAGCTTAGGGACACTTTAAAAAATATATGTAGGAATACCACCTTAAGAGAAAACTAGATGTGATGCTAAACATGTCACTTGCAATCACATCAGTTAAAAAAAATGATAAGTGTTGGTGCCGGACAGAGCTATATTCATTGATATCACAGTGCGTAGTGAAGAGGGATTTAATCCTTGCCTCTCTGCCATGGTCCTGATGAAAATTGTCCTACTCCTGAGACTTCTGTTAGCCCCAAGAAGGAACCTCTGTTGGGACTAATAGCAGTTTTAGAGGGGAAAGATTTTGGTTGGGACCACAGTGGCAAAGAAAGTTTTATATTTCCTTGAATTCTGCAATCCTGATGGAAATAGCCACCCACCCCCCACGTCTGCTCTTTTCTTTTGTAACTGATGTGATTGCAATGTATGAGTTTCGTTCGAGACTTAGGTTTTCTTATACCAGTCTTCCCCAACCTGATGTCTTTCACATGTTGTTGGACTACATATGGGAGTTGTAGTCCAGAATACCTGGAGGACACCAGTTTAGGAGAAGGCTGGCTTATAACATCACCCATTCCTAAATGTGAGTATACTAGTAAATAGGGACCCATCCATGCTGGAGTTAGAGGGACAGTGCATGTGTGTTATATCTCCTCCATGCTGCATGCATATGGCTCCCCTGCCCTGAAGTCAGTTAACCTAAGATGCATATAGAAAGAAAGTGATGCTGGTCCCCTGCAATATGAGCTTTTCTACATGAAGCTTTTATTGTGTTTGCGACTGCTCACTCACAGTAGTTTGCGGGCCCTTTAGATGACGTTGCCATCCTCCAGGGACTCCTTCTATGTTTTATATTCATCATTGCAGGTTTTTTCCTAATGATGAAATGTCTGGTGTTATTTAGAAATGGTGTGATAGGAGTTTTGTGTCATTCTGCAATTCTGTTGTACCACAGTGCCATCTAATGTTTTATAATGAAACAGACAGACAGACAGACAGAGAAAGAAAACCCCCAGAAAAAAGTATGTGTAAAGGAGCCGATCTTAATTCGACAAAGAATCCAGAAGCAGAAGCCTCAGTAAAGGTGCAGGATAAAAGCCTCATTTAGAAATGCCCTATATGTACTACTATATTGAACACCTTCACATTTAGGAAAGTGTGAGAAGGGGTAATAATAATAATATGTTTATTTGTTTCTTACCTGCCTCTCCCTTTGGATTGAGGTGGGGAACAACATTAATATAACAGTACAATATAACTCAAATGAATAAAACTATTTAAAAGTGCATATAAAACCAATACAATATTAAAAGAACAACCGGGCATCTTAAAATTCTTAGGTTTAAAATTCATCTGGGTAGGCCTGCCGGAAGAGACTAGTCTTTATAGCTACCTTAAACTCGGAGAGAGTATTAAGTTGACAAATCTCTCCCAGCAGGCCATTCCACAGTCTGGAGCGACAGAAGAAAAGGCCCTCTGGGTGACAGTTGTCAGCCTAGTTTTGGCTGACTGAAGTAAGTTCTCCCCAGAGGACCTGAGTGTGTAGGGCGGATTGTACAGGGGAAGGTGATCCCATAGGTAACCTGGACCCAAACCATGTAGGGCTTTAAAGTTAATAACTAACACTTTGTACTTCGCCCAGAAACTAATTGGCAGCCAATAGAGTGGTTTTAATGTTGGTGTAATATGGTGACCTCTAGTTGTACTGGTGACCAACCTGGTTGCCATATTTTGAACTAGTTGAAGTTTCCGAACTAGGTACAATGGTAGCTCTATGTGCGGCACATTGCAGAAGTCAAGCCTTGAGGTTACCAGTGCATGCAGTACTGTCTTTATGTCTTCCAGCTTTAGGGAAGGCGCAGCTGGCGTAACAGCTGAAGCTGATAGTAGGCACTCCTGGCCGTTGCATCTATCTGGGCTGTCATTTGGAACGATGGATCCAGGAGCACCCCCAAGCTGCAAACACAGTCTTACAAGGGGAGTGTAACTCCATCCAGAACTGGTTGACACACCTCCAACACCAGGTTGTGGCCCTTGACAGTAATTACCTCCATCTTGTCTGGATTCAGCGTCAGTTTGTTTTTCCTCTTCCAGCCCATTACCGCCTCCAAGCATTCATTAAGTGGAGCCACACTATCCTTAGCTGATGCTATTATCGAAGGCATAGAGAAATATATTTGGGTGTCATCAGCATAATGATAGCACCCTGCTCCATGCCCCCGGATGATCTCTCCCAGCATTTTCATGTAGATGTTAAACAACATTGGGAATAGGATGGCGCCTTGTGGTATGCCATACAGCAGCTCCTTCTTTAAGGAGCAGCTATCCCCAAGCATAACCATCTGGAACCTGCCCAAGAGGTAGGACCAGAGCCACTGAAGAACATTGTCCCCAATTCCCAAACCCCTCAGGCATTCCAGATGGATATCATGGTCGATGGTATCAAAAGCCGCTGAGAGATCCAAAAGTACCAGCAGGGACACACTCCCCCTGTCAATACTCATGTGAAGATCATACACTAAGGCGACCATAGTGGTCATATCCTGCTCTGAAGTCAGTTTGAAATGGGTCTAGAAAATCTATATCATCCAAGACTGCTTGGAGTTGGAAGGCAACTGCCCTCTTGTACACCTTGCCCAAAAGTGGGAGATTTGATACTGGTTTGTAATTATTAAAATCCAGGCAGGGCTTTTTTAGAAGCAGCTGTACCACCGCTTTTTAAAAACATGGTGGAAAACTCCCCTCCCTGAGAGATGCATTAATAACATGTAATTGTAGTCTAACTGCTCCTCCTCCCTGGGTGACCAGCCAAGAAGGACAGGTATTGAGAGGGCAAGTTGTTTTTCTTACTTGTCCAAGCCGCTTGTCCATGTCCTCAGTACTCACCAGATGAAACGGATCCAGTGTACTCCTACTCACGGAGTTGCTGGACACCTCATTGTCAGCTTCTGTTATAACGATGGCATCTAAATTGGCTCTTATCCGAGAGATTTTAATTATTATTATTATTATTATTATTATTATTATTTATAACCCGCCTCTCCCTTCGGATCGAGGCGGGGAACACAATGTAAAATATAAAAATCACAAACAGTTAAAAAAAATTAAAACAAGAGAAAATGCATCATTAAAACATCTTAAAATTCATCCGGATAGGCCTGTCGGAAAAGAGCAGTCTTTATGACTCTCTTAAATTCATGAAGACTGCTAATTTGTTTAATCTCCTCCGGCAGACCATTCCATAGTCTGGGAGCGATGGAAGAGAAGGTCCTCTGGGTAACACTCGCCAGCCTAGTTCTGGCTGGCTTGAGTAAGTTCTTCCCAGAGGACCTAAGTGTGCGGGGCGGATTGTACGGGAGAAGGCTATCCCGCAGGTAGCCTGGGCCCAAACCATGTAGGGCTGTAAAGGTAATAACTAACACTTTATACTTCACCCGGAAACTGACTGGCAGCCAATGAAGTGATTTTAAAACTGGTGTAATGTGGTCACCCCTAGATGTACCGGTGACCAACCTGGCTGCCATATTTTGAACAAGTTGAAGTTTCCGGACTAGGCACAAAGGTAGCCCTATGTACAGCGCATTGCAGAAGTCAATTATCTGTGAAATGATCGTTAAACACATCACAGCGAACTACAGAGGCTCTAAAATTGGGTTCAGGGAGGAAGGTGTCTGAATTAGACCCCTCACCACCCTGAACAGTTTTGCTGGACACGAAATTGCAGACGCAATGCATGCAGAGAAGAAAGCTTTCTTCACTGCACGTATTGCCACCCCATAGGAACAAAGATGTTCTCTACGTTGTGTCTTGTCGAATATAAGTCGAGTTTTCTGCCATCGGCATTCCAGTTGTCCTTTCTGCTTCAACTCCCTGAGATCTTCTGTGTACCAAGGTGCTCGATTGGAACCAGGTCAGAGAGGATGTTTGGGGACGATAATGACGATAGCCCTAGTTAGGTCTTGATTCCATCTATTGACCAGGACTTCAACAGGATTGTCGACTCTCTAAGGCTATCTGGAATCCAAAAGGGTCCATCAACCTTTAAGGGCGGACCATCCTAATGGGTCCACCACCCCTTCAGGGGTAGATGGTAGCCGTGATACTAACCATGACCAGAAAATGATCTGTGCGTGACAACACAGAGGTATTTATCACCTCCGCCCACAGATCCATCTGTTTGGAACTGAAAACAGCATTGAGGGTGTGACCTGCTGAATGAATGGGATAGGCCCATATTTGTCATGGATGCCATGAACTCCTAAAACGCACCTGACAAACTGGACTCGAATGGGATGTTGAAGTTGCCCAGGAACAAAAGCCTGGGCGACTCCAACACCAACTCCGAGACCAGTTCCGTGAGCTCAGCCAGGGAGTCTGGTAGTTAGTGGGGTGGCCGGTACACTAACAGAATACCCAGTCTATCCCTGGTCTTCAGACTCAGGTACACACACTCAATGTGATTCAGTTCCCGGACTGTTTTCTGAGACTGTTGATAACAGTTAGGACACACAAATGGCAAATGTTCAACTAGTGGATAGATCTGGCTTTGCATGGATTGATAGAGCCCTTAGTTTGATGCAGTGAAGTTTTCAAGCAGTTAGGCAGTTGTCCAAGTTGAACACATTGTGCCCACCCTCCCGGAGTGAAGCCCTAGACATGGCCACAGCAGAGGTGGGCAATCATATAACTCTTCTTTGGACTCCCTGGTTTCAAACTGTACTGACTGGAAAGTGATATGTTGGTTAGTGAGTCCTCATTGAGAGTATGCACAGTCTTCGTGCGCAATCCAGATCGTTTTGCTTCTGCAAAATGTGGGATTCCCATAAGTCTGCTGATACCTTCCTCTTGTGCATTGTTGGTGTCGGTGTGGCTACATAAGTAAAGGCACACAGTCTGAAATAGAGAGAATGATCTCCCCGCCCCCCTGTAAAGCTCAGTAGTAACCACTAGACTTCACAGCTCTTGCTACACTACCTGAGTTCTGAAATAAACAATATTGACCATTGTATTTTGTAAGTGTAGTTGTTGATGTTATTTTATCACATCTACTGTTACAGTTTTTCGTTTGCATTTGTATTGTGCAAGCATTGGAAATATCTCAGTATATGTTCTATAGTATTTTCTATTTCTCTTACAGTCTGAGCTAATATATGAGCCAGTTCTTTCTAATCTCATTAACCTGTACTGTAGCTGTTCCCTATATCTTTTTGTTCTGATGAGTTGATCTCTGTCATCGTTCTGTGCATGTTTAACAGGTGCCGGACTGTGCAGATCTATTCTATGAATATTGGGTCCAACACTTATCTCACTCCTGAGAAGGTTACAGGCTACACAGATAAAATCCTTGTGTCTTTTGATTTCACTAAGTCACAACGCTGCCAAAGACAGTTTTTTGAAAATTACCTTTTCATCCAGAATTTATGTGTTCTTATTCATCGCGCTTAGGATAGTAAGTGTAAGAGTAAAGAAGGATGATATGAGCCATTCCTTACGCAAGCAAGAACTCAAACGAAAAATGTTAATAAACCTTTGCTAGCAGGATGCTGATTAAAGAGATGGCTGTCTGGCTTTATTTATTTATGTATAGTATTTTTATCCCGCCCGTCAGCCAAAAAGGTTCCCATAGTGACTTACAATTGATCAGTAAAGAAGACAGTCCCTGCCCTCAGGCCTAATAATAATATTAATTATTATTATTATTTATTTATTTATTTATTTATTTATTTATTTCTAACCCGCCTCTCCCTCTGGATCGAGGCGGGGAACAACAATACATTTAAATAAAAAGACATGACACACAAGGAAAAGGGGATGGGGAGGGAAGAGGGGAAAAAAGAATAAAGTTAAAGAGACTGATCAGCAGGGCTGGTGGGAAGGCCCTGCTCCCCCCTCTCATCTCCCAAAGGAGGGGCTGACCAACAGCTCCTTCTTCCCCACAAGGTGAGGGGTTTCCAACTGGAGCAGGCCCTGATGGTCTTTCTGCCTGCTCCTGCCTCCCTCTTTTACAATAGGATGCAGCCACAAACTCTTAGAAGAAACCATAGGATAGAATTTTAAGATATAGTAGTATATTGCAAGCTCTCTGGCCAGAGAGTCCTCTATTTGAAGGCTGCTGGACGCATCGTCTATTTGAATGCATCCTCTTTTTAAATGGCTGTCCTGTCTAATTCTGGGTTAAAGGTAAAGAACTATAGGAAGGGAGAACTGAGGCCCTGAAGTTGCCCATCAAAACTTAGCACTTAGACAGCAGACTGAAGAGGTAGGCACGCAGGCAGGCACCCTAGTCACAGTTTTTCCCATTGCATTTCTACTTAAATTCTAATAATTATTTCTAAATGTGCATATATATATATATATATATATGCGCACATTTCCTCTTTTTTGGGTGATTCATAAGGTTTGTACAGCATCTAGCACACTGCTCGTCCTTTGCAAATATTAATCAAGAACAGTGCTTGATGGAAAAATCGATATTCCTATGTATATGTAACGTGGGTTTTTTCACATTTTCTTTTTCACTATGTATTTTCTGTTCTGTTTTGTTGATATTCACAATAAAAAGGGGGGGAAGCAGGCATAGCAGTAATGTGTGGAGTTTGATTAATACAGTCTAACAAGACTACTCTCCTGAACTTTGACCCTACACAAGGCATTTATAGTGCACTCGATTACTTACTCTTGGTTGTATGGGTTATTTAGATGATGTCATGATCCTCCAATGTTGTTTCTGTCTTTTCAGAGCCCTTTACTGTTTGTTTGTTTTTTATTTTTTTAGAATGGGAAAATGGGGCATTATTTTTGAAAGTGCTGTTTCTATTTGTGTATTTGTGCTATTCTGCTGTAGCACAGCTCCATCTAGAAGTTATGTAGTGGGAAAGCAGGAAAGGAAAAACTGTATGTGTAGCGCTCAGATCTCAATTCTGCAACGAAACCAAAAGCAGATAACAGTGATTAACAGCCTCATGTAAAAAAGCTGGCAGTACAGGTTTTCTTGGGAGTCAAGCACACTGCTTCATTGGACATGACTATATAGGACACATAGGGATGGTTATCCCCTGCTAGTTTAAATGGTAGACTGGGCACACTAATTATTTAATTATTTCATTAATGAGTAAATGACAAAATAAGGCCCTGAAATTCAAAAGTGTGTATTTTTCCATTCAGGAAAACCCTGGAAAGTTTCAAGGTGCTACAGAAAGAAAGAATGCCCCCCCAACAAAAATAAAAACAGTAATTTCCCAACTGCAAAGCAGATACAGATATGCAGCGCTAAGCAGAACTGAGGGTGAGAGTGAGGACAGCAAGGTAGCTTATTTTCTATATATATATATATATATATATATATATATATACACACACACACACACAATTTCCTTTTAACTTATGGCCCCTATTCCTAGGCTCATTAAATCAAGTTCAGAAAACATTTTAGCTCTGGAACATGTAAGTAAAATTCCAACTGTATGGACTCTTGAGAATTACCTGTGCAAACAGCACAAGTCAAGCCAAAACAAGTTTCTGTCAAATGGACTAACACCTAGGTTTATTATGAAGGTAAAGAGGCTGAAAGCAGCACAGAAAGACCTGACTGTGGGGTTCCAGGCAGTTATCCTGGGGGCTGCTTATTTTATGCCATTCACCTTGAGAATTGGCTCTCCCTTACAGAAAAGTATAGTTTGCATATCACAAATGTTGGAAGATTTTTAAAAAACAGACTCTTGGTTCATTTATTCTGTCAACCTGAAAATGCATTGTCCAATGATAGAGTTTACTTTGGATTAAAGCTCCAACCCAGTGGTCTCCTTAACGTGCATGCAAAGGACTGGGCATTTTGGTTTTGCATTCACGCTTTTGTCCAACAGCTGCTCCTTAGCTCAGTATTTCAAGCCTGCTTTTTAAACAAGAAAAGCTGAAACATCAGCGTGATCAACAGAAGTTTTTTTTAAAAACCATCAAATTTCTATCCTGCCTAAAAATAATGGTCAGGGCAGCTAATGAGTATTAGTATCAATCAGTATTTATAATATATACAATATATACCTCCAGCTCTGACAGTGTATAAAGCCAAAGGAGTGAGCAAGTTGATATATGGAGTTCAAGTTTGGATGTTGGGAATAAATTTATCTCTAATGAAAACTCAATCTACTTTTCTGAGTAAGATTTTTGGTGCCCCAAGATGTGTATCTAATGCAGTAATATTGAAGCTGGGATTCATTCTTTGGAAATTTTTGCACTATCTTTTGCAATTAAAATAGAAATAAACATTGATTAAACAAGCAACCATTATATTGTTTTTTAGATTGAGGAAAGTGCAGTATTTTTTTTAATGGCATATTTATAGTGTATAACTACACGTCCACTATACCACAGCACCAACTAGTGGCTGTATAATGAAACATATAGAAAGGCAGAGAAAAAAAATCCCCCAGAAAGAAGCACGTGTAAAGTAGGGATGTGCACGGACACAAAAAATCGAATCGAAATTGGACCTTAAAATTTTTAAAAATCAGATCGGAAAAATCGGAGGTCTGTCATATCAGATCTGATCTGATACCAATATTAAAATCAGACATCTGATTTTTGAATCGGACGCCATTTTGACTGATTTTACACATAGACTCGTATTGTGTTACAAAAATGCCTATAACTTTTTTTATTTTTAAAGATAGAAGGATGAAACTTGGCCACATTGCAGATGGGTTTGAGGTACTTCTCTGTGAGAAATTTCAGAAAGATAGCTCCAAGCATTTTGTGGCTATGAATTTTTTAGTAACAAAACAGGAATGCCTATTTTTTTTATTTTTAAAGATCCCCATATGAAACTTTGCCACATTGCAAATGGTATATTGAGACTTATGTGTGTGAAATTTCAGAACCATAGGTGCTTGCCTTATATGGCAATTAATTTTTGGAGAATGGGTAGCAGTGAGGTAAAGGCAGTTATGGCTACAACTTTTTTATTTTTAAAGATCCAAACATGAAACATGTCCACCTTAAAGGTACCACTTTGGTTGATATGTGTGAGCAATTTCAGAAGCATAGCGTCAAGTGTGTAGTGGCAAGGAATTTTGGGAGAAATGAGGAGAGAAACTCATTTAACTTTTTTTATTTTAAAAGATAAAAGCATGAAACTTGCCCACATGGAAGATGGGTTTGAGGACTTATCTGTGAGAAATTTCAGAAAGTTAGCTCCAGGCATTTTGTGGCTATTAATTTTTTACTTTAAAAGTTCCAAAAGTTGAAAAACAGAGACTTTTACAGCTGTCAAACTGCACCCCCATCCCCCCTTCCCCCCCCCCCATTAGCTCCGATTAAAATCGGAGACCAAAAAATCAGATCGGAAAAAATCGGATTTCCAAATTTTCAAATCGGAATTGGTATTGGATGTCCAATTTTCTCTGATTTTAATCGGATATCGGATCCGATATAATGCACATCCCTAGTGTAAAGGATCCAATCTTAATATGGCAAAGAATCCATAACCAGAAGCGCTGGTAAAAGTGCAGGATAAAAGCCTCAAGTAGAAATGTCCAGTGTTACAAATGGAGGCCCGATGATGTCACAAGGAAGGACCTGGTGATGCCACAAGCTTGCTTGAAAAACAAAAATCTAGTATCTGGGTAGGAGTAATGTGTAAAGTGAGGGATGCCATTTAGAAAATGGAAACCTTAGCATACATTGCCCACACAACTTGATTCCTATGCATTAACATGTGAAGGAGTAGCTGTGCAATTTTGGATGGATAGTTGAATAGGATCGTCAATTTCTGTTAGATCCTGTTCAGGGATTCATCTCTTAAAGTTATGTATGTAGTCATTATCTTTAAGCCAATATATGAGCCAATCTGTAAACAAAAAGTAGCTCCTATCAAATGTACTTTCACAAATAGAATTGCTTACGTTACATAGAAACAAGCAAGCAAGCAAAAAACAACCCAAGTCCTGTAATTTGTTTTTGAGGATTTGTCTTTTTCAATAGAATGCCTTAAAGTGGTCATGACATGATGAAAGTTGCCTGTTTTTCAGGTGCATTTTTACTTCTGCTAATTTAATGGGAAAATAATAAAGTTATAACTTATCACATTCAGTATTGCTGTTTATAGCCATCATAGATAAGCTTGAATTTAAAAAGCAAGAAACCAAAAAGACCTAACAATTAGAAACCTAAGGCCTAGCAGTTGATCAAAGTAAAAATTATAGATGGCTTACAGAACATCAATCAGCCTTGACGGCAAGTTGTGTTGTTGGTTTTGCCTGATCATTCCTGGGGAAGGACTCCGCCTACCAGCCAATCTTTGTTGTGGGGGATGCTCTTCTTTCTGCCCTCTGCTTCCACAATCCATGGTTCCAGTGCAATTTATATGCTTGAAGTTAGTCCCACTATGCTCGATGGGGCTTACTTTTAGCAAAGTGCAGAGAGGATTTTGTGTCTATCACTCCCATGCCGGTTAGGTATGGAATCTTTTCCTGGACATATATACATCCCAGTCCAAAGAAGCAAACAGGAACATCCATGCACATGCTCTTCCTGCTCCCCTAACTAGCTGATGGGATGGTGGGACGTAAAAAAACTGCTTGGAACATGGTACGAAAAGACAGTTAAAAAGATTGCTGTGCATTTGTACCGTCAAGGTTGGGGACACTGAAAAAAATGGCTGTTTTATAATGCACTTTTTCTTATACCAAATATATAAAAGGAAGATGGGATGTGTAGTCACCTAATGGAGTGGGGAGGGCAAACGTTATATATTTATTTACAGTGACGTAATACATACTTCAAACCTATTCTGTTCAGTTCACTAATGATTTTGTGGACACATTGCTTTTTGTTCACTTAATGCATTCCTGGTTTAGTGTGTAACCACTCAGATAAGAGATGTGCCAGTTGTATTGTAACATCTATTCTTATTTTATGCTACACACATTAAGCTGATGGCCTTAAAGCTGATGTTATAGTTCTGCCAATAATGGGGGAAAGATAACAATCATTTTTTTAAAATGTAAATAAATGTGAAATTTATCTGAAATTCTAAATCTGGTAAAAATTAATAGTTGAAATTCCACTTTAGATGTGTGAGTCCCTCATGCAAATTAAAGATTTTTTGAATGATAATTTGAAAGTAAATTAAAATTAATTTAGGACAGAGTACTTGAGGATCTAGAAAAATCATCATGAAATATAAGCCTCAAAATTCTACTCTCTGAAAACATTTGTGTTTTTCTTAAGAGACATTTCATGGAGTTTCAGAAAACTTAATTCTCTATTACCCTTCTGAAAATATGTATTTAATCGAGCCGCTAGGAACTGGAAAGATACTCAGAATTGAACATTGAAATACCTTACACATTTCGTGTTTTGACATTCAGCATTTTGATTGTCCATTCACAATGTTGAAATATGAGTGTGTGAAAATGTTTCTCTTCCTCCCTCCCCTTATTTCTAGGCCTGTCCCAGGCTCGTTATCATCATTACTGCACCTCCACAACCGGCAAAGACAGCCAATGCCTGCCTCTATGCCAGGGACTCTACCTAATCCTACTATGCCTGGATCCTCAGCAGTTTTGATGCCAGTAAGTATACCCACTCTTTGTATATATAGAGAGAGAGATTAATGTGTGGCACTTTATTAAAAGTATGAAATTACATGAAACTGTAGTTGCAATTCACTGGCCAGTTCCAAGTATTATTTATATTACAATGAAATTTAGAGCCAAACTACACATTACATTTCTCTCATCAGTCCAGCAGAAAGGCTGGATTTCACTGTTCCATATCCTTTCGCTGAAAGTATCACAATGCATTTTCAGTAAACTATTTTTTCCCATTTCTCATGCAAGGTAACAAGCCAGAACAACTCTCTAGTTTTGCTTCTTGCACTGGCAGTATTGTAACAGTGTTGCACCACTGTAATCTAAGGCAGGCAATGTTTCATCCAGATTCAATAGCCCTATTGGGAAAACCGTTCCATTCTCAAATCCTGTAGATCATCATGCCTCTTTATTTATATCTTAAACAAGTTGGCTTAGGCTGCCCTGACAGCATCAAGCATCAGCTATAATTTTATACAGTGATGCTTTAAAAACCACTTAATCCAGAGTGTTGTTTTCTAAAAGCAAGAGAAAATCATTATAGAAAGTCTCAAACCTTGGTGACTAATTTGTTCTTCTGGTGAAGGGGCTTTTTTTTAAAATTGATTGTTGGGTAAACAACATTGTGGGCTTTATTTTCTGACACCAGATGAAAACAATCCAAGTCGGCAAAGCTATTGCCATCCTTGAAAGTGGATAAGGATACATTTTTCTCCCTCTCTCATAATACTGTCATCCCATTAATCTGATACAAGGAAGTACTTCACACAGTGCATAGTTGGAATTTGCTTCCGCAATATATAGCTATTCTGTGAACAGAATGCTGGACTAGATGGACCCTGGTCTGATCCAACTGGCTCTTCTTATGTTCTTATATTCTTGATGTGCACTATACAACTCTGAATACCTTTGATGGAGAACACAAGTGGAAGGGTCCTACCTAGGGACTTCCCGTAAGCATCTGATTGGCCACTGTGAGAAGCAGGACACTGAGCTTGGTAGGCCTTTGGCCTGATCCAACATGCCTCTTCTTATGTTCACGAAGTGCCTAGCTCTTGCCCATTTGAAGACAACCAGAACATATGCCTTTTGGAAATGTGTTTCACCTTTCAAGCACCATCTTATTTCTTTTCTTTTTTCTTTTCCTTCTCAAGATGGAACGACAAATGTCAATGAACTCCAATATCATGGGAATGCAAGGCCCAAACCTCAGTAATCCTTGTGCTTCACCACAAGTCCCTCCAATGCACTCAGAAGCCAAAATGGTAACATATTGAAAACATCTTCATTTGTTTAAAAATGTGATTATGCTCTTAATTTTTCTGACCTCTAAGGGGACAATCTGAATATTTGATTTCTACTTGTACAACTGTGTTTCTGCCATAAATAGATTCAGAGCAGGAGTGGCTCAGCTGAGCCTCCCCAGCTTCTAAACTTCCAGATCATCTCTTTATCTTTGGTGAGTCAACTTAAAGGATGTTAGGCATCAGATATTGGTTGAGGATATTCTGTTGGATTCTTTGTAGATTAGCAGTATTGAATATTTCGTGGAGTTGAAGCAGGCTTAGTGTCATGTTTGTATCACTGTGTGCTTGTAGAAATGGCTAGTTTGAAGAAATCCTAGGAATCTTAGTGCCAAATGCCTAAAGAGTTTATTCTTTTTGTCATATGCATATGTAACAGGATGTTTTTTAGCTTTCTCCATGGTGTGCTCCTGCAAGTGGATACAGGGGCCTTAAAATATGAAAAAAGTAGCAATGGACGATCTTTCCAATCTGTGCCACTTTTGCATGAGTTTTCCCAGTTTTCCTGTGAATCTGCAATTTTAAAAAACAAAAAGAATACCAAATATAAATACACACGTTTAACCTATTTCCTCTTAAGATTAGCATTTTAAAGTGTATTTTGATAACACTTGTTGAGCTAAGTACTGTGCCGAAACATTCATGGCATAAGAAAGTTGGTTGATAACTAGGTTCTGATTGGCACCTTTGTCAGGAAGGCATGTAACAGGTCTGTTCATATTGGAATTTGCAAAGATTGAATTCCTCATGCATCCCTGGAAAACAAAGAAGTCCAGCTTTTGATGTTCACACCTAAACTCATACACACCTCCTCTTACATGCATTCATGTATACATGAATACATATATACATGGACATGTTCCCCTCTGTGTGAGCTCAGTATGACCTTCTAACTTCTCCACCACAAGTCTCCTCGAGATGTTTTGTGCTATCAGCTCCATTCCAGATATTTTGTACTACCACATGGCTGGGGCTGTTGGGGGTTGTAGTCCAAAACATCTGGAGGGCTCAGGAAGGTTGCTCTAACTGCTATCTCAATCCCTGATCCTCAAGGCTCCCATAAGATGAGGCCTGTACTATAGACATGTTGTTTTTTCTAAGTGTTAAATTGCAGGAGACAGATTGCTGTCTCACTTCTCTGACAGAGTCATAGGGTTCTTTTAGCTGTGCCAGTTATCTGTATTTCTTGAAAGTTAGGACACTGTGATGTGAGAGGGCATTGGCTCTCTCTGCATTTGCATGGCATATGGACATTATTGTCAGCACTGTCTTTGATTGGTAGGCTGTGGCAGTTTTTCCAGAAATACTTGGGAGTATGTCTGCCATTCTTCATCCATGTTTGCATTTTCTATGTGTGTGTTTCCCCCCTCCTCTCCTGGGCAGAGTATGCATTGAATAAGGCAACTATGCAGCTACTGTAGTAGTAACATATTTCTGATTGCAACATAATGTAACGGGGGGATTTCTCTGTGAGACTGGAATCTTGTACCCACTTCCCTGTGAGTAAGCCGCGGTAAACTTCTGTCTCTTACTGAGTAGAACATGTGTAAGATTTCGTTTTCATTTCATTTCTTACATTTCTATACCACCCAATACCAAAGCTTTCCAGGCAGTTTACAGAGAGTTAAAACCTAAAAATACAATATCGCATGTAATATAAAAACAGTTCACATACAAACAATATAAACAGACAGTAGATATACATACTCACGCACACAAACACACACATATATATCCAAACAATTTTAACAGTTGACAATAAACACAAATCGCAGGACCTGATTAAAAACCGTATTGAGAATAGAGGTATTTCCAGGAAAAAGGACCAGGTAGCAGGTGATGGGAGAGACCTTTCTCTGCATGAGATCCTAGAGAGCCATGCCAGTCAGAGTGAACCATACTGGGCTAGATGTCCAAACTGTCCGAACTGGCATAAAACAGCTTCCTATATGTCCGTTTTTGCTTGCAAAACATGCGAGCATGCCCCCGTTCCAAGCTCTGAATGCAAATAGGAGTGCCAGCACATGCCCCTCCCAAAAAAATATTTGCACATGCTGCACTTGTGTTCATCTTGTTCCCAATTTCAAGTTTCCCAATTTGTGCAAATTTCCTCAGTAGACTGAATCAGCCCCTGTTTTAGCCTGTGAAAGAAATTTGCACAAATTGGGGGAGATTTGCTCTAATCTCCCATTCAATTACTGCTCATTTTGAGCAAGTTTCCCATTCGCGTAGGGGGAGCAGCGATCGCAAATGGGAATTGGGCACGAGACAAGCAGTGAGAGAATCCTGGCAATCTCGCAAACATCACTCGTTCGCCCATCCCTATCTATAAAATATATAGAACAGCCTCCCCAACCTAGTGCTTTACTACAACTCCCATCATCTCCAGCCAGGGAAGATTGGAATTCAGTATTTCAGAAAATGGTACACCACTGTGGAAAGATTCGTGTTTATCCAAATTTTAATGATATGCTTGATTAATGTAGATAAATGCACAATATAATTGGTTTAATTGTTACTTCTGTTAAAAGTAATTAAGCCTACAGGTTAACTACATCCTGTTAGATGCTGGTTTTTGAAATTATCTCCTGGGAAAAGGCTTGCCAAAGCAACACCTTTATAAATCTGAGTCTTTAGCCAAAACAAATTTAGTCAGATTAAAAAGTGATCCACTTAATTTCACATATTAAAGAATAGAATTCTCACCATAAGTATCAATAATTTCATTTTTAAAGCCTCAGAGTTTCATTTAAAAAAAGGGGGCTGGGGAAGGCAAAGTAACTGCAGAAACTTCGGCCTCTAAAAGAGATGCCAGTGTGGTGCTTTTTCTTCTTCAGCCAAGGAGTATTTTGCTTGGCTCAACGTTGCTTGGATTTGAAAGATGGAGGGGGCGGGGGACTTGCCGGCAGCCTAATCCAGAAAGATTTAATAAGCTGTGCTGCAGATGCTGTTGCTTTTTGGCACATCACGATTACGGTATGGCACACAGCAGAGAAAAACCCTTGACCACAGATTTTGCTTGGCTGATGTTGCCAACTCTTTTGGCTACATCTGCTCTTTAAGCCAACCGACTGCATGTTTACAGAGTGTGGTTTTAACTGAGGTGTTAAAAAGGCTTGGGTTGGCTGCCTAACCTAAATTTATATTGAGCTAAAATGTTACCGTTTGCGTCTCCCGTAACAGCGCATCATATCTAACTGGCAAGCGGATCCTCCCTGTCGTCCCATAGGGCGAACAACAGTAACTTCAAAAGTACACATTGTGGCTTTCATACAAATTGGTAGTAAGCTGTTATTAGCGTATGGCAGCAATATGAGATGGTGGACGTTAGGCAGCCCAACTCTCCTGTTTCTTCATGCCTTTTTGTACTGGTACACCTCTCCCCTGATTCAGTGAGGTTGTTCCTTGTTCTGAAAGTCAGTACCAGAATCCTGAAAAGAAAGATCTGCCTCCTGCAATTTCACACTTACAGAAGAAAGAACATGACTATAGTACAGGCCTGTACAGATGTTCTCATGGGAAGGTCAGGAATTGAGATAGCAGTAAGAGCAGCCTTCCTCAATCACCTGGGCCATGTGGTCTGTAAAGCAGGCCCAAACACATTTAGGAGGTTGCTGGTTCAAATCCACACTGGGGATTTCCTCCCCACTCCCCTTTCCTAGTGGTCATCATTTATTGAAAAGGGGATGGTCACTGCAGTTGTGGAGATACACAAACAATGGCCTTTCTGCCACGCCTGGCACAGCCTGGGCGTGGGGAGGCATTTGCGGATGATCTACGCCTGGGTATTGACAGGGGGAGTGTGTCCCTGTTGGTACTTTTGGACCTCTCAGCGGCATTCGATACTATCGACCATGGTATCCTTCTGGAACGCCTGAGGGGATTGGGAATCGGGGGCACTGTGCTTCAGTGGTTCCGGTCCTACCTCTCGGGCAGGTTCCAGATGGTGATGCTTGGGGATAGCTGCTCTGCAAAGAAGGAGCTGCTGTGTGGCGTACCGCAAGGTGCCATCCTTTCCCCAATGCTGTTTAACATTTATATGAAACCGTTGGGAGAGATCATCCGGAGGCATGGGGCGGGGTGCTATCAGTATGCTGATGACACCCAAATATATTTCTCTATGCCTTCGACAACATCGTCAGCTAAGGATAGTGTGTCTCCTCTGAATGAATGCTTGGAGGCGGTAATGGGCTGGATGAGGAAAAACAAACTGAAGCTGAATCCAGACAAGACGGAGGTGCTTGCTGTCAAAGGCCGCAACCTGGGTTTGGAGGTGTGTCAACTGGTTCTGGATGGGGTTACACTCCCCCTGAAAGACTGTGTTCGCAGCTTGGGGGTGCTCCTTGATCCGTCGCTCCAAATGACAGCCCAGATAGATGCGACAGCCAGGAGTGCCTACTATCAGCTTCGGCTGATAGCCAGCTGCGCCCCTTCCTAGAGTTGGAAGACCTAAAGATGGTGGTGCACGCGCTGGTAACTTCGAGGCTCGACTTCTGCAATGCGCTGTACATAGGGCTACCTTTGTGCCTAGTCCGGAAACTTCAACTAGTTCAAAATATGGCAGCCAGGTTGGTCACCGGTACATCTAGGAGTGACCATATTACGCCAGCTTTAAAATCGCTCCACTGGCTGCCAATTAGTTTCCGGGCGAAGTATAAAGTGTTGGTCATCACCTTTAAAGCCCTACATGGTTTGGGTCCAGGTTACCTGCGGGATCGCCTTCTCCCGTACAATCCGCCCCGCACACTCAGGTCCTCTGGGAAGAACTTACTGCGGTCGGCCAAGACTAGGCTCTCAGCGTTGAGCCCCGCGGCCTGGCTGGGAGATAAGGATTACCTTTGAGACCAACCTTTCTCACCTACCCGGAACCTTGCGGTATGGAGAGAGGCGACACCGGAAGGTCTCCCTACCCAACTGGGGGACCCATGAAAGGGCGATCCGCATATCGCCAATTCAGGGGTCCAAAATGGCTCGCCCGACTGAGGATGTGGGCCTGGGAAAGGCCCAAACGGATGCTCCTATAGGTCCCCCTTTTTGCAGATCTTGTAAATAAATGTGGCCCTATTTAAACCCATATCTTGTGTCTGTCTCTTCATTTATTCACCTCCACTCCGCAAATGCACACATGCTTCCAGAGCACTGTTTGAAAATACTCCCAGGGGAAAATATAACATGCACTCTGCACCCCAATATTGGTTGGGAAGTTCAGCATGTTCTTGAGGTCCCACCAGTGGAGATTGGTACCACCGATTTTGGTAGGGCTGTGAATCCATTCTGGGTTTCACCAGCCACAACTCTAAACGAGCTATCCAAGGGGCTGAACTTTATTCCCCAGACGGGCACAAGAACTTGGATGGCTCCTTTAGAGTTCTGGCTGGTTCTGACTGAAACCCAGAATAGATTCACAGCCCTGCGAAAATCAGAGCCAGCAGACCTCTCTGGCTCCTGCTACTTGCTGAGGAGGAGCCAGCACTGAACTGGGTCCACAATCCATGGGGTGTTGTTGTCTGTGTACTGAGGGCAAGCATGCAGTGGCCAGGGGAGCAGAGGAAGTGGCCAAGGGCATCAGGTTGTTGGGCCAAGTTGAGTGGCTGGATTGGGGAGTCCGTGGCCTGCTAGCCATGCACTTCAGCCTAGGGACATGGGCAACATGGGCATAGGGTTTTCAGCCATCTTGGCACTGGACATGCTAACACAGTTAGGGACCACAGCCACCCCTGAGCCTTGCGCACAGAGTTGCTGAGTGAGTCTTAGCTCTGCATGGTTTGGCTGTAGTGAAAATAGTAGCTGCTGCTCAGTGAGGTCCAGGGTGTCATGTGTATGTCCCCAAAATGGAACTGGCTGCCACGCACCTCCAGTGTGATGAAGCATACAGTCAAGGTATGTTCTGATGACTTCGTTGCTCCAGATGGCCCCCAGAGGGCAGAATGGGCCCACTCCTGTATCTAGAGTGTTCTACAAGCATATTTTTCATGGCAGGGACAATTTTGGTGTTCTGCTAGTATGACAGGGCTTCCACATGAATGTAGATTGTGCCCTATCCATAATATTTTATTGTGACTGCCAAACATGTTTGTATATATTATAGTATATCACTTGTCGGAAAATCATTGCCTGGAAAAAAAACATAGAGTAGTTTTGGGGTGGGGGAAGTTTTAACTATTAGAAGAAAGCATATCAGCAATGTTCTCAAGAACTGAAGGAGAACTTCCTGGTGGATTGTGCCCTTATCTTACAAGGAGCCAATTATAGAGAGATATGCTTTAAATGCACTGGATCAGAATGGATTAGCTGGTTGTTTATCTATATGGATAGACCTTAATAAATGATCTGAGTAATACCTGTAACTTTTCAGATCTATGTATTGATGTCCCTCCTTCTATAATGCTTTATAAGCTATAATTATTTGCTTTGAAATGACAGGAAGTAAAAAAAATCCAAGAGATCGGTAGAAACAGTAGCCAGCAATAGTATGTATAATTCAGAATATTTAACTGTGGAGGAAATGGGAGGGATGGCAGAAGGAGTGATCAGTGCTGTGCTGAGGAAAATATTTTATGTTTTTATGTTTGGAATTTATATCCTGCCACATGTCTCCAAAGAGTCCTCGGGGCATCTTACAATATAGCATAAAACAACGGTACAAGCCACAATAAAGCATCAGCAGTTAACAGTTAAAATTAAAGCCCTTAAAAAATAAAACAGTAGAAAATCAATGTATCAATGATTAAAATGTAATGGGAGCAGGGACCCTCTTCCTACACATTATGGGCTATATGGAAGCCATATTTTTGGGTCAATATGTCACAAGTTAGCTGCAATGCAGGAATACTGCAATAACATGTAGGGAGGACCAATGGAATGAGTTTTCTTCACCTAGTCAGCAATTCAGAGTGCAATGGGTCTCAATTATGTGTCAAGTGTTTGGGAAATTGTCCCAGATGATCACTTCTTAGTAATAAAGGATATTTGCAATGCAATCCTATACATATCCATTCAGAAGTAAGCACTATTGAGTTCCGTAGGTCCCACTCCCAGGTATGTGTGCATAGGATGGAAGCCTTGGTTGACTAATTGGTTAAATTAATTGATTAAACTGTTTTGGTTGCTTAAAATGGTCCTCTTGAGCCATTTTAATATGAAATCTTTTTAAAACTGCAGATGGCAGGTGTCATCATAAAATTCCTTCTTCTTTTGCACATATAAGGTGGTGTTTGCAATGAAACATGTAGGAATTCTCTAAAAGCAAAGAGTATGCCTTTTTCTTCAGATCTGTTCAGATGCAGATTTATTCAGATTTAATCTATCAGTTGATTGACTAAAACTCATTAGCACTGGGCAAACATCTTGTGGCTGCATTCAGAATCGGAATGATATTTAAAAGCTTTCTTTTCTTCAGGAGAGTTTGGAAACAGCTCCCCTGTTTTCCAAGAGTAATGTTGGCATGTTCATGTTGATGATGCCATGTTCATGCACTTTGTAGTGCACATCAAGAAATGTATTTCCCAGCACCAGTCATACACTGAGAGACAGTTGGAACTCCTTCCCACTCCCTACCCTGCCCCCAAATAAGCACAGAGTGTTGTTACATGAGTTAAGGACAATGAGCATGTAAAAATGTTTGCAAGAAACAATAGAGAAAATTTAGTCAAATAGAGGAGTTTGTCACTGAACAGAAGTCTGCTTGGTTGTGTGGTTTGGTCAGTAATTTTTAGCAGGCAACAAGAGTTTCATGATGTTAAGGGATTAGCATTAAAGTTCTGGTTATACACATAAAACAGGAGTGGGGAAGATCTGGCCCTCCAGATGTTGTTGGACTACAACTCTCATAAGTCCTAGCCAATCTAGCCAAAGGTGAAGGAACATCTAGAAGATCATATGTTCATCACCCCTGACCTAAAAAGTAGCCGGCAATGTCACTCTTGTAAATTCATAGCAATCAGTGGGCTTGTTCAGATGACACGCTAAACCATAGTTAGGCCGCTAACCCCTTTGCAGCAAATGGTTAGTAAGCATGTTTATAACTTGGTTATGTAACCACCACAGTTAGCAGTGGTTCATGCGACATGCCAAAGCAACTGACTTTAAGTGTGTGGTGGTCTGCAGAATGCTGACCACGCATATACAGAATCTCAATTTAGATTCCAAGATGCAGAAGAAGCTCTGCAGGTATTAGTGCTGGAATCATAATACAGCACAGTATTATGAGCTGGACCAATTAAAATTCTAAACCAGGTAATAATTACTACCTTCAGTGACATCACTAAAGCCCACATAATTAATCAACTAAGATTTATTTAAGTAGGTGACAGCCCCTCTTTTTGTAGGAATTGCTGAGGGATATTGTGCCAAGCCTTGTACTGCTTCATAATGTGTTCTTTTTTAACAACCACAGATGGTATTGAAAGCAAAGGAACTGGGATCCCGTGTTCTTGTGTTATTACAAATTCACATTTTTTCCATTATTCTGGCCATAGTATCAGTGATCACTACCCAGCCAAAGTTAGCATTTGAAACTCCATTGATTCCAGTGGAAGAGTTAATCACATGCATAGCCCTCTTCTTTTGAACTAAATAGGATTGATAGTGTGGTTTTATGCATATCCCTTAGAAATAAGTCCACTGAGATCAATAGGGCTTACTCTTAGGTATGTTTGCATAGCCATGCAGCCTCACTTTGGTTGGATCATGCCTATTCCTTTCCAGGCAGCATTATCCGAATAAAGTGTCCTTCTCCATTAATTCAATCTACCTTCTACTCAGCCTCCCACAATCTGGGTCCCTCCAGATGTTTTGGGCTGCACCTCCCACAATCCCTGATCATTAGCCATGGTGGCTGAGGTTTACAGGAGTTGTAGCCCAAAACATCTGGAGGAATCCAGGTTGGGAAAGGCTGTTCTATGTGATGCTGAACTGATGATAAGGCACATGCAATACATAAAAGCAACACTAGTCTTCGGAACTAATAATGACGCTAGTTATTTCAGGGAGAGGGCAGGAATGGAAGGAGGAAATGGAAAAAGCTGGCGGAAAAGTAGCCAGTGCCATCCTCCTGTATATAGTAGTGTTCTGTCAGAAGCCAGACATATTAAAAATATTTATGTAATTTAAAATAATTTGTACAGGTCTAGGAAAGCTATTTTAGGCATTTAAGCCTTGATGAGTTCTCATTAGAATTCATGTGTAGTCTTGGCACCTGAGAATACGGCATTACCAAACCTTTCATGTGAACATGAATGTGAATTGAAATACTATAATAAAAACAATATTTCTTGAAAGCAGTCAAAGTGGGCACTGGACAACACATGGCTTTTCAGAAGAAGAACTGAAAAGAACTATAAAAAAGTTCTTATTTATATTTGCATATGTACTCAGAGGTGGCCTTTATGTTAATTTAAGCAATTTACAAGTTGCATTTAGAAGTTTACTATTTAGGGGCAGCTAAATTACACTTACACAAAACTGACTCAAAAGATAACATTTTAACCCTTATTTAAAATATTTTGTTGGTTTCATAGAAAAGAAAGTTGTAATACAAAAGATGTTTTAATAATCAGTTACATAACATATATCTTGAAAACTCAACTTGCCTCTGTACATTAAACTAATCCAAAAATTGATTTTGTTAGCAATCGAAGTGATTAAAAAATTAAATTAAATTATAGGAATAATATAGTGATTCTGATTATGTCTCTTGGACTTCATAGGAGCTTGTATCTAACAGATACAAAGGCATGCCAGCAATTCCTTTGTTAAAACCTTACATTTATGATGTTGTTTCCTTGATCTTGGTCAAGTCACTTTATTGCCATAGTTAAATTTCTGTAACATAAATTTGGAGTTTAATTACTCAGTCTAGGAGGATCCAACGTATCCTTTGAGCACGTGCATGCATTCATGTGGGTGCAGTGAGGCATCCACATTCCTTTTCCTAAAGTTAGTACAGGTTTAACAACTCATTTGTCTAGAGGGGGAATGCCGTTTCCATCAGAAGATGAGAAAGGGACAAAGTTGTTGTGCTGTTGATATGGAAGCTGCCAAAACAGCCCTTTGGAACCTGGCTTTGCACAGATAAGGAATACTGTCAGATTACCAATTTGATTAATTGACGTTAACTACATTGGCCCAAGACATTTTGTGGCCTGAGGTGAAAGTCAAAATAGCCCCCCCTCCATATACAGAAGGCAATGGGATTGGCATTAAAGTTTAACTGGTTAATTGATTACACACTACAGCTCTAATAAATTTCAGAACACTGGAAACAAATAGCAATTATGATATCATACATTTATTATATTAGGCTAGAAGAAAGACAGAAAAGGTATTACGCTAATGAGAAGAAATGGGAAAGTGTTATTTTTAACTCATTTTGTAATGGTAAGCATTTTCATGAATATTTGGCACACTCACTTTCCTGAATAGATAAAACTAAATCTTTTAATATTGAAAATCCTCTGTCTGAGGGCATTTATGGTGTGATGTGACATACATCTGAAGTGCATGCTAGATGAAGGAAGAAAAGCCTGCCGTTTAAAATAGTGTTTGTTGTTAATGGTGCATGAAAATAATCCTGGAAAGTGAAACTGCACAAATTCCAGGGGAAAAGGCTCAAAAATATCTCTGTTCAACAGACAGTCCCATCCCTGCTAACACAGCGTTGTTGTTTTTTAATAATTTCCCTTTTTTTCCCCTGGCTCTTTTGCCACAAGGAGTTGCTTTCATGTATGTCAGGTCCTAGCAAACAGTAGCAGCATACATGAGATAAATGTTTTGTGCTCAACAATAAATATAACATGCAAAACTGTAGTAGTGGTAGATTTTGTAGCCATGAGACAGAATAAGAAGCATGAAGGGATTAGGCTGACCATATGAAAAGGAGGTCAGGGCTCATATAACTTTAACAGTTGCAGAGAAAAGGGAATTTCAGCCGGCGTCATTTGTATGCAATTAGTACCTGGCAAAATTCTCTCTTCATCACAACAATTAAAGGTGCAGGCACTATACTAGACTGACCATATACAAAAGAAGGCAGGGCCCCTGCAACTTTAACTGTTGTGATGAAGAGGGAATTTCACCAGGAACTAATTGCATACAAATGATGCCTGCTGAAATTGCCTTTTCTCTACAACTGTTAAAGCTACATGAGCCCTGTCCTCCTTTTCATATGGTCAGCCTAGAAGGGATGATAATCACACTCATTCTGGTTCATGCCATTTTTACAAGTCTTCATTCATACTTCTATCCTATTTCCACATCAATCTATAATTTTTAAAAAAATTAAAAACCACACAATACTTTCCATTTAATAATTACTTAAATATGTGTTTGTGTATGCGTTTTATCCTAAAATACACATTTGTGTATATATTTCATCCCTAAAATTTGCATTACTGTACATATTGTCTTACTTTTCTGAGCTGACATTAGGCAAAATTGCAAAATTAGGACAAGTGCATAATCCAAAGGATGGTTGCAGTCCAATCAATGTATTAGTCCCCAAAGTGCGAATCAAGCCTGGTTCACGTAAAAATGCAGACCAATGAAAGCTTTGACTATTCCTAATGGTATTAAGTAAATTGTGATTTTAATGCCTAGCAGAATCCAAATTTTAAAATGCAGTAAACATTCGAGCTCTTTCAATATGCATAAAATATTCAACTCAGGATAACATGATATGAAAAAAAGATAAAAATTGCTGCAAATTACATCAGCAAGATTGTGAGCATTTTGTAAAGGATTGTCTAGTACTTAATGTATGCTGTCAGTATTGTGACAGGGAGAGCAATCCTATGGCCAGCTAGACAGCAGCTAGGGGTAATAGAATACTTCAGATTTACAGATCCAAGGTCGGAGATAATGCTTCAATCTCAGAGGATGGAATCCATGCTCTGTCCCTCTTATCCTTTGCAGCTGGACCCGGGAAGAACCACACTGGCTGCCTCTCCGATGTTGGAAAAGCCACCTCAGAGAAGGGGGTAGGAGGGAGATTCTGGTGGGCAAGGAGGGGAGGGGACTGGCAGTGCCACAATACAAGCTATCCCAAGGCCTCTTCAACCTCCTTCTCTCCCCTCTGAATCACTCCAGGTAGACTGGCAAAAAAAGCCTATCTAGTGAAACTGCAGAACAGGAGGAGTGTTGAGGGACAATCACCTCTGCCATTCCTCCCTCTTTGCACTGGATGTTTGTAAGCCTCCAAGTTCAGAGTCTTACAACCAACAAGGGCAGAAACAATATGATCGCGCCCTTAGGAGCTAATTTGTTCTTCTTGAGTAACAGAAAGCCTTCAAAGTTCTCATTTCTAGTGATATCAGTCTCAAGAACTTCCTAGTTGACTGCTACTTAAGAGGTTCAGGTGCTACTTGCTGGCTGCATCCATTGTGGAGAAATTGCATTTCCCCAGCAATCAAACCACTATTTTTACTTTTTTAGGCTGCAATTCTATATACAATTGCCTGGAAGTTAAGTCTGACTGAATGCAATGGGCCTTCATTCTGAGTAGGCAAGTATAGGATTCCAGTATAAATGTTCTCTCAATGAATGTGCCACCACTAGTTTAAGAGTGAGACCAGGAAGGCAATTCCCTCCTTTTCCCATTTAACCTGGCATTTGGGGAACTTGGTAATACCTGACTAAGAGAGATTTCTTAAGAGGGTTTTTCCAACCAACAGATTAATTTGAGTCATGAAAAATGGATCCACGTAGCCTACTGGTGGCTTTCAGCCTTATCCTTATATGCCCCTTTTTTATTCTAACATCCAATTTTATATATATATATATATATATATATATATTCCATGAATCATGTTAGTTTAAATTTTATTTCGTGAAACTCTGCAGGGTATTTTTTTTTAACTCTCACATTTTAATCATGAACCTTTGTTTTTCAAGGAAAGTTTAATTTTGAAGGAGTTTGCAGCTAAATGGAAGATTGTGAAGCAATAAGGAGACTTCTTGAAAGCCCTTTTCCCTCTTAGTCTCACCTTTCACCTGCCCAGAAGATTTTGTCCAGGCAATTTTGGAGGTGATCTAAACTGGCTAAAACATTAACTAGGCTTCTAACATTCCATAAATGTCACTGAAATTAGATAAATACAAATAAATGAAAATTGTGACTTCATATGCAAATTATAGGGAGTGACTGAAGATGTCCGTGTGTACCAAATTGTAGCTCCCACTCTGCAGCCTGGAGGAGCCCTGCTCTGATATAGACCTTAGTCCTCAAGTGGAAGAGTTCATTGGTGACATCACCTGATGGCAAAATGCTCCATATTAGAGCAGCCTTCCCCAACCTGGGTACCTCCAGATGTTTGGGGTTTCAGCTCCCATCAGCACAAGCCAGAATGGCCAATGGTTAAGGTTTATGGGAATTGTAGTTGAAAACATCTGGAGGAGCTTTGGTTGTAGAAAGCTACTTTACAGAGATACAAAGGGATTCTGTTCTTGTTAGAGTCTTGGAAATATTTTTTGCAGCTCTGCTTGACACATTACCTTTCATAACTGCCATTTGGATTATTCTTACTCAGTTAGCCTATTTAACATTCCAAGTGCTATACAATCCTCCTGTGATGTAGGGAATTATAGTTCCCATTTTACAGGCTACAGAGATGACTGTATGGCAGCTGTATCCACACCTAGTTAGGTGCCCCGGGAGAATTTTTTTTCTTTTCTGGGAAGTTTTTCAAAAGGACACCTCTCGCCACAGTGGCAGGTCTGTCTTGCTAGCAGATAGTAGATCAGCATTAACTAAATTCTGGGTATCGGTGTACTACAAGTTCAGATATAATACAGGTGCATGTCCAGTTTCTTGAGTTAGGGCACTATAGATATATCATAAAAAGCAGTGTCTAGAAATCACTGAACAATCCATTCATTTAAGATGAGATTTCAACAGAGGTGTCTCAATCACAAGTGCAACTTTCCTTTTTTTCCAGATAAATTAAGTTGTGTGGTATTTAGTCATACAGATAGTAATATTCTAGCCACCTATGCGTAAACAGACTGCTGGACTAGATGGACCCTTGTCTGATTCAGCATGGCTCTTCTTACATTCTTGTGCTCACTTTGTGCTAGTTAAATATCTGTGCGTTAACTTTTGGAAGACTTTGCACAATATGCCATTACAACATGCCTACACATTACATTCTCTGGCACCCTGGTCATATTGCCTTTCTACACTCTTCCAGCATTCCATAGACCTCTATCAGTATATCTCATGCAGGTTTCTGGCTAATCTTGGTTTACCATGAACAAGCTGTATGTGCCCACTTGGCTCTGCCTGCTAGCATGAGCAGCTAAACATACCAGATGTTTGTTTGTTTACTGTGTCATCATGTTGCTGCCTTTACAAGCCAGGATTATAAAGCCAGGGTTCATTCTTGGTTTATTAAAAACCATTTTAAGATGTTTTTAATAATGTATTTGTTTTTATCTGTTTTAACGGTTTATCTATTTTATTGTTTTATATTTATATTTGGTGTTGTTCCCCGCCTCGATCTGGATGGAGAGGCGGGCTAGAAATGAAATAAATAATAATAATAATAATAATTATGAATCTTGGCTTGCAAATGTGACTAGTTCCTAACCTGTTCTCTATCACCATCCTCAATTCACTCAAATGTCTATGATTCCTGCTAGTGTTCTAATTTGGACATCTGAAAGAGTCCAGTGAGCAATGGACTGCATGCCCATCATGTAAGCAACACAGGATTCAGTGGAAAGGACACCATGCCTAGGAATTCATTGTAGAGAATGAGCATCTCAGATATCCTTAAGCTGCATCACCTCCACTGTGCAAAAGACACAAAGTAGTGAAACAAACCTTGGATTCAACCTAGCACGGTTCCCTATCATCTTTCCTGCCAACTCCACAGTTTCAAACCACTCTACTTTGACAGAGAGTTCAGCACTGTCTTTTGGATGAAAAAAAATGCAAAAAAAGAAAAATTTGGGATGGGTGACATTTCAAGTTCCCAAACCTAAGCACTAACAATGTAATTAGACATTAACATATTCACTTTCCTGACGTTTGTGAGGCAGTTTTTCAAATTAAAAAGTTCACACATTTAGAAGAGTGCATACAAAAAGTGTGTCTATTTTGAAAAAATGGACACAAAAATGCTTTCTTTAATGGACAGATCACTTGCAAAAAAGTTTACATTTGAAAAAGTGCACACAATATTTGTATATTTTGAAAAATGCAGAAAATATCTCAATGGTGATTGTTTCTTACAAAACTGCATGTGTTCAAAAATACATACAAACATGCATATATTTTGAAAAATGCACATGAAATCATGTACGACTCTTTGTGCAAGCTTAAAAGAAAAATTTGCTGTCTGATGCAGAAATGGGATGTTGGAAAATTAAAAGTGGAAAAATGAGAACTTGAGCTAAATCAAGTTTGACAGATTCACCTATCCTTATTTGGGACCCACATTACTTCAGAAAATGTAAGCAGTTATTGCATCTATTACACCTTTTGCTTTAATCTCTGAATGCCATTCATAGGGCTCACTGTGATAAATTATGCACTTAAGCAGCAATAGTGGTTGCTGAGATTCTTAAGCCTGCAAGAGTCACATTACCCACAGTATCAAAAATGCTGATTAAAATTAAATCGTGGCAGACAACAGCAGTGTTGCAAAGGACGGCTCTGTTACAGCCAAGTCACTTTTCAAGCTAACCACTGACTTATTTATTTCTCCTACATGCTGCAGTCTGCCTACGCTTTCCAGTTGTAATGAGCATTAATTGATTAGCTGGATCTATGTAGAGCTTGGGCACTAGTAAGTACTCTCCCAGTGGGTACACAACTAAATAGTTTATGAGGTAATTAGTATTTTAATGCCTTTTCTAATGAGCCTTTTCAGTAATGAAACCTCGTGAGAGCGTTATTGTTTCATATATTTCTTCAGGCACAACAGAAGCTAAGCGGCTAAGAGATTTTTAAAGCTTTTCTATAAGACGGTTTTCGTAACTTATTTCTAAACACTTGCCTTATCACATTTGTTTTATAAATAAAAATCTAATCTTTAATTCCCTCCCCCATGCCACTCCGTCCGTTTGCTGGCTGTTCCGTACAATATGCATCCAGTTCAAAGGCTCTGAGACCATTTTGGAGGGTGCTACCTGATCTTTGCAATTCTGCAATGAATAAATAATACTATAGTGTGTAAGAGGGTTGTTTCAGACAAAAAAACAGAATCAACAACAACAACCATTCTGTCCTTGGCTGTATATTCATGTGAATTTATAACTGGTGTCAGATTCAAAAGAAATGGGGGGTGGAGGTAGAATATGCAGCCTCTTGGTGGCAAGCCAAAATCTATATTCCAGATGCTTAAAAAATATCATGAAGATTGTGGCTATGGAGCTGCTTTCATGTTGTGTGTGTGTGTGTGTGTGTGTGTGTGTGTGTTGTTATTCTATAGCCACGGTTCTACAGCTATTATATTCTATGGCCACACAGACTTAAGTGTGCTTAAGCCCCTTGATTTCACTTAAATTTGTGCACTTAAATTTGCACTGGATAGTGTGTCCAGTCTCCAGAACTAGTATAAAGAATCTAATTGGAATTCCAGCATTAGAAGGAGGTCCCTTGGCAGGTTATAATAAATCACTTTGATGCTTAAGCATGGACTTTATTTTAGTTTAGAACATTTCTACCCCACATTTCAGCTCCCAAAAGCCCCTAGGTAGTTCATTCTTCTCCATTTTTTCATGTCTTTGTTTTAGAAAATGAAATGTGATTCAAACATAAACATATTTAAACTGTAACCCCTATACACACTTATCCGGGAGTGAGACCCATTGAAAACATGTATAGGATGCATTGTTAATGTACTAGGCATCATATTTTGTCGTAATCCAGAGTTTACGACAATCCTGTGTATGTACATCTCACCATCTTCAGTGGAATTTGCCAGCAGGAAAGTATGCATAGGATTGCAGCTTCAAACACAGAAATAATCGTTTTTGTCTTAAGTGCAAATATTGCACTTTTGACTGCATAGGTGTAATCAAAGGTGCATAATCAGTCCATAAGTATCAGGAATAAACACTGTCATTGTTGGCATTTGATTATTGGTGAGATTGTGGGATGCTGGATTAATTTTAAACAAAGACAGCCTATGCATTTCTACTCTGAAGTAATTGCATTTGAGTTCAATAGGACTTACTCCCAGGTAACTGTATATACGATTGCAGTGTAAAGCTGAATGTATAAATGTAGACATATTCCATTCATCTCTGCCAGTGAGGGCCATTTCACAGAAATACCTTCTTGCATGATGGGGAATATATTGTACGTGGAATATATATCTCAAGAGTGAATCTACATGGTGATATACATTCCAATATAATCATCCAACAAGAACCCAATGTATGGTTTCACACATCTGTACCACACTGAATCTTGCAAATTGACCCATGACTATGTTTAACCAATAGCAAAATTGTTCTTCAGAACAAAAATAATGGATGGAAGTTTGGAAACCTCCACTTTACAAATTTATCCTGTAAAATTACATATATCTATACTTTCTGAAAAACTGAATTGCTTTATAATTGTAACACACATTCTGATCTCTGTATTTAGAAATCTAACCTAATTTGAAAGCTTCTTAAACAATTTCTAAAGAGGAAAAAAGCTTTTAATTTAATTTTAAGGGGGGGGGGAGATAAGCCAGTCTCAAATTTCATATAACATCAAAGGTAATATGTCCATTTAATCTGTCTATCAAGGTGAATTTAATCCAGAAATGCAGCTGTAAGTCTGACTGGTATTTTCCCCTTTGGTTTTTCTTCTTTAAAGAATCCTAGCAAATCACTCCCTAACATTTTGGGAAAGCATCTATCTATCACTTCAGGGTTTTCAAAGTTTGACTCATTACATTTTTTCATACCATTATTTATATTGCTGCCCACAAATTCTGTAAGAACGGCCCGTAAGAACACTGTTATCTCTGAACATACGGTAAATGTGTTTTTTTTTTACTGTAGGAGTGCTTCCAGACTGAGGCTTCTGTAATTGTCAGGCATGTTGAGGGTGAAGACCGACATAATATAAAAAGATGATTCACAGCATAGCCTTCAGCTCTGCTGCAAGCTCAGCTACACAATTCTTGAGCATACCATTGAATCAAGCCCTGGCTTCAGCTGTCAGTCTTTCCCCAAGTCTGCTGTCGATTCTACTATGGAAAGCTAATAAAGCTCCCTGTAATAGGTTGCCTTAGAGCAGTTTTCCTCAACCTGGTGGTCTCCAGAGGTTTTGGACTACACCTCCCAGCATTCCTGACCATTGGCCATGTTGGCTGGGGCTGATGGGAGTTGAAATACAAATATCCGGTGGGCAACAAATTGGGGGAGGCTGCCTTAAAGGAAGCAGGCACCCATCTATGGGGCACTTTGTCAATACCTTAGTTGAAGGAAGAGTTGAGGCAACAGCAAGTGAGGCAGCAAAGGGGCTATAAGGGGCAAGACTGATGGCTTTGCTCAGAATTCAATTCACTGATAATGCTTCTCTCAGTTCAGTTTAACCTGCTGTGAGGGCTCCTTTTAGATTATGTCTGTCTTCGCCACTACAAGCCATGTGAGATACTGCCTTGAACCATGTGTTAATTGCTGCTAGCCCAGAAGCACTATGAGGATCAGAAGCGATGACCCAGACTATATGAGCAACTCCATCCCTCCAACAACCAGTTTTAGCATTATAATCTGGCAATAAATGCCAACTGATAGCACCGTTGTATAGTCAGATTCACCCCAGTCTAGAGCCATGAATGTTCCAACGTGCACACTGATTGAATATTGTCAGCTGATTCTATGAGCCTATTACATCTGTGCAGGCAAGTTAACATATGTCCAAGCAACTTGACTTGAGCGTAAAGATACTGTCCATCTCTTGCTTCTTTTCAAGACTGCTGACTCTGATCATCACCCTGTGTGCCCTTGACTTTGTATCTGCTTCTGGCCCTTTAAATCTTTGTTGCTACCCTGGAGGTGGAGCTTAATCTTCTTCCTCATTCTGACTCTAACCCTTTGATCCCCGTGCCCTTGATCCAGTGTCTGTTCTCCAGATTGCCGATGACCACATCCATTGCCCCGTTTCTAATCCTCGTCTGCCCACAATTGAACTGGACATCAGCTATGGCCCATCTTGGAGCTAAGCAGCTTCTGTGATTATATTTGTAGCCTAGAGCATTGTAGCTAGAGCATTATGTTAGGCTCACAAAAATAAACATAAAGTAGCAGTGCCAAGCCAAACCATTTTGCTGCCTAAAATGAAGCCCCAAGACCCACCACCTCCGCTAGTGCCATCACGTTAAAAAACAATAACAACAACTTTCAGCAACATGAAGACATCAATTCCTGCCTTCATCTTCATGGAACTGCTACTCTTGTGAGGTAGGTTAGGAGGTGAGGTAGTGATTTGCCTGAGGTCACCCATTGTGCTTGATAGCTATACATGGATTTGAACCCCATCCAAAATTGACAATTTAGCTATTATATCACTTTGGTTCTCTGTATGCATCTGAATGTATGCAGCTGTGCCGGATCACTGGATTTGGACAAAAGAAAATTCACAATTGTCATCCCGAACAAATCCATTGAGAGGCATCTTCATGTAGAATTCCTTTGGGTTCAAGTTCCTGAATTCCCATAAAGCATTCAGGACAGAATGTAAACTCCTGTCGTACAGGACCTAACTGTTGTTTGCCACTGATATCTTTGATAGCACCAAATCACCTCTTTTGGACAGTTCTGAAATGCTAAATGAATAAATGAGTGATTGCAGCCTTTCTTCCTCAGCAAGAAATTTGATTGCAGCTGTCAAACTGAAGGTTCCAAACGTATCTTTGCTGAATGAGCTAAGTGAGATCTTCATGCATTCTTTCTGCTACTGTAAACCTCTGTCCAGGCATTAGTGATCAAGCACATGAGAAATTTGAATGGGTTGAGTCCTCAGAGTTGATCCATAGAAGTCAATGGGATGTTAGTCATATCTAACCTAAGCCCCATTGATTTTAATGAGTCTACTCTAAATATATAGCTAAGTCTGGATCCAACCCAATGTTCCCTAACTTTTCAAATCGTCTCCAGCTAAGAAAAACATGTATTCCGGGTGTATTTTTCTTTCCCCAGTGTTTCATTGATCCCAGTGTTTTGCTCGCCATAGTGAGTACCATCAGATACTACAGAGGAAGTATAATTTCTTGTATCCCAACTTGTTAGTTTTAGAAGTGGAATGTACACTGCTGAATTCTTTCTTTGTAGCGTGTGGCAACATATTGTAATTGCTACAGCTTATGGCTCTGAAGTCTTATGAACGGCAGCAGTTGAGGGTCATTAAAGTTAGTCTAAACTCATTTGTCTGAAGCCACCTTAGGAATGTACTACAAGTCACACCCACCACCAGCGGGTGGGATGTTGAAACCAGAGTGCCTGGTCTGAGAGTGTTCAGGGTTTTGGAAAGGGACTCACAATGTGTTTCTTGTTACAAGGGAGCAGTAATGGAATCAAGCAATAAAGCTTACCTCCCCACACCCCCATTATTATATCACCTCAGACTATGAAAGTAAGGAGAATGTGTAGTACATGTTTCCCATCAATAAATGGGGTGTCAAACAGGCACCCCTGGTTATTTCTGTTCAGTCATGATGCTCACCTTGGGCCAGTCACTACCTGTCAGCCTAATCCATCTCACATGTTGTTTTTTTGTGAGAATAAAGGATTTGTGTGAGGAGGACCAGGGAAGAGGAAGAATCATAGGTGATGTCCTGAGCTCCCTTGAAGAAGAGAACCATAAAATTGCAATAAATAAACTGCACGTAGAAAAGTAGAGTATCAGGAGACATATTCTATGTACCCTTCTCACTTTTCTACATTATGGGAGCTTTTAATGTGGAGCGTTGAAGAATTGCAATCTAGGGAAAGCTTTATAACTTCACTATACTGAGTGTATAAGCTGCTTCTAATTTAGTGCCAAACAATGGAGACTGGTGGCTCTGATTTTGGTGGGGCTGTGAAGCTATTCTGGGTTTCAGTCAGAACCAGCCAGAACTCTAAAGGTGCTATCCAAGGTGCTTTTTGGGGGGATAGGCCTCAGCACCTTGGATAGCTCCACCAAAATCGGAGCCACCAGCCTCCACTGGTACCAAATGGAAATGTATTTATTACATTTCTAATTCACCCAATAACTAATGTTCTTTGGGTGGATTACAGACCAATGCGCACAAAGCCTTCATACTAAGGATTCAAAATTGAGTAGGATTTTTGTATGGTTTCAGAATTATCGGTTGAAGGTAGTCTTGAGCTTCAGTGAGAACTGAATAAAAGGAGGCAAATGGACAAATCCATTCCTTTCAAGTAAAGAAATAATTGAATGGGAATTGGTCTTGTTTTAAAAATTATATCCGAAGACTTATTCTTTAGAATCTAAAGCAGATTTGGAAACCTACTCTATAACTTATGTGAGCAGTGCTCAGCCTGCTCACGTGAGGTCTACAGGTAGGGTGAGGATGTGGGCCCACATCCAAGTCTTGCCCCCAGTATTTCATCCTTTCATACTACAAACTTACCATATTGAGTAGGGAGATCTGAAGGAGGCTTCTACACACATTAATTTGAACGTGAGTAGAAGCCTCCAGTTTGGAACTCTGATAAAGCAGGAAGTCCCAAATGCACGTAGGTTTTTACTCGACAAGGGTTTCAGTTCATGGAACCTTTTGTGTTCAAGCAAATGTGTGAGACGAAGCCCCTTCGGATTTGTGTGCTCAATGTGGGGATGTGGGAAACGGAGGGTCTGGGGACATGGTGGGGGCTTGCTTCCCCTTCCCATGTTTAGCCATCACACCCCAGGCTGAATGTCTGCACAGGGATTATGAGTTGCTTTTGTTCAACTTTATGTATTATTGGGCGTATTCAGACAACACACTAAATCATGGTTAGGCCACTAGCTCTTTTGCAGCAAATGGTTATTGAATGTGTTTAAACTGTGTTTATGTAGCCACTATGGTTCGGAATGATTCACGTGATACACTAAGTCATGGTTCACACAACACACTAAGCCATAATGTTTATCTCAAAATGCTTAACCACCATGGCTTAGCATGTCATCTGAACAGGGTCATTATTTATTTCATTTCTATTTTGCCTAGTAGCTGAAGCTCTCTGGGCAGTTCAGCATAGCACTATGCAGCTTTCAAAATTGCACATGCTTTCCAACAGTGGTTTTTCCAGCAAAGAGCATCCCTTTACTTGCTTTCTGCAACTCCTTAATTGGAACTGATTTAACAACAGTATTATTGGAAGATAAAGATAAAAATGCATAGTAATGGCTAAACAAACTCTCACTAATGAGTGAGCGGTCGGGGCAGGGAAAACCCTGTACTAGTTATCACTAATAAATACTAAAGTATATTAATATTTCTGTTTTTACTTGTATGCCTACCTTGTAAATACCTCTCAGCCTTTAATAAACTGCAGTGCTGCTTTATTTAAAAGTATTGAGGATGTTGTCCCTTGACATAAAATCTTCTATTTTCCCCAGATGTCTGGACTGCATGCTTGGCTAATGCAGGCTATTGATATTGTCCCCTGTAAAGGTGTATATTATTGTGAAAGGATATTCATTCATTTATTTTATTCATTTATTATCTTTCTATACGGCCTATAGGCAAACCATAAAAATACAATATTGTAATGTCAAAAGAAAGTGGAAGCTGTAATGCCAAAGATTCAGAAAATTCTGCCCGGATTTCCCAGTTGACCACATGCCCTTGAGTTCAGAGGTTCCTTCTTAGGGCATGCCTATAGAGAGCCATCTCAGGAGTGAGGGTTAGTGCTGTAGACATGAGGTGAAGGGATTGGGGAAGGGAGCTAGAAAATACTCCCCTACATTTTAAGAAATCTGTTAGGTACAACAAGAGGTTGGGCAACTTTAGAATACCTTATTCCAATGCTATTCCAGTCCATGGAAGTATACTCAATCCGTAAACCACAAGCATCTGTTCTATATTATGTAATATACATTCAGTAGCTTATTGCTAATTATAATGTATCTGATAGACTCAGATACATGCTAACAGAATCAATGGGAGGGGAATTATTTGAGCAAAAGGAATAAATAAATAAATAAATAAATAAATGTGCTGCTTCTTTCCTTCATCCCAGATCTCCCTCCCCAACTGCTTTACTCTGTAAAGGTAAAGATCAGCACTTTGAATTGGGTTCAGAAATAAATTGGCAACCAGTGCAGCTGGTTACAAGCAGGATGAATGCACCCACCTCCTAACACCCAGTGGGAGGTGTGCTTCAGCATTCGGCACCAGCTAAAACTTACAAGTTATTTTCATGGGCAGCCCCACATAAAACCCAGGCAGTAGTCAATCCTGAAAGTTAAAGAAACATGGATCAACAGCGTTGTCCTGTTGGGAAGAGGAAACACTTCCTTGTTAGCCAAAGAAGGAAGAAGGCACTCAAGGCAATAATTCAACCTGCTTCTCAAGAAGTAGGGCTGGGGCCAGGCTTTTCCCCTAATCATATAGCATCACAAAGGCCCCATCAGTCACAGCAAGTTAATCCCTCTGAACTATGGCCATTACCTATCACATCACCTCTATGGCCACCTGATTTGGTCAGCAGCTTCATATACATATCAAATAGCACCAGTGATAACACCAAGTCTTGTGGAACCCCACGCAACAGATTCCAGGCAGTTGTTATAGTCTTATCCAATGATAATTTTGTTCTATCAGAAATAAAGAATGTGTCCCACTTGCCAGATGTTCCAGGTGATCTAAAAGAATGACATAGTCTGCAGCAGGGGGACAGAAAAGAGAGCTGAATTCCATTTCAGAGAAGCTCTTGGGGGTGGGGCTGCAGGCAAAAGGATCATGGTCAAAACACACACAGTATGCTTATTTTAACTTAAAACTCTTACTGCCAGTAATTAAGCCTTTGGAGAGACATTTCAACCTTTTAGAATGGGGGAAATTGCTCAAAAGCCAGGAAACCACCCAAATATCAGTGGTTGAGGGAAATGGGGTATGGCTTTCTGGGGGTCCATCAAGGAGGGGGGGGATTTGGGACTCCAGATTGGATCCCCCTCCCCCAGGATTGAAGTTTTACACCCCTGGCCTACAGTGACAGATTTGCTGGCAGATCTAGCAGAATCAGAAGATCATCCACCACACTAACCAAACTTGTTTCTGTCATTCACTAATACCTGACATTGCTTAGCCACCAGGTGTTCAAGAACATTAGCCAAAATTAGAAAGTTGGACATGGAAGTCTAGGTCTTGTGTGGCAGGGCCAACAAGTGCAATTTCACTGCAACCTCCGTGGGTCTGTTCAGATAACTCGTTAAGCCATGATTAGGCTGCTAACTATTTTGCAGCAAGTGGTTAGTAAGCATGTTTAAACGGTGGTTATGTAGCCATCATGGTAAGGAATGGTTCACATGACACGTTAAGTCATAGTTCACACGACATGCTAGGCCATAATGTTTAGCTCAAAATGCTTTACCATCATGGTTTAGTGTGTTGTCTGAACAGGGCCAATGTGTTCAGTGAACATGTGAAAAGGGATTGTGTTAAATAATAATAAAAAACAGACTGCCTCTGAGAAGGTATATCTCTCACAATCTTATCCTTTCAGATGATGTGCATGTAAATTGGTAGGGTTTCTAAATTTAGGCTGCAATCCCATACGCTCTTACCTAGAAGTAAACTCTGTTAACTCCATGAGACTTCTGCATAGACATGTATAGGATTGCCCAGTCAGTTTCCATACAGGTTTGAGCCACAACACCTATTTTAGACTGAAGAGGCAATTGTGGGTTTCACCTCTTGCCAATGAAGGTAAAAAAAACCTTTACCTTCTTTTGCTATGGTTTGCTTTCTCTGAAAGCTCAGTCCTGTCAGCATTTGGTTTGGGACATCGATTTGCTAGAATACTATATTTGTACACTGAGTAGCCTCAGACAGCAAATCCTATGCTAGTCTTGGGATATGGGATGGGATAACCTTGGGATATTTTGTTTCAAGCTGGCAACAAACCCTTATATTAACAGTCCCATCCTGGGACTACATGTGTGTCAAGACTACAACTGTCATCATCCCCAGCCAATGGCCATGCTGTATAGAGTTTATAGGAGTTGTAGTCCCACATGTGTGGAAAACACCAGCTTGAAGAAAGCTGTCCTGTATGAATGCCTAACATTGACATAACATTCAAATGGATGGTAAATATTAAAATTCATAGAACGCTCCTTAACTAGAGGATTTCCTTCATGTTAGGGGCAGATTTTTCTTTAGTCAAAGCCTGAATATTAAAATGTAAGACCATGTTTCTTATCTTGATTACATTTACACTGATGTCCTCCCTCCTTGAACCAGTAGGTTTCACGAAAACTCAAAAGCAGTGAAGTAACTAGAAAAATAACTGGCACACTCCTTCAGCAACTCACCAGGCAGCCTGCACCACTGAGACCCTTTCGTTCTTCAGCAGTGAACTCATTCCATGTGCTTTTGTAGCCTGGGGAAAAGGAATCCAGATCTTAGAGAGTTGCTAGGAATGGCAGAGCTAACAGTGAGCATCTCATGTTACTGAACCGTGTCATTGAAATTTGGCACAAATGCCACCTCTGGGACTCAGCTTTAGAATTGCTTCAAGAAGTTGTCATCCAGCGTGGATTGCCTCAATGAGTCAGTGAGATTTCTTTTTTCCCTTTTCCTCCTCCTCTCCTTGGGTTGTCTAGGAAATACATGCAAGAATAAACATAACTTTACTTATTGTTATATTTTGGCTGGGTTTTCTGTGCACAGGTACAAGCAATTGGGTTGTTCAATAAATCAGAATCACACACACTTGCCAGGTTAGGATGCAGCCTATTCTGCTGTGATTTTTTAAAAACCGAGTACTCATATTAATAGTCCCACTTTAGGCTGGGGCTGGTTTACTGATCTAGGGGTATGTTTCTTGATTAAGGTGTGAGAGAACAGAGGTTCAAGTGCTTGAGAAGCTCTGCCACATAGGATAGAATAAGTGTACCTTCATCATAGACAGTATACAGGTGACTACCAGATGTTGGAAAGGGGCAGACAGTGAGGAGTATCTGATGCAGACTTTACCTCCTGAAAGCACCTGGTTGGCTGCTGTTAGAAACAGGAATATGAATTTGATTACTTTGGTCAGATCCAGAAAAGCACTTACGTTCTTATGATCCCAGTCACACACATCAAGAGGTCACAAGGACAGAGCTTCAGGACAGAATAAAGGAAGGGCTTCTTCACACAGCGCATAGTGTGAATTTGCTCCCACAAAATGTTGTGATGGCCACCAATTTGGATGGCTTTAAAAGGGGGTTGGACAAATTCCTGGAGGAGAAGACTATCGATGGCTACTAGTCTGGATGACTGTATGGCTACCTCAAGTAACAGAGGTAGTAAGCCTATATACACCAGTTGCTGGGAAACATAGGCAGGATGGTGCTGTTGCACCTATTTCCTGCTTGTGGGTTTCTCATGAGCAGCTGGTTGGCCACTTTGTGAATAAAATGCTGGTCTAGATGGACCTTGGTCTGATCCAACACAACTCTCCTTATGTTCTTATGACAACACACATACACAATTGCATCCCCCCATCGCCTCCCAGCTTTATACTGGGCCACTTGATTGAGTAAATTGGAACCTTTAGAGGAAACTAATGATAGTTATCGCTGTCAGTGCATTCCAGACTAGTAGCCATGCTAGCTAATTGCAAGAATAACAGCAACAGCATTTATGACAACTTAAATCCTCACAAGAATTTTAGGGCCAGAACCCATTTTGTTGTAGATTTGACATGTTTTCTTCAACTGGCTAGAAATTACACACACACACACACACACACACACACACACAGATTTGTAGGTAGTGATAGATGATAGATAGATAGATAGATAGATAGATAGATAGATAAGATAGATAAGATAGATAGATAGATAGATAGATAGATAGATAGATAGATAGATAGATAGGAAGGCACACACTCATGGGTATAGACAGATTGTGTGTGTTGGAGGATGGGAATGTTGTTGCAAAGTCAGGCCAGCAACGCAAGAGATAGGTAGAATCAGTACATTATTTATTTTCCTAATCCCAGAGATATTGCCGACAGCTGGCTGAACTATCCAGGACCTGATAGCCTGTTTCTACTGCTTACATTGCCCACAACTGAGACAAAATGAGTTCATATATAAAGTGCCACATTTGCATCCTGTCATTACTTTTTCTACTATAATCCAACTGGCTGATCCAAAGTGCTGTTTATCCTGCACCATGACTTTTTAAAATGCCCAAATAATCTGTGAGCTTCTTCAAAGACGAAAGCAATGATAAGGGATCATAGTCTTAGGGTATAACGGTATTCTCCCCTTATGCAACACCATAGCAAACATTGGACTCCGCAATCATTGGGCTGGAGCTCCATGCTGGAAACTGTTTCCACCTGTTGAACCAGGATAACCTCACTCCACAAGAGGATTCATTAAAATGGAAAGAAATAGGAAAGAGAGGGGGCTGTTCACAGCCTCCATAGCACCCACCAGGCCTCTCCTCGCAATGGTTTGTAAAGTACAGTAAAGAAGATGCCGTCAACATAGTGGTCCCTTGAGGATCAGGGGTGTGGGTGGTGATGGTTAAACTACACTGGCCACTTCTTCATTGTACAAACAGTCATGGGTGAGGTCTAGTGGGTGTTTCCTATCTACAAAACAGCCATGTTTTCCACCCTTGTGGTAACAAACAACGGAGGCAGAGTATGTTTGAGAAGAATCAAGTCTGAGGCAGACAGAAGTTGGGTTGTGCTCCGCTTGTTTCTGCATGGAGGAATTTATGCAGTCACCCTTGCTCAGTTTTTTGACAGAAAGCCATATGCACGATGCTTTCCACGAGATAATCATCTGATTTGCAGATCTGGAGATATCTCTGGAGTCATTGGTGGACATTTACATTTGTAACTTCATTGCTAGATGTGATCTTCCTCCCATGCCAGACTTGGCACACCACGTCCTAGAGGTTCATCTGTTTTTGCACGCTGACTGAGAGAGCCCAGATTGGGACCTCCCTCAAATCATATTTGTCCCATATATGCTCCTAATTAGCTTACATAATTCCATACTTGTACTCGAAAAGTGTGTGAGATGCGCTAATTATGAAATTTTGCAGCTTGAATAAATTAAAAAAGGAATGTAGAATTTCAGGGAGAGGCTCTTTTTTGTAAAGTTTGTTCTGGATTAGAATTTCCTCAGGCTTTGAGGGTGGTTGTTTAACTAACACAAAGTCCATTTCCTTTCTCACACTTATGTGTGGCATATGAATGCTGTTAACATGGAGGAGAAGTTGAAAGAGAAATCAAATGTACAGTTCAGCCTCTCTAAGTGTGAGGATAGAATTAGATTTGAGCATTGTGTGTGAAAATTTCCTCAATTAGCAATTAATTGAGAAATAAATTTTTCACATGAGGCATTTGTTATGCGCTCTTCGTTCTCTACTCACAGTTGTTTATGGGTTCTTTAGACCAGTAGTCTTCAACTGGTTGGTCGTGACCCAAGAGTGAGTCTAGATGGGTCATGGCAAAGCTGTTGCCCCCATGCTGGGCAATTGTGTAAGTGGGTCCCATGTTGCAAGTTGGGAGTCAGAGGTGGGTCTCAGGTCTGAAACATTTGAAGACCAGTGCTTTAGATGATGTTATGACCTTCCAGTTTAACTTCTGTTTGTAAATAGCACTTTCCACGAGTTTTTATAGAGCAGGGGAAATTGGGTGTTATTTCTGATTGAGGAAAGAAAATTGATTTCCTCTTACGTGTTTGCACTGTTCCACTATACCACAGTGCCACCTAGTGGTTATTCAGTGGAAAAGCAGAAAAGAAAACACTCTTCTTGTAGTGCTCATATCTCAATTCCGCAGCAAAACCAAAAGTTGATACAGTGTATTAACAGAAAAGCCCAAAATCATTTCTTTTCCAAATACCGACCTGGCATTCTTCACAGAGACCTAGATGGGAGATGACAGTGGCCTGACATGGGCCCAGGCCCTCCCACCTGGGTACTGTGTTAGTGAACAGGTGAGGGAAAGTAGGTGGGGGGGCGGAGTAGCTTTGGTCTACAAAGATAACCTTAACCTGACCAGACTTCCTGTCCGGGAATTGAATCACATCGAGTGCGTGTACCTGAGTCTGAAGGCCAGGGATAGACTAGGGATTCTGTTAGTGTACTGGCCACCCCGCTGCCCATCAGACTCCCTGGCTGAGCTCATGGAACTGGTCTCGGAGCTGGTGTTGGAGTTGCCCAAGCTTTTGGTCCTGGGTGACTTCAACATCCCATTCGAGGCCGGTTTGTCAGGTGCAGCTCAGGGGTTCATGGCATCCATGACAAACATGGGCCTGTCCCAATTGATCTCTGGACCTACACATTCAGCAGGTCACACCCTCGATGCTGTTTTCAGTTCCGAACAGACAGATCTGTGGGCGGAGGTGACAAATACCTCTGCATTGTCATGGACAGACCATTTTCTGGTCAGGGTTAGTATCACAGCTACCACCCACACCTGCAGGGGTGGCGGACCTATTAAGATGGCCCACCCTTGAAGGCTGATAGATCCTTTTGGATTTCAGAAAGCCTTAGAGGATTCTGTGGCAGGTATCGTTGATGATCCTGTAGAAGCCTTGGTCAGTAGATGGAATCAAGGCCTAACTAGGGCTATCGACACGATCGCCCCCAAACGTCCTCTCTGACCCGCTTCTAACTGGTCACCCTGGTATACAGAAGTTTTCAGGGAGTTGAAGCAGGAAGGACGACGACTGGAGCGCCAATGGAGGAAAACTCAACTAATATCCGCCAAGACACGACATAGAGAACATCTCCGTTCCTATGGGGTGGCAACACATGTAGCGAAGAAAGCTTTCTTCTCTGCAAGCATTGCGTCTGCGAATTCACGTCCAGCAGAACTGTTCAGTGTGGTGAGGGGGTCTAACCCAGGAACCTTCCCCCCTGAACCCAATCTTAGAGTCTTCGGTAGTTTGCTGTGATGCCTTTAACAATCATTTCACAAATAAAATCTCTTGGATAAGATCCGACTTAGATGCTGTCATTATAGCAGAGGTTGACAATGGAGTGTCCAGCAACTCCGCGAGTAGAATTACACTGGATCAGTTTCAGTTGGTGAGTACCGAGGACCTTAATAACTACAGACCAGTATCAAATCTTCTGTTTCTTGGCAAGGTGATCGAGAGGGCAGTTGCCTTCCAACTCCAAGCACTTTTGGGTGATACAGATTTTCTAGACCCATTTCGAACTGGCTTCAGGGTAAGATATGGAGTTGAGACCGCTATGGTCACCTTAGTGGATTATCTACACTTGAGTATTGACAGGGAGAGTGTGTCCCTGCTGGTACTTCTGGATCTCTCAGTGGCTTTCGAAACTATAGACCCTGGTATCCTTCTGGAACGCCTGAGGGGATTGGGAGCTAGGGGCACTGTACTTAAGTGGTTCCGGTCCTACCTCTCAGGGGATAGTTGCTCCTCAAAAAAGGAGTTGTTGTATGGCATACCACAAGGCGTCATCCTACTCCCAGTGCTGTTTAACATCTCCGTGAAACCGCTGGGAGAGATCATCCGGAGGCATGGGGTGGGGTGCTATCAGTACGCTGATGACACCCAAATATATTTCTCTATGCCTTTGACAACAGTGTCAGCTAAGGATAGTGTGTCTCATCTGAATGAATGCTTGGAGGTGGTAATGGGCTAGATGAGGAAAAACAAACTGAAGCTGAATCCAGACAAGACGGAAGTGCTTACTGTCAAAGGCCCCAACCTGGGTTTGGAGGTGTGTCAACCAGTTCTGGATGGGGTTACACTCCCCCTGAAAGGCTGTGTTCGCAGCTTGGGGGTGCTCCCAGATCCGTCGCTCCAAATAACAGCTCAGATAGATGCGACGGCCAGGAGTGCCTACTATCAGCTTCAGCTGATATGCCAGCTACGCCCCTTCCTAGAGTTGGAAGGGTAACTTTGAGGCTCGACTTATGCAATGCGCTGTACATAGGGCTACCTCTGTGCCTAGTCCAGAAACTTCAACTAGTTCAAAAGATGGCAGCCAGGTTGGTCACCGGTAGACCTAGGGGTGACCATATTAGACCAGCTTTACAATCACTCCACTGGCTGCCAGTTAGTTTCTGGGTGAAGTATAAAGTATAAAGTGTTGGTCATTACCTTTAAAGCCCTACATGGTTTGAGTACAGGTTACCTATGGGACCCATACAATCTGCCCTGCACGCTCAGATCCTCTGGGAAGAATTTACTACAGTCGGACAAAACTAGGTTGTCTACCATTACTCAGAGGACCTTCTCTTCTGCCGCTCCCAGACTGTGGAATAGCCTGCCGGGAGAGATCCTTCCAGAATTTAAGAAAGCTATAGAGACCGATCTCTTCCGGCAGACCTACCCAGTCGAATTTTAAGAGTTTTATTGGTATTTTAATAATGTTTTAGTTTTATATGCTTTTAATCAGTTTTATGTATTTTATACCATTTGTATTTGATGCTGTTCCCGCCTCGATCCAGAGGGAGAGGCGGGTAAGAAATAAATACATATATTATTATTATTATTATTATTATTATTATTAGGTTGAATCCTAAGAACTGTAAAAATATCCTGAGATTTCTGATGAATTATCAATTTGGGATTTGCTAGAGAAAATTGTTTGGTTTCCAAACATTAGATTGGATCCTCAGAACTGTTAACAGAAGGACATTTTAGAAGGGATTTTCCACAGTATCTCCTCCCCACTCCACACCACTGCAACCCCCCCCCCCCCAGGTGCACCTGAAGGGTCATGGCTATTCAGAATGTCATGGTATGGCACCGCATTTGGGGGGGGGGGGCGGAGTAGCAGTGGGAGTAAGGAATTGGCCTAAATTAGGTGGAGGCAGCTTAAGGGAGCGCCACTCAATGATTCATCTTCCCACTGCAACCCCCCACGTCTCATCCCATGCATGTTAATGAGGAAATTATGTTATGCTAAGTGCCCACGAGGAACCGTAGGTTATCAAATCACTTCCAGTTTGCAGTGCCTGAACAGTGCTGAAGGGCCTCACCATGGACAGTATCATAAGCAAGTATCAGGAACATGCATTACGCTTTGTGTATTTACATCAGTAGACATCAACAGCCTGCTTTTTCATCTATGGTGAAAGGGCATTGTCACAAGTGACACTAAAAGTACCCTTTGAGAGTTCACACTGAAATCCCATCCATGTCTACTCAGAAGTAAGCTCAGTAAGTCCCACTGAGTGAGTTCAGTGGGACTTAGTCTCAGGCAAGTGTGCATATCATTGCAGCCTCCATGCATATAAATAGAATGCAATAGCCATGTTGATCACAGAGCAGATATTCCATTTAAAAATATATCTCTCCCACTTTTAATAGTAATTGACAATATTGGGTGGCATGAGTTTCTGGGCATCATAATCCATCCTCAACATCACTTATAAAAACATCTGAAGTTTTCAGAGCCAGAAGATTGTAGAGAAGATTAAAGTTGCAATCTTATACTCACTAAAATAAAGTTAGGAGCAATTCTAGACTGAGCGGAAATAGCCTCCCCAAATTCTCCATGCTATTTGTGTATGTGTGTGTGTGGGGGGGAGCATTTCACTGAATATTCTTGGGGGAGAAGTGAATTTTCCCAACAATTTTCGATGGGGGCAAATAAGAAACTAAACGTTCTTTAGGTTTGTTTGTGTGAACGTGCGCAGCCCCAATTTCATTTGGGGATGCAGTGCTCTGGGAGGGGGGGATTAAACTCAGTTTTCATCCTGGAATTCACCCCTCCATTTGGAGTCAATAGAGTCTTTTTTTTTCTTTGTTTAACTGCTCCATGAGGTGTGGAGAGTGGAATTTCAATACAAAAACAGGGGGGAAGGTTTAATACCCCCCTGTACATGCTTACTCTGGAGTAAACAAATCTAGCACCTATAGCTTCACTATGTACAATTAGAAGGTTTAGTTTGTCCCTCTCCTTTGGTGGATGAAAGAATCAATTAATTAGCTTTCCCCTTGTGGTAAAATCCAGATGATTTTGACTACTACTCCCATCAGCCTGAGTCAGCACAGCCAGTGGTCAGGGTTGATGGGAGATGTAGTCCACAACATCTGGAGGGCACCACATTGAGGAAGGCTACAATGAACTAATGGAAAGGATAGGGGCCAAGCCATTGCTTCCTTCAAGGGTATTAAAATATTATTTAAAGATATTAAAACTCAATTCATAGTTGCATCCCAAATACTCTAACCTGTTCAAAAGTGGTTAAATTGAGGAAGCTATTTAGTTGAATATTATCCAGGGGACGGCTGAAATTCTCCAAGCAGTTTAGGAGGAGCACACACACACACATATCGGGAAATTATTTTCTGAGGTATTGTTTATTTTATTTCATTTCTATACCGCCCAATAGCTGAAGTTTTCTGGGCAGTTCACAAAAATTAAAACCATAAGGTATTTTGTCTCAGCCCTATGTAACTCCTATTGAACTCAGTGGGGCTTAGACAAGTATAATATTGCACTACAGGAACATTGCTCTGGAAGAATAGATCCCAGGGACAAACTAGGGCCAGATCTACACCAAGCAGGATATGACACTTTGAAACGGTTTGAAAACTGTAATATGGAGTGTGTCCTGGACCCCAACAGTTGTCACTACTGTTATAAACCGTTTTAAAGCAATAGTGTAGAACCTGCCTTGGAGGATTTCTCCAGTATTAAGTTTGGTTTGTCCTGAACCTTAAGATTTTTTTTGGTTCTTTGCATTCACATGAAAATTTATAAGCATGTTTGTGCACATTTCTCTTAATGTGTGCATTTTTGTATGTGTTTTGTCTAATCATATTTTTGCATTTTTAAATGTTATTTTTTCTAATGTAGATGTTTTGTACATGTTTTATTACTGGGAAATTCCATTGCAAAATTTGGAGAAGTGCACAATTCGAGGGATTACTGAGTTTGATTTCACACAGTAGTTCGAAAGCACTGTGTGAAATCAAACTAAACTACTTTCTTCCCTAGTTTTACAGCACGCTCCGGTATCTCTTGGCCCCAGCTTGAGTCAATGATATCAGTGATCAGGAGCACATGTCCCTGAGGCTTACATTTAGGCCTGGCTCTGATAACCTGGTTTCAAGTCTCCTGCCCAAATCTATTCTGTAGCTTTGGGAGATTTCCTGTCTGTAAATTGGGAACAATAGTGAGCATATTCTCAAGGTTGTTATGAGAACACATATAGTAAAAAGAAAAGAAAAGCACTTTGCATGTTTACAGAGAATTTTAAATTGTCCATTTAAATAATAAAGAATAGTGGTACCATTATTGGGTACATCCTGTAAGAACTCATTGGTGATGAACATCCTGACAGTTTTGAAGCAATGATTACACAGCAGACAGAATGCTGATGTGTGCATATGTGTGTGTTTTAAAATCAGTTCTTTGTTTTTGCTAAACTGAAATCTAACTGAAACAGTATTTCTAATTAAATCAATTCATTCTTTATTTAAGAAAACCTTCCCAGTTATTGTGTGTTTATTGGGTTGCTAGGGGTACCTAATGAAGTATGAACTGAAGTGTTTAATGTGAATGCCAGATTTTTGGAAGATAAATGGTTTTACATGTCTCGGACGTAGAATCCAATTGGTTGAAAACTTGGCTAACAACCTAAAACGTGACATCATTCTTGGCAATTTGGTTTCTTTTTTCTTTTCTTTTTTTCTTTTAGCATATCCTATATAAAAAGTGTACTGTACATCTTGTAAGATCCAAGATCACTTTATTAAAAAAAGAATGGCTATCACTCTCTCTTTCTTTAAGGAAGACCCTCAATAACTGCTTATGGAACAGACGTATGTGGATTTGTACATTTATGTTTCAGTTTATCTGCCTCTTATGCACACTGTGTGGAAAATGCTAGAAGATTGCTGCTCCACACTGATGGAATGTCTGTAAAAGCTTATCACATTGCTTTATTCATATATTAGGACTATATATTCCCTGTATATGCAGAAGGTGGGCAGCAACAGGCTTCAGCCCATGCCATTCACACATTAAAAATGTTTGCAAAGTGTGTACAAGCGTATACATGGTCACCTTGCCTACATTCATATACATTTACATACATATGCATGTTGTAGATGTGCCTTTCAATGTATAGATCAGGGTAAGCAACTTTCTGGTTTCCTGTGCACAACCATGGGTGCACATGGCTAGTCACAAAGGACAATTAATCTGCCTAGAGTCATTCATGGGAAATTAAGATGGCAGCAGCAAGGTTCCTATTTCACTTTGAAGCAATCCAAGGTGCCAAATATTCTTAAAATAAAGATTGAGAAGAGTGAAGTGTCTCAGCACCAAAGAAGTTGTCTGGAGTCACACTGGTGCCTGTGGCCACCATGTTGCCTACCCCTGGTGTAAACAGTGTGGGTCAGAAGCTGCCACCCCACGGCCCATGCGGAGAATGGCCCTAACAGGTGAATGGCATGCCCAGATGATGTAGCCTGATAGCAACTCTCCATGAAACTGAAGCAAAGTAGAGGTTGTCACAGAAGGCTGTAGACAGGAATGGATGTAGATTTTTCTGCTGTTGGGTGAGCTCTGCTCCGTCCCACCTTTGCTATTGTAATGACATACTTAAGACCCTCTGAATCCAGTTCTACCCCCTGCTACCCCATCCACGTGATTCAGTGGACCAATCCACTTTTCTTGCATTTTTCCAACAAACATACTACTCGCTTTATGGTTCAGTTCAGACATAATAGAAAATGATGATTTCTGCCTATGGGAATGAGCCTCAGTGAGGCTCAGGTTCTCATGTTACCCTCACTTTTGCTATGCTTTTGTATCCACAAGGAGCTTTTGATTTCAAACTAACCACAATTCACTGTGATGCTCAAGGAACTTTGGTTTGTTTAAACTATGGTTTCAGACCAACCGTCTTACTAACAATAGTTGAAACAAACCGCAGAGTTCCTGTGCTTACTCTAAAACAGAAAGTGGGACCTTTCAGTTTCATGATTAACATGTATACCCCATCCTTTGAATGCATTGGTGTGGCTGCTTATAATAAAATATGAAAACACCTTAAAATAATAAGACAGCTGAAAACAGCAATATCCTTGTAGGCGTGATAGCGTAGAGGGCTCAGGCAGGCTCGTTCACAGAGTGGGGAACCTTACTTCCTCATTAGATCATGCCAAAAGTCTATTTCAAGTATTCCTCCTCTCATTAGCAAAACATGTTCCAAAAGGCATACCGTAATAATAAAAAACCAATTCTGCTTTTTCAAAGATTAATATTATCTATTACCTGTTCCTTTGTATTGAATATATAATTGGGTTATAATCAAATGACACAATCTTTCAGCACAATAGGAGATTAAAGCCATGTGTATTTAGGCTCAGATAGATGTGTCTCCTCTGGGATTGTTAAACCTGATATGTTTTTAATAATCTATTAGCATGCAATAACTGTCTTATTAAATATAAATTGAACCCTTATTTGAAGTATATAATTGAAAGCGCCACTGGATAAAATCTCATTTGTCAGGAATAAATATTTTGGAAAAGAATGCCTAAAGATTTTCCTTCCCTTACTTTTCAGAATCATCACAAATATTCACCATTTTATTCAAGGAAAGTGTACTGCTATCACTTTGTATCCATAGAGCTGTCCCTTCCACTGAAGAAAACAACAGGAAAATACAGGATAGATAGAATGCAATATATGCTTCTTTTTTAAAAAATAATTTTATTAATTTCTACATATAACATAACAATACACAATACAAAAGCCTCAACAACCCCCCGTGCTCCCTACCCCCCGAGACCTTCTAACCCTATTGCTTATAAATTCCCCAAAACTGCATTGATTCTTTAGACGGTGTATAGCCTCTCCCCTTTTCTAAAACATATTCTAGAAACATAGCCCAAATCCTTCCAAAATCATTCTTTTTAGTTAATCCCATCTTTACTTTCATTGCACAAGTTAATCTGTCATTAATAGCAATATCCCACACTCCTTTATACCACTCTTCCATACAATAATCCCCTTGTGTTTTCCAATTTTTGGCTATCATAAGTCTTGCCGGTGTCAGGAGATTATTTATTAATTCTTTAATATTATTATTACCATATTCTTTATCAAATAAACCCAATAAAGCTATCTTCGGACGTGCCTCTACCTTTTTGTCCACTATCTCATTTATCTCCTTAAAAACTCTCTCCCAAATTTTTTTAACATGTTCACAAGTCCACCACATATGGTAATATGTCCCCAGTTCCTGACAACCCCTCCAACAATAACTTGACGCCTTCTTATCTATCTGATGTAATCTTACCGGAGTGAGATACCATCTCCAAATAATTTTATACTGATTTTCTTTTATCCTTATAGAAAATAACTTTAAATTTCTTGATTCCCAGATCTTTCTCCAGCTGTCCCCATTGATCTGAATTTTCAAATCCTCTTCCCAGATAATTTTCAAGCTTTCATACCCCTTATCCTCATCCACTAATATCTTATAAATCTCACTCATTAAACCTTTTTTACTTCTACTATCCATTTTATTTCCTCCCATCTTCTGTCTAACCTCAATTAACTTTTCAAAGCTTGTTTCCTTTCTACACTCCTTATTTTGCTTCTTCCATTTAACTGTCCACTGTTCCAATTGCATACTCTTAAACCATAAATTTTCCTGACCCATTAATATTTCTTCTATTTGTTTTTTATTGGTCATTTTCATTACCCAATCTTTCAATTTAATTATTCCCCCCCCCCTTAATAACCCCTCCAATTCTCCTCTCAAATTACCTGGGAAGTTATCCATTATAACCACTGGGGACAGAGGGGAAATTCCCGGCATTAATTTCTTCTTATATTTTCCCCAAATATCTCTAATATTTCTTAAGATGGGATTAATTATTTCTTTCAGCTGAATCTTTTTTATATTACTAAAGAAAACATTCTGTAACTTAAACTCTAGTTTCTTTGTCTGCGGTTCTAACCATTCTAAATCCTCATCCCCTACTATGCTACTTATAACATACCTTAATTGGTTAGCAATATAATACATCTTTATATTCGGTAAACCTAAGCCTCCTTCCCTTTGATTCTTATACCAATTTATTTTATTTATTCTTGGCTTCTTATCCCCATTACAATAATTATTTATCATAGACTGCCAGCTCTTAATTTCTACTTCTGATATCTTAATTGGTAACATCCTAAACAAAAAGTTAATCATTGGTAATATCTTCATTTTAATTACCGCTATTCTACCAAACCACGATAGCTTAACCTTCCTATAAGCCTCTAACTTCTGTAATATTTTAATTTTCAATCTACTAAAATTTATTTCTTCTAACTTTTCTAACTCTTTAGAAATAAAAACTCCTAAGTAACTCAATATATTTTTAACCTTCAAACCTAACCTTAAACTCAACTCATCCTCTTCTACCTTATCATAGTTAAAAAGCATCATATTAGATTTCCCCCAATTTATCTGCAACCCCGTAACCTCTCCAAATTCCCTCAAATGTTTTTGGAGTCCTTCTATATTCCCCCCCCGGATTTTCTAGTGTCAATAAAGTGTCATCCGCAAACATATTAATTTTTATTTTATCCTGTTCTCCTATCCCTTTTAATTTCTCATCTTCCCTAATACAATTTGCTAACATTTCAATCACTATTGCAAATAATATCGGGGAGAGAGGACACCCTTGTCTAGTACTCCGTGCTAAGGTAATCTGTTGTGTTAGGCCATCATTTACCAACACCTCTGCCTTATTATTTGCATACAACTGATTAATCACCCCCACAAATCTTTCTCCAAAGCCAAATATTTTTACAATAGTTTTTAACGCCAGCCATTCCACACAATCAAAGGCTTTAAAAATATCCAGTGCTATCAATCCTGCTTTTAAATTTCTTCTTTTAATACTATTTATTATGTTTAAAACCCTCCCTATTAAATTTGGCATTTGCCTCCCTGGAATAAATCCACATTGATCCTTTTTAATATAATCATTTATAAAGGTATTTAATCTTTTTGCCATAATCGCTGTGAAAATCTTAGCATCCTGATTAATTAACGATATAGGTCTATACGAAGCTGGATCCATCAAATCCTTATCCACTTTCGGAATTAAAATTATCAAGGAATGTTCCCACGAAGGCGGGGTCTTCTCACCCTTTATAATATTATTAAATAATTTCTCCATGAGAATGCAATATATGCTTGATGCTGCGCTCCTAAATATATTTAGTAGGAAGTAAGCCTATTAGACCCAATGGAACTTATCTCTGAGAAAGTATGCACAGGATTTCAATTGCACTGTTACAGCTCTTGCAGTTCCGTCACTGATTTTTCTAATGGTTGCATTTTGTGGCATTGAGTGGGTGAGAAGCACAGCAGGTAGGCAACAGCTTCTCTCACCACCTTCAGAGGTGATGTGAGTGATGATAGGAAACAGGACCTTTTCTGTTGAGGCACCCTGTCTCTGGAATTCCATCCCACAGAGCTGCACCTAGCACCATCCAGGTGCCAGGTGAAGACCTTTTTATTTAACCAGGTCTTTTAAATGTTCTTTGAGGTTATATGCTGGCATTTTATTTCATTCTGTTGCTCTGCTATATTGTTTAATCTGATGGTTATGATTTGTTGTTTTTAAATTGTGATTTTATTATGTTTTTATAAATTGCTTTGGGGGCAGCCTATACATATTTTAAATAAATAAATAAAGATGCTTTATGCTAACCTTGCTCCTGTTAACTACTCTTTAGAGAGAAACTAGCAATGGCAGGTATATTCTTGTGCATGTGCATAAATTAGAAATGCATGCAATGGAAGAACTTTATGTAAGAACAAACACTTTTCTTCATAGAAGAGAATGGGAAGATCTTGCGTATAGAGTTTTGATCATGACTTTGGGGTATTAATTCATTTTCAAGAAAAGGAAAAATTAACAGAGAATTATTTGGAAGTTAATGTGCGGCATTATCTCATATCTACCACCAAAGGAACATGTATCCAAAATATTTCTTTAAAGATAGTTGGTTTTCAAGCAATAAAGCTCTTTCTGGGGATTATATTATTTCTTCATTCAGTTCTTTCGGAAGAGTACTATGGACAGATAAATCTATCCATTTTGGTTTTTTCCAGTCTTAAGGTTGTTTCATCTTGTTTCCACATTAGTTTGAACATTATTTTCACTAATATATGCATTTTAGCACCTTCCTCTAGTATCTGCATTTTTGTACATATTTTTTGGTTGGAGAACTGCTTCACAAAAATCAGAGAATATTGAAGAATGACTGTGTTCATGGTTTCAGGAAGGACTAATGTGATAAGTTCATATTAAAACATGAAGCAAATTAATTTCTCCCCCATCCCCACCAACCTCACTTTATTTTGAAAGTAAGAGAGAGATAAAGAAAAAAATCCTGAAGAAGAGCTTTCCATCTGAAAAAAACAACACAGCATACTTTTAAGAAAAGAAGTGACTTTCTGTAGCACATGTTTCCTTCTGTTTTGATGTTGCATTGCTATAGCTCACTTGTTTCTGGAGTCTTTATCACACCTGAAAAACTGAAATTAACATTGATACTGAACTGAACTTCTTTCATTCTTTTCTCTTAATTTTAAATACAAAAACACTTTAGTTACAGGAAGTGAATTATTTGAACGGTTTGAAACCAAAGTGTTCAAAATACAAAATCTTATATATCATTGTAGTGAATTTAGAAGATGATGAGTGTTTCAGATAAAAGATTCACTACATTACTTAGAGATGGCTTGCAGAAGAAAATTATCTAGGTACCTACTTTAAAATATATAGTTCTTCTACTATCCCTAGTTCCGTGTTTTTGTATCAACAAACTAGACAGTGTTATCTAGATTCCTGTCTCATAGAGATGTTGAGGACACGGAACATAAATGTTTATTATTAACAGTTATATACTGTCATATTTGCTAAAGTCCAACAGAGAAAATAGTTGTCATAACTGAGTTCAAATTTGGACTGTACATTTTTAGAACTACCCACGTGATTTGTCAGTTGGCAAACACATTATTCGAAGTCTATGAGCATCATCAGATGAGTGTTTTATTGCATGCTTTTTACTGGGCACTCATGGATTTTTTAGGTCCTGTGCACCTCCTACCCCTTCTAGCATTCTCCGCGCAACATAAAAGACCCCAGTAAATCTGGATTATTTATGAGATGGAACTTGCCGCTATCTCCTGCTGTGTGCAGGACAAGCAGCGCAATCAAAACGGCCCACTGAATGGGCCACATGCATGTTGTTTACTTCTTTTTTCGAAAGAGGAAGTAATGAGGGACAAAAGTGCAGGCGGAGAAGCAATGGTAAGGAAACGCAATTCCCCCCCCCCGTGTGCTGATGCTCTAAATATCAGCATGAAGACAAAGCACTTCTAGCACATACCTAAGTACTTCCAAGATATATTTTGTTCAGTTACATTTATTTCTCAATCTATACTGAAGGCTTGATGTGTCCCAGGATTCAGGACTGTCTGACAATATTTGACAAAATTCTGCATTGTTCTGCGGCTGCTAAGGAATCACATGTAGATGGAAAAACTGGGATATTGTTGAAACAAAGGGAAAGTTGCTCCAGAGGTAATGGAGCCCTACATGATATCATTGATTACAACTTCACAGAGGGATTGCAGTATAAGGGGAAATGTCCAAAATAGACCAAAAGTCCAATGTGAGTCTTCTGAAATATGTGCCATTAATAATGTCCCAGAGACCACAGGATATTATTTATTATTATTATTTATTATATTTATATACCGCCCCACTGACGAAGCTCTCTGGGCGGTTTACAAAAAGTAAAAACTTTGGACATTAAAAATAGATATACAAAATTTAAAACCATAAAAGCATAAAATAGACAACATACAAAAGCAGTATACATTTAAAGCAGCTGCGAACTCTCAGCCAGGCCTAAATATAGTTCTGGGGTCAATTATGGCGGATTCCCATTCCCAAGACTGTAGACATTGCTATGATCTCCAGGGGGGAATCCAAGATAGGGTCATCCTCCACCCTCTCAGAGCAGACACTACAGTGGCTGCTCTTCCAAAGTCACCACAACCTCTTTGTCACCATCCCTGTCTAGGCCTAGTAAATTCCAATTTTTTTAAAAAAAGGAGAAATTGGAGGTGACATCACCTCTGTTGTTTCTCCTGCCCTTTCTGGCTTTTGCTGGAAGGAATTTGGATAGATGTGGGGTTCCCATCTTGGATGTTTAAAGTTCTGAGGGTCTCAAAGAGCCATCCCATAATGGTTGTGTGAAACAACAAGCGATTTTTAAAAGGTGTGTCTGAATATTATCCAACATAAATTGCTGTAATTCTCCTGACATCCTGACAGATGTTGCCTCTGTCTTATTTTATTTATTTATTTTTGAGATGCATTCTTGTACTACTATGCCCAAGTGATGATTAAATTTCTGTTGAAACAGAGTTCTTGCCTTTGTGCATGTATACCAATGGCCAGTTTTTGGTAGGAGCATTTTTAAAAAACATCAATGTATTCTTTTCAAACATAATTTAGAAAATTAACACGATAGTATTAAGCTTTCATTTTTAATCAAACAGGCTAAATATACTTGTTTATGTGACTAAATGAAACTTTTGTGTGTGGTTTTTCCAGTGCATCTGCATGAATAGTAGCATTGTAACGGGATGAGGTCACTGCAGAAGGGAAAGTGAGGTAAGAACACAGCTGAATCTACAGGCCTTTCTGCTACATGCTGCACCAGCTCTCTCTTAAAGCAACAGTCCTTCTCTTTTTGAAGCAGAGTTATGGCGGGCACTCCATAGTATGCCTGAATGCCTCTTGCAGGACCTGAAATACATATGCTATTGTACTCTACCGTCTGATACACAGTATACTATTTCCTCAGCTTGTATAAAGTGCACTATGGAGACCTCTTTACACTCTAATGTAAGCAAAGTCTCTTATAGTTTATTTTAAAGTTTATTTTAAAAAAATAGCAATTGAGCCATATTCTGCCACTAGTTACTTTGGGGTAACTCTCGAACAACTTCATAATAAGGGAGAAGTTCTGCTTGAGCATATGTATGCCTCAGTAGTACTGAAAAGAGGCTTTGGCTCACCAAAGCTGCTCTAAAGCCCACCCACCCATCCAGGCATTGCGCCTCCATTCCTTCCTTTGGGGAAAGAAATGACTCAACTTCATAAAGACCAATAGTTTCCTGTTGGCATTGCCTTTGTCTCTGCTGGGAACTTTTACAATTATCCACTTCGGCAAAGATTTAGAATGAAGAAAGGTGATAAAAAGCAGAGCCAAACCGAGAAGTTAGGTCAGGTTTGTTAAATCTGCATGTCAGTTCGTATATTATGTGAACTTTAAAGGATTTATAATGAGTTGCCAAGGATGCATGGGACGAAAGGTTCTCCTGTGCCCACCATCATAATGAGAACTGTGAAAACCTGGAAAATCCTGCCCACGAGCAAGCTCTTTTTTCACTCCCTTTTCCCACAACCTTCTCCAAACTCACAGAAAATTTAAGGAGCTGCTTTTAAAACCCAATTTCCAGCCACTTTTTTTCCTCACCACACAACTAAAATGCGATATTTTAGTTTACTTCTGTGTCTACTCAGAAGTAAGTACCACTGAGTTCATTGCAGCTTACTCCCAAGGAAGTAGCCATGGGATTGCAACCTTCATTACAAGGAGTCTGTGAGGTATTCGTCTTTATCATTTTAAGAACGCAAATCTCAAAAATTGGAGGGTGGCTTAGCAAGAAAGTATCAGTGGCATTGCTTTATTTATTTTATTTTTTAAATCTTTCTTAAACTTACTTGTTGGCAAGTGGGGCCATTATCTCCCTTCCCTCCCACAGACATCACATTTTGTATTTTTATGAATTGTTGTAAACTGCCCAGAGAATTTCAGCTGGTTTTTTTAATATAGAAATGATAATAATAATAATAATAATAATAATAATAATAATAATACTGCTGCCAATGCTTCTGGAATAAGCCATTGTGGCATGACTCCTGGCTTGAGTGTCAAGTACATAATTGAAAAGCTGACATAATTGTGTGAATATGTCTGTGCTTAGTATGTTCATGTTCACTGATACTTATTTGCTTAAGCATAACAGATCTAAAACCATATTTCCATTTTGTGAGCTCTTTTTGCCCAAACTTATGAAACCTGTCATAGATATTGTTCATTTTAAATATCATGATTCCCCACCCTGTACCAGGTATGTGGCATTCCCAATTTTTTATTTGCTCACAATTTACCAAGACTGTTTATTATGTGAAAGAAATGGAAATCCTGCAAGCTGACCTCACTAGTTGCAAATTTGTCAGGTGACATCAGCAGTGAAGTAGGATTCGGTTCCTAGACACACACTTAAAAGGCCCCAAACTGCTGATTGGCTCATAATGCGAACGCCAATTCCTCACCGTTTACTGATGGGCTTCAGTAGATGAATGTCAGCAAAAGTCCTGGTTATATTTTGCTTTAACAAAATCTGTGAAATGTACTTTTGCACAATGAACATCCTCTTTATTAACAGCTCCTTTTGGAGGCGTTTTTTCCCCCCAATACTGCTCATTGCATTCCTGTGGAAGCATTTCCGAGTTTCATTAAATATTGTATTACCTACAGAGCATTTCATTATTAAATATAGTGTGTGTGGGGGGGGTGTTACCAGGAGATTGTACTTGTAATACAATTTCAGCACAAGGCAAGTTTATAATTACATTTTCCTGACTCATGAATCAGCATTTCTTTGCTGGGAAATGCCTTTTTCATGTTGGTGGTACAACAGTAATAAGGCAGCAGAACTCTTGTTTACATAACTTAACACTGCAGCTGACGTGGACATTACTGTGGGTTGTATCCAATAATGTGCTTCCATCAGCAGAACAAACACCACTGGTGGGTCAAATTCTCCCTTCCCCCCCCCCCCCCGCAGGCCCCAGAACAGTCAGTGGTGGTGGGAAGGGCTGAAGGTGGGAAGGAGAAGAAGGGAAATTTCTGGTGTATGAGTGTAAGTCCGCTCATCTAACAATGCATTTAGCCTCTGTATTTTGTCCCCAAGGAATTCTCCCCCATTTCAGCTTCGACCCTCTGTGTAGATACATGAGAACAAGCCTACTAAATAAACTGGGACTTATTTCTGAATAAAGTTTGGGAAGGGCCATAACTCCCAGTTCCTACCATTTCCAGGTAGTGTTGGGAAAGACTCCTGTTTAAATCCCTGAAGAGCTTCTGCCTTGTTTGACCTGTGCATAACCCATCCTTGCTGAGTTCATACGACACGACAACCCCCAAGCAAGGATTGTATATTTAAAATGACAGCTGCATACCCCACATGCTCTGCAGCTTCAGCACGGCTTGAATAACCCATGATGGGCTATTGTGTTATGCAAATAGCGAATAGCCCCAGCCTTTGAGTAAGTGAGCACATGACAACCTTCTTAGGGCTTTACATGCTCTTGGGTTATCTATTGAAAATGTAGCTGCTCATACAGCAGACAATGCTGCTGTAAACTATGGGGCAAAGAAGTCTGTATTCAAGATACCAAAACCACACATGGGTTCTCTTTTTCAGGGCCAACGGTTATTGCCACGTTGCCTGGCCAATGCTGCCAGGCCTGCCTGTTTAAAGATCAAGTACAATGTGGTGGAGGCTCTTGCTCATAAAGTTTGTGATGAGTTCTCCCGGAGCACCCTTAAAAATGAGAAACTCAAGGACTGCTTTGAGAAGCTTGGCAAGAAGTTCTATACACTTTTCAGCCATGGAAAGAATTGGTGGTTCTCGATCTTTCCTGCTGTCGAATGGCTACTCCTTTCATGGCCTGCCATTAAATCCTATTTCCTGGAGAGCAGACCAGGAACACCATATGGCAGTTTATTAGTGATCAGGCAGATGAGATGACAACTTCTCAGATTTTACTCCCAGAATGCTTCCTCTATTTTGTGCATCATTCCATTTTACATGATTCTGTAACTATTTGGAGTGCGAGGGGGAACATGCAGTCAGTCTACAATTGCCTGTATTGGTACGAAACTTGAGGGGGGAAACTAATTCATCTTAGGGACAATGATTCTTTTGTAACAAAATTGTTCTTAAGTTTAAAACAACTGGCTCAAGGGAGGATTTTTTCAGGCGTGGTTGCATCACTGCCTTCTTCAAGGCAGCATGGACCACCCCATCATGCAGTTTTGCATTCACCACTCCCCTGATCCACCTGGGGGCTGTCTAAGTGCTCAGAAAGCCCCAGGGTGGGTGCGCAGTGGTGGAGAATCGATTATACAACGCTGCTGCAATCGCACACCCACCCACCCAGGGGCTTTCTGCCAAAGCTGTGGAGAAAAAAAGTCAGGGACTTGCCCCGATCTTTTTCTCTGGAGTGAGCCAAGGACGCGCAAGGCGGTATTAAGAGAGCCCCAAAGCCTCGCTCCGGAGTCACAGCGGAGGCGTGGCCAGGTGGTCGCTTTCCCCAGGAAGAGGCGGGGGCTGCTCCTGTCCCCGAACGGCTGCCCAGAAACCCCATGCTCCTCCTCGGTGTCGAGATTATCCACCATCACCCAGGGGGAGGGAAAGCACAGTATTTTTCAGGGATGTGGCGCCAACCCGGTGCCATGAAGACAACTCCCTGGTCACCCTGCATCTAGCTCGAATAAGCCATGAAAGGTAAGGGTCAAGAGAGCATGTGGTGGGTCGAACAGATGCAAGCATCTTGTCCGCATCCTCAGGCTTCAAAACAGGAAAGTGATCCAACAAAACAGGATAAGACTATGTAGTGGACAAATCAACAGCCACTACGTCAATAGTGGTGTACAAGTTAGCATGAAGGTGACCAATTTTATTCTCGAAGTCTCTTGCAAACTAAACATAGTGGGCTTCCAAAGCTTCCAGTATTGGATTCACTGGGTTTGATTAAAACAACCCCCCAACCACTTGGAAAAGCTCAGCGGGATGGCTATTTGAGGACGAAGTGGGGTTGGCATAGTAAGCCTTCTTTGCTGCCTTCACTGCCAGCCAGTAGGCATGATTATATGCTATTATGTCTCCTCAGTCACTGAAACACGTCAAATCTACATCTTTTGTACAGGCTGTTAATGCTGTGATTGCCACTCCAGTAAGTAATATATATGTAGAAAGGGCCATTTTCTCACATGGCAAACACATGGACAGACAGCAGGAACTGCATGCTAACTCCACTAGTTGAAGGAGAGCTTTGTGTTAACTTGAGTTATGAATTAAACTATGTCCAGTTTTTCAGATAGATAAAGCAGCAACCACAGTGGCTTAGGCATGCATTTCCAATTCCAAGTATAAATGTTAAGTACCCTGTAAATATGTCTGGTACGTGTCATGGTTTTAATTTTTGTAAACCGCCCAGAGAGCTTCGGCTATTGGGTGGTATAAAAATGCAATAAATAAATAAATAAATTGCTAATTCAGTTTGTTCATTATTGTAAAAATAAATAGTTAAACATAATTCTTCTTGTGTATGTATATTGGGCCTGTTCAGAAGACACCTTAAACGCTGCTGGTTAAGGCTTTTGGTTAAGCAGCAGGGTTTACGGTGTCTTGTGCGATGCATTTTGCCAAACCTTGCCTACTCACTAACCACAGTCGGACCGTCTGCAGCAGGGTTAGCAGCTCTAACCATGGCTTAAAGTGTTGTGTGCAACAGCACAGCTTGTGGTTAGTGCTAACTCCAGACAACCACAGTTTTGCTAACCACAGAGCCTGAAGTGTCATCTGAACAGGACCATTGTGTATGTGTGTGTCTTTCACACACACACACACACACACACACACACACAACACAATTTTTCTGAAGGGCTCGCCCTTGTGACACCACGAGGACCACCCCCTAGATGTCAGGTTTTGGCCCTGAAATTTCAAGGAATGGGATGCTGATGATTTGCATAGGCCTGCCTTCTTAGCAACCCTTTTCCAAATGACCCTTTTCCAAATTAATGTCATCTTAACACACACACACACACACACACACACACCTTTTGCTCTCTAATGTATTTTATTAATAACCATGTATATAAGAAATGCACTGCATTTCTTACACAAATGTAAGATGTAAAAGAAATCTGCCTTGAAAACCAGATGCAACTGTTTACTAGCACAGGTAAAAAGGCAATTCTCACATTATTTTAGGACACAGTAAGGTCATTATGTGTCCTTTTTACATGATATGGTTTAAATCTTATAATTGAGCTTTTTGTACTGTGGTGCGTTTTCTTTTAAACCTCCCCTATCCCCCTCAGTATTAAATGAGACGTCTGGGTCTTCAGTCCCACATGTCATCAGATCTGCATCAGAAACATAAAATGTAATATCTATTGTCTATATTTGATTATGTTCAGCTCAACTCTGCCCAGTGAATCAGTGCGCTTTTAATGGTCCATTTAGTAGTGAATGCTGAAGGGGAAAAAAAATCTGCAAAGGGGCCCACAGCTGGCGCTGAATGTAACTTGCTGCACCAGCTGCCAGTTTGCTGCGTTGTTAATATTTCATTTTATAGCTTCACATATGTGTTTGGGTGGGAAAGTTGTAACATTTTCGTTCCTTCATTTTCTTAAACGTTATGTGCAGTTCACTAGCTGTATTATGTACCTGCTGAATTGGAGGAGGCAGGGAGGGAGAAGATGCTTATGGCTTTTCTACAGAAATCTATATCCAGCCATATAAATTTATCCTGGCCACATCAATGACTGTCTTTTCTCTGCCGAATGCTCTGAAGCAGACAGAATCTTTGAGTTCCTATTTTATTACCATGCAGCCACATGTAGGTAACAATCAGCAGTGATGTACATAAGATTCCGGGTTTTATACTGATTTGGTTAGAGGCTCTCTAGACAATCATGTGATAAAGCTTTCCTGGAGTTGGAGATTGCACGACTGGTTTTGTTTTTTTGTTTTGGTCATATATGGAAAAGAAGCATGTAGAGAACTAAGTATTAGAGAGAGATGCTAGTTTGTAGGGATATGCATCTGAATCCCAAATCCCAAGGCAAAGTGGCCTCCTTCAGTGAGATTCAGACCTCCTCTAAAGTGAGATTATTCTTTTTCCACTGAAGGGGCTAATGTGCCTACAAAATCAATCCAATTCTTGCAAAACATTGGAGGTTGGATCCAGATTTATGCTGGATCAAGTAAGCTGGTGAAAGTGGACTTCCCCACCCTTCCTTCCCACGGCAGCCTCCAGCCCCCTGAAAATGCTACAAAGGGTGAATAGAGTGAGGTACTGTGGGGGAGAGACATTCCCACAAATTGGGCGAAGGGACCTTCTACAAACGGAGCCCTTCTAATAGCAGGCAGATTCTGGATCCCACCCTAAAGTGTTATAATCATTTATTGATTTTCCCATTATAGTCAGTGGGGGAGATCTAAAGCTTCAGAAAACGAGGCTCTGTTTCAGATCTGAACTGAGCTATAACATAGGAAATTTATTCCCATTGTAAATAGCCATGTCGGTGATAGTGGTGGGTGGAATTCCAATTGGGATCAAGAGTAAGGTAAAGGCTTAAAGCCAAGAGAGCCTCACTTTCTGAAGTTTTCCAATCTGGCCACCTGCACCAGCTATTTGTAAAAGAAAGGAGGGGAAAAAAACAGCTATGCAAGGGAATTGTCACACCTAGTTTGGCCCTAAGGTGAAAGCACTCACAAATATGTAGACTTTGAAGAATATCACAGGAATGCATGAAAGCTTAACTCAAAATCTGCTAAAGTGTGTGTGCGCGCACACACAGAGAGAGAATTTAGTGTAATTATGTCTGCATAAAAGCACCACTGTTACTTTGACTTATATTTTAACCTAAACTTTTCTCACAGTTACAGGTGGTACCGTTGATCCAAGAAACACACATTCAGCTTTTCACATAAGATTTCAGTGTTGTTGCTAAGAAGAAAATGAATTCAGTTTTTTTTTCTTTATTAAGTTTTGGGACCATCCACCAAAGTAGCTTCTATTGATTCAGAGAATTCCGTATTGACCCGCTTTCACATACTAGGTAGTCATAATTCATAATACTGAGTCCTGCCATTGGTGTATCCTATTATAGCAACTCAAGATGTCCCAACCTGTTTTTCCATAATTCTGCTTAGTTTCCTTCATTCCATTTTGATACAATTTCTGTGAAGACTTAAATGTAACTTTGGGAAGCTATTTTAATTTGGTGAATGATTAACAGATTAGATTGATTAAAAATTTTAAACTTTTCTTTCTTTAATCATTTGTTTCTTATCCTTTCACAAATAATGAATTTATAAAACTAGCTAGCCTTATTTAGTTGAACAGTTCTGTATCATCATGTTTATAATGGGCATACAGTGATATTTCCAAGGAAACATGTCAGCCCTGCATAAATTCATATGGAATTTGCTAGTTTGGGTTGACATCATATTGTGTACTATAAATCAGCGAGGTGGTACCTAAAGTGCATCTTGACATTCTGTAACTCAGAGACTAGGAAATCAACCCTGGCCCCACACCAGTGTGAATTGTTTTTGTTAGCAGAGATGAAATTATGGGTGTAACTTGTTGGCTGTCTTCAAAAAGACTTTTGAACGCTGTTTGTTCAGCTGTCCCCAGCCATCAGCCTCATGTGTGTGGCAGAGAAATGGATTCTCCCATCATCCCTATAATAATTGTGTCATAGTTATCCCGTTTTTGTCCTGGATGGTGTGTATGTGTGCGTGTTGTGTGTCTGTAAAAGAGAGGGTGGGGGGGGGGGTGTCATATATATTTTTGAATTGAAATGTCAGATTCCATTGGCATATTATTTCTTACTTACAGTATGATCCCATGGGTGTAAATCGATCTTATTTAGAAAAGAGATTCAGTTAACTCTCACTATTTTTCAACACCCTGTCCTTGGAAATACTACAGAATCAATGGACAATGTATAATATGGCACTAACTTGAAAACCTTTAATTTGAAAACCTTTAAGTACTGAAAAGAGAAAACATGGTCAACCATTTGCTAAAGACCCAGTGCTGATGGTAATTGCACATAATTCATGAACCTGTGCATCAGTTTTGGAAAGAAGGGCTTTGACCCTGAGCAGTGCTGGCAGAAGGCAGCTTTCTCGCCCGCTTCCCCTGGCAGCCTTTCTAAAAGGTCTCTCTTGATGGTTGGGGTACCCAGCTAAATGGGATTGAGGGAGAGATTGCAATAATAATAATAATAATAATAATAATAATAATAATAATAATAATATGAGTGGAGGCACTTTCTGTGAGTGGGAAAGGCTTTTCAAGGAGCTGATTGGGGGAGTGAGGAGAAGGCAGGAAAGTCACCTTCAGCCCACCCCTTCTGCCAGCACTTCTCACTCAGGATCAAAGCTAATTATTTGTATGTTACTTCTATTAATTAAACTAGAACTTCTTTCTAATGAAGTATGCTTAGGACCACAGACTAAAGGTACTTAACATGCCAAGCACTTCGGAGCATTTTATTCAGTGTTATTCAGAGTTCCCAGAGCAGCCACTGAAATACCCTACAGAAATTGTCTAGATACAGCTTATTTCAGTAATGTGACTTGATACATCTCATACAGGTTTTCTAAAAATAAGTACCACTGAGTTCAATGAGATTCACTCTCAAGCAGCCATAGGACTACAGCTTCAGGGTCTGCTAAAATGCTGGCTCTTGGCCTGATACTGATTTATACATTAAGATCATGTAAACGAAGAACTTTGCCCATTATTAGGAAAATGTGTCATTATTCTACATGCAGTGGTCCATCTTTATATAGCCTGCCACAGCAATTTCAGTTTAAAGGTTTAATTTGAGAAATATGCATTTCCATAGAGATCTGATCTTGCTAAATAAAAGAATGCAAACCCAGAAAGCCTCATATAATAATGCATGATCTTGTAGTAGTGTTTGTTTGTTTACCTAATTTGCAGCTTTTTACATAAGCGGTAAGAACATGCCAGTTTGAACCTTGATTCTGTATGTATACAAACAAAACACCAGAAAATCTAATTCTTGAAAAGTAGGAGTATGTCTATTTGCTTTGCTGCCTAGTTGAGAACTAGTCATAAGTATCTGATCATGGGAAAAAAAGTGTTGGTTCTTCACTAAGCAATCTATGTGAGTATATTGAAGCCTGGCTCTCCGTCTGTTCCATAAACTCAAAATAAGCTACGGAATGCAGCTTTTAAGGTTCATAGTTCCCTTCACATTATGCTGTTGAATATCACAGAAATACTAGTAATGGGGGGTGGGGGAATTTCGCATTCATATCACCTGTATATTTCTTCTTCTTTCAGACCATCTTTTACATTTATGATAGTCGAGAAAACATATTGAAACAGTTTTGGCCTTAATATTTATAGTTTCTGAATATGTATGAAATCAGTGGCATAGGAGGAATGGGATTACAAGTGTTTTGCAACACTGTACTCGAAAAGAAGAAAAGAAAAGCTGCCAGCACATCTGCGTTTGTTTTAGATCAAGACTAAAGAAAACGATGAGACCATAGAAACTTGTGTAGATGGCACAATGAAGTGGAGGTGTCATTACAGAGAAGAGTCAAAAGTCAGGTTTCTTAAACATGTGAAGAGGCTTGGCTGTTTTCCAGCTCAAATGTCCCAACAAGTTAACTGCATTCAAATGAGGATTGTGAGAGGCTTCAGAGGAGATGTTAATGACGTTCACAAATTCAGGAAATATCAGGGACAAAAGCCCTCCTCAGCTGTTTCCCTCTCATACAGTTAGCAGTCACCTGAAGGAGAAAGCAGGGCCTTGCCCACTGCCCCTATATCCTTGGGCAAGGCACCCTCAAAGCCTTTCCCTCAATGAGTCTACCTTACCACTGCCATCGTCACCAGCTGCTATTGCTCTTCCTCCTCTTTCTCATCATTGCCACCACTTCCTTGCTTGACAGGCAGAGAATCCGTGAGCAAGTCAGCAGCGGTATCTACTGCTCCTCTTCCTCACTACCACCATTGTCTGGGCCACAGTGAGAGGCAGGTGAAGAAGCAGGTTGAAATGGAGATGTGGAGCAGCTCCAGGGGCTTCTTGTTAGTGGGCCCCTGCTGGGTTGTCAACCCTCGGCAGATGCCCAACCATGCCTGCCTGTGATGCTGGCCAGCCCTGCCCTACCATCCATGCATTGGACGGGACATGTCTGCAGAGGGGAAGCCTGACGAATAGGCTCTCTACATGATCTGGAACCCTGAAAGCACAGGATTTTGGCCCATGGAGGAGAGACTGTGTGTTCGGCAGGCATTTCCTCTGCTGATTTCCTCTGCAATAGGGTGGCCACTTATGACTCAACAAAAAAAGAGGAAATGCACCACCAAAAAAGAGAACAAAATGTCATTTGTATAACATTTGCATATGCTAATGTGTATATATATATAGATGCAAATTTAGGGGGGAAATTATAATTAAAATAGAAATATAGTCCATGCAGGGGCATCCCTTGATGCACTCTACCAGATGAGTTGATATGCACAAAAGTCCTTGCAGCTGCTTGGAGCAGACACAAAGGCTGTAGCAGTTCCTCTACACGTGATGTACATCTTGTGTGAAGTGACTCTGAATCACATCTGGGAACAGTCCAGCTGTTCTCCCCCCACCCGACCTCTTGACTTAAAGAGGCTCCCTGAGACAAAGTTTGAGAACGTGTGCAATGGAGTCATTAACAAATCCATTTTGAAAAGTCACTGCCCTTCAATTAGCCTGAATGGAGTGAAGCAGATGGGATTCCTATCCTCAAGGGACGCTATTGAAAGAGATCACAAGAAATACCACATTGGGCTGATTTATATAAGTAATTATAAGCTTCATTTGCACAAAACTATGCAATATGGTTGCAGTGAGAAAACGAAGATTTTCTAAAGTATTGTTGATGTGTGCCCTAAATGATAAGAGAGTCCTGTGTCATATGGACTCTGGATTCATAATAATTTGGACAAGAATCTCAAAAAAGCAAAGATGGGCCTCAGACAGCCGTAAAGTGAACAGGAGAGATTAAAGGGAGAGCAAATCAGTCTTGGAGGATTATCTTTGTTAAAATCCTGTAAACTAATCTGTAATGGAAATGCCTATTGCTGCTCAACCTTATTCTTGTGCGAAGGCTTTCGTAAAATCAGCCATATAACAGTTCGCTGTTAGATTTGTTTAAAAGCAGGTTTTCATAGGAAACACATGTGTGTGGGTAATACTGGAGATCTAAAATGAATAAAGTGATATCTATAACTGTGGGGAGAGATTATTCTTCCGATTCCAACTCATAAGACATTCTGGTATTCGCTGGTGTGATCCCATTTAAAAGCCTAAATAAAAATGTTGTCTGTAACAGGAAAGATTATTTTTAAGGACAAAATTAGAACATCATGGTCGTGTGTGATGGAGAACGTAGGGCCTGACCAGTTCTTTCTATGAGCAGCAGCTAGAAAAGGAACTCTTACTTCTGAGAAACTTTAATGATTCATGCTCCAGTTTGCATTTTACCTGCCCTATCCCAAGAGTTTAAGGGTTTTCACAACATAAATGAAAGGCAACTGAGATAGGTACAAAGAAATAGCCATTAGAATTATTTGTTTATTATATTTGTTGGTCGCTTTATTTATACGATACGTTCTCCTAGAGACATGCAAAATAAAATATGAAACAAAATTAAAACAATAAGAATACAGCAATTAACAATACAATACAATTCCAACATTAAAGCATAACACAAATGCCAGTACCAGAAAAAAAAAGAGTAACATAAATGAGCTAAAGCAAAGAACCCATCAACAGGGACTGGTAATAAGATGATATTGTCATGATGTTTCAGAGGCCTGGGAGAATAAACATATCTTAACCTGGTGGGGGGGAAAAAGATATTAAAGTGAATGTAAGGTGAGGCTCTTGGGAAATCATTCCACAAACAGGGTCTCAAAAGGTCCTCTCTCTCATAGCTACCCTCCAGACTTTAGACTGAAGGGGCACTCAAAGGACGGCTTCTGGTAATAATCGTAAGGCATTTTTATAGCATGGTACAGTGACATTGAGGGGCGGGGAGGGAAGAAGGAGCTTGCCAACAAAAATTAGCAAAATTTAGCAAAACCACCCCTCGTTTTCAAGCAATCTGCACTGTTGGAAACCTCCCTGCAGTGCAATTGCTTGAAAACAAGGTTCACCCTCCGTCCGACATGTTTTAAAGGCTTTTTGGCCACACCTCTGAATTTTGGCAGCAACATCAGCATGGCAGCAGCACTTTTAATGGCAACGGGAAGGGGTGTGGTTCCCGATGGGTTCTGGGGAGGGCCGTGGCCCCCTGACCCACCAGTTTTACCTACCCCAGTTGTAGATACTAAGTCCCTAGCCATGTAGGGTTTTATGGGTCAAAATCAGCCATTTGAATTGGGTGTGGAAACAGAGCAGGAGTTGGTGAAACAAGAAAGGATCAGCATAATCTGTTTATAACCTGTGGTACCCAGGACAAAACAAATGTTACTTTAAATCTGTATGTAGCAGCTCCAACCTTTTTCATTTTTACTCTACAGTAGGTGCACGGCCCCAATCTGGATTGGGAGCATACTGTAGGAGATGGGGGAGAGGGCTTTTAAGATCTAGATCAGGGGCTCTGCACCTATTCTAAAGTACAATAAAAATGGAAAAAATGTAGCTGCTAGCTATTTAGTAATGTCTAGGGTGACCATATGAAAAGAAGGACAGAGCTTCTGTATCTTTAACAGCTGTATTAAAAAAGGAAATTTCAGCAAGTGTCATTTGTAGGCATGCCGCACCTGGTGAAATTCCCTCTTCATCACAACAGTTAAAGCTGCAAGAGCCCTGCTTAGTGTGACCAGATACAAAAGAGGGCAGGGCTCCTATAGCCTTAAAGAGGGAACTTCAGCAGGTGCCATTTGTAGGCATGCAGCACCTGGTGAAATTCCCTTTTCATCATCACATTTAAAGCTGCATGAGCCCTGCCCTCTTGACTAGATACAAAAGAGGGCAGGGCTCCTGCAGCTTTAACTGTTGTGATGAAGAGGGAATTTCACCAGGTGCTGTATGCATACAAATGACACCTCTGGAATTCCCTTTTCTATACAACTGTTAAAGATACATAAGCCATGTCTTCCTTTTCATATGGTCACCTTACTAATGTCTGTTTTGGTTCTAAGTTGTTGATTATTAGTAGTAGTAATGGTATTTTTTATTTTCCAATAAAAGCATTTCATAACATGTACCACAATTATTAACTAAATTCGTCAAGAGGAAAGGCTCACATGCAACAACTCAATAAAATCTACCATTGGCCCTAAGTTAGCCGTCATGCAAATCCAAAATATTGTCCGCTAACATTTGCCTATGTCAATTAAATCATATTCACTGAAAGCCAACACAACTAGTCAGGTCTTAGATATTGCAGAAATATATTAACAGTCAGATTTTACAGAGTCTCCATCAGAAGATAATTCTTATCAGTTAATATTCCATTGAAGGCAGTAGTGCTTGCTGGGAGATTGAATTTACTTACAGTACTTCTGTGCTGCCCCATAAAACAGGGTTCTGTGGGTAGGTTTCATCGAAGTGAACTCACTTATATCAATGATCAGATAGGGCAGTATCCAATGGGTCTTTTACACCCCTTCTGATTCTTTTCCACACTAGCGATTCTGTTGTGTAAATGGCGGGTCCCGCCAACTGTGTTGTGCAAGCAGGACCCACCGCTTACGCAAGGGAGACTTAGCACTTAGACTTAGTAGGGCCATCTGTGAATTTCTGAAATGAAGCAGGTTGGCAGAGCTCCTTTATGCAAGTTCCATTGACCTGCTTCCTTCCAGAAATGGGCATTTCTGTTCATTTCAGGTTGCCCCAGAAACACTGAAGTGATGTTGTGTGAGCCCTTGAAGGCCACTTGTGCAACACAATCGATTGGGCGGAAGAGAATCAACACGGGTAGGAGTGCCCCATTGGATTCTGCCCTAAATCACCTTACTTCCTGCAATAAACACACAGGAGTTAACTCATTTGTTGCAAGGGACCCAGATGTCTTTAGTCAATGTGGTTGTATGTATATCAGTGATAACGATATTTTGAGGTTGGAAAATTCAGTATGGTTTTCCCACCTATACATAGCAAACCTATTGTGACTGTGCAAAAACTGTGTCGAATATGGTTACATGAGTTGTTAGGGCTCCTATTGAACAGTTCTTATGGTTTCTTTATAAATTAGCGGTAAACATTCTGTCTATTGCCATACCTTTTTGAGTATCATCAGACGACATTTTATAGCACGCTCTTTACTGGCCACTCAGAGATGTTCACGGGTCCTTTTCATGATGACATCTGCCTCCAGCGCATCTCCTGCTCCTTCTGCTTTTTTTTCCGTGAAAAAAATAAGACCCGGGAAATCTGTGTTGTTGTTGTTTTACTATAACAATACCTGCCGCAGCAGTGTGATAAAAACACCCACTGAATGGGCCACGTGGTCGTTGCATGGTCCCTCTTTCTTCCCTGTGTGAAGAAAGAGGAAGCTGCGCATCCCTATTGTGGGAGAGAAGCAGGAGGCAAAGCAATAGTAGGGAAATGAGATCCCCCTCCCCATCTGATGAGGTTCTTTGTTGCCTTTTTAAAGTCATAAGAGTTTATTTTTTAAAACTTTCTCAAAATTAAAGCATTCTGCTGGTGGATATCACAATGCCACAGGGCAATTCAGCAAGCCTGGTAACTTAAAAAGGAGTTATGCAAAGGATGCCCCTGCCCAAAAGCAATGTCCCACAATTTTTGGCACCTTTGCTTTAAAAGGTCCTTGGCATTTAATTCTTTCAAAGATGGGTTCTCTATCCCTTAAGCCCTGGAGGAGGGTACGTCACCCTTATTTTATGTTGTCATTTTTGAAAATGGTGAACTGATTAAGGCTTCCCCACTGCTGCAGAGCTGCCCCCTCCATCCATCGTGTGGGGACTGCATATCATAATTCTGACACCGCGTTGGGCTAAGATAAGGCTAATGCTGATAGAAAACTGCAAAGTTCTTAAAATAATAGGTTGGAAAAGCCGAAAGGCAATAAGTTACTTCCTAACTGTTTCCTTTTCTCTCGCCCTCTCCCTTTCTCTTGTTCTCTCTGTTATTTAAATTCTTTTTTTTTTCCATTGAGGTATTTCCTCCCTGCATTTGGGGAAAGGTGAGGGTGCATTTTTTGAGAAAGAAATACCTTACTACACCTCTACCTCAAAGCACAGGAATGTCACCTGTCTGTCATATCAGTCAACATTCCAGGTTCTTCCACGGTCAGCCTCTTTCACATGAAAAGCATCTGGTAAAGGCAGCCACAGACAGGCGCTGCCGCAGCAGCGGGAGTGAAAAGGCAGTTTCCCTCATTTTTCCTGAATGTCCAGCTGCAGGAACTGGCACAGCTTGCCCTGTGGTTGCACTTTTCAGCCCTCCACCAATAAATATGTGGACTAATCCAATTAATAAACAGATAGCTCTCTCTGCTGCCAGCTGGAACGCCATCAGAACCTGTGATAAATTATATCTCGCTGCTTGAACCACAGGAGGGAAAATAACTAGACAAGAATTAGCCGCCCCAACCTCCCCACTGCCCAAGCTCCCTTCCTCCCGCCCTTCCCTTGTTTGGTGTGTTTGACACCCACCCACCCCCGCACCCTGCCTCTCCCACAACTTGCCTTCTCTACTTTGGCCTTCTTCCAAGGAGAAGTAGCTGCATGGGAGGAGGAACTTATTGGCCTTGCTGATACTAGATTATTAAATCTGTAGACTGTGGTAAGATGCAAACATTCTGTGGGAAAAAGAGATCGTCTGTTCCACCGGTAAGGCGGGTTTGGATCCGAGGTTGCTGCAGCTTAAGCACACAAGATACTTGTTAAAACGAATGGGGTGTGTGATGTGGTTTGCTGGCTTAATGCTGCTGTGTCTGCTTTCTCCAGTTGTATCTCTGCTTAATGCCAAACAGCTTTAGGACTGCTGTGATAGGGTTACACACACACATACACACACACACACACACCAAAAACTGAAGTCATCTCTGCTTTCTGTATGGTAGGGATCTCCACATAATAAACAGTTTTTCTGGCAGTGGGTGTAGGGGACATTGCATGCAAACGCTTCAGGAAGATTCCTTTCAGATCAGTGGATTGGACAAGGGCAGCCATTCCCAACCTTGTGCCCTCTCCCATATGTTTTTGACTGCTGCTCCCAGCATTCCTGGCTATTGCCCATGCTGGCTGGGGCTGATGGGGCCTTCAACACAACTTGAAGGCCCCAGGTTGGGGGAGCCTGGCCCAGTGACTGCATCCCAGGCCAGATCTACACTAGTGCTTTTTATCGCTATTGAAATGCACTGATAACAATTACAGCACATCACGTATTCCGTATACCACTTTTCTACTGTTATTTCCAGCTTTTTATTCCGTATTATCTGAAAAACTGCAACAGTCATCATCATTTGTGCTATGAGATATAAACGCACAAGAGGGATATAGCGTCACCATGAAGGGATCATGTCGATATGGTGCCAGGTGTAGATGTGGCCCCGGTGGTTGCTGACTGAGGCTATATTGGTGTATTTACGCTTGCAATTTTCTTATTTGTTTATTTAGGGCATTCATAAAACGAGATATCAGAGTGGTGTACAACAAATGAAAATACAAAATACAAAAAAAGTTAAAAATGAAAGCAGGAACACCCATTAAAAAGTGGCTGGCCTTTAGGAGCTGAAATCAGGGGTTGCCCATCATTCATTGTCTCTGGGCTACTCTTTGTGTGTTTCTAGGACTGACCTTTCAGGTGTGTGGGCTATTCTTTAGCAGTGGAAGAGGTCAGGGGATCTAGATTCATCAGAATCAATGAGTACTTCGATGTGAATGGATTGCACCAGCTTCCTGTTGTATTTTCTGTTCCTCAAAGCATTTTGCCAAGATTGCTAAAGGGATGCCAGCTTGAGGGGGAAGCAGGACAGCCAACAATAAGGCTTCAGATGAGACAGGAAATTGGTATTTTTGTAGATGGTACTTCTGAAAATGGGTAACTGCATTAGCGAGTTAATTTTGTTAGTACAATATATGGTAGTTATTTTAAAATGTAGGGATTTTCACACTTTAGCATCCAGCGCCACTCAAAACACTGAATGATTTACCTAACATGACTGAAGTTGTTCTTGAACTGGATAGAATAATAGACCCCATCAGTTTCAAAATCATTAGGAGAGTCTCCACAGATAAAGGAGGCTCTCCTTTTCAGAACATCACCCTCCATGTATAGAGGGTGATAGTAATACACCAGGAAGAGGTGGGGCTAGCATGTTCCCCTTCCTCTCCTGTTTAGCCTACCTGGATAAGGAACACTTGAATAAGGCTAACGTGTACTGATAGAATCCTGCCAAGATTGTTGAGCAATTCCATCCACATCTTGGCCAGGATATGACACTTTGAAGACATTTTGAAAACTGTATATGGAGTGTATCCTGGGCCCCAACAGTTGTAATTACTTTTATAAATCATTTTAAAGCAGTAGTGTGGATCCTGTCCATGTTGCATTATGGACTGAAGGCAACAAAAGAAGAGGAGAAAGCCACCAAATGGTAATGAAAAAAAAAATTGTAATCGAATAGTCATCAAATAAAATACCCAGTGTTTTTCAGTTGGTGACAATCCTCTTCATAGGCGCAAGAATAAAGTTCACAAGAACTACCGCTATTAAAGAAAGATTCATTTTTTCAGTAGCATTTTGAGCCTATGCCTCTTCTTTTGCTTTCTTTGGTTTCCTATGTTGTGGATTGAACAAGCCCCACCCATATCCCAATTTCTTGAGATTGCCCCTTATTCACATTCTTAGTGGCCTAGCAATTCATGGGTATCATCAAGGTATTTTCCCCAACTGCTATATCCCTCTGTGTTAAAGAACATAAAGGATTCAAGCCTGGGGCTAATTAGAAAGATTAGCAAATTGGCATTGTCTAAACTAAAACATAGACCTTGATGTGGATTTCTGGGACACTCATCCTTCCCTTGAAATCATTAGGCATTTTCTTCTCATAAGGAATTCAGTTCTGTACATGTCATCATCAAAAAGAGTTCTATCCATTTCTGAAATGTTGTCATTAAGTATCTTCAGTTCTATTGCTGGATAGAGATGAATTATATTTTTATGAATCTGAGTGGAATGCTGGTTTACAAAAAGCAGTTTCATGTGGATTGCCTATAAAGAATTAGCTGGAGGAGCGTGGAAGATTTCTTCCTGTGCTTCTTCTGTATCTCATGACATTCATCTTACATGCCAATCCCGAATTGCAAGTCCCACTTGAAATAAAACTAAGTAGGATCTATAGAGTTCATTCTACTGTTTAAAGTATTTCATATACATTATTTCAGTAATCTTTACAACAGCTTATAAGAGAAGTCGGTATTATTGTGCCTATAGTTTTGGATGTGGGGGAAAGGCTGCAGCTCAGAAACATAAAACTAAATCCTCAAATTGGAAGACAGCAAACATACAATATTACAAGTTTTCAGGTCATTTTTAAAGGCTCTAAATTGTATCTGAAATTGATCTTAAAGACTTGAGTTGCGGGCAGGGGAGGGTTCCACAAATATTTCTCATTCACAGCAAAAGTATCGATACTTTAACGAACAATGTGCCATTGTATATGTGTATACGTGTCTTGTGGTGTCTGTATAACACTCCTGTCAATACAGAGCTGATCCAAGCATGGAGTTAAAGATTGGGCAATTGCTATTGCCGCTCTGGGACAAGATGAGGTAGATAGCTGGTTTCTTACCAGGATTTGGATCCAGGGCAGCTGGCCTACCCTTCCATTGGGAGAAGTGAACAAGGAGCTTGTAAAGTATACAGACCAAATAGAAATGACCCCTATTGACAGAAACCAGCTGCACATCAAGCTTCTCGCTGCCTTTCTTGATTCGCAATCTCAGATAAATAGACGTAGTTGAAGGGTCTGTGGAAAGAAAACAGAATAATGTATTCTTCTGAGAGTCAAAGTCACAACATTTAATAGTTGTGCGTATGCATTTTGGGCAGGACGTTCCTTCACACATTAAGATCTTTTTCATTCCTTACACTTTGGGGAAACAGGGAGGGGGAAGAGGGTTTGAGAAATATCCCATTCATAATAGCAAATGGTGCACTTCACCATCAAAGTAGAATCATTTGGACAAACAGTGTGTGGGCACATTTAGAGACTAATAGTCACCATTTATAAAATTTCTGGCAATTAGGAGTTTGTGGGAGTTTTATATTTGGACTGAATAAACACTCTTAATATAACATGTTACTGGCCCTATACCAACATAATGGTAGTTGTCCAACCCATTTCATTCAGCAGATTCTACTTTGAAAAAGAATGCCTTATTTGAAAAAGACTTATAGTGGTATATTTTCCTATATCATTCCTTGGTCTGTTTCATCAGTTACCATCCTCTGTTCTTTTACAGTCCTGACAGAATATGTGTTCATGTTTAAAAATTAGCATGTTTAAAAATTAACTGAACAGGTCTTCTGTTTTGGGACAAGGAAAGGAAAAAGGACAGTAAAGCTGGATGAGTTTTGATATTTATAATGGAGGTAAGGATGAATTAGAATTTCTTGATAATGTTGCTTGTTTTGCTTTTTTGATGGCTGTGGTTCTTCTTTCCTTCAGACACTTAATTTGGGATAGATAACCTAAGATACATACAGAAATAGCCAAGGTAAAAGCATTCGATTAATTCATTTGTTTTTTAGAGCAAGTGGGTTGTTGGCTCAAGGGGTTTCCATACAGCAGCATCATAATCACGTTGAGCCCATGTATGTCTTTCCTTATGCAAATAGGATTCCTGGGAGCAAAGGGAGAAAGAAGGGATATTTAAACATGGCACAACCCAGTTAGTCAAACTCATTTACTTCAATGGGTACTGGCTGATCTAGATTAGTTCTGATAAAGCCAGAGACAATTCCATTCCAATCAGGGCACCACAATACTACCTTTCGAGATTTGTTTATTTTAATTTATTACATTTCTATACCACCCAATAGACGAAGACGTAAATAATCCTGTGCATATTGGTCTCTATAAATGCTAGAGGGGGAAGAATCTAGGTTGATATTAGTTTTAACACTTTGCAGTACCTTAATCGTAGCTGGTGAAAATCTCAGTATGTCTTGCTTATGTTGGATTCTTGTATTGCACCTATTGAGAAACTATGGTAGCTTGCTAAAATATTTGGGTGTGGGATGGTTCCTTCTTTCTTTATCTGTTCTTTCTTTATCTGGATCTTCTTTATTATTACTTTTCTGTACAAGAGAGGCTATGCAGTAGCCCCAAATGGGCAAAATATTACATTTGATCTCTTCAGCCCTACTTCATTGGCAAAGACTTTCCTGATACTGGACCCATCATAGCCTTGCCTCCCCTGCACCTCCACTCCCACCAGATATCTCCCCACCCTTGCAAACCTTCAAAGCATTTGGCAATGTTCTGCAGATCTCTGTATTAATCAGAGTTGTGCAGCAGTAGCCAAAGTCAAGAAGTAATTCAGGGGAGATTCCTTTGTACCCAAGGCTTTCTAGCAAAGAGGGAGAAAATGTTTGTTTGTTTTAAGTGGTTGTTTGGCAAATGCTGTACCATTTTTGAATGGTGATTAGATGAAAATATGGGAGGTAACTTGTTGGTGAAAAAGAATGCAGGCTTTTGAACTTTGTACAGTGATAGAAGCAGAATAAGAATCTAAAGGTTATTTATGAAGCAAGATCTACATAGTCTACTTTTATCAATACTTGTGTTTTGTATCATTCTGGCTGAGAGCCATAGGCTTGTATGCATGCATGGAATTCCTTAATAAAATGTATACAACAAAACTTAACAGGATGGATATTTGAAATCAGTTGATCATGTGAACTGAAAGGAAACAGTTGAATAAATGGAAAGCGATCACTTTAGATCTCTTTCTGAAAAAGCCTTAGCTGTACTTGTTCAAAAACAGGAGTTTAATAATTTGGTTACATCTTAATTACTGTGAGAATGGATTCTTCCCCAATTAGTGAAGTGAAATTAGAGGTGTACTTAAGGATGTTAACATAAATTTCTCCTATGTTAAAACTGAAATCCATTTGGTAAAGTAAAAAAAAAATGACGACACACTTCAACTGGAAATCGCATTATGTGTTTGATTTCTTCAGCAAGTTTTTCAGTCTATTCACCACTGATTCACCTTAATGTTAACAATTAACCTGCTAGTCTGATGGAAACATTGAAAATTACTGCTTATGTGAGTGCAGTTGATAACTTGTTAAATTTCATCTTGTACATTCCGGAATTGGAATGTACTATTTCTCAGTTTGTCGAAAGGGGAAATTTGCATACCAGTAAACAGGGGCAAGCCTCAAAAATGGTGCTAGAAAATATTGGAGTTTTAAAAATGTATTTACAAAATCCAAATTCCTTATTGCATTTAGAGTACGAATGCATTACTGAATGCACTTTGGTGCCTGCAACACAGGCAATTAAATTAAATGTAATTACAAACAAACAATTTAAAACATAGGGATTTTATGTAGTCACATTATGCCACTTTGTGTGGAAGGAGGGGAATATTGTAAGAGTGTGCCCAGTGGAACATCAGTATACACAAAAAGAGAGAGAGAGATCAAAATCTTTGGTAGATATTTAAAACAAAACAACAACAAAAATGTGTGTGTGAAACATTTTTCTCATTGGGACTTCTCAAAATACGGTTAAGGAATTAGATGTGTTAAATCCTTGTTGCCTTGCAGTAATCTTTATAAGGAACTGAAAGTGTTTTACCTCTTCTTTTTAAGAAATGGTAGAAATGAACCATTTAAGCTTTTTATAGGTGAAGACTTTGTTGAATACATAATAACAGAAATAATTAGAACACCTTTTTATTAAAATCCAATAGTAAAGCTCTATTAGTGAAGTTTTAAGAGCCTTTTTTTAAAGAATATTGTTCTTTCTGTTTTCGTTGTGTTGTATTTTTATTGTTCAAATTATCATTGTAAGCCACCCTGAGAGTTTTATTTCAAAATAAATGGCAAATTAAGAAATATCACGGCTAAGTAAATATGACTTGGATCCAAAAGTGCTATTCAACTAGGAGAAAACATATTTTACTCCAAACTAGTAGAAGAGAAAGAGAAGAGTAGAAGAGAAAAGGTTCTTCTATTTAGTGCAATTTTTTATGGCCCACTAGAGTTTGTATTTTGCAGTTTGTATCTTTCTTATTTGCCTTGTTTCCTGGATGAACAGAACTCCTATAAATCATGATGTTACACCTCAAGGCGTGTTCCATTAGCTGTACATATGCAAGAATTCACAGAAAAGCGCAAGTGCATTTTCTTCTTCCACTATTGGCTCTTTGGATCCAAGTTTATTTTTGTATCTGGGTCCAATTGGGCAGTGCTTTACAGCAAAACCATGTTTAAATTTCACAATGGCATTACAGTTGACATGACATGACAGCCCACTATGGGTGCTGGACAGATGCGTCCACCATTTTGAATACAAAAACCCCACTCAGGGGTTGTTGTGTTGTGCAAACCCTCTCATAACCCACATTTGCTGCATTCACACAACCTGACAAGCACGAGTGGAGATTACATGAGCAATTCGGTGCACATGGGCACACGGTTCATTGTGGTTAAATGATCTGTGATGAGCTGTGGTGTGTCATCCAAACCTGGTCAATAAGGTTGCATAAGATCCCCTGATTTAAATTCAGTGACATTGCATTGGATTCTATTTTTAAAATTGAGTTTTGACTTGCTTCTAAGAATTCTCTACTCAAAATACTTTAGGCAAATTGGTGTGCTTCCGTAAATCAATCAATCAATTGATCAATCAATCAGTCAATTTTTCAAGCACTTTTGAGGTTTACCTCTGCTTACTGGTCAGAGTATTGGTGCTCTGTTCCTGTACTTTTTCCCCAGAGGATGTGCATATTCCCCATCTTTCCCTATAGATAATATCCAGAAGTGTGGGGTGAGGTAGGATCTCTGGCTCTTTGTTCCTTTTTCTCTGCTTCCTGCAAATATCCAAAGGAGTTGGAAGACAGTAATTTGGTGGAGACATTTGCTTTATTCTTTATCATGCTAGCAGACACAGTATGAAACTGAAAACTTATTGCGATAACAAAACAAACATTGTAATCCTCTTTAAGAGTGAAATATTTGATGCCCATCTCAAAGAGTCTTTCTTCATGAGACATTTATTGTGCATTCATGAGTCTTCACTCACCATAGTTTGCAGGTCCTTTACATGACGTCATCCTCCTCCAGGGCTTCTCTGTTGCTCTGCAAACATTTTAGTGTGTTTTTTTCCTAACAAGGAAAGTCTAGCATATCCTGAAGGACACCATGAAACCCTCCATATATTTGCACAATTCAACTATATCACAGCACCACTTAGTGGTTGTGTAATGGAACATATAGAAATGTGGAGAAAGACACACAGACCCAGGAAAAAAAGTCATGTAAAGGAGCCGATCTTAATCTTGTAATGAATCTAGAAACAGAAGCCTCGGTAAAGTGGCAGGTTAAGAGCATCATGTAGAAGAAAAGTCCAGTCTCTCAAGCTAGATATTTGGGGTATTTCTTCATAGACAGACAGCATAATTCTTTCAGAGGTATAGGCCAATCCAGTCCAAGTTAAGCATATTTAAGTTCTGTTGATGTAAATCACAGACATTTAGGGATCTGCTTAACTTAACTTCATGGGAGTGGGAAGTCTTTAACCATGGCTGGATTGTACCTCATATATTTACTTTTGTCTGTTGAAAACAGTTGCCACAAACCTTAGCAACCCATAACAGCCCCTGACTGGTGTAACTTATTTTAAATGCTTTTTTCATCTTGTTGCAGAGGTTGAAGGCAGCATTGAGTCATCATCCTGCAGGCATGTCAAATGGAAATATGAACACCATGGGTCATATGATGGAAATGATGAGCTCCCGGCAGGAACAGACGGCCCATCATCACATGCACTCGCATCCGCATCAACATCAGACGCTTCCACCTCATCATCCATACCCGCACCAGCATCAACACCCAGCACACCATTCTCATCCTCAAGCACATCACCAGCAGAACCACCCACACCACCACTCTCACTCACACCTGCATGCCCACCCAGCGCACCATCAGACCTCGCCACATCCGCCACTGCACACAGGCGGGCAAGCACAGGTAGAGTTTTCTCAGAATCTAAATGTGAAAATGTGACTTGAAAAGAAAATGTTTACAAGCAAAAGTGCTCATTGTATTTTGTGTGGATTATAATTCTCTCAAATTCTTTGTATAGTTATAAACATTGCCATTTGCACCTCCACTTTATATCAAGTACCATATCACACACACACGCGTGTCAAAATGGACATTATACTATTTATTTATCCATTTATTTCATTTCTATACTGCCCAATAGCCGAAGCTCTCTAGGCAGTCCACAACAATTGAAACCATAAGGTACCATGTAAAATATAAAATATGGAAACTTAAGACCACAATATAAAACCACAGTATAAAAGTACAACTAGAATAAAACCAAGCAGCAATGCAGAGATTTAAAATACAGATTTAAAACAGCAAAGCTAAAAAACTAGGATAGTAAAATGCTAAAATACTGGGTAAATAAAAAGGTCTTCACCTGATGCCTGAAGGAGTACAATGTAGGCGCCAGGCGAACCTTTCTGGGGAGCTCCTTCCACAACCAGGGTGCCACTGCTAGGGTGACCATATGAAAAGGAGGACAGGGCTCCTGTATCTTTAACAGTTGTGTAGCAAAGGGAATTTCAGCAGGTGTCATTTATATGCATGCAGCACCTGGTGAAATTCCCTCTTCATCACAACAGTTAAAGCTGCAGGAGCCCTGTCCTCCTTTTCATATGGTCACCCTAGCCACTGCAGAAAAGGCACTTTTTCTGGTAACCACCCACCTCACTTTCTTTGGCAGGGGCTCACAGAGAAGAACCCCTGAAGATGATCTTAGGGTACTACATGACTACATATATATTCATCAAAATGGACATTATACTACATGACTCTAACATTTATCAAGCTGTGGGTTGGTTGGTTGGTTGGTTGGTTTCCATGTTTGTGTACATTTCCCCAAATATATAAGAATGCCTCCTTGTGCCAATTTGGATCATATTTGCAGGTTAAAGGACTTCAAAGACATGGGTATATTCCAAGGTAACTTCGCATGCTGGGCAACAGATACATTTGCCATGGGTTACATCAGTGTTTGTCACTGATTATCTCACCAAATCGTTATGTGTTTGTTGCACCAGCAGAATTAGTGCCTGCTGCATAAAGTACAGAGGTGCTCAAATGTCTTGCTGTAAAATTTTCAGCCTTTCACAGATGTTTGCATGTAGAATTTGGCTTGTTTTTATATACCATGGCAACCTGCATTTTATGGTGAGAATCTGTCATATAGAAAAACAGTCTTCAAATTAAATCTGAATGGGGTAACATGCGTCAAGCTAACACAGTATCTGGATCAAAGTTGGCCAGCTGTTGGTGGTTTTACAGTTTAAACCAAATTCAATATAAGATTAAACATTAAACATTGCTGAAGTTAGATGTGAAAAAACAAGCAAGTTTGCATGAAGGTTTTTCTCAAGGATGCAATGAAGATTTTAATATGGCAATGGAGTAAAGTAGATCACACATTCCATATATTATAAGATGGGTAGTTGAAATTTGAAAAACCTCATAAACAACTGTTTATGAGTTACAGCGTAGTGCCAAGATTAGAAGTTCTGGGACTGTGAGGGAAGTAATAAGTGATATCAAACAGAGAAGAAAGTGAAGAATCAAGGGATGGATCTGAAGGTCTCCTTCCTTGGAAATGCAACATTTGACCAATCAGAAGTTTTAATGGAAGAATACTGTATTTTGGAAACCCACTACTTAACGAAAGAAGCAGGGACTATATGCACCCTGTTAATGAAGATGGATATAGTCTACTGAAATTATCATTAATGATTAAAAATACATTGTCCCTAATTCAGAGAACCCTGTGTAGGTAGCAGGTGTTGAAAGGGACTGTTAATGCTATAAGCTTTTTTGCTGATCCACACCTTGGGAGAGGGACAGTTGGGGTGCTTGGAATCAGCCCTTCCATCCCTCAAAATGGCTTATCTACACTGTAAAACCTGTCACTACCAACATTTTATGAATGCCGCTCCATCTAGCAAGAAGCAACACACATGTAGCCCTGAAGCCAGTTAAAGGACTTTCCCACCTATCCCCGTGCATCACTCTGTGCTCACATGGAACTCTGTCAGAAAGACCAGTGCATACACTGAACTCTGCTGGCACATCCAGATTGCCCTTTGTGCGGTTATAGCAATTAAGTGGAATAAAATCCCAATTATTTCCATGGAATTTATTTCTATCTGTATGCTTTTAAGATTGCAGTCTTCAGGAGAATCCGTTAGTGCCCTTCAATAACGCATTCCAGAACAATTATTACTCCTTCCAGGATATTTACTCTTTTGTTCTAAACCAGGGATGCAGGACCAAAATGAGGTGGAGGATGAATGACACATTCCCTCTCCCCAGTCCTCCATGAACCATATGATATTGAGTGGGCATGCCCCAAAGCAGAAGAGAAAATATTCTCAGGTGCCTGAAGGCTTTAAATGTTTCAAAATGTCATTTCCAAAATACGTTGGGCATAATAAAAAAAAATTCAGGCGCCTGAGAATATTTTCTCTTCTGCTCTGGGACACATAAAGTGCCTTCCCCTCTTGCTGTTTCATCGAGTGGCACATGCATGCCCCGCTGTCAGTGGAAATGGCCACATCCACTGCCATCAGAAGGTGTGTCCGTGCCCACCTGTCATCATTTGTTCACTGGCCAAAGTACCAGGGTTCAAGCTTCACTGCAGGCAGGCTTTTTCTACCAGGGAAGCTCTACACACACCGAAGCTGAATTGACCACTTTCCTTTAGCCTTTGCACGCCTGTTCTAAACAGATGAAGATTTGACAATCATGGGATTGGATGCAGACATGGTCATGTTTTGAATAGGCCCATTGAAATCAATGGGACTTAAGTCAGTTGTGACCAGTGTAAGTCCTATCGATTCCAATGGGACTGTGCAAAGTATGACTATATCTGGATCTAACCCACACACTGGAACATGAAACAAGAAATACTGGTTATTGCCAAGACTCAACTGTGACAGAGTAGTCCCATTTGCTTAAATAGAATTGCTCAAATGTTGTATTACATTTAAAATAGTTATTTGTTCAGAAACATTGTGCAGTGCTGCTTGGAGGACAAATGGAAATTTTAAGATCTATAGGTCAGGTAGTTCCCTGGACAACAGAACAGTTTGAATTCCTCATGGGAACACAAAAGCAATGACACTTTTTGAAGAGGGCATTGACTAGGATAAAAGATGGTTTGAGTGAGTAATAAACATAAGGTTATTACTTTCCAAACCCATCTATAATTCCCCTCAGTACTGGCCTCTTTGGGGGTCAGACTGCTTCAGCAGACACATTAATCTTATGGTACACTTTACTAATTATTAACCAACTCTTTCTATTGAACCAAATACTTAAGTTTCAAGGTTCATGTCAAAACCAAAGCATGATCTGAATTGCTAGGAGCCAAGTTCCCCCCTTTGCCATAATTTTGATTATTTTATGGCATGCCCCTGTATTAAATTTCAAACTTTTCAACAGCCATGCTGAGCATAATGAATTATGGGTTGCTAAAATGAACGACTAAACCTCTAGCACTAGGTTATAAAGAACAGAAGGAACACACTGGATCAGGGATCAAGGCAAAGCCCAGTCATTTAGATTGTCTTTTTTGTGTGACACACATTCTTCTTTGTGTTGGCTGGCCTGGTTCAGATATTACACACATTTTTCAGGTATTTGTTTGTTTTAATATTGAAATAGTTTTGAGATGAATTGCCAGTCAGAAGACGTTTGAGCCAACTAGGTTGTTGTTTTATATTTCTCTGTATCAATTATCCCCTTGTGTTGATGACATATTATCACATACTTGTTAACATTATCCTTGCAAGCAAACAAAAACCAGTACAGTAGCATTTTCCAAAATAAGCGGTAAACTTGCATGTGACATTGGGTTTTTAAATTGATCCACCAGGAATGTCTACATAGTCAAACACATCAGTGAGCCTGTTCAGATGACACGCTAAGCCATGGTTAGACCACTAACCCTTTTGCAGTAAATGGTTAGTGATCATGTTTAAATAGGGTGAGCATATAGAAAGGAGGACATGGCTCCTGTATCTTTAACAGTTGTATTAGGGTGACCAGATAAAATCCAGGTCAGCGCTCATGTAACTTTAACAGTTGTAGAGAAAAGGGAATTTCAGCCAGAGTCATTTGTAGGCAATTAGTTCCTGGTGAAATTCCCTCTTCATCACAACAGTTAAAGGTGCAGGCACTATACTAGAGTGACCATATACAAAAAAAGGCAGGGCCCCTGCAACTTTAACTGTTGTGATGGAGAGGGAATTTCACCAGGAACTAATTGCATACAAATGACAATGGCTGAAATTCCCTTTTTTATGCAACTGTTAAAGATGCAGGAGCCCTGACCTGGATTTTATCTGGTCAGCCTAAGTTGTATAGAAAAGGGAATTTCAGTAGGTTACATTTGTATGTATGCAGCACCTGATGAAATTCCTTCTTCATCACAACAGTTAAAGCTGCAAGAGCACTGCCCTCTTAACCAGATACAAAACATGACAGGGCTCCTGCAGCTTTAACTGTTGTGATGAAGAGGGAATTTCACCAGGTGCTGCATGCATACAAATGACACCTGCTGAAATTCCCTTTTCTATGCAACTGTTAAAGATACAGGAGCCCTGACCGCCTTTTCATATGGTCACCCTAGTTTAAACCATTATGTAGCCACCATGGTTAGGAATGGTTCACATGATGCACTAAGCCATAATGTTTAGCTCAGAATGCTTAATCACCATGGCTTAGCATGTCATCTGAACAGGGCCAGTGTGTTTCAAATGACACAATAGCTATTTAGTGACCACATTAATTTACTGTCCTAGTAACCCCACAGTTTGTAATCTTCCTTGACCCTCTGTCATCACATACTACTGTCTCTATCAAGAGTATACAGGCTTCAGGCTTGCAGGATCTACATTTTTATGTATATACTGTTATCCTGTGGTCCACCAACCAGATCCGGGTGTGAAAGACATGTACTCAGAATTAAAGTGTTCTGCGTGTAGTACCAAAACCATTCTGAGCTCTCTGCTCTTCCACATAAGATTGCTCTCCTTGTTATCAACCCTACCCATCTTCCTTTCAGCAGTATAATTTGGGGGTGGAGACTTATTTTGTTGCTGCCATTGTTTGGGGGAGTCAGAAATCCTTGTTGATCTATTTCAAATAACCCAGAGATTTTTTTAATTATTTATTTACTTGTTTGTTTATTACATTTATATCCCACTTTTTCCTTTTGCAAGACAGCTTACATGGTCCTCCTCATTTCCATTTTATCCTTGCAACAATCCTGTGACATAGATTGTTATCCTTGTAACAATCCCGTGAGTCAGTGACTGGCCCAAAGTCACCCAGTGAGCTTCAGGACCAAATAAGGACTTGAACCCAGATTTCCTGAGTCTCAATACAACCCTCTAATCACTACACCACACTGGCTCTCTAGTAGTCCCTGATCTACCTTCTGGGTACCCCTGCACTAAATATGACATTACTAAGGATCAATAATACCACTATGTTGGTGGATTGAGAATGTCAGTCAAATAGCTCTGTGTAGAATTCAGCATGTGATACATTTATTATGCCAGTGGTCAAGAAATTATGAGTTGGGTTGCAGTGGGGGTTAAGATGCAAGAACTTTCCACATGTGGGAAAGCTATCGCATGACTATTTCACCACATGCCAAACTCTCAGTTTAATTGATCAAATTGACCTACCTTCTCCAGTATGTACAATTGAAACAGATCAGGCATGGAAATGGGGTGGCAAATTATTATGAAAAGAGCCTTTAACAGGCATCTTCTCATGTCATCCAAGAACATGGAGGCACCAGCGAGCCAAGCGGTTGGAAAGAAGGCATTTTCACCTGGAAGATTAGCTCTTATTGACAAGAGTCAATTTCACAACAATGAGGCATTCAAAATGGATAGTCTCCAAAGTAAGACTCTGACACGGTTCAAGCATAATGGGACATAAAGTTTTGTCATTATGAGAACAAGCCTCAGGATTGCACATTCTCCTCCCTTCTTGTTTTCATACGTGAGAGGAAGCAATGGAAACCTTCCACTTTTACTTTTGAATTAACAACAGTTACACATTACATCCCAACCTGGATAACTGTGATGTTTTCCCCCTAACTAGTTCCCTAACTAATTTAGTTAACAAACCAGGGTATCAAATCAGGTTTGATCCTGGTTTGTGCGAATTTGAGTCTCATTTGGTCTCATTCCTATAATGACAAACCATGGTTTATTTGAACTGGGCACAGTGAAGCTTGTAGGGTTGTTAGGTCTGCAGGCACTAAATATTATTAATACTTACATCCTATTTCTTCATGGGACTTAGAATCACCAATTGTAAAATAAGTGAGAGGGATTTATCCAAACTGGACTTAATTGTCTTCTGCCTACAATTTCCCTGGTATGATCCTGTTAGTTAAGGATTCCCAGTTGATTTTACATATTTCATTTGCACCCTGCTCAGAAGAGCATGTGCAGAGTTCTCAGATTGTCTGCCATCCAGGTACTGATCAGGCTGTGACCTGCTTAGCTTAGAAAGAACTGCATCAGGTACCTTCAAATCATTATCAAGGATATACCTGTAGCTTTCTAATTAACATTCTCCTGAGACTCACCACATTTCACATTTCACATTGATCCTTTTCTTTTTCTTTTCTTTTGCCCTCTGTTCATTTAAGGCAAAACAACTTAAGGGATGGAAAGGGTTGTTCTGTATGTATAAGGGAGAGCTAATCTGAGAAGCAGAGCTTAGAAATAGAATTTATAGCTTGAATAAAAAGAGAGAAAGCAGAAAGGCATGTACAAAGATGTTGGTGTCCAGAAATGTAAACAACAAAACTTCAGTGACTCAGGAGGTGTTGCTTATAGGCTTTGATGTTAGGCTGACAGTTTAAAAGAGACCTTTGAGGCCTTTACTTTTCAGGTGTGTTGCTATGGAGGTAGCATACATATACCTGCTATAGAGAGTATCTGGCATTACTCAACGTAACCTTCTCAAGCCAATATGGCGGTGATAGACATTGAGGGCCAATTCATGCAGCCCTGCAAGGAAGCTAAAATGTGGGATTGATCACCCCTGTTCACATCCTGGAGTTGTCATTTCATTTCATTCACTCATTTCATTTATTACATAGCTATACCGCCCCACAGCCAAAGTGTCTGGGTGGTTCACAAAAATTAAAATCTTAAAAATACAATAAAGGAACATAATATAAACAACCATTTACATACAAAAAACATAAACAATTTTAACAATCAATAAGCAATCCCAAGACCCAATAAAAACCCTATCATAGGAGTAGAGGAAGGTCTTAACCTGGTGGCAAAAAATGCCAGTGTTAGTGCCAGGTGGGCCTCACTGGGGAGAGTGTTCCATAATCAGGGGGCCAGCATTAAGAAGACCCTCTCCCTTGTTGCTATCTCTGAACCTCCCTTTCAGAAGACACTTAGAGAAGAGCCTCAGACAGTCAACATTTGGAAACCAGCCAGCAATTGAAAGATGATCAGGTCCATTCTAAAGTATTGATTCTAGGCACAAGCACAAGGTTGGGTACTTCAAATGTTTGGAGATGTCTTTGATAACAATCACAGACATTGGTTTCTGTTTTTTTTTTCTTATGTGGAAGCCCTACAAACGTCCATTCAAATTTTAATGAAGAACAGATGAGTCTTTTTTTTCTGATTATGATACACACACACACACACACACACACACACACACACACACTATATGCATAGTATATAATGTATAGATCCAACTTTACCTAGGCTGTGAACTTAGGCTATTCTGAAACACATGCATATCTATGATAAACTAAGGATTCTAATTGGTGAATTGGAACCAGACTTAGTCATACTTAGAACAGACCCACTGAAATCAAAAGGACTTAAGTTAGTCTGATCCGACCTAGTGAGTTTCTTTATTTCTTTAGTTACCCTGCTATATTAAGTGATTTTTTTTTGCATTCTTCTTGGTTGCCTGTATTTTAAACTTTATTTTTTAAAAAAATCTGATTTTTTTAAAAAAAAAATCTTCATGACACCATATCAAGACGTATTTGGGGGATTGCTTGCTTGAAAGTACCATGTCTTACTCTACCTCTGTGTGAAAATCTACCATGCCAATAAGAAAGATAGGCTAGAATTATTCTTCCAGATGTTTTGTCTTGTATCAACATGATTATGGTTGAGATGGTGGTGCTTTCAGTGAGAAACTCCCCACCTGCCTTCTGAAGTGCTGCAGTGCCCTACAAGAATGTACCATCAATTATTGTGAAAGTTACATTTCCCCTTCGTTCACGAATATTACTCCTACAACTTGGAACACTTTCAATGTTAGTTGAATCAACTCACATTTTCCCCAAGAATAGGGAAAAAAGTAATAAGAGACCCCTTAATTATCTACATCTTTCCCAGTTTTTAGCTTGCTTCAATCTTAGATTTATTTCTTGCTCTTATATCCAAGCTAAAGGAAATTAACGGGTAGTTAGCTCAGGATAACTGTCCATGTAAACAAGACCTATGTTTAGCGCAAAAGAAAATACACTGCTTTAAATTATGAACAAATTAAAGGTCCCAAGGCGCCTTCCATTTTGTGATTAATACTAATCGTTGGAGTGATCTAGTTGTTTCACACTTGAATTGAATGCTTTCTTTACTGTTGTTGAAATGAAATGAAACATTTTTAATAAGATGGAGCAAAAAAAAATTCCCGCTCCTGCTGCTGCAACTCAAAAAGGCCATTCCAAAACATCCTCCTGGGCCATGTAGGCTGTTAGTCAAAGAGTAATTTAAGGGCATCTGGTGAAGTCTTTGAACTTCTGCCATTCTCATATCTTGCCAAAATTGCTCCATTCAAAGCACATAGCGTGGTTGTATTTTTATTTTTAATTGCAGTTCATTTCCTTTTATTATTCCGCTGTCAAGTATGGTGTCATCCCTTCACTGGTTACTTAAGTAAAACCAGCCATGTTTCTCACTAGGTATCAGCAGCAGCCCAACAAATGCAGCCCACACAGACGATACAGCCAGCTCAGCCCACTGGGGGTCGCCGAAGGCGTGTGGTGGACGAAGATCCAGACGAGAGGCGGCGGAAATTTCTGGAACGAAATCGAGCAGCTGCCACCCGGTGCAGACAGAAGAGGAAGGTCTGGGTGATGTCACTGGAAAAGAAAGCAGAAGAACTCACCCAGACAAACATGCAGCTTCAGGTGCGGGCTACTGTCTACATGCCCAGGACATAGAGGCACTGTTTGCGTCCTGTCCGTTGGTGCACCACCAAATCATTCTTGACTTATACTGGTGCTGCTACACATTAGACTACTAATGCAAACACAGATAATCTGTACATATTAAATCAATATATATGAATAAGTTTAATTTGGGCAATATTCTCCAAGAAGAGTGTCAAGATTCAAAAGCTCACTGAACTATTTTATTCTATCTCTTTCTCTCTCGTAACTCATGCCTTTGTTCATTAAGAACGGGATGGATCTCTAAAGACAGTTCATTTGTTACATTCTATACTGCCCAATAGCCGAAGCTCTCTGCACTGTTTTAAAACTCTCTGGACAATACATAAGAGTGACAGAGAGAGAGGAACCCTTTCTCATATAGCTGAAAGCATCCTTTCTGCATTACTAGATACAAAAAGGTATCTAAGGGTGCAGGACTTTACACATTTAGACAGAAAATGACCTACAACTCCCAACATGCCCCAGCCAGCATATCTGTCTTCCTGTCACAATTTAGGATATAGGAAAAGTGTCATTCTGATCAGAACTAAGACAATCCTATATACTAATAGTGAATTCAGAATTCTAATAGTGAATTCTCAGAGTGCACATCCTTACATTGCCAAAATGGCATCATCCATGCACAAGAATGAAGTATCAGTAGGCTTGGGTGAACCTCAAGATATGAAAAAGTGCCCCCCCCCCAAAAAAAAACCTTAGAAGAAATCTCTCTTAAGGAATGGTAAGGAAATCCATAAAATAGCCCAGTGTTGACCGAGCATGCAGGAGGGGAGTTGGGTTGTAGCAGGGAAGACAGAAAACCAGAGGTGGGGAGTGGAATGGAGTATCTTGGGAAAGGAGATGGTGTGTCACACCTTTGAAAGTTCTTATATGTCAAATTGTCCCTTCCAATTCAAAGGTAGTACTTGAACACCAACTAGAGGGCATTCTCCTTGACATGCTAGCTTGGCACAGAGAGGAAGAACATAATGTTGACAACAAACCTCTCTCATATATATATATATATATCATTTCTAACCCACCTCTCCATCCAGATCGAGGCGGGGAACAACAATAAATACAAATATAAAAACAATAAAGTAGATAAACCATTAAAACAGATAAAAACAAATACATTATTAAAAACATCTTAAAATTCAACTGGGTAGGCCTGCCGGAAGAGATCAGTCTTCACGACTCTCTTAAATTCAAGAAGACTGCTAATTTGTCGAATCTCCTCCGGCAGGCCATTCCACAGTCTGGGAGCGGTAGAAGAGAAGGTCCTCTGGGTAACACTCGCCAGCCTAGTTCTAAGAAGGAGTGTACAGCAGGCAACTCTGAATGGCCGAACCAGCATTTAGTTGGGTTCACAGCTGTGTGGAGAGAGCCCATCACATGTGTAGTTGTATGCACAGAGCTCTTTTCAGACATTTCAATGAACATTGTAATTTTGGAATGAAGCTGCCGTTCCTGAGTGACCTTAAAAAGTATCACTCATGCATTGTATTAACACCTGAGAGGGAAGCAGGGCTGTCCTGAGTAGCCCTATCCTCAGCAGTGTGCACACTAACTTGCCCCGTCTCCTAGTCCCCATGGTGTTCAGCGTGAATATTTGTAGCAGGAAAGCCTTTATCCATACACCTGCTACACACACAGTCTTTCACATGATCTGGAACCTCGAAACCAGACATTATTTTCTGTCATTATCAAACCTACCTCTCCCTTTCCTCTGAGTCCTCCAGCATGCATAGAGGGGAAAGCACAGTGTCTCTGGATTTGTGCCAGGCCTTGGAGGCACTTTCAGAAGCGGTGCATCTCTTGTTTTTTGCTTCTGGTGAAAAGTGGGAGATTGGCCCCCTTCTCCAAGTTCTGAGTGCATCCTAGAGGACTCAGCAGGGGAGGGAGAGAGAGAGAGAGAGGGAACTCTCTTTTACCCAGCATGAAATGAGCGACCCCACTCTCTCCCAAGTTCTCTTATCCTAGGGCAGGCGTTTACCACAAAAAAAGATTTATGTTTGCTGGCGACCTAGCAGCTCCATGTGTGAACCCCTGCAATGTCTGCTATGAGCATTATTAAAGATGGAGAGTAGGCTCTTAATCTTGAAGGAGAATCTTGAAGCCCAGCGAAACATTTTTTAAAAGAGAAAAGATGAGATTAATCTTTAATCTTTAACAATATTTAACTGCTGGGACACTCAGGGCACGATGAATTGGGAATTTCTCTTGGGCACACCTCATTGAAACGAATGGGATCAGCACAAGATGGCAATGCTTCCATTAATTTCATTGGGGTGCATCAAGAAGAACTTTTGGTGGATTGAATCTTTGCTATAATAGCAAAGGGCTTCCCCTATCTCTGCTTCATTATTCTCTCTTTGTCTATGGCAACAGTTACACTGGGCTACAATGCAATCAGTACAGGTCAGTGTGTGATTGACCTTTAGGAATAGAAGAGTTAAAATTCTATAGATTTCCCTTGGTTGTAGCATTTCTTAAACTCCCTGGCTAATGCAGATTAATATAACAAAGGGTGGCTGATTTTCTGCAGAGCTAGAAACTATTGGTTTACATTTTTTTAAAAAAAGTAAGCATGTGGACCAGAAAATGTATCCATCAAATTTATTGACACCGATTGGCATACCAAATGGCTACAGTTTAATGCCATACTTAAATATTAATTTAATTGTGGAAGTTAATTTTTCCCTGCTTCAAAAAGTATTGTGACTATACCATATGACATCACATGATGAGTTCAACTGTAAATATGTAATTAATACTGTATTTTATGTATGACTGTGCAAGCAAAGGACAACCAGGGTCTGATTCACAACAGTCTTTTCTGAATGAATGGACAGATGTAATCTATGATGTACAGCAAAGCTAAATTAGCTTTTGAGATTATGGGACTGACATTAATCATTTCTATTAGACACCATTCCATATCTTATTTCCACCTCTGATTAATTCTGTCTGACTTTACTAACCTAGCCCATACTGAGGAAAAGATATATTTTCAGGCAAGTCAATATATTCTTTGTAGTTCTCTTAAAAGAGTTAAAAGCATAGGCTTTGTTCTTAACTTTTTGGTCTGTGAGCAGAAAATCCCCTCCATGGATAGAAGGAACTCCTATTTATGGAGCAAAAAGTTAGGGTACAAGTCACATCATTTTTTAAAATTAAAAAGTATTTTTTAATAGTGGGTCTTGTTTTGAAAAAATATTTGCTGTAATCTTGATTCCCTTCTATAATGTAATGTGTGCAAAGAGCTCATACACGTGGGGTGAGAGAAGGAAGATGAAATGGGGTGTTATGTATAAATGAGTGTGTCTCTGCCTCAAAGCAATTGCAGGTCCAGCCCTACCATTGGTCTAAGTGAGGCAGATGCCATAGACAGCTGATTTTGGTTTCATGAAAGGACAACACATTGTTAGTTATTTAATTGTATTTGTATTCTCTACACGTTTCTGGGATTTTCTGCCTCAGGTGCCAAAATCATGAATTTAAAAAGGAACACGGTGGTAATTCATAAGAATTTTTCCCTACCTAATCTGCAGCAGTCCATTTGTACTGATACTGGGATTCTAAAATCCAATCCTCATATTTTTGTTGCTGTGATCAGGTTGTTAAATGCTCTGCAAATAATGATACTCTCTCACTTGCTCTATGGTAGTAATCCTATTAAGACTGTAATAAAAATGGGATGTAAGATGCAAAGCTCAGAGGCTAGGCTTTAAATGCCTATGTCAGGACACGGATTTGTCCCAGTATATCTTGGGAGAAGGGGAGGATTACGTGAAGAGCCCAACCCTGTCCAACCCTATTTCCCACGATCAGAAGTATGTAAATTAATACTATCTTCTGAAAATTCTTAAAGTAAACTTTTCTCTTTTCTTCTAGAATGAAGTTTCCATGTTGAAAAATGAGGTAGCACAGCTGAAACAATTGTTGTTAACACATAAAGACTGTCCAATCACCGCCATGCAGAAAGAATCTCAAGGATACCTAAGTAAGTAGGTAACATGTTTATATTACCTCAGGTTACGTACTAATGGTGCCTTTCCTTTTTTCACCTAACCTCTCAATTTCTGAACAGTCACTTTACAACGCAATCCTATGCATGCCTACTCAGAAATAAAGCATATTGAGTTCAATGGGACTTAAACCCAGGTAAATTTCTATAGGATTACAGTCTTAAACAATCTTGATAAGTGGCATAGAATTGAAAACGGAGTGCAGGTACTTGCAATAAAACATAAGTAAGCAATACTACAATGTAACAGTCCAATTTATGAGGCATAGACCAACCTTTGTACTAGATGGTGTTTAGTTGAGACATCTCGAAGAATGTGACATTTCCAAAAGCATTTCAGACTTGTGATGCCAGCTCCTGACCTAGACATTGCAACGAAACCACTATTTCACTGTTATTTTATTTATCTGTGTGTTTCTTTAATCTATTTATAGACCATTCTTCAGTAGAAGAATCCAGTGGCAGTGTACAATTTAAAAAAACAAATACAATTTAAAAATGCCATACAAAACATTAAAAGTACAGGTACAGTAGCCATAAAATCAAAACTAAAAAGCCAATACTGAAACTAATTCTAAGAATGCTGGGAGTCCTGGGCAAATAAGCCTTTGGTGCAAAAAAAAAAAAAAAATCACCAATAAACGTTCGCAGAATATTATCTGCCCATTATATCTTGAATTGGGAAGGGCATTCCCAATACAAGGTATAATTCCCACAAAAGCCTTCTCTTTGGTGGTTGTTATTGGCCTAGTTTTCATTTCCCCAAACATGTGAATACCCTCCTACAGTCTGAAGTGGTACAGCCCAGATATGGAGCTTTTCAGTCTCAGGGCTGCCTCTACAAGAGGCATTTAAAGCTCTTTCAAGGCGCATTAAAAAAATTTACCTCTACAAGAACGGAGCGCGAATTGGGCGTAGAGGCGCGTTTTCTATCCGATTATGCGCATTATCGAATGCGCGTTAAATAGCGAGTTTTATTTTGCTCCGGCCGTTAAAGCGCATTTTGACTATGTGAACAAGCGATTCTCTGCATTAACTACTCGTAAAGTGCATCGGAAACAACCGGTAAGGTCACCTGTTGAGTGCTCAATTACCTCATGCATACAAGCATTTACGATAAAGCGCTTCCGAGAAGATGCGCATAATCGGAGGAACAGGCGTCAAACGGAATCCATCTAGAGGGGGTCTCAGTGAGAACTAGATATCATTATTGTATACTTACTGGGGAGGTAATTTGTGCTGTGCTCTCAGGCGAGGATGCATTTGGTAGCAAATCTAGGTTTAATATTAAACATCTAGGTTTAAGATTAAAATCTATATTAAGTGTGAAATGTCCCTCAGTTGTAATTTGGAGCAAAGAAAGTCTGGATAAGTTTTGCTGCTTCTCCAGCTTACTTTTCTCTACGTCTGAGGAGTAAGGAACTCTTATGCTCACCAGACACCACCCGTCTCATGATGGGGCCCAATTGGGATTCTTAGGGGTGGAGCAACATCTTCAGCAAAGCCAGTACTTCCAGATTTCCATGCATCGCTTGGTGTTAGGGCAATCCGGAACTAGCACTGCCTTCCTTTCCCAGCTTGACATCACACAGAGCCTTGTTAAAGTGCTGAGAAGGAGACATGGCAGCCTGGACAGGAGAGGCAATGTACTCAGTGTTTCGCTGGAACAGCTCTGACTTCATGACACATACTACCAAAGGAGAAGATGATACTCCAGTACATGCAAGTAGCACTGGGATGATTTTACTACTTACACCAAGGTGTCGTTATGTTAATGTAAAGTGCTAAATGCAAACATAGCTTAAGATAGAAATGTGGTTTCTAGCCATAACTTGAAGACAAGCCTACTATTTCTTGTATTTCTTATGATTAAATGTTTCCTAAGTTTAATGCCTGGATTCTGTATTTCCTGTGATTAGATATTTTGTATCGTTGACACTCTGCCTGCTGCCTGTATTGTGCTCTTGTGAAAAGGCGGGAAAGGTGTTCTTACTTACATAGACATGAGCCTTTGTTTGTTCTCTTTTCAGGTCCTGAGAGCAGTCCTCCGACCAGTCCTGTCCCAGCCTGTTCACAGCAACAAGTCATCCAGCATAACACCATTACGACTTCCTCTACAGTCAGTGATGTCATAGGAAGCTCCACCCTCAGTCAACTTGCAAGTCATAGAACAGATATTAATCCAATCCTTTAAAACCTGTTGGTCAGGAACTCTGCTGAAAAAGTGACAGAATATCATATTTCCTTTCTGTTAAAAGGCATTTTCCCCAAGTTATCTCAACTCTGAAGGACTCTTCAGCCTCCCGAAGGACTATGAGCTCCATTTTTATAGTTATTAAAATGTCTTTTATACTTAGTAATAATAAAGGGAGTTATGCAATGACTATGTTATCAGCTTGGGAGATGCTTTGGTGCTTTTTCCAGTTTTCTGGTACCAGTGACTTATTTTTGGTTTTTAAAAAAATCAAACTGTTTCTGTACATAGTCATGTTCCTTCTCACCATAGCAAGCTGACTCAACTGAAACATGTTAAACTGCCATGTTAGCCAAAATGAGGCTTAGGAAATATTAAACAGCCATACGCAGGCATAATTGGGTTATAAATATATGGCGGAAGCTTGGTTGACAGTGCAATAAGTACATTTGTTTTGCAAAAGCACCAGGCTCTCACACACATTCATAGCCTTGCATACCATTTTTTTCTGTTTTGAAAACATTTCCATGTTCTACATAGTTACTGGCTCAAAAGAAGCAAATAATGGGAAGGATGCCCAATTGATCCCGCTCGCCACTGACTCTCCTTTTGTCCAAGCTGTTGATCTTCTGCAATTCTGCATGTCTAGAATTTCACTTGGAATTGAGTATACTGTGGCGTAGAGTTTTTAAATTCTTGAGAATTTCTGCTTTTTTCCACCGTTCCTTTTTTTTCTTTCTTTTGAAAAGCAGGTTTCCTTAGCCTACTTGTGTGCAGAAACCCATTTAAAAACATACAGTCAGCCTAAGTAATGCTGTGGGAGATAGAAATTCTGTGCCTGCTCTCTGTCACTCTCTAATATTCGCCTATCCACAAACCTTTCACTTATCTAATTGTTTTTTGTGTTCCACCATGATGCCCTTGTACAAACAGAACATTGGTGCAAAAGATGAAACATGCATAGTCCTAGAATTGCATAATTTTTTGAGCTTCCGTGGATTTTTTTATCTCTTTCATGTGTACTCTAACTTTCCCTCTGTACCTTTGCCATTTCTCTGTGCAAAACATACAGTTTTATGTCTTCCCCCTAAAAACTCTTAGCCCTGTTCCTTGCTGCTTGCACAATGTCTTTTAACTTTCAAGTAACACAAATGTTGAAGAAAAGCCTCCAGGCCTACCAGCCATTTGCCCAGAAACAGCCGGCTTAGTTGCTATTTCAATAGCCACTTATACACAGCTGTGCTGGGTTTTTGCTTTTTCCAAAAATCGGGGGGGGGGGGGGTGAGAGAGAGAAAACCTAACTCCACACTATTCTGATTTAATGTTTTTAATAAATAGTAAAAAGTTAAATAAATAGTAAAAAGTTAAAAGCAGCTTAACTACAGATGAAGCCTGCTTGTAAGTCAGCAGTGCTAGGGAGAGCTCTGTGAGATTTGTGTTGTTAAAAAAAGCACCTATGGCATGGGAAAAGGGTGAATCTGATAATGTCACTAGCATTTTTCTTTTGCATTGCCAGTCCATAAAGAGGAAAACATGCCAAAATCCAGAGAATGGGAGCACAGCAGAGGGCTGCATCATGCTGCTGCACTCAACAGTTGTGTGGACATAGCTGTCAGGCCATCTGTTGGGGTTGCTGTAGACCCACCCTGCAGTGCAGTCTGCATCGAGCAAAGGGTTGGACTGGATGATCTCTGAGATCCCTTCTAACTCTATGACAACAAGCTTCTATAACTGAATAAAGCAGGTGATTTTCTAGTATCTTGCCATGGCACTCCAGTAATATATGGATCAAGAAATCATGTGAGTGGGGTCAGTGGCCCAGAACCTATAGGACAAACGTATGCATAAGAAGTGCCACTTGCTGGGCAACACCATTGAGAGGGTTGTTATCTTTGTATTGCATCCAGATTTAAACATGAGCAACTGGGTACCTGGAAGCAGACTTCCCCGCTGGCTCCTTCCCATGACAGCATCCTGAAAAAAATCACAGAGAGTTAGGAGACCCTGCTGAATGGGGATAGCTGTAGAGTGTGTAGGAGGAATGAGCCCACAAAAATCAAACATGCAGAGATCTTCCTCTCGTGAAAGGAGAAGGCAGATTCTGGGCCTAACCCTTCATATCTGCTTCTGGAATTCCCAGACGGATCTAATTGGCCACTGTGTGAAAAAGGATGCTAGTCTAGATAGGATTCTGTTTTGATCCACTTGTTAAGTTCTTAAGAGCCATAGTATTGGCACCATGATTCCTTCATCCACACATTACTAGAGCAGCATTAGAAGAAATCATGAGGAAATTGTACCATAAATTGGCCCAAGCTGTGCTTTCTCTCACTGGATAAGATCCAAAGTTCTAGTACTGAACACTTCAAAACAAAAATGTTCAGTAAAAGAAAGGTTGCAGTGGTTCAAAATCAAATGTTCTGCCTGTGATTCTTAGCAGTTGGTCAGAAGTAAATTTTTGAAATCAAAGGCTCCCCAGGATGAATCCCTGGCATCTAAGTTTAGATAAGACCGGGGAAGACTCCTGTCTGGGACCCTGAAGAGCTGTTGTTATTCTAGCTTGTGCTATTCCTAACCGGACTTCCAAATAAATTTGCTCTAGGATTGCAAGATACACGTGCGCGCACACACACAAAATTGGCAATTCTAACTAGTGGATATTAATAACCATGAATTGCTTTTCTTTTAAAACATATAAACAAGTAATCCTTAACGATGGCAAACCACTATATTTCCTTTGGCTTTGATGGCTTCCCCGCAACTAAAGCTCTGCCATAATATGACAAAAAGATTTTAGAGCTTTGGTTCATTAGAGTGGGAATGGTGAAAATTCAGTAAAGGCTAGGTTTGATCACAATGGGAAACCATATTTAGGTGTTTGAGCCTCAGCAAGCCTTGCACTCCTCCTCTCCTTTTTCATGTGCCAGAAGAAGAGATCAAAAACTTCTGCTTTCAATTTAAACCATACACAATTCTTCATGAGGCCTGAACTTAGAGGGCTTTGGTTGGTTTAAACTATGGTTAGTAAGTACAAGCCAGGCACAAACTGTGGTTTCAAAGTCTGATTTATTCTCAAACCATTGTTCCCGGAGTTTTTAATTGAAACTAGGGATGTATGAGATACTAGTTTCAGTTCATTTTTAATCGAGATTTACCTAGTTTGCATCTTTCAGACTGAACATGGACTCAGACACAATTTGTGGTTGAAGTTCGTACATTTCTGAGCTTGCAATGTGATTCGCAGACCCCCCCCCCCAAAATGTTTGTCTGACAGCATGCATGTGTTTGAAAAATGCACATGAAAGAATGCATGCTTTGGAAAATGTGCACAAATATGCTTTAATCAATAGGAGAAGAATGCGTACATTACAAAGATGTGCACAATTGATGCAAAAAAGAGGAAACTGTGTTCACAATGTAATTACAGTTGGAAAAAGCTTTGACATGGAATTCGGACAATTTTGGCAAGCTGCTTCACACATCCCTAAACTCACTGTTGTTCGCTGACAATCAAAAGCAAATATTTTCAATCTCCATCTGGTGTGTAAAAGGGGAAGAGGAAAGGTGACCATGATCCTGAGGCTCATCAAGAGAAATTATGATTATCCATACCCAGCCATAATGGGAAACTATGATTGTCTGTATATCTGAGCTCAATGAAAGAATACAAATCTCATGTTGAACAGAAATTGTTCTAAGGCAAAGAGGAGAGATGTATCATGAAAAAGTACATGTTATTTAAGCAAAGAGATTCGTAAGTATCATTTTATTTTCTAACAGATTAGACTTCATTGATGAAATCATTCATGGTTTTGGCAAAACTGGACTGCCAGGTTTCTAGCATTTCCCTGGGAAATTCTCTTTTTTGCCCTCATTTTCTTTTAATTATATTTTAATAAATGTCATTTCAGATCAATAGAATTTTTCAATAAGAAAGACATATTGATATTTGTCCTGACAAATTATCCTATTGATGGGATCATTCTTTGTTCTCTGTTTGCTTAAGTATTCCAAAAGCATTGTTAACAGAAGCATTTTTTAAAAAAGATTTATTTCTTGTTTCATGTTTAAGTGGTGGTAATGCATAATCTGGCTAAGTATAACCAAGGATTCAGGCTCAATTAAAGTTAGCTGTGACAAAGTCCCATGGAAACTATGGTTGGGCATGGCACAGTGATTTCAATGGGATGTGCAGCTTGATCCTATGTATATTTACTTGAAGTAAGTCCCATTGTGAACAATTGGAGCATATTCCCAAAGAGGTGTGCTTTGGCTTGCAGTTGAGAAGAGCAATCCGAAGTCACGAATTTGTTGGATACAAGGTTTTTAGATTAGGCAGAAGTGTTCATTCATTGAGAGAGGAGTTTGGTGCCAGGAGTGATGTCAAATCCACTACAAAAGCCCCCAGGTATTTCCATGAAAAGCTCTGCTGGTGTAGATCTACTGTCAACAGTATTTCTTCCAGTAGTAGGCTGTGAAACAGAGCATTTCAGAGGTGGCCTTGGATTTGCTAGCCCCAAAACCTCTTTGTTCCTTTGAGAGGCCTTAGGATCAGACATTTCAACTAAAGTTAGCTGGAAACCATGGTTGGGCATGGCTAACTAAAGTCTCAGTGTTTACAATGGCAACCTGGAGCTACTATAGTTAATTCTACGCCCACCCAACCCTTGGATACCAACAAGGGAGGAATAAAATAAAGAACCATCCCTGAAATCACTGATGGAAAACTGCCCCTCACCTTCCACCATGGTCACTGCATGCCAGCAGGGCTTTGGAAGTGTTGGGTCATCTTCCACTTCACTCCACCTACCCACATACTTTGCATCACTTCCTTAGACTGAAACCCTATACACATTTCCCAGAGAGTGAGCTTCATTGAATTCAATGGGACGTACTTCTGAGTAAACATAACAAGGATTGCATTCTTTGTCACAATTTACTTTAACTGGGGGTGACCAGCTACCAGAATTTCCCTGGATTTGTCCTTGTTTTTGTTCTATCCTGGGTATCGGGGGATTTTCTGTAATTTTCTATAATGTACTGGAATGACACGCTTTCCCCTTTAAGGCCACCATTAGTGTGGCAAGAGGATGACGTGCTTTCTGGAGGTGTGTCATTCCCTCCCCACTGCTCCAATCAGGGCCTTAAAAGGGAAAACATGTCATTCCCGGACTTTATAGAAAAGGCCCTGATTGGAGTGGAGGAGAGCAAAGCGTGCTTTCCGGGGCTTTCGGAAAGTGCGTCATTCCCCCTTGCCATGCTAATGGTGGCCATACTTTCCCGCTGCCCCATATTGCCCCTTTAAGGCCCTGATTGGAGCAGTAGGGGGTGGGAATGACACACTGTCCCCTCCTCCACTCCAATCGGAGCCTTTAAGATGGCAGGGAGGAGTGATGTGCTTTCCAGAGCCCAGAAGGCCTCTTTCCTACCACCCCACTGGGTGTCCTCCTTTTTGGTTTCCCAAATATGGTCACCCTATGTGGATTGGGAACAAAATTTTAAAATCTATTTCTAGCAGATGGAATTCATTCTTGTAAGGCTTACATCATTCTAGTATATAATGTATTTTAAGTAAAGTAATGGGGAAGGAAAGTGTAGCCATTACAAATACAATAAAGCTTGTACGTCGATAATACACTCAAACAACAAACAATGTAGAAATTGAAAATGTAAGGTTTTTTTTCTATTATATTTTTTGAAAAAAATAGTATGAAATTTAAAAGTTGAAATGACAAATTTCATGCGCTCATAGGAATAGTGAGGTAAGTGTGTCAGGGGTGGGAGGTTAAATTCCAAATTTAGATGAAATATAAATCTTTAAAGGAGCTTGTTTAGACAGAAAAAAATCCTACAGTTCCCAGCAAACCCCAGCCAATGTGGCTGGCTGGAGAGATGGTGGGCTTGTAGGACTTTTTCTGTCTAAACATGCAAAGAATTGCACCCTTAAACACAAAACACTCCATTGCTTATTCCTTGTATGCATATGACCAATAATTGCTCTCCAATCTAAAAGGGTTTCCCCACTTATTTTAGTAGATGGGACAGTTCATCACTGAAAAAGAGTTGTGTTCATAGAGCTGCCTCCTCAGTTGAAGTGAATGGTGAAGCCCACTTGAGGAAAGTTGTTCTGAATGCTCACATGACCCCTTTAAGCTTCAAACCTATCCGTACCATCATTTGAAGCAGCTCTTACCTCCCTGACATCAGAATTCTGAAGTTGGGAGGGAGCAAAAGGGCAGGTTGGGGATGGTGTTATGGACTGATTGAAGGAGGATCCAAAGTCCACATAGTCTCCAGGACACCCACCCACACAAGATGGGGAAATTTATATCAGACCTGGGGCTGGCATAAATAATTACACCCAACGTAGGGCTCTACCCTTAAAGGCAGCCTACAAATAATTTTAAATTAATTAAAAACACACACAGAAGGGAAAAACAACAATAAATGTCTCTCTTCTGCTCTGCTCTGCAAATTCTGGCAGGGGGTTTGTGTGTCTCAGACCAATCAATGTCAGCGCTTTCCACAGCAGCAGGTGGAATTGCCTAGCTAAAAAGGTATTTCTGACTGCCTCTAATTTCATGATTAATTCTAAAAGACATCTGTGGGGCTTACTTCCAAGTAAGTATGACAATCCTATGCACACTTACCTGGGAGTATGTCCCATTGAACTCAATGGGACCTATTTCGAAATACACATGCATAGGATTGCACTGTTTGCTTTAAAATGAAAGTTTGCCTTATCCCTTGCTCAGATTACTATTGCAATTCAAAGAGTCTGGAATAAAGTAGAAAATGCATATCCTCAACAACTAAGCTGATTTTATTTAAAAACAGCAAAGAGGCCGGTGGCACCTAAAAGATTAACAAGTTTATTGCTGCATGGGTTTTTGTTCGCTGGAGCCTCTTTTATTACATCCATTTCCTTGTCTCCTTCTCCAGTGGAAAATTAATTTCTGGCAAAATGGAAGAACCCATTTTTTCTTACACTTCCCAAGCACAAGAGGGTTCACCTAGATCCCCTATGATATTCCAAATGATACCTCAAATCTCATAGATGAGAAACATATAATAAATCTATGCTAAAGATTATGGGTTGGATGCAGATTTAGTCATTGAGATTAATGGGGTGTTAGTTATGACCAACTGAAGTCCTGTGGATTTCAATGGGTCTACTCTGAGTATGACTATTGTCATGGCCCAAACATGGAGGAGGCACTTTCAGATTCAAACACACACCTCCAAAGTGCCTCACACAAATTTAGCTTTTATACATATTTCAGCTTCGCACTCAGCATATGCCTACCATAACTTATTTTGCCAGATCTCCAATGGTCTGAAACCTTGTAAAATTTACTGTGGCTAGCATAGAAGCTGGTTCTTGCAAAATCATTCTGAAAAGAGGAAATATCTCCGCAAACAATAGTTACATGTCAGCCTTACAGAGAGATGAGGAAAATTAGGTACTGGTCACAAATTTCCATGTGGACAATTCAGCCTTAACCTTGATCATGGCTATACCTTGGTTCTTTTAATTTCTGCCTTCACAGTATATCTGGACCCAACCCTATGTGATTACTGATAACTACAGCTAACTATATACTCAGGTTTGTCAAAATGCAAACTCATGTAGGGGGCATTCCTACTCTGCACTACTCATAACTTAACATGGTATTATTGCATGTAGAGAAAAAGGTTGTAAATCACTCTTCACTTCCAGACTTTAAATAATTGTTTTCTTCCCTCGCCTACTTATAAGGGGAATTATTTCCCACATCTAAAATCCTACTTGACATTCACATGAAGAAGAGATGAAAAAGACCCCACTTTCTCCATTAAATAATCTGCACATGAAGTTGAGTATTCCGTGGGCTACAACTGGAGGCTGATTACCTTATATTTTCTTTCCTTGCCAACTGCAAACTTTGGCTGCCTCTACAAGAGAGGTTTAAAGCTCTTTCAAGGTGCTTAAAATTTTTTACCTCTACAAGAACGGAGCACAAATCGGGCGTAGAGGCACGTTATCTCTCCAATTATGCGCATTATCGAATGCGCGTTAAATAGCAAGTTTTATTTTGCTCCGGCCATTAAAGCGCATTTTGACTACTTTATTTTGACTGCGCATTAACTACTTGTAAAGCGCATTTTGGTCATCCGTTAATGCGCTTCGCCGCCTCTCCCTGCCTCTTGTGCAGAGGTATTAGGTGTAAATGCGCTTCAGCGATTATGCGCATAATCGCCTAACCGGGCGCAAAAGCGAATCCTTGTAGAGGGGATCTCCTCTGATAAGGTGGTCATGGGTCCTCTTTTATAAAGGACAGTCTTTAGTTTGAAGGATCGCCAGAGGACTGTCCTCTATTTCAGAGATGGGCAGATTTTAGGCTTGTGGAATCTACGCTGTGTTTTCACTTGAAACCTTGAGTCCAAATCCAAAATAAGTGTCTCAGGAAGGTTTGCAGAACGTAGATTTGCAGAATAAGGTGTCTTTTCAGAGCACATACTGAGTTCAGGAATTTGTTTTCAGTACCAGAATTGAAGTTTACACACAAATATTTTTTTCATATGCAAATCGACTCCTGTTTCCCCCCACCCAAGGTTTTCTTGACTAATTTAGGAAGGGGAGGGGTCTTGTTGCTATTCCTGAACCACTGAGAGTTGGAAACCCTGTGGCCAATCTAGTACAGAGATCACCTAGAGATCTTCCAATAGATCCCAACCTACCTTCTGCCCTCCCATGCTCTATTTCAAGGCGTCCTCAATTTGCAGTCCTCTCCTGTCCAGTTCTGGGGTAAAGAGAAAGAACTGTAAGGAGGGGCCTTGAAGTTGCATCTAGACATATAAATTTGCATGTATACATAAAAATTAGTATATGCATTTTTAATGCAAACCTGTCTTTTGTTGTTGTTGTTGTTGATGCATTTCCTCTTTCTTGGCGATTCATACATGGCCACCCTGTGCTCCAGATCTCCCACTCCTAACCATTTCACTGAGAATTAACAGAATGGGACCTAATCACATTCATGTATGACTGTTGACCTTGGTTGTTGATGTTGTTTTCTGAAATTGATTTTTTTTTTGGGGGGGGGGGGTTCCAAACACTGCTGATTGCAATACTTATCCTAAAGGGCTGCGTTGCAATACAAAAACGTCTATGCTCCATGTGTTTTTCTGCAAGCCATATTTCTATAATGCAACTTAGGGGAGACATGTTTTGTGAATCCTATTCTGGCGTATTTTATTATGACAATGGTGAGCTCTTACTGCATGCCCATTCATGCCATTTAAGTAAAAATTGTTGTTTTTAATAGTGGAAAATGAACGGTGGGTCATCAAAACCGGCCTGTATTTTGACCTAACTTCTCTTCCCTTCACTAACAAGCTAGCTACAACTGTAAAAAGCTTTTCTTTGTGTGTGTGTGTGTGGGGGGGGGATTTATATTTTTAAAGCAACAATAGTGTGTGTGTGTGTGTACGTGCGCGCGCGCGCGCGTTTAAAGGCCTTTTAATTAGAATCTGCTTTTTAGCCAACAACACTTTTTTCTACAAAAAAGAAAAAAGGGTAAAAAGTATATAGTGGGTTTATGGAAATTCATGAGGACCAAAGTGAAATTTTAAAACAAAACAGGAATCTATTAATTTAGTATTCACATAGAATTTTATAAAGTATTTATTACTAAATGTTATTTTTAACATTCCATTTAAGCAGCATTCTTATATAGAATCTGTTTGTATTTTTCTTAGTTACATTGGAAGTAATCCACCAGCGACGGCTGCTGTACAATTTCATACGTGAGCTTTAATCTCATGGAAGCCTTGCTGAAATAAAAACAGAGGTTGGCAGCAGTATGTCTTCGTGGATTGCTCTGTTAGTTTTGCAATGCACAACTCTCAGTGTATGTATGTATGTGTGTGTGTATATATATATATATATATATATATATAAATAGAGAGAGAGATCTTTGTAGATCTCAAGCAAAAGTTATTCGCCTTAGATGGAACAATTGCTGAGGTTTACTACCTGGAAATGTCCAGACTTCAGTATTTCTTTTAAAGCAGCACCTGCTTTTTATAACAACAACGAAATGTACAAACATACAATTCTTTCATTTTTGTTAAAGATGTGTACAGGCCTGCTAAAGGGAAATAACCCATATAACTGGAAAGCTGCCTTTATGAATAGGCTCATTATAAGCAACTCCAATGGAGATCCTACTCAATGCTTGCTTCTTTTCTAATATCACATAGTGAGTTGCACTAAAACTGCCTAATCGGTTCTTCTTGGGTCCCTTACTAAACAGTGTTCAGTAGCTTTAAACCACTGAAGCTCCATTGTGTTTCATTAAAAAAAAAAAAAGATCTGTCATGTTGCCGGGATGGCAGGGAGTGGAAGTAAATATTTTAATTTCTACAAATGCTAAAATCGTGCCTAGAGAATGGAAACTAATTAGCATCTTACTGCATTTCAATTATTTATATTATTTGAAAATTGCACTTTAGCTGTCTCTCCTGCCTTCCCTTGTAAAATATTGGCCAGTAATACCAATTGATGCTTTGACTGGTGGCATTATCTACCCATCTCTCACACTAGCTCTAAAAGAGGGCTGCTCAGAGAATTGGAGTAAGGCAAAAACAGCCAGTAGTATGATTCAAACCACATGCCCAGTTGATCTAATTTTCTTATGTTTGCTGTTACCCTGATTTTTTAAAAAAACTATTTACACTAAACACATATCCATTTTACATCAGCCTTCCTCCAAGAATCCCGGGAACTGCAGTTTGGTGAGATGCTAAGAATTCTCAGATAAAAATCCCCAGCGCTCCCTCTAGAACTACAATTCCCAGTGTTCTCTGTGACTGTAGAACCAGATTACGTCTGAAGTATGTTTATTATGCTTAAAGTGTCCTGGTCTGTCACAGGGCAGGAGATGGCCTCTTTTCCATTTAAATGCTCTTTAAATATTGCCCAACCTGTAGCAGCCGCCAACAAGCCTATTTAGGCTGAAATTCTACCGCTTACCTGAGAGTAAGTCCATGTTGAAATCAGTGGGGTATATGTTTGGCTAGACATGTATAGAATTGGGTATTAATAGCTCATTCTACTGTAGATTAATGGAAGACTGCACCCTTTTAATTTCTTTTGGCCTAGGAATATAAGGACGAGTATATTCAAAACACTAAAATGTAAAATAAAATAAAAAATGCAATCTTATGGAACCTAAAGGTTAAAGTGTATGATTGTTTCCCCGCCCCCTACCAATTAATGTGGTCTCGTTTGCCAGTGAACATTGCCTTTGTAGCAAAATTCCTTCTCAGAGTCACTTCACTTCTTCCCCCCCCTCAAAAAAATATGAGTAATACCTGCTACCATATTGACAGCTTTAGGAGCAAATATTCATACGGTAGAATCCAGATGTAGTCAAAGTATACCCTTTGAAATCAATGGGATTGACATTTGTTGTGAGTTTTCCCATTGATTTCAATGGGCCTGTTCAGACAACACGCTAAGCCATGTTTAGGCCACTAACTCTTTTGCAGCAAACAAAAGTGAGTGTGTTTAAATCATGTTTATGTAGTCACCCTGGTTAGGAAATGGTTCACATGACATGCTAAGTCATGGTTCACATGACACACTAAGCCATTAATGTTTAGCTCAAAATATTTAACCATCATGGCTTAGCACGTCGTCTAAACAGTGTCAATGAGAAAGCTTCGGCTGTTGGGCAGTATAGAAATGCAATAAATATATAAATAAATCTATAATAAATACTACACCTGGATCCAACCCATAGATTTTTCATGTCAGGAGTATTAATGCCTGTCTAACAATACACTTGTTGGAAGAAGTTAATATGTGAAACATTTTCTGTCTCTGTAAACCACTTATCAGGGGTGGGTGGGTGTGTAAATCTAAAATATTAGTTTAGAGCTGAGAGATGAATTCTCCTGAGTGGACATCTGATCCCTTTCCAAGTTTTCTTTGAATAACAACTGAACATTATGCTCAAGTCTGTTTACACAAAATGCATGTAATATGTGGAACACACCATCTGTAGACTCTTGTTTTATTGAAACAAACATTTCTCATTATGTTTCTCAAAGCAGTTCTGTTTGAGAGTATTTTATTATTATTCCTGTGTCAAATGGTAGTTTCCTTATGTTGCATCTCAAGTCTGCAGAGCTGCACGTTGTAAAACTAGAGAAAACCCTATGGATGGGCATGGTGTTCCTTTCCGATTGTCTCTCTTGAAAACTAGGGAAGCAAAAAACAAAGCTTCTGGATTTCCATCATTACCCCATGCTTCTCAGCACTGAATCAATTGTTGTGAACAAAACTACCTTATTCTTAACCCTCCCCCCCACACACACACACCTTTTCCCCCTTTTTTTAACCATCCAACATATTATTTCACACATTGCTAAAGAAGAAAACAGCAGGTTGGGAATTTGTAGAATTGAATCCCTCAGTACAATTCATCTCTTTGCTATCATGGGAGTTTTATTGTCCATGCATTAAAACACAAATCTGAGAGGGGGCATGTTGTATTTGCAGTTACCACAGGTTGTTTGTATGGTCCATTATGAGGCAGTCCTCCTGTTCTACTAGAGTTAAAATGGCGGCATTAGAAGCAATATAACAACCATTTCATGGTGTCTGGAGACTCTTTATTTCTCTGTCCCCCACCCCACTCCATGCCACCGCCCCTTCAAATTATTCCATTTTAAGCACTGGTTGATCAATGTAAGTTGTTTCGATGAGATATTATTCAACTCTATTGATTTTTTAAAGGAACACTTAGCACTGGGAGGAATAAGCACTATGGAATTTTACAGGGGGATAAAGATACCGTTGCAAGGACCGGGGCATGATCCTGTTTTTGTATTGTATGCAAAGGTTTTGTATTTGTTTTATTACGTTAAAAAAAAAACCACCTCCCTTGCTGGGAGGAGAGAAACAAAATTGGTACATACATACATGTAAATATGTGCTGCCGCAACTGCTTTTGATATGTTTAATTATGTTAAGCTTCTTTTGTTGAATTGTGAACACATTTATTACAGTGAGTTCATTGAGATTATACAGCTACATCCGATTTCTACATCTCTTTCTAACTAGGAGAGATTTTGTGCATTTGTACAAATGTTAATATCACTGCAATTCCAGTATAATAAAGCACTCAAATGCAATTAAATGACTGCAGTTTCCAGTTCTTTTTTAATTGGGGAAAGAAACATAACATCGTTCCTTGGGCTGCTTCAACCATAGAGCTATATTCTCTGGAATGGACAACATCCATTCATTTAGTTATTAGGGAGAATGAGGTGACATTGCTGCAAAACCATCATATTCCAGTGTTGTCCATGTTGCTCTCCCATCTTTTTTAACCCCTGGTTTCTGGTGATTGTTTTTTCTTGGAATGCAAACGATCAGCCTTGCCCATATAAATGGCCAAAACAATATTGATACATCTTGATAAAGGATGTGTGGTCACTTTGCTACTTCCCCATTTCCTGATTGCACTGCTATTACATGTCCCCAAAAATAACACCTTCCTCCATTTCTTATACCTTCTTTTCCTTTGTCCTTTCAAATTCAGTAATTTTTAAAGAAAGACTTTAATTTCCTGTGGTGGGCTACTGCCACATGGCCCCTTTCTGCCATTAGTTTCAACAGCCGACTTTATTCCGGATCCACCCAGCCTCCTTCTGAGATCAGCAACGCACTCCTATACACTTCTGCATTTGCCATGGGGACTGGCATATCACTATACTAGATCCGATCCAGAGTTATTTATTTATTAACATTTATATACTTGGCTAAAAAGCTACCAAGACAGAGTACACAATTTAAAGCAATAAAACCTTGATATAATCAAAACAAGCACATTAAAACCATTAACAAAACTACATAATTTAAAAGGCTAAATTAAGAAGATGCATCTTCATACCCTTTCTAAAAGCTGTGAGAATGGGAACCGATCGTAGTTCCTGGAGGAGTGCTTTCCACAGTTTGAGAGTAACACAGGAGAAAGCCCTTCCATATGGGCCTGACTAACAAGCACTTCAAGGTAAAAGTGCCCTCAAGTAGACCTCTCCCGCAAATCTGAATAACTGGACAGTTTCATTGCAAAACAGGTGGTCAGATACTACTAAATTGTTTAGGACTTTAAAGGTTAAATCCAGCACCTTGAAATGAGAACAGAAAGCAATTGGCACCTGGCAACCACTGCAAATGTTTCAAGGCAAGTGTAATACTGGTCACTAGTTAGCGGCTAGTTGTCACAGTTTGCACCAACTGAAGTTTCTGGACGTTTCAGGGGAAATGCCACATAGAGTATGTTGCAATAGGCTTAACGTGATGTAACTAAGACCCCATTGGACTTAAGTCCCATCGATTTCAATAGGTCTACTCTAAGCATAACTAAATCTGGATCCAGCTTCTTGCATGTGGAAAAAATAAAGAGTCTTGTGGCACCTAAAAGGCTAACAAATGTATTGTGGTATAAGCTTTCGTGGACACTGTCCACTTCATCTGTCCATTTGCATTGTGCATGGAACCTCACCAAGGTATTTATAAATCCAGCTTCTAGTTGATGGTGTGAGAGCAAAGTTGCAGCACTTAGGGCATGGCATGTGGAAAAGTGTCCTGCTATGGCTCAGACTCAGCATTAGAGCAAATTGTCAGGCAATCCAGAATGCAAAGCAACAAAGCAGGCAAATGGGTTATGCACAAAAGTTCCAGTCCAGTATGGGATCAGGCAAAGGCAGGAGTGGTCCAGTTATAATCAAAGGTCAAAGCACAATTAAGCAGTAAGTTACCATATACAGTCCAGAAGCAGAATCAAACATCCAAAGTGCAGCAGCACAGAAAGCAAACCACAAGGCAAGACCTGGAAAGTAAGGTACAAGAAGCTGGTGAATATTGTTGTTCCAGTACTGGCTTGGCTAAAACTGAAGGCTTATATAAGTAGGCTGACCATATGAAAAGGAGGACAGGGCTCATGTAACTTTAACAGTTGTAGAGAAAAGGCGATTTCAGCCAGTGTCATTTGTATGCAATTAGTTCCTGGTGATATTCCCTCTTCATCACAACAGTTAAAGGTGCAGGCACTATACTAGAGTGACCATATACAAAAGAAGGCAGGGCCCCTGCAACTTTAACTGTTGTGATGAAGAGGGAATTTCACCAGGGACTATTGAATACAAATGACACTGGCTGAAATTCCCTTTTCTCTACAACTGTTAAAGTTACATGAGCCCTGTTCTCCTTTTCGTATGGTCAGCCTATATATAGGCAGAGCTTTCTGAACCCCACTCAGAGCTCAGCTTCAGTGCATCACAGGCCCTCTGGCAAAAGTCCTCGGGATCTTCCTTTGTAAGCCAGCACTCCTTCTAAGAGGAGCCCTATTGGCCTGACTGTTGAAGCAGGAACGCTCTTGGGGGCTAGATTGTTGCCCAGCCTCTGCCTCAGAGGTGGAACTCCCCTCCTCCTATAGGGATGGACTAGTGTTGACCTCTTCTGAGAGCACAGGCCCTCCAGATCTCCTGACATGTGTGGCTTCCTATCATCGTCTGTCTCTGGGAACTCTAGCTCCTCCTCAGAGGAGGATTCTTTCAACAGGGGCTTTACAAAAAAGTTCCAATCGTCACAGAAACTGTTAATAACCCTTTTTATTCACTGAGAGCTGTTAATTATCCTTTTTATTTATTGAGGTCTTTGAAGGTCATTTACATATTATGTAGTGGTAAAACAGTTTTGTGCATGTGACCATGGAATATGAGTTTACCATCTGATTTGGGGGAGGGGCACACAGCTGATCATTGCTCCTGAACAAGTGTACCAGGATGATATACACATTTTGGAAAACATATTTGCCACAGTCAGGGGCAACACTGAAGCACAAGTTCATCACTGATGCCTTTCACAGCTACACAAGAATTCAACAGCAGAAGCTTGTCCTGTCACTGCAACACCATACCAGAAGAGGTTGCTATGTTTGGTTTTCCCCCACCATCCCTATAGGAATGGGTGTGCTCGGATGGGTCCTGCCCCATGAGTGCTCACCCCCCCCCTCATGTGTTCCACTCCAACAGGCCAGGCCACATGAGCCCCCTGAACCCTTGGCAATCGCCCACTCTTCCCCCCCTCCACGCTAACAGTAGCAACCGCCCAACATTAGTGGGGGGAAATGCACAATTTCCAGACACTCTGGAAATCATGACGTCCTCCCCTTAAGCCAATCGGGGCCTTAAAGGCCCTATTAAAACAAGGGTGCCTTTGAGTTGAGGGCCTTTAAGACCCCCATTGTCTCAGGGGGAGGACATGTATTTTCTGGTGTCCAGAAAGTGTGCAATTTCCCCAGACATGCTAATGGCAACTGCCATTAGCATGTCCTGGGGAATTGCACACTTTCCAAAAGCTCCGGAAAGCATACTTCCCCAGATTGGACCTACACCCAAGAACTTGAGGGCCCTCACAAGTGCTTGGGGGGGCAGGTCCCAGCTTGCAGCAAGCACACCCAACCATCCCCATCATGCACTTATTAAAGACAGAGTGGTCTGCTGGGGGAGAGGATCACAGTTTGAACAAATGCTTTGCATAATGTTGGTTGGATAGGTGAAAAGCCCCCGAGGCACTGAATAAGTCATCTGTTATGGAACCTCTTTCTTTAAATAAGAATATGGCTAGCAGCGGCTATATGGCAATGTAGGCTGACCAGATAAAATCCTGGTCAGGGCTCATGTAACTTTAACAGTTGTAGAGAAAAGGGAATTTCAGCCAGTGTCATTTGTATGCAATTAGTTCCTGGTGAAATTCCCTCTTCATCACAACAGTTAAAGTTGCAGGGGCCCTCCCTTCTTTTGTATATGGTCACTCTAGTATAGTGCATGCATCTTTAACTGTTGTGATGAAGAGGGAATTTCACCAGGAACTAATTGCATACAAATGACTCTGGCTGAAATTCCTTTTTCTCTACAACTGTTAAAGTTACATGAGCCCTGACCTGGATTTTATCTGGTCACCCTAGGCAATGTATATTCATCTCTGCAGAGGAAAGCAACATAAATACTTTCTTAAAGGTCAGGAAAGATATTGGGGGGAAACACAGCAGGCAAACAATTAGACAGCTGTTGAGATCACCTAGTGTGCTGTTGTAGAATATTGCTGCAAAAGATTCTTATTGGACACATTTGGAAAGGTTGCCTTTTTCACAATGGAGAAATGTGTCTTTAATAGACTGACAAGGCAGCAAGTGACACAGGTTACATGCCCAAAGCTATTGTTTTTCCTACAGGGTATTGCAGGCCATCTATTCTCCAACCTAATCTCTCTTCCCCAGTGCAATACAATGCCTTGTTATGAAAACGACCCTTTAAAGCTGATAAAATATTTAAGACATGTGTTCCGATAGTGTTATGTAAGCAAATACCAAGAGAAGTCTGACCATTAGTGAACCTGATCAGCCCAATCTCCAAGGATTTGCTTGGAGTGCAATCAAGATGGGCCCTAGATACAGGCAAACTGAGAAGTTGCCTTACATTCGGCAAGGAGCTCGCTAGCATAATCAGCTGGGGATGTCCAGCATTTATCTCACTGGCATCCCACTGGAAAGTGAGGCATCCCTAAAGGAGAAATATCTCAGTCAGCACTTTGCAGGCAGCGGCAATCAGTCAGGAGGAAAGTGCTTGACAAAACTGCTGAGGAGATCAAGAAAGCTGAGGCAAAGCATATAAAAGCACAAAAGTGGTCACTTTAAAGCAGGGAAATTTAAAATATACTGACTTGGGCAAATGGCACTGAACAATTTTCTCATCGTAAAAAATGTCTGAAATTTATTTGTATTTATTTCATTTTCCTATCCTTATGTGGATATATATCCAAGGTACATATAAGACTAAAGTGGCTCATCATCAGGTCATTGCCACAATAAAAATCAAAGAGAAACTGCATCACAAAGCCAGCAACAGAAAAAGACTGGCCTCGGATCAACATAATTTAAGTATACTGTCTTTCTATTTAAATTACGTTAATCCGAGGCTTAACTATACTATCTCACCACAACGTGGAAGTCTGTGGCCAGAGGGCCATCTATATGACACCACTTTGGTAGCTGATTCCCTCAAAACCCTGCAGCAGCAGGGCAGCATCTGACCAGGAAAACCACAGTGCCCGTGGCCATTCAGCTTGTCAATTCAGGGGGAGGGGATTAAAATGGCAGTAACCACAGAGTCCATTGGCAAGAACAACTTAAAATTAGGCAACACTCTTGTCAATGCAGACTTTCTCTATGGTTGGCAGTCATTTTTTTACTGGAGAGGGTGCTAAGCACCTGTTTGGGGCACAGAGGATAGACGGTTGAACCGCAGAGGTATTACAGGCAACTATAAAGAGGTGGCAGTAGAACCATTCAATACCACATGGTTCCATGATCATGTGATGGACCCGCTTGTCATGGTTCCATTACCCCTACCCACCCACTAACCCACCCTACATGCAGAACAGGACCTATGTGTAGATAAACAAGCTGATTAAGTAATCACAATCACTGCACCCACTGACTATGTTAAGCTTGACCTCCCTTGCCTGCACCCCTGCTTCTGAAACAAATTATGGAAGCTACAACTGATGAGCTAGATATGCAGAAACCTGACAGCTGGATGAGAATTCATAGTGTCAGAACTGTATGCACATATAGTTTAATTGTGGCCAAAATTACTTTGTAACAGAAAATTATAGCCAGCTTGTTTATTTTATGGATTTATAAAACATGCTTTTATCCAGCAAAAGGATTTCCTTGCAGTATGCACAAAAATCAAACATTCAATACAATCAAAACTACATAAAACTTTGTCACAAGGGTGCTCCCTCCACCAAGGGGAACACATCCTTTTCTCCTATTCTCATCCCAATGAATGATGTGACCACATATATGCAGCAACTATATATTTATTAGCCTTTATCATAACACAGGATCATTCAAGTCAGTAACTGCAGGATCAGACTCGCTTCTTGAGAACTGTAGTAAGTAGCTGCAGGATCAGGATAAATGCTCATGGGGTCAGTTAGGTAAGTATCTGCAGGATCAGGCTGGATGCAATTCAGGTAAGTATTGACAGGATCAGGATGAAGGTCCACAGTACAGATAAGTAGCAACAAGTCTAGGGTGAATGCCCATAGAACAATAAAGCTGCAGGATCAGAAACAATGTCTACATAATGATGCTTGCTATATATAGATAAGTAGCTGCAGAGTCAGGATGAGCTTTTACTGAGCTTGTTGGAAACATTAACAAATCTTTTCTTGTCTATTTGTTCTTGTGGGTTCCTGGGCTGCACTGGAAATTCTCCTATCTTTCCTAGCAGCCATTTCTCTGCTTCAGCTCTTGGGCCTTCTAATGGGCCAGTTGCCCTTTTCTCCTTCTTACTACCCCCCCCCCCTTTGTACCTTTGGTTCTTTATTCCTTTTTCACTGTTTTTTCCAGCCTCCTCAACCTCTTTCCTTTCGTTTCTTCCTTCTGAATTTCCAGCATTCAGGCTTTTATCCTGTGCTTTCATAGCACCACTTCTTTCTCCCTTAGAGTCCTTGAGCCAGTTAAAGAGGCCCTGTCATGACTCCCTTCCCTTCTGTTTAGCAGAGGCCCTAACTGTGGCTGGCTACTGTTGGACAGCAACGCCTCCGCTTGCTCCTTATAACCTTAAACAACAGTACAGTAAAACTGAGAGGCATAAACTTTATTTAAATGGTTAAAATACAAATTTTAACTAAATAAATAAATACTGCATTCTTCATCAAGAAGGCCACATTAGTGGGAGCACATAAATGGTTAATCCATTTTACCAGATTTCAAGGTTGTTGTTGTTTTCCTTCTATTTTCCTTTTGGCCAGTGTGAGCAACTAGTAGACCTCCAGATGTTTTTGCCTGTAACTTCAATCAGCTCTAGTCAGCATATCCAATGGTGAGGAATATAAGCCAAAACATCTGGAGTGCCACAAGTTGCCCACCTCTGTTCTACAGTGATTCAATGAAATCAGTAGAGTTTCATCACAGCAAAACCTTCTGCTATGCCAATCTCTTCCCTCTAGGGCTTACCCAAAATGCCACATGTGATCAGTCTTAATTACTATACTTAACAGAGGAACTGCAGTATTTTAGAGACTTAATTTTGTGTTAGGAGACACTCTAATCTTAAGAGCAAGTATAAATATCTACATTTTTACAGGCTTGCCACACTCCTCCAGAGAGAAAGGGCATGTTCCATCTCACTGCGCCCCAGTTCATGTAGACACTGAAACAGCAGGCAGTGAAAGAAATTACGTTACAGAGAAGCATTACAATTCCATCACACAGGCAACTTCCCATAGGAGCTCAAAACAATAACATAAATCAGCTGTCTCCAACCTGGCATCCTCTGGATGTGCTAGACTGCAACTTCCAATGGCAATGCTGGCTGGGAATGATGGAGATTGTAGTCCTAACACATCTGGTAGGCACCAGGTTGGGGGAGGCTGTCACAGAGACTCCATTTGCATGATTTCTCTCCCTCCACCGATTTAAAATCCAATATAATAAGTCATGGGGAGGATCTACACTTGTGCTTTCTAGCATTTTGAAAGTGCATCGCTAACTTTTCAGGTACATGATGCGGTCATGTCCTACTATTTATTCCACAATGTCACAACCCTGAAAATGCGGTTTAAAAACCTGTATTGCAATGTATGTATATTTGTGTGTGTCCCCTTTTATGTGTTGCTGATACCATGCTTTTCCTTATATGGGAAAGAGTTTGTGTTTGCTCGGTTGCTGCTCTGTATGTGTGCAATGATGTTTTTGGCGGGTTCGGCTTTACTTCATGAAGACTGGTGTCTCCTGTAATGGAGGGGCTATGATTCCATTATAGTCAGAACCAGCCCCAACTCTAAAGGAGCAATCCAAAGTATGAACCTTATGCCCCAAATGGGTTCTAAACTTTGGGTAGTTCTTTTGTAGTTTTCCTGGTTCTACAAACCACCATGGAAACATAGTCCCTCCAAAATTGGAGACACCAGCCTGCACTAGCTGGTCACTGCCATTTTACACCACTAAAAGAAGTGCTTTCCTAGCTCTTTTTTTAAGAAAAAAAGGGGGATTTCATAGCGTGGTTGAACCTGCAATTGCTGGCCGCTGCCATTTCACACCGCTAAGCATTACTGCTTTCCTAGCTCTTTTTTGTTAGTTTGTTTTAAATTGGGATTTCACAGTACGTTTCAAGAACTCATTAGTAGGGATGTACATGGCCAGAAATATCAGAATCGGAATCGGAATCGGATCGGAATTTCTGATATTAAAAATATCAGATCTGATCATATAGGGAGTTCCGATCCAATTACAGACCGCCATTTCAGGTGTTTTCCCCATAGGCTTGCATTGAGGGAAATAAAGCTTTCCCCCAATGCAAGCCTATGGGGAAAAACACTGGGCCGGCACTCCCTCCCTCTCCCCACTCATGCTCTTTACCTGCCAACGCCAACGCCGCCGCCAGTCCTTCCTACTGCTAAACAGGCTTTCCGGCCTGTTCCTCAGTAGAGACCGGACCGGCGGCGGTGGCGGGGAAGGCCGCAGGTAAGGAACGCGAGTGGGGGGGAAGAAGGCCGCCGCCGGTCCATGCTACTGCTAAACAGGCTTTCTGGCCTGTTCCTCAGTAGAGAGACGTACCGAGTGATGGCGGTCCGATAATCCGATATGTCTGATAGTTATCGGACATATGGATATTGGATCTGATCAGATAGGGCCACCTAAGGAAATTATCGTTATCAGTCATTGGATGTCCGATAACAACCTTATCGGTTTGTTATCGGACATCAGACCGATACGATACACATCCCTACTCATTAGTATAGGGGAGGTGAGCATTATTTGAACACCTTCTTGTAGTGCTATGAATAGTTTCATAAGGAATGTGTGTCTTGCAGTAACGGAGTAAGTGATTGTGCCTACATAGATTTGAGTATAGCAATTTCAATGCATACATATATGAAAATACAAGTTTCTAAAAACTATACATACATTAGGATTTACATCTATTATATATCCATGTGCCCACCAGTCCCAAAAGGTTAAAGGATCCTGCCTTCATATATAGGATATTGTGTACCCATCCTTTGACTTTCAAAAGAAACATCTTCCCCTTTTTAAAAAATAAAGTAGAGTAGATCTTATCCTTGACCATGCATTATACTATATTGTATCGTTAGTGCTGGAATTCAGCTAAATCTACTGCAGCACTAAAATAAATAAATAAATCTTGGCTTAATTGTTTTCTAGAAAGTTTCCTATTCCTCCAATGGAGAGTCACCACAATTGGACTCTGTAGGATTTAAGTCAACATGCATACAGGACCAGGCAGCAAAACTCCGCTACTAATTCAGAGAACAATACTGGGGCCCGCTCCAGAATAAATCTGTTTCTCATTGGCACCAAAGTGGCATCAACAAAGGGATGCCCATGTGGGGCCTGCTCAAATTCCATATGCATTGCAAATTCAGGCATCCAGCAGAGAGGTTTTCATGCATCTTATATCTGGCAGCTGGGTAGTGTTTATTTTCAAACTCAGAAAGAGGCAGGGTTTTTTTCTTCTTCTGAACTATACCTTTCTACACTTCATAACTCACTCCTTCAAGCTTTGGTGCCTACATACATATCCCGTTATCACCCTGGGAAATATTTTCCTTGGATTACTTTAAAGATACCCTTTGGTGTTGCTTCATGTTCCATACACACTGCTAACCCTTTCGAAAGGATTGTTTGTGTGGAATATTTTCCTGCACTATAGAAAATATCACCTGTTTTTGGTAGCTGATTTCTGGTCCGGGTACATAAATATTACGAGCAGTTTCACACACTGAGGCTTGCTAGTGGAAAGTCTAATAAGCAAAATGTTTTGAGGGAGGGGATTAAAGCACACACACCAACAACCCATAATACATTCTATATTTGTTACTGTAGAATTCCCAATAAATGCATTAATTACAAACACACTGAACGAAGCAAATTAAAAATGAACAATATGTATAGACCACTGTAAAAATTGTATTTACCTATATGTACTCTTGTATATTTTAATAGGCGTTCTTACCTTTGGGTAAAAGTCTCATAAACTATAACCCAATAGACTGAGGGACTTATGGCTCATTTGCACTACAATTAGCCCTTTACTAGAAAGCAACTTGTATATTCAGATAGACTTTTTTAAAAAAGTATGTTCTATTTTCCATTCTCACAAAAACTTATTGTATATCCCTAAAATATTCTTAAAATACTTTGCTGATTGTACCAGTGGGGTAAAAAAATTATTCATTTACCCCAGATTTCAAATAGTAAAAGTATAGGAAATCATTTTTTTTAATGAATATAAGGCTGCCTCTACACGAGACATTTAAAGCTCTTTGAAGCCTCATTAAAATTTTTACCTCTACAAGAGCGGAGCGTAAATCAGGAGTTGAGGCGCTTTTTCTCTCCGATTATGCGCATTATCGAATGCGCGTTAAATAGCGAGTTTTATTTTGCTCCGGCCGTTCAAGCGCATTTTGACTATGCGAACAAGCGATTCTCTGCATTAACTACTTGTAAAGCCCATTTCAAACAACCAGTAAGGCCACCAGTTGAGTGCTCAATTACCTCCTGCATACAAGCATTTACGATAAAACGCTTCTGCGATTATGCGCATAATCGGCTAACCAGGCGTCAAATGGAATCCATCTAGAGGGGGGTCTAAAATACAAGCTATTTTTTTGATCCATCTTCATTCACTGAACATTACAGAACATATTTTCACAAGGATTTCCCACTTAGATTACAATCTTTAGTGATCAAATACCATTTGCTGTTACTGTTTGTCGTTTAAATGCATCCAAATCCAGTTATTTAATTTTACTGTGGAATTGTGGCCATACATCTTCATTCATATTTTTTCATCCACACATTTTTCAGTTATGTTCTTCTCTTCTTTATTTTATGTTGTATTGATAATGAACAATGAAAGTTTATTTCTCCCACCTTCCAACCAGGAGTTAATACTTTTAAACAAAACCTTTCTGGAAGGAAGGAACTATTTCCTACAGTTAGGACTATATTAGTAGACCACAGTTAAGAATCCACAGCTACAATAGACCAATGGAAGGGCTCCCTCTAACACTCCAATCCTAAATATTTTTGCTCGAGACTAAATCCTCATTGGGATTTACTACCCAATAAGGGAATTAAGGATTGCCTTTTAATTTGAAGTAGCTCCAGTTAAGACTTCTTAGGAAGTGTCCATTGAGCACACTATTCATGGCTACCATGTGGTGGTTGAGAAAACAAAATGAGCCTAGTCCAATGGGTACACATGCAGCCATGCTACACCTGTGTAGCAGCTTCTCAGCAGCCTACACCAACTGATGCCATCTTTGATTGGGTGTTTGGGATCAGAGGGCATTATCCAACTGTGTCATCCCATTAGCGCAAATGACATCACGCTATCGGAGACTAAGTTCTATATTATGCACAAGAGAAGAATCCAACTAAAGTGGTTCATAACTCTTGTGTAACCTTTGTGCCACAGGTCGTGCGACGGCTTCCGTTTCCATTGTGCAACATCTGTGTTGCGCAGCCGGTTCTGTGACTGCTTTCACAACCAATTGCACAACCATTTGCGGCAGCTGTTTGCACAGCAGAAAGATTCAGCAAAGCTCCGCTAGTGCTATTTGAGGTTGCGGAATGTCACCGTTGGTTGCTGCCCAGAGATAGGTATGAACAAAAGAATTCTTTGAGGAGTCCCAAATGTGAATAAGAAATTACAAATGGTTTGCTTAATATTGCTCACTATTGTCCCCAGTGCTGGAGAAAGCAGGTGATTATGGGGTAGATATTACAGACAACATGCCCCCACCCTCAGATTAACCTCAAAATCCCTGAAGAACATACCTGGAGGAAGCATAATGCTTTTTAAAAAATAGACTGTCTACACATGGTGGTTGGGAACACATACCACAGTCTAGAGTAGTCAGTTATGAATCACCAAATAAGAGGAAATACATCACCCAAAAAAGAAGACAAAAGAGGACAATGATTTCCATAATATTTGCATATGCTGATTTATATGCGTAGAGGCAACTTTTTAAATAATTATTATAAGTTAAATAGAAATAGAGTACATCTCACCATAGTGTGTGGAAGCCTGCACTTAGGTGACCTGTGTTCCTGCCTGCTCAGCCTGCTGCCAAGATGCTAACCACTGAAGGGCAACTGTTCTTCGGATTCATTATCATTAAACTGGAATTGAGCAGGAGAGCCTTTCAAATGGAGGATGCCTTCAAAGAGGGGGTAGTCGTCTGGCAGCTTTTCACATAGAGTATGGTCATCTGTAAAAGAGGACACATGGCCACTCTACCATAAACATGCTAGGGGAATCCAGACTGCGTGCAAGTCTTTTCTACCAGTCATGATAAGGAAGGACACCACATGGGCAAACCAAGCAAAAAGGTAACAGTGGTGATCAATTCTAAGATTGCTGATGACTTGCTATGGAGGGTCTGAGTCTGAAATATCCTTCCCACTTTTCTTCTCCAACAGAGGATTAGCAATGTCTGACCTGACTGGGCTAATAGTCTGCTCAGTGGGAAATATGGGGCAGTCACACACAACAGCAGGCATGGAGAACAGCAACAAGCACAAGGAAGGGGCAGAGCTCAGTGGTAGAGCAGTGCCAAAAGTCCCAGGTTCATCTCCAGGCAGGACTGGGAAAGTCTTCTGTCTGAAAGTCAGGCAATGAGTACGTGGACCTATGTTCTAGTTCCGCATAATGCAGCTGGTTTTTACTTTGATTTTATACCATAGTTTTTACACTGTCAAACATTTTGTTTTGTGTTTTATCGTGCTGTCTTTTATTCTTTTAATTTTGATGAACTGCTCAGAGAGCTTTTGCTTTTAGGTGGTATAGAAGTAATAAACATAATGTAATATCACTATTTTGCCACCATGACTAGTAGCCACTGATAGCCTTATCTTCCCGTTTTTATCTTGACAGCCAGTTATGAGAGTTTAGTCTCACAATCAAGGAATCTGTGAAGAAAGATTTATAGGATTCTTATCTTGTGCACACGTCTTCCTGGAATAAATAGCCTCATAAACACTAATATGGTAATCATCTAAAGTATATTATGGTGAAAGGAATTCAGAATTCATTACAAGCTAACAGTGGCTCCTGAACTAACTGGGATAATGAGAACATTGATGGAGACCAAAACATCTTGCAAGTATTGGTGAGTAGATCAAACCTAAGGAAATCTCAAAGCATGTAAACAACCCTGTGTGCGAATCCTCCCTCATGCGCCTCCAAAAAATGTATTCTGAAGAAACAGTAGAAAGGTACAACCACTTTGAATGGTTTCACATACTTAAAAAGCCAAGAGAAAAGTTTGGAAGAGAACACCTATAAAATGGAACAGAGAAAGCAAATACATTTGCCTTTTAAACTTCACTTCACTTGCTCTCACACTTAAATAATGGATTGGGTATCAAAGAGGGGAACAACCATAATTTGTTTATGTAGCCCACAGTACCCTCTAGTGGAGGAAGTGGAAAACTCATACGTTTGTCTAAGCCTGCCAGAAAATGCAGCCTAACGCTTGTAGCATGGTGCCTTTATGCACGCCAGGGAGACAGGACTGACTACATGCAAAACAATGCCGAGACTTTTGAAAGTATGTTGCATCCCAACAGGATGACAAATTGCATTTCCAGGAACGATGAAATACTCTTTTAGCCTAAAAGAGGAGTGGGAAACTTGTTGCTCTGTAGGTGATGATAGACTCAAACTGTCATCAGCCCCAGCCAGTACAGCCAATAGTCAGAGATTATGGGAATTTAGTCTGGAGAGACACAGACTAAGCTCCCACTCCTGGCCTAAAAATTACACGGGTTAACTAAATGAATAAACGTTCTGATCCATTCTTCAAATATGTTAATAACTGGTCTTTGTTCAGAGTATTAATATACTTTCTGAAGTTATAAAAATCTCTTATTTAACTGTGACATTGTATTTTATCCCATCATGAGTGTCCCCTGTGGCAAGCTCAGAGAATCATGCTAAAAACATTGTAGAGGCAATTGTCAATGAAATTATGAACAACCCCAAAGTTGCTAATTAATGAGTAAGTCAACATATTGGAAAAAAATAAAGTAAAAGCAGGTATGTCCATATTACATCCTATACATTATATCAGGCTTCCCTAACCTGGTGCCATCCAGATGTCTTGAACTACAGTTGCCATCATCCCCAGCAAGCATGGCAATGGATTTATTAATCTTTATATACCAGCTTATCTGCTAAAAAGACATCAACGATACAAAGAATTAAAAGAATAAAACCTTAACACAATAAAAACAAGAACATTAAAAACAGTAAAAATATTAAAATGTATTAAAATGTTAAATTGAAAAGGTGCACATTCACATCCCTCCTAAATTCCAAGGAAGTGGGGGGCCTATCATAGTTTATAAGAAAGTGCATTTCATATTTTGGAGGCAACAGAGGAGAAAACCCTTTCACTCATGCCTGAGAAACAGTTCTCCGCAGAAAATGATGCCCTCAAAAGGGCATCTCCTGCAGATCTCAATAACTAGGTAGGTTTATAGCAAATCAGAAAATCTGAGAGACAGTGTGGTGTAGTGGATAGAGTGTTGGTCTGGAACTCAGGAAACCTGGGTTCTAGTCCCCACTTGGCCATGAAGCTTACTGAGTGACTTTGGGCAAGTCACTGACTTTCAGCCTAACCTACCTCACAGGGTTGTTGTTATGAGCATAAAATGGCGAGGAAGAGGACTATGTCAGCCACCAAGGGTTTCTTGCAAGACGAAAAAAGGCAGGATATAAATATAATAAATAATAAACCTTAAAGCGTACTTAGAAGTACATCCTACAGAACTCTGTGAGTTTTTATTACAAGAAGTTAAAGAACTGTTGTCAGTAGGCAGTGGGGAAATTAGGTTTCAAGCACCCAAGGCATGCTAGAAAACTTGTTTGACCATCTCTAAGCATGAAAACTTTTGTCACCTGTGGGACAATAGTAGTTGCTAATCCATAAGTCTACTCTCTTCGTTATAATTTATTCATTTAAAAATATCTCTATACTGTCTGTCATGTATAATATATCCAGGTAGCATGCAATAATAAAAATATAAACATATATTAAACTAAAGCAGTCTGCTGCAAAATATAATCAGCAGCTGTCAATTAAAAATCAAAAGACATTAGTCATGAGTCAATAAATACAGAGGCAAATAAAAATGTTTTCAACTTGCGCCTGAACTGCAGAAGAGTTGGTGGTGTTTTATTTCTGGGGGGAGGGTATTCCTGAGAGTGGGTGCCACCTCAGAAAAGGCCATCTTCCTATTTGTTCCCAGATGGATATCTTCAGGAAGGGGTATAACCAGGAGGGCCTCTGAAGATGATAACAGTGCTCAGGAGTCAGGTCATATACCTGGTGTTACCTCTTCTCTTCTTTCAAAATCCTCCTAAAAACCCACTTTTTGTGTGTGGCCATTATCACGTTGTTGTTTTTCCTAATAAGGAAAGACTGCTATTATTTAGAAAACACATTATAAAGCCCCATGTAATTGTACAATTCTGCTATACCACACCACCATCTAGTGGTTGAATAATGAAAGGCAGAGGCAGAAAACCCTGGTGGGGTGGGGGGGAGCGTGTGTAAAGCTGATCTTAATTCCACAAAGAATCTGGAAGTGGAAGCCTTGGTAAAGTTGCAGGATAACAGCATAATGTAGAAATGCCCTCTCTTTCTGTTTTGAGGGTGCCTGCCTGTAAAAATTATTTATTTAATTGAGGTATTTTTATGCTCCTCCTCAGTTAAAAAGCCTCCCAGAGCAACCTACATATCATCAATTAAACAGCCAGTCCCTGCCCGCAGGATAACAATCTACAAAGGTATGACAGACAAGGAAAAAGGAATGGGAAGGGAAGAGGGGAAATAATATCTTTGAGCAGGGCTGGAGGAATGGGCCTGCTCTCCCTCTCATCTCCCTCAGCTTGCTGGAATAGCTGCTGGTGGTAAGAGTTGGAGGAGGAGGAGGAGGAGGAGGAACCCTCCATAATCAAAGGTTGTTCCATTATTGTTGGTTGATTGGTTTTAATGAAAGGTGTGTTGTCTTGCATAAATTTAGCTTTCACCTTCCTGCTTTTATGAGCTATTGTGGAATTAGTAAAAGCAGAGAGAGGGAAAGGGGGAGAGAGGGGGGGAGGGCAGCTGGAAGATTGGAAAACAGACCCCACAAGGGTAGTAGACATGTGTTCCAGCATTCATAGCATTAGGGAATTGGTGTGTTTATCAAGAGACCACCCACCATCTTCAAATCCTAGCACTTAAAAAATTACACCACTGACGAGCAAGAGTGTTTGTATTTAAAAGTGCCTTTCAAAGCCAAATTTAGTTCAGAAAACATGTAACTAGACAATAAATTACATGAGATGTCTGCAACGATCTTATCAGTCAGGGATCTTTCAAGGTCTCCAAAGTTTTCTCTAGTTTCTGTCCACTGCAGCCTCCTGAGAGCTGCTGATCTGCACAAATCAAATATGGGCAAAGACAAGACCTCTAAGTCTGCAATCCTGTGCACATTTACTTAGGAGTAAGCCCCACTGAACAGCGTGGGGTTTAACTTCAGAGTAGGCATACAACCCTATGCATGTCTATGCAGAAGTAAGCCTCAGTGAATTCAATGGGGCTTACTCTCAAGTTTGTATAGGATTGCAGCCTTAAACTTTTGGAGGGATTACCCTCCCGTTCCCCCATGAGAGAGCTCACCCCACCAGCAGGGTTTCCTGAATATGTTGCATTTTCAGAGAGCTAGAGGGGCCAGTGCAGTTGATCCAGGGTAAATCTGGCTCCGGCACTGTCTTTACTCTGGGTACATTTCCCTTAAAGTAGGGCCATATGGAAAGGAAGACAGGCCTCCTGTATCTTTAACAGTTGCATAGAAAAGGGAATTTCAGCAAGTGTCATTTGTATGCATGCAGCACCTGGTGAAATTCCCTTATCATCACAACAGTTAAAGATTCAGGAGCACTGTCCTCCTTTCCATACGGTCATCCTAGGTAACCTGAACACCAATAATTTGTTATTTCACATGTACGGTTGTCTTATTATAGAGAACTATGTCTATTCATAAAGTAAGAGCAGCATATTACTAGCCAAATAGCAAGCTTTCTTGGGTCCATGGGTGTAACATTTTGAAACACTGCCATCTTCGGACAGCATGGTTGTACAACAGGTAAGATTAAGGGAAGAGACAACTCAGAAGCAAGCTGAGAGCTCATATTAGTTTACATAAAGTCACGTCTACACAAATGTGATATAACTTACCCAAACCATGTCAATATCCAAGAGCGGCCATGCACTTTTTCTGAGCTCATGCTTTAAAGAGCATGATTAGTCGCCATGTATTATGCAGATGAGGAAACTGAATATTCACCCTGCGACTATTTTTCTAAGAGGTTGGACGGTGGGGGAGGGATTTTTCGTACACACCCTACTATTTTCATCAAGACAAGACATTGAAATTTTCAAAAGCATTGTATTGTGAAATCCTCACATGTTGGTAAAGAAAATACACTTCAATATTTAGGGATGAATCCAGGATCTGCCTTCCGCAAGAGTAAAGACTTCACTCGTGAAAGGTCCCTATGCCTGGTTTTGGGGGGACCCCCTTTCCCCACACACCATAGGTCACCCCATTCAGCAGGGCCATCTGATCTTTTGTGCAGCATTTTCAGGAGCTAAAGGGGCAACTGTGGAAAAGAGGGGACAGGTATGTCCATACCGCTAGTGAAATCTGGATCCAACCCACACCCTTTAAATGTTATGTTTCTTAGAAGCAAACCTCTCATCAGAAACCATGATTTGTTTTATGGTAGGTGTTGTTATTATGATGCCCAGCAACAGGCAATGTTTCTGGGAAGTGATTGAACTCTGTTTAAAATATCTAAAGGCTGAAACTTAAATTTCAGGCTTTCCAATCCTAAAACATTTGTTTTGCCATTTAATGCTTTTAGGATGCAATCCTATGCATGTTTACATAGAAAAAGTCCTACAGCTCCCATCATACCCCAGGCAGAATGGCTGGGCATGCTGCGAATTGTAGGACTTTTTTCTATATAAACACGCAGAGGATTGTGCTCTTAATGCCGCTTCCACATTTTTAAAAAGGGTGTTATCTCATGCAAGGCTATGGAGGCAAAGGTATTAATCTCATTTTTTCATAAAGCCTGGTATAACTCTGGTAGGGTGACCATATGAAAAGGAGGACAGGGCTCCTGTATCTTTAACGGTTGTATTGCGAAGGGAATTTCAGCAGGTATCATTTGTATGCATGCAGCACCTGGTGAAATTCCCTCTTCATCACAGCAGTTAAAGCTGCAGGAGCCCTGCCCTCTTTTGTATCTGGTCACTCCAGTATAGCTAAGTTTCTTAGCCATTCTGAACTACCTGCATTTCGAATCAAGCTCATAGTCTTCTATCTACTGAATTCAAGGATCCTTTGTCTCCAACAAGCCAGAACAACAGGAAGAAGGGGGAAAGCAATCACAAAAGAAAATTGGGGGGGGGGGGTAATGAAGTTAGGGAAGGAATGAGCTGAAGGTAAAGGCATGAAGGTGTCACCTTTTATATTGATCAGAGATGGAGCCAGACATTGTTATCTACCATTTGTAACCCTCCTGCATTTTCTCATCACCTTCCTTTTTTTTCCTTACCAGTTAAGAAGGAAAAGACAGAATGGGTCATAGATTGGTAGTAGTAAGAGTCCTCTGTCTGGAAGCACACATTCCAACATATTCTTCAAAACAATCCAATAATGTTATTTTTTCCATGCCTGCCATGACACCTGTTGTTGAGCCTTTTGGTATCTTATTTGGTATATGTTTTCCCTCATCAGGTCCATATCATTAACCTAGTTGACAAGGTCTCAACATTGACTGTCACTTGCTTCTGAAAAGTTCCAAACAACTTGTGAAGAGCTGGATTTTTCCATTGTTGTCATCCTTTTTTTCTTTTTTTGGTCCATCATGGCTGCTCTGATGTTTGCTGAATTTGGTGGTTCTTTCAGCCTAGGAGGGCCAGATTGATATCTGGAATCTTCTCTTTAACAGGGGACAAGTTGACAAGTGCAGTTTAGTCAAAGTGCTCCATTTGCTGCTCTGTATGCTAGCTTCGAGCACTTTTAGGCTGTTAGGGACACTGCGAGTGATTGATATTTTTGACTGAATTCTGCAAGAATGCTTCCTCCAAGAATTCTACTTTGGGAGGTTACCAATGGCAGCAGCAAAGTCCATATGTAGTCAATGTCTTTCTCCTTCCCTTTGCAGGAATCCTTAGCTCACAACTAGTAAAGGGACCCGGATGGATTAACTGCCCCAATAATAGCCAGAAAGTGAAATCCAAGGCATGCATTATACTTGTTTCAAGCAAGTGAGAAATGAACTAGGGAAAGCACTTTGTGGTAGATAAGTAATCTCTCCATGTTCTCTGTCACTTCTGTGCCCTCATCTAGGGATTCTTGCACCCTCCCCACATTAGAAAAAAAAACCCCTCTGTTGAAGCTCAGCCAGAGCAGATCAGAGTGATAAATTTCCCAGACAGCTGAAATGTCTGGGGTATTAAGACTCTTCCCTTTGAAAAGAGGCTAGGATTACTAAGTAGTGCATATTTAAATGGATTTGAAATTTCATGTGCTGGGATTCTTTTTCTTTCTTTTTTTAGTTAAAATGCCCCTTTTAGAACTTTAGAATAGCCTTTCAAATAGTTTTCTCACTTTCTCAAACTCTCCAGAGTCATTAATTATACTGCTTTGAGGATCAGTCCAGGGGCATAGCCCCAAAGTTCTTTTCCTATAGGCACACAAATCTCATTGGAAATCTTACATGCTGTATATAAATTTGCTTCTGGCAAATTTATATACAGCATGGAGATTTCCTTGGTTGGCGTGCTTCACCTGGAGATGATCGCTGCTGGTTATTTTGTCTAGCCTTCCTAGCTGAAAAGGATTCCGAGAATTCCCCTATGGGAAATGCCAGGTCCTGATTGAACAAAATTTGGCATATGTTTCACCCCTTGCACTGAGATTTCTCATTAAAGGTATTGATTGGCACCAAGAGCTGACTCTTTACATTTGACTATTTGTCCCTAAAGAACAATTAGTAGCTGGAGCAAAAGGGCAAGCTCCATCCTTTAAAGATGCAAAATATTCTTTCCTGTCCACGCCTTCTCCTGAACTCCTGAGAACCGATGTAAGCTAATGGGGCGTACATTAACAATAATTTTTTTGCAGGCAGTGAGAATGTGGTTTGACATCACAGCAGTGGTGACAAAGAGTAATTGCCAATGTCAAATGATTACTCTCCATTACAGCAAACCAGTTGATTGCAAAGTTTTCAAAGTATCCCTAACATCAGAAAGTACCGTTCAATAAGAAGACCATTGCAACTCCTCTTATATTTATAGTTCCTCATATCAGTATTGACTGAAAATTTGATGGATCTTGATTGAAAGTGTTTTGTCATCATACTGAATTCATTTCAATGTTCATGAGTTTCAGTTATTTATATTCTTATTTTAAATTTAAAAGTTAGGAAAAGATGGACGTAGACACACTAAGATATGTGGATCCTGTGAAATTGAGCATTTTCAGCAAACCCAACCAGTTTTCATAATAGTTCTATGTTAGTTATATCATAATAGTCATAATCAGTTATCACAGATATCAGCATTTCAGGGAACTCCTACAACTTTTCTAAAATATCAGCAAATAATGAAGTATGTGAAACCATCCCCCCATTTCTCATGGAACAGTGTGTGTAGCAATATTGACTTCAGAGCTAACTGCAGGTTTGTGGGCATTGTGATTCAGCTAATCTTCAGCAGGTTTGCCCTCAGGAAATTTTGGCTTACATCTTTCTAATATGAATCATTTGACACATAAGGGTAATATGTGGAAGTTTATAAAGGGGTGAATTTCAAGCAGGAGGTGGAATGTGGGAGGCTTCAAAACATCAGCTACATAAAAGAAATAAGGATTAGCCTCAGCTATTTTGGCACTCAGTGCAAAATAGTACTGCCCACCCATCTTTAAAATTACACATAATACAACATACCTATGAACAAAAGGAACGTAGGAGTTTGTACTTCCTTAGTTTACTTTCAACTCCCATTGTGAGGGACAGTGTCCAGGAATGGGACTATTCATCTCATGCAGTGGACCAAAAGTCCACATTGCATTTTCATTGGATTTTTCACCAGGCCCCAAAAGTGTTAGTACTACCTTAGAAAATCCTATAGCAGGCTCATCTCCTTCTGAGATTTTGCTGCCTGCGGTAAAGGGCGGGATCCCGCTCACTCCATCAGTGTTCTATGTATAGAAATTAACTGCATGGCAGTTGAATTTTGCTTTCATGTTGGTGATGGTATCCAGTCCTCCACTTTACCTGAGGGAAGCAGCTAGCTGTGAGATTATAGATGTCCCAACATATCTGGAGAGCACCAGGTTGGGAAGGCTTGTTTTGAGGGTGCAGGACAAGCCATGAGGTTCATACCACTCTGTTCAACAGAAGAGAATGGCTGGGGGGACTGCCATCACTGCCCTCCAGAATATGCTGCCTGAGGCAGTTGCCTCACTCTCTTTAATGGGAGGACCAGTCCTGCTACACACAGCCACAATACACACATATATCCTTTGGTTTCCTCACAACTTGTAGCTGCTTGGCAAATAACATGCCAGATGTCTACAAACCCCAAGAGCCTTTGCACTTGTACCTCAGAAATCCCTGGCAATCGCACAATCCAGTAAAAAAAACACCTTTCAATATAATTCACATGGGGTGCCTAATAGTTTGTCTGGCCCTGAAAACAACAAACACGCACTTATACCACTTGTATTAGTTTTTCCATGACCATCAGTTGTGAAGGAGGAAAATTAATGAAACTAACAGTTTATGAAACAGTAAGAGTAAGGGACCATGTCCTTGAATGAGAAAAACACCCAATTGGTGCATCTCAGGGTCAACTCAGACAACCAAATCTGCATGCAAATAATAACAATGGATGTTGAATGTGAAACTAAGTATATACGTAAGACAGGGATGGGGAGCTGTGGCCTACGGGCTACACCAGCCCATCCAGCCTGTGGGACTTTGGTGAAACTCTTCCCCCTCCCCAAAGCTCTTTTCCCTCAGAAGGGAGAGAGACTGGGAGAGTGACTGAGCCGTCGCTCAGTCGCTTCACTGCTCCTTTGCCTTCCCTACATGGAGAGGCGACAGAGGAGCAAAGCTGGATGCAGGGCAGGCAGAGGCAAAGGGTCCCTCTATACGATGTCGCTTTGGTGCCTGTTTCTCCAAATATGCGCTTTTTCCTATATTCAAATTTACGTCTGATAGCGACAGACGAGAGCTGTGAAGGCGCATTACGGGCTCCATATACTGCGCCTTACAATTGTTTATATGCGTAGATTCACATCATAGTTGGAGCACAGATCGAGCCTTGAATGAGGAAAAGTTGAGGAAAGTACCGCCCTAGTGGCTTTTGATACCACCCACCTGCATTTCCCACCGTTTGTTACCCCTGCCCACCGGGAAAAACTGGTAAAGCAAGTTCCATTGCAGTCTCTTCCTGTCAGATAGAAAGATTGCTCGTCTTTCAGATGTTAATCTGTTGCAAATCAGGTCTCCTTGGAAACATCCTGTGGGGTTGATTTTGTATTAAACTGCTTCGCCTAAGAAGATTTCAGGCAGTAAAAAGAACTAGAACACGAAATTCACTAGCACCAGAAAATGTGAACCACAGAGTTCAATGAGGCTTGAATTAGGGACAAAATGAGAGCACGTCCTGTGCCACGCTTCCTGGGGAGCATGTCCCCCCACCTGTTCAATGTGCCTTACTCCCGAGTAACAGCATGCAAGATGGCCGCTCAATGCCAGGAACTCTCTTGCATGGAGAGAAGTTCCCCTGCCTTTTTCCAGCCAGGATCCCAGCAAGAAAGAGAGAGAAGGGAGAGGGGGGAGGGAACTGGAGTAGATATGAAGCCTTAGCAGACCTCAAATACTCAAAATAAACAGCGCACATCCTTTTTCCAACCCCCTTCCTCTAGCAATGAGGGGCAGTCATTCACTCTTGACATCACCACCAGCCCTGCCTTCCAAACTATGCCCACTATTAGCATTAATCCCGATGGATTGGTTACATTAAGATAATGCGCTCGAACTGCAGAGAAAAAATTAAAGTCGCGGTAAATCGACACTTTGAAAATGCGCATAATCGGAGCCTTTAAATCAGCTGTACGTCTGATTTGTGCCCCACTCGTCTCTCGCAAATGCCGCTTGGGCAAATAAGCTGTCTAGAGGTACCCAAAGTGATGCTACTGTACACACAGCTGGTGCTTCAAGGCACTGATTGAGCCTGCTTTGCTCCTTCCTCATGTTCCCCATGAAGGGAATGTGAAGGAGGAGCCAAGCCAGGACTCTGGTGGGCTTCCTTCTGTGTGGACTTTCCCTAGCCAGAAGCTCCTCAAATGAGATACCAGATGGAAGTTGGGGCTTTGCACTGGAGACAGATGGCTCCGATGTCAGTGGAGTGGTGAATCCACTCCATGTTTCACTCAGAACCAGTCAAAACACTTCACTTCACACCTGGGATCACTCCTTAACTGAGATGAGATTAGATAGATAGATAGATAGATAGATAGATAGATAGATAGATAGATAGATAGATAGAGATAGATAATATTTTTATTATTTTCCACATATAAGACAACTCAAACATAAAAATAATATATAACATAATCTTGACAACCCCCCAGTGCTCCCCTAACCCATTAAGACCTTCTTTTATTCTATTATATTATACATTCTTCCAAAATTGTAAAGAATCTTTTAGCTCCTTAACTGGTTCTGAGACCTGGAGCAGATTCACTGCCTTATTGATACTGGAAGCCACTTGGATACCTCCTTTAGAGTTGGATCCAGACTAAGGGTGCAATTCAAGGCACACTTAATTTGGAGTAAGTCCTATTGAACTCAGTTAAGTGTATTTCTGAGTTTACATGTTTAGGACTGCACTGAAACCTTTTGGAATTCTGTCTCATTGAAACCAATGAGACAGGTTAAACATGACTTAAGTCCCATTAATTTCAATGAGAATGAAGGGAGGGGTCATAGCTCAGTGGTAGAGCATGCAAACAGTAAGCCCCAGGTTAAGTACCCAGCATCTCTGGGTAGAGTTGGTGAAATTTCTGCCTAAAACCCCAGAGAGGAGCTGCTGGTCAGTGTTGACAATACTGGGCTATATGGACCAACTCAGTATAAGGCATCTTCCTAACTTAGCCTGGATCCAACCCAGTGAAAATTAGTGTTAACCACTTTCAAAGGAAGATAGGTATAGACTTTTTTTTGTCCTTGTACTGCAAATATTAAGCAAATCTCTGGTAGTTCATTTATAATAAGTTCAGTGCAGGCAAAGTGAAAGGGATGTCCAGATGGGGAAGATTGGTGGTGTCATGGGGATTCTTCTGTAAACTCCTTTGCTTATATTGGAACACACTGCTATTGTATAAACAGGACAAATCTCTTAATCATTTTCCTTTAAGCAAAAGTTAGACAAATATTTGTGAAGCATGACACTGGTCTTCGGAGCTGCTTGGTGTCAGCTTATTAAGACAGAACAACAGTCTTGGACATGACAATGAGATGTCTTTGTAATACCCAGGCTTGCTGTAAGGAAGAGAGAAAGCCAGAATCAGAGTAACGCAGGATTTAAATAACTATTTAATTCCCCGCAGCTATATTCTGTATGTAGACATTGTACATGCAGGAGTACAGTGTGTGTGTGTGTGTGTGTGTGTGTGTGTGTGTGTGTATCCTCCCTACATATAGAAACCTAGCATAGAAAAAGGAATGCTATCTTCAAACACAATCCACAGAATTCATATTAGTCCCATTCCAAGAGAGGGGAAATCCTTCTGCTGTAGACATCCCAGGTTCAGCTCTTGGCATTTCAATGTATGGCTGGAAAGAATCCTGGGGCCTGTCTTCATGGTGCCACTTAGCTACTCCTTCCCCTGAAACTCCACAGTATCGCTGCTGCGGGGTGGAGGTGGGAAATCCTCAGGTCAGGAGGGAGCGGTTATCCAGGTAATGGAGCCCATCCCCCACCCTCTTCCTGGGTTCCGGTGGCCAATCACCAGTCACCATCCACCCGGAACGTCCCCGGATTGACACTGGAGCGAGGTCACGTGGCGGAAGGGCCATGGTGACCTCACTTCCAAGGGAAAAGTCAGGGTGAGTCCCTGACAATTTTATGCCGCAGCTTCAGGGAAAAGCCCTGCGGTGGCTGCGAGTCAGCGACTGTGTCGCATAACTGATGCAGCGCCACCGCGCAGCTACCACAGGGCAAAGAAGACATTTAGACAACCCCATGCCTGAACTGCTGTAGCAGGGGTGGAGAGTGCATGGTGCTCCAGATGTTGCTGGACTCTCCTTCACTGGCTCTCCTTCACTGGAGGCATTTAAGCAGAGGGTGAACAGTCATCTGTCAGGGATGCTATGGTTGGATCCCATAGTGTAGATCTGGCAATGAGCAGAGAGTTGTTCTAGATGATCCTCAGGGTCCTTTCCAAATCTTTAATTCTATGATTCTAGGAATCTTCAATTCTATGATTCTATCCAAAACAGTGGTTTGAGAAGAGTGACAAAACCACCAAGCTAAGTATCAGGACCAGCCATACCTTTAGACCAAGTGAGGTGGACACCCAGGCAGCAGATGCTGGTGGACGGAAGCAGCAGCTAGGTATTGGAGGACAGAGCCATGTGTGCCATGCCACCTGCCCTGTACCTCCCCTGATAGCTCGCTGACCCCATGTGTGCATGAAAGATGCTGTTCCATCACCAGAGTGGAAGGAAGAGTCAGCTGCCAACCAGGTCAGCTTCTTTAGGCAGAATGGTAGGTGGGGGTGCCATCTTGTCCTTTGCCTCAGGCAGCAGAATATTTTGGGCAAACTCTGCTAAGAATCTTTTCACACAGCATCCCAAACCCTCCTGTGCCTCCCCCCCCCCCAACCTGTCCCTGGAACAGGGAAAGTACTACAAGAACCCTGCAGCTGGCATAGTTTATTTCCCTCCAGTTGGAATCAAATGACAGAGAGGCAAGTACTAGTTTGGGATTGAATAAGGTAGTTCCTCTGCCTTTCGATCCCTCACCATCTTTCCCCATCAGTATAATGGTTCTCCTTTAAAATTGATTACTATAATCCCTCCTTTTAAAGGAAGATTATTGCTGCACCTGCAGAGCTGAATTCAAGACTTTCACTGTTCATTTCGACACTTCTCTATTAATAATAACTACCTCTGAGAAAAGTACAGACGTCCAGCCATCGGGGGGGGGGGGGGAGAGAGAGAGAGAGAGAGAGAGAGAGAGAGAGAGAGAGAGAGAGAGAGAGGAAAAATGTAGGCAGGCAATAAAGTCATTACTGTCATTACTCACTTACGATTCACATGTCAAACACTGTAGTGGTGATGGGAAGAAAATAGCAACAAATGAATCCAGACTGTTAACAAGAATTATCGAAGAAAATAAAAAAGAGGAAAGACACAGTAATTAACCAAGTGAATCTGTCAGTCATAAATAGAAGCCTGAATTATGATTCCTTCTGATTGCCAACTTTGCAGAAAACCTGATCACTTGGGAAAATGCGGGAAATCTGATCATTTGGGAAAATTATATTTCATTTACTGGATATATACAAGAGCCACACCTAGAAGTCATTTCACAACCTTGGGAAAATATTCCAGTGGGGTTCTAGTACTGTGCTTAAAGAGGGGCGCACAACCTTTTTAGCTCTGAGGGCTGCACTGAGCTGCACCAGGGAGCAAGGGGGCCACACATGCATGCACTCACACACACACACACACAAGCATGGCTAGTGCTAGCGATTGATTGATTGATTGATTGATTGATTGATTGAAACCTTTATTACAGTCAATAGACCAAAGGTACAAAACATTAAACATTAAAACATTAAAAACACACATTGTCATTGATTTAATACAATAGTTAATATTAAAATTTTAAATACTAGGGTTATTCAGTCAATAAAATCCTTGACTGAAGGGTTGACATTGTCCAATTTAAAACTTTGCTACTTGTACAGTTATAGTCTTATCCGAGCCCTGCAAGAGCAAGACAGTTAATTGATTTATGGATCTACCTGGAAAGGTTTGGGTAATGGGCCAAATTAAATCTGCTCGAGCCTGTTTGTAAAAGTTACAAGAGAGTAGAACAGGTGATACTGATTCTACCTCTATACCATTACAAGGGCAACATCTGGTATTACTAGGGTGACCAGATAAAATCCAGGTCAGAGCTCATGTAACTTTAGCAGTTGTTAGAGAAAAGGGAATTTCAGCCAGTGTCATTTGTATGCAATTAGTTCCTGGTGAAATTCCCTCTTCATCACAACAGTTAAAGGTGCGTGCACTATACTAGAGTGACCATATACAAAAGAAGGCTGACCCTATGAAAAGGAGGACAGGGCTTATGTAACTTTAACAGTTGTAGAGAAGAGGGAATTTCAGCCAGTGTCATTTGTAGGCAATTAGTCCCTGGTGAAATTCCCTCTTCATCACAACAGTTAAAGTTGCAGGCACTATACTAGAGTGACCATATACAAAAGAAGGCAGGGCTCCTGCAACTTTAACTGTTGTGATGAAGAGGGAATATCACCAGGAACTAATTGCATACAAATGACACTGGCTGAAATTCCCTTTTCTCTACAACTGTTAAAGTTACAGGAGCCCTGACCTGGATTTTTTTGTGAACCGCCCAGAGAGCTTCGGCTATGGGGCGGTATAAAAATACAATAATAAATAAATAAATAAATAAATAAATAAATAAATTTATCTGGTCAGCCTAGCTATTACACGGTATTTTCTTAAATCGGCCTTCAAGTAGTAGCAACACGTTAAACCTTGACAGCGTGAAAGCCCGTCTGTACTTGGGCACAGGTAACCATTTTAGATAAGGTGCTTCACGTCCATCATATTGAGCTGACAAACCCAGAGACTGTGGAGCACAAGGGCCCCTGGATGCCTCCACTAGTTCTTGCCCATCTATGTCCAATAGTCTCCGTTTAACTATTGCTCTAGTGTGGTCAAACCCCATCATGGATAGATAGGGAGCTGAAAGCCCTATGCATATAAGTTTATTCTTTAAAGCCTTTAACCAGGGGGAGGTGAAAGAATCACAAAGTGCTCTATGAGCTAAATGTTCGGCGGATAGTACTAATGAACTTCTCAACCAAAAGTGCACTGCATGAATCCATGCTAAGCACTTTAATGATTTGAGACCAGCTTCAAGATTTAACGAAGCTCCAGCAACGCATCCCGGGACTCCAAAAATTGACCTAAGAAAGGAATTTTGAATACATTCATACGAAGTCTTTAGCAATGGATACCATATTGGTGCTCCATACAAGATCTGCAGTACTAATATAGCTTTGTAGATTTGCGTAGTCACTGGGACATAATTCCTCCCTTTTGTAAAATGGAATCTGGCTACTGCTTTAATACTTTTGTCGGTTGCCAATTTTGTATGCCTCAAATGGTATTTCCAACTAAGATGTTCATCGATCCAAATTCCTAAGTATTTATAGGCAGTTGTTTGCTCAATTCTCTGTCCATCCAATGACCACACATATCTAACTTTCCTCTTTGAGAAGACCATCACTTTAGATTTATTTACATTAATAGTTAGGTTATTAATTTTACAGTAGTCAGTAAATCTCTTTAATAGTCTTCTAAGCCCCAACCTAATCTGGGATAATAGAATAACATCATCTGCATATAGTAAAATAGAAATTTTAGTCTGTCCAATCTTAGGGGAATGGGAATGCACCTCCTCGAGGTATTGGGGGAGATCAGCCAAATATAAATTAAAAAGCGTAGGGGCGAGTACACACCCCTCTCTGACCCTCCTTGAGACAGTGATCTCCTTGGTCAGATGTCCCTGTCTGCACTAGTACTAGCGAGAAAAAACTTCTTTTATCTCCTTAACAAAGATCGAAGATAAGGGAAGGGATTTCCTTGCTAGTGCTAGTTATGGAAAGTCAGGGACTTCTCTTGCCACTCGCAGCACTAGCAAGGGAATCCCTTCTTTATCTCTGATCTCTCATTCAAGAGGCAGCTGGACAGCTGTCCGTCAGGCATGCTTTAAGGTGGATTCCTGCATTGGGCAGGGGGTTGGACTCGATGGCCTTCTAGGCCCCTTCCAACTCTACTAGTCTATGATTCTATCAGAGAGCTATGCTTTCTTTCAGTCCATTCCCAGTTCCCTCCCTGCCCCCAGTTCCCCCTGGTTTCCTCACCCCCAACACACATTCCGCATTTTGCTGCCACTGGCCACACTCAGTCCTCACTAGGCTTTGCTTTCTTTTGGTTGCTCAGCCAGGGATCTTTTCCTGAAGATTCTTCTACTTCTGCAGACCTCCGTACAGTAGAGACTGGTGGCTCCGTTGTCAGTGGGGCAGTGAATCCACTCCGGGTTTCAGTCACAACCCGTCAGAACTCTAAAAGAGGCATCCAAGGTGCTTTGCATCCAAGGTGCTTTGCTTTGCACCTTGGATGGCTCATTTAGAGTTTTGTCTGATTCTGAATGAAACCTGGAGCAGATTCACCGCCCCAATGACATGGGAGCCACCGGCCCCTACTCCCCCCACCCCCAGCATGCTGGTACCTCCCCTCTTGTTCCTCAGTAGCTCCATTCTGGCTACAAAGCCATCCTAATTCAGCACCAGAACTTGCTATTAGTATATATGATGTCTAGCATTGCAATGGACCCAGAAATATATGCTTAGGGAACAGAATTGTGTACACATATCAGGGGAGTCAGCCCATTGAACACGGTGGGATTAAGTTTTAACTGAACAGGTATATGATGGCACTGTAAGAATTTAATGTATCTTTTTTCTAAATTCTATTGTCTTCATTTTTTGTTTAAAGAAAAAAATATTTTTAAAGAATACATTAGATCTTTTGGTGCATCAGGGAAACTAACAAACATGTGTGTTTTAGGGTGCACATGGAAACGTTTCACCTAACATTTGCTGAAATCCTCAACATTCTTCCTAATAAAATCTGGAAAATGTAATGGGGAAAGTGGTGGCTTGCTTCACAGATTGCTTATTGAAAGCAAAGTCTCCTTAGTCAGATTCAGAATTGGCTCACTATTAATGAGCTTTCTCCTTGAGCATTTGGGGTGCCTTGTTCTATTTTCTGACATTTCGTTCCTGGCTCATAAAATTGCTATATATGCTTTACCCATATTGTTCCCTGTGGGAACGATAGTTCCCAGCACTGGCCGTGGAAGAATGCTACCTGATCATTTAAACTAGGGATGTGCACTGACCCCCCCGGATCGGATCGGATCGCGGATCAGGATCGGACCTGGTGGACTGGATCGGATCAGAGGTTGGGTGGATCGGATCGGATTCCAATCCGAAAATCGGATGTCTGATTTTCGGATCGGACACCATTTTGAATGCATTTCCCCATAGCCTAGTATTGTGTTACAAAAACGCCTATAATGTTTTCATTTTTAAAGATAGAAGGATGAAACTTGGGCACTTTGTAGATGGATTAGGGGTAGTTATCTGTCAGAAATTTCAGAAAGTTAGGTCCAGGCATTTAGTGACTACAAATTTTTTAGATTAAAAGTTACAAAAGTTTTTTCCACAGAGGCTTGGGCTGTCAATTGCACCCTGCTCCCCCGCCTCCCCCTCCCTCTTTTATCTGTCAAAACTCCATGTTGTTGTAACTTTTAATCTAAAAAATTCATAGCCACCAAATGCCTGGACCTATCTTTCTGAAATTTCTGACAGATAACTACCCCTAACCCATCTACAAAGTGAGCAACTTTCAGACTTCTAACTTTTAAAATAAAGAAGTTATAGGCATTCCCTTCCTCATTTTTCAAAAATACCTTGCCACTACACACTTGAAGCTATGCTTCTGAAATTTCACACACATATCAAGCAAAGTGGTACCTGTAATGTGCCCAAGTTTTCTGTTTGTATCTTTAAAAATAAAAAACTTGAAGGCATAACTGTATTTACCCCACTACTACCCATTTTTCTAAAATTAATTGCCACACAAGGCAAGCACCTATGTTTCTGAAATTTCACACACATGAGTCCCAATACCATCTGCAATGTGGCAAAGTTTCATGTGTGGAACATTAAAAATGAAAAAGGTATAGGCATTTCTGGTTCTTTATTAAAAAATTAATTGCCACAAAATATCTGCACCAATCTTTCTGAAATTTCTCACAGATAACTATCCCTAACCCATCTACAAAGTGCCCAAGTTTCATCCTTCTATCTTTAAAAATGAAAAAGTTATAGGCATTTTTGTAACACAATACTAGGCTATGGGGAAATGCATTCAAAATGGCGTCGATCTGAAAATCGGACATCCGATTTTCAGATCGGAATTGGATCCGATCCAATCTGCCCAACATCCGATCCAATCTGATCCGGTCCACCAGGTCCAATCCCGATCCACGATCCGATCCGATCCGGGGGGTCAGTGCACATCCCTAATTTAAACTACAGCCTCCATCCAGGACATACCTAGAAACAAAATAAGGTTTTAGATCTGGATTGGAAACATCAAGAAACAACCAAAATAATTGACCCAAATAGAGAAAATATCCACCAAATTGAAGGCAGTTTGGTCAAGTTTGTTTTCAGTAAGAGCAAAAGGTTAACAGTAAGCAATTATGTGCCTGTGCCTACACATCTGCTGGCTTTGGCTTTGGGTGTCTGATCTCAGGCCCCATGTCAACACCAGGCATTATGGGGCATTTGCCAGGGTCTACATGCCCTAGTAGGGCCCACCAGCAACCAGCACCTACCACTACTTAGACCCCCAGGTGGTGATGCTGCCGCACCAGCTTCACCCTCCTTCTCATGCTGACAAACAGTCATGGCGTTCTAATGGCCTCTGTATCTTCTTTCCCACAATGCTGTAGGAGATTCTTATGGCAGCTGACAGACACTGATCATAGCTGAATAACTTTTCAGCTCCCAGTCCATTACAACTCCACCACCACCAAGTTAGATCGTGCTCACAGGCATGAGGAGGAGCATGAGGGATGGCTGGTGGCTGCAGCACTGTCGCTACCAGGGGGCAGGCAGTGGCTGCTGGGAGCCCCCCCCCAACCACCCCTAAGGGCAGCCTGTCCAGAGCTCCCAAAACCTGGGGCCTGGGTACGCCTAGTCTGCTACATGCTGATCTCACCTGTGAAGTATCTCACTTCGTATTCTGAGCTGGAGAAGAACTTTTAGGTAGGCTGACCATATGAAAAGGAGGACAGGGCTCATGTAACTTTAACAGTTGTAGAGAAAAAGGAATTTCAGCCAGAGTCATTTGTATGCAATTAGTTCCTGGTGAAATTCTCTCTTCATCACAACAGTTAAAGTTGCAGGCACTGTACTAGAGTGACCATATACAAAAGAAGGCAAGGCCCCTGCAACTTTAACTGTTGGGATGAAGAGGGAATTTCACCAGGAACTAATTGCATACAAATGACATTGGCTGAATTTCCCTTTTCTCTACATGAGCCCTATCCTCCTTTTCATATGGTCAGCCTACTTTTAGGAAACACTGTTCCTTTCACAATACAGCAGAATATTAGAAGCTGGGCAAGCTGGAATCTCCAACTTCAGCAAAAACCACTAGAGTAGGGCCCATCCTGAGTTTTAGGGACCGGATAGGAACATAGGAAGCTATCTTATACTGAGTCAGAACATTGGTCCATCTAGCCCAGTATTGTCAACAATGACTGGCAGCAGCTCTTCAGGGTTTCAGGGCGGGGTGGGGGGTTTCTTTTACTTGATCTACCTAGAAAAGTCAGGCATTGAACCTGGGACTTTCTGCATGCAAAGCATGTACTCCATCAGATCAGACTGAGCTATGGCCCCTCCCCATGGGCCATATTCGGAGCATGGGCACCGAATGCAGTGGCTGCCATTTGAGATGGAGCTTACACTTGGTCTTAGCTGGTGAACAACTCACCTAAAATTTTAAAAATCAGTAACTTCCCTCTATTTGCGACTGTTGCAGAAACCAAGAAGATGTTCCCACTACAGCTTCCACTGGATCAGGATTAAAGCAACAGCTAGTGCAGATTTTCATTGTGATGTATTGCCTCTTTAGTCATCTGGACAGTTTGAAAACCACAAAACAAGCAGAGATATAAAATGTTGTCGAACTTTCCATGGCCTCTTCTCTGTGATTATGTTAGCACATAATTAAAATGGATGGTAAAGCAAACATAGGGAACTTCTTGAAAAGGATGGAGATACACACATACACACACACACCTAGAGAGAATGAGTTGTTCAAAAGGAGAGAAGGCACTAACCATTGTCCAAATACTAAATTGCCATTTAACTAAAAACCCCTCTACAAGAATTCAGTTTGACGCCTGGTTCTCCGATTATGCGCATCTTCTCGGAAGTGCTTTATGGTAAATGACTGTACGTGGGAGGTAACTGAGCGCACAACTGGGCTGTCTCTACAAGAGAGGTTTAAAGCTCTTTCAAGGCGCTTTAAAAAAAATTACCTCTACAAGAACGGAGCGCAAATCGGGCGTTGAGGCGCGTTATCTCTCCGATTATGAGCATTATCGAATGCGCGTTAAATCGCGAGTTTTATTTTGCTCCGGCCGTTAAAGCGCATTTTGCCTATGTGAACAAGCGCTTATGCGCATTAACTACTTGGAAAGCGCATTTTGGACATCCGTTAATGCGCTTCGCCGCCTCTCGCCGCCTCTCGCCGCCTCTCGCCGCCTCTCGTGCAGAGGTATTAGGTGTAAATGCGCTTCAGCGATTATGCGCATAATCGCCTAACCGGGCGCAAAAGCGAATCCTTGTGGAGGGGACCCTGGTGGCCTTAGCGGTTGTTTGAAATGCGCTTTAGAAGTAGTTAATGCGGAGAATCGCTTGTTTACATAGTCAAAACGCGCTTCAACGGGTGCAGCAAAATAAACTCGCTATTTAACGGGCATTCGATAATGCGTATAATCGAATAGATAATGCGCCTCAACTCCTGATTTGCGCTCCGCTCATGTAGAGGTAAACATTTTAATGAGACTTGAAAGAGCTTTAAACCTCTCGTGTAGAGGCAGCCTGAGTGACAATACAGATGTAGGCAATCAGTGTTTTACAGTGCAATCTTTTATACACTCACCTGGGATTTACTTCTGACTGAACATATGTAGGGTTATGCTGTTAGACTGGCTGGTTTGCTCACTGATATAAAAATGTATGAAAATGTTATGCAAATCACTGTCCTCTTTTCTCCTGTTTTTGGTGAGGCATGTCCTACTTTCTGGCTATTCCTACGCAGCCAGTGCTAGGAAGTTGAAATGTTTCCCCACTGGTTTCTTAAGATTCCCATTTCTGATGTCAGATTTGTGTCCATTTACATAAAGAATGGCATCTTTGTCCTATTTGGAATGCAGAAGGGAATTGTTGGCAGATGATGGGATATATCACATTGGAAGATGAGTAGGTGATGAATCCTTGATGTTGTGGAGCCAAAACACCAAAACTATCAGCATATCTTAGCTCAAATCTCTTTCTGCCAGTAACTATGCCTCCGGAGAATATCTTTTAAAATAGGGTGGGGCATATACAATGTGAGGAAACCACCAAACAATCAGTGGTTAGGAACAGGCGAAGGGATTCCCAGAGGCCTAGAGGTTCTGCACCCCTGCCGTAGGGGCTTCAACCCCCCAATTACAACAGCTCTACATTAAGGAAAAAATCCACACCCTTACCAGGCTTTCTGCTTCTGGGGTCTTTTCTGCATTTACTACGGCTCCTTTAGATGGTGACTGACAGCGACCATGTAATTTGAAATTGAAAATTTCCCCTCTCGGCAAAATTCCAGAAAGTTCAATAAAACAGCACTATCTAATGGCTGTATTCTAGCGCAACACCGATTTTACACACTGAGGATATCCCACAATAATTTTAAACAGAGCGTTATCTCTGATCTTTTTTAAAGTGAGATTACCGGGGGAAGGCATGGGAGAAAGGACCTGCAAACTTCTCCATGAGTGGCCAATCATGAGTGTGCAATAAATTGTTAATGTAGAGAAGCTCCTATTCGTGGAGAGCACACAAATTCGTTGATTATGGATGCATAGAAGTATTCTAACTACAATGTTCTTTGCTTACAAATATTTACTTTATACATGGCCACTAGCTTAGAGTGACCAGATACAAAAGAGGGCAGTGCTCCTGCAGCTTTAACTGTTATGATGAAGAGGGAATTTTACCAGGTGCTGCAGGCATACAAATGACACCTGCTGAAATTCACTTTTCCATACAACTGTTAAAGATACGGGAGCCCTGTCCTCCTTTCCGTATGGTCACCCTAATTGATGACAAGGATCAAGGAGACTCTATGGATCAAAACAGGCATTACTTTAAATCTGTATCCAGCTGCCCAAAATCAGCTTTATAATCCCAGATCATCAGTGTGTAAGTGCACATATTCAACATGTTGTTGTTGTTGTTGTTGTTGTTGTTGTTGTTGTTGTTTAAAAAAAGACACACACACACACACACAAGCTTTTAAAGGGATATTTTGCAGGGCTGTTGCATACTGATGATTTGAGTTTGAGTGTCTGGAATTATAAGCAGAGCATTGGTGTGTTTGAAGTGGATATGAAGCCTTCTGCCCTACTCACTAATGCACCCAGAAAGGCCTCTTCCAGATCCATGTCTCTTATAACAACTCCTTCAGCCAAATGTATTTTTTTTTATTCTGCAGTAAACCACAAACCCACAAGGTGGCACTAGCTTTCTTCAGGTAAAAGCCCTGAGACCTATAATAACAGAACACAAGTTGCAGGGGACATTCTGAATGGAGGGACTATAAACAAACCACTCAGAGCAACGGACTATAAATCCTAGCCTAGTTTTAACATTTGTGTCCTCCGTCAGAGGCCAGTGCTGCAGCAACATAGTGGTTTCTTTACAGAGATGTACTTGGCATAGGGTAGGCTGACCATCTGAAAAGGAGGACAGGGCTCCTGTAACTTTAACAGTTGTAGAGAAAAGGGAATTTCAGCCAGTGTCATTTGTATGCAATTAGTTCTTGGTGAAATTCTCTCTTCATCACAACAGTTAAAGGTGCAGGCACTATACTAGAGTGACCATATACAAAAGAAGGCAGGGCCCCTGCAACTTTAACTGCTGTGATGAAGAGGGAATTTCACCAGGAACTAATTGCATACAAATGACACTGGCTGAAATTCCCTTTTCTCTACAACTGTTAAAGTTACATGAGTCCTGACCTGAATTTTATCTGGTCACCCTAACTTTGCATTAAGTATAAAACCTTGATGGTTTATGGGACCACAATTGAGTCACTAGCAGTCACCGCTTATTTAGCAAAGTGTTGTTATGTGGAACTGATTTGCACTGGCAACATGCACACCTAATCTGGCAGCTGGGAGGTGGGTTAAATATGTAATTGCAGTATGTCAGCGAATATGCCATTGTCCAGAATGATTCTGTAAGCTAACCAATTGCCTCTGTGGATAGGGAATGTATTTGCATGCATCAGCACAAGTTTTGGCAGATTCAAACGTTCATTCAGCCATTACAGTTCTATATCACCCAATAGCCAACGCTCTCTGGGCGGTTTACAAAAAATTAAAAACCTTAAAAATACAATATTGTAGATAATATTTAAAAAATTACACACAAACATATAAACACACCACACACACACACACAGAGAAACAATTTTAACAAATAAGAAATTGTAGGATCCAATTTTAAAAAAACAATGGCTGTTCTCCTGGTGGATTGAAATAATGACAGGAGATTGTACATTTTAGTCGGTGGTTACTGAGCCTTCAAAGCTCAAGAACGGGATAAGCCCCAAACCGAAATAAATAAAAATTCACAGCGTACCTCATTGAAACATTACCTTGTGCCTACAAGTTATGAGTTAAATAAAAAGGGTGTTGATATTACTCAGAGATATGTTAGTAAGGAATAATTTTAAAAACTGCCCACATCTTGGGTTGGATCCAAACTCACTCATACTAGAGCAATACACCCATATTAAAGTAGTAGACCTACTCTATGGTTAGTCATGACTAACCATAGCCGTTAGTCATGACTAACTCAAGCCCCATTAATTTAATGAGTCTCTTCTAAGGATGACTAAGGTCCTTTCCACACCATAGGGGTATAGAGGGCCCAGCGCGAGCAAACCCGGCTGTAGCCACTTCTGGGTTCGGTGCATGGTTTGAGTCGTCGGACGTCACGCCCGCCATTTTGTGTGTGTTTTTCTGTCAAGGAAGAGTGCTCCTGTGCTCCAGCGCAAAAGTAAGTTTTTTTAAAAAAAGTGCACAATCGCGCCCGCTCCCCCTGCCATCCTGGGGATGGTGATTTTGGTTCCCCCCTCTCCTGATGGCCTTGGAGCCACGTGGTGCAGCTCCGTGGTCATTGGTGCTGTTGTACTTACTCGTGCGTAAGCACAGCAGCACCAGGGTGGGCAGCCACATTTTCTGCAGTCCAGGGACTGCGAAAAAAAATGTGATTTTGCTGGTTCCAGGGAACCAGGAAAAATTCCGTGCCCACTTCCCCCCCCCCCCCCAAGTACTCCCTGTGCATCATGCGGACTCACAGGGAGCATCCGGGGTCTATCCCAGACATTTTGCTTGGTGTGGAAAGGGCCTAAGTCTGGATGCAACCTCTTATAAATAATCAGTGAGGCTATGCTACAATATGGTACGTTGTGAAGTAATGAGCAGTTTGCTATCCTCTGTGTAGCATTTCAGGGGCCTGAAAGAAATCTCAAGAAATCCTGTTGATGTCTCCAGGGAGGAGCTTATGATATCCCCTATGGCAGGAGTAAGCAAAAAGTAGATCTGAATCTATTGGTGGATCTCTAGGTGATTTGCAGGAGCTTGGCAAGGATTTATGACTCCCAATTCTTTAACAAGAGCAGCAGCAAAAAGGACCCCTTTTCCCCCCAACCCTAAATTATACTGCTGAAGTGAAGAAAGCTTATGGGAACCTAGGAATAGAGTTTTGTGTGGCAGGACTGTGAGCTCCATTTTATTCTGGTACTTAGAACAAATCCCTGGACTCAGAATTCTTTAATGTATGTCTTTTGCACCAGGCTCCAGTTGGTAGTGAAAACAAACAAAACCAAAGTAGATACTGCAATCCCACCCCTGCCTTATGGATCGTTTTGTTCTCAGATCTATTGCATCGGTGGCCATCAGTACTGGCTTTTGCCTTTAAAATGTGCTTTTAAGGGGTGAGTTAAAAGGCTTCAGATAGTTGTAGGTAGTGATGGGTTTTATTGGTGTTTTATTGGTATTTTAATGATGTATTGGTTTTATGTGCTTTTAATCAGTTTTGTATTTTATATTTAATGCTGTTCCCCGTCTCGATCCTTTGGGAGAGGCGGGTAATAAATAAATGTATTATTATTATTATTATTATTATTATTATTATTAACCTACCCTGAGTGAATAGGCAATTTACTCAGAAAGTAACGGGTTAGTCCCTGTAAGCTCAGATGAATTCTCCTTTAATACGAAAGCTCGTTCCTTTAAATGAGCTTTAGAGCATGCACAAAATCTAGCTGTACCTTGGGAGCTTTACATAGTGCAGCTTGATGTCACACATCACCACGTGACGTCATGCTCTTTTTGATTCATCGCTTTCATGTGGCCTGCCTGTGTGATGATGTTATATAATGTTTATTCCATGTCACCGATGGTGGGTATAAAGGTAGGCCTGCACAGTCCTCCTCCCTCCCAGAGTCAGAGCTGCAGCAGGGCTGATGACAACATTGAGGGAAGCAGTTTATGAGATTATTTCAAATTAATTTGGGGGGGGGGGTCTAGGTGGTAGGACTGAAAATTTTGGGGGTGGATCTATGTACTACTTTGCTGCGCATACTCCGAGACTTGCAATCAATTCCAAACTTAATAGCGAATTTGTACTACATTGATCAATGCTGGTCAAAACGGTGAGCATTACAAATGGACAGGTTCTGATCAATGAGCTAATTATGAAATTCAGCAGCATCACTAGTTGTACACGCAGCTCGGAGGGGGTGGAAATGGATTTTACTTAGCATCCCCAAAATGCCCAAGGGCAGGTTTATGCCTTGCAGCCACCACATGAAAGCCCCTTGATATCTCTCCACAAGACAGGTATTGCTGCATGAGGGGCTTTATGGGGCCTCCTCCACACGAGACGTTTAATGAGCCTTGAAGGCTCATTAAAAAATTTACCTCCACAAGCACGGAGCGCAAAACGGGCGTACAGGCGCGTTATCTCCCCGATAATGTGCATTTTCGAACGCGCGTTAAATAGCGACTTTTATTTTGCTCCGGCCGTTAAAGCGCATTTTCGCGGTGTGAACAAGCGATTACGCGCATTAACTGCTTGTAAAGCGCTTTTTGGACATGAATTAATGCGCTTCGCCGCCTCTCGCCGCCTCCGGTGCAGAGGGATTAGGAGTAAAAGCGCCTCCGCGATAATGCGCATAATCGCAGAACCGGGCGCAAAAGCGCATCCTTGTGGAGGGGGCCTGAGACCACAATCATCTTACCAGTCGCAGCTCATGGGGGGGGGGGGGAGAAAAATAAATGCTGCATGTGGAACTGATTTTCTCCCATCGTTGCTCCATGACAAGAGGACATCAGAATTCATTGCTCCTGAGAGAGATCTTTATATGTTCCTTCAAGAATAAATCTCCCTTGGCACCAGCTTCAGACACATCTTTCTCATGCTGTTTAGCGTTGCACATTTTCAGAAATCAACGTGATGTAATTTAAGAGGATGATGCAATTTGGCTTCTGTGCTTGAATGCTCCTGCTCCAGGATGCTGTGAACTGTACAAGGCGGGCCCTTCCACCCTCCTACACCAAATTTTCCATTTTTCTTTTCTGACATTGAACATTCTGTAACAACTTAGCATGCTCTGTCCTCATTGGCCTATTTTTGGGAGGGGTGTCCCTTAAGCTTTTTTAAAATAAGTCTTTTTGTACTTCTAAAGCAGGAGTGGGGGACCTCAGGCTTATGGGCAAAACTGGCCATCCTAGGGTCCCAGTCCACCTCCCCAAGTGGCCTTTCCCCCTTTCTCTGGCTCCAGGGCCAGCCCTTCCATGAAGCAGCACATCTGGTGGTAAAATTTGGGAAGAGCAGCAAGTCAGCCAGTGTACCCACAGGTGCACTCACCACTTCTTGGCCTCACTGGCCACCTGCACACGGCCGGCAAGACCAAGAAGTGGCTTCTGCTGCATGCCTCCCGGCCGGCTCCCACCCATCTGGACTGCTTAGGCTGACCATATGAAAAGGAGGACAGGGCTCATGTAACTTTAACAGTTGTAAAGAAAAGGGAATTTCAGCCAGTGTCATTTGTATGCAATTAGTTCCTGGTGAAATTCCCTCTTCATCACAACAGTTAAAGGTGCAGGGGCCCTGCCTTCCTTTGTATATGGCCACTCTAGTATAGTGCCTGCAACTTTAACTATTGTGATGAAGAGGGAATTTCACCAGGGATTAATTGCATACAAATGACACTGGCTGAAATTCCCTTTTCTCTACAACTGTTAAAGTTACAGGAGCCATGTCCTCCTTTTCATATGGTCAGCCTAGGACTGCTTGTGCAACCCACAGGCTGCACTCACCATCTTGGTCCCACCATCTTGTTCCAGCTGGATGCCCGTTCTAACAACTCTGGAGTTCCTGCAAACATGCTGATCTCTCTCTTATTTCTCAGTGGAGCCATTTTGGCTCCCTGGTGACTCTCAACCCCTGAGTTTGTCAATTAATGGCACCTTTCAAAATAAAATGTGGGGATTGTTACATTTGTACCCTTTGTGATTGTTACATTTATTGCCTTTGATGTGTACTGGAGGTGTTCATGGAGCCTATATATACATGTACCGTACAGTGGGAAGCTAGGACTTGGACCACAACCAATTATTCAGAGCTATATGGCCTTACTGGTACTTCAGCATCCCATTGATGCTTGTTGGAGTTGGGCCACATGGCTCTGAATACTGTTGGAAAGCCTTTGGACGACACACCTTCACTGGGCCTCCATTATTGAGTCTTCCTTCTCACCACTATTGTCACTGGCTGCTATTGCTCTATCTATTGCTATTGCTATCTATTGCTATCTATTGCTATTGCTATCTATTGCTATTGCTATTGCTTTATCATTGCTTCCACTTGCTCACTTTAATGTCAGAGCAAACAGGCAGTGGCATCTTCTCCTTCTCACCACCACCATGGTCTGTGTGAAAGGCAGATCAACAATCAGACTGTAATGGTGAAGAGGAGGAGCAACTTCAAAGGGCTCTTGTCTGTGGGCTCCTGCTGGGGTGTGGGCCCTTGGCAGATGTCCGACCGACCACACCTACTTTTGATGCCAGCACTGGGTGTGGTCAAAGCCAAAAGTGGGCCGGACATCTGTTTTTAATCCTTGCTCAATGCCACACACCCTTTTCACGATCTCTTTCTTCCTCCCTGCCCAGCAAGCTGCTGGGGGACGGAGAGATCACTGCTGCCAGATGTCTGAACTGATCATTTGCAGAGGGGCTTGTGAAATTAGGTCGAGGGCTGCTTGAAGCCCTTGGGCTGCAGATTGCCCAACCCTGCACTAGAGCTATGAAAAGGTTGGCTTTGGTAAAGGGGCAAAACTCTCTTCACATGTCCTCTGGCAAACATGGACTTGAAGTGGTTTTCCATCCGACTCAGCCATGGAGGAGATTTAATACAAATTAAAATGTGCAACTATAGACAGGCTATTTCTTTGGTTCCCTTTATGCTGAATTCCCATTCCTCCGGAGGCATACATTCTGCTGTGGGTAAAACACAGATTCCGCTATGAACACACTGAGACAATACCTCCTATTATAAAATGAAGGGATACAGTACAAGCATTACCAGGAGGTGGTCAGGCGGAAGGAGTAGAATTTCCCCCTGCCTGGCAAATGGTCTTCTGAAGTGGAAGAGATGTGCAAGCTTCTGCTATTAAATGTTTTAGGGCTAATGAAATCCAGCTGTTGTGGGCCTTCTTTCAGTTTAACGTTTCGCAGTGCATATTCTTTCAATCCCTGTGTTTTTGCTTTCTTTTAATTGTTTGAGCCTGAGATCATAAACGCCTCAGCATTTCAAAACTGAAGCCTCGCTCTTTGTAATTCGTTCTAATCAACTGCAGTACAAAAATGCCTGCTCCATAACACTTTGTGTTTCTTTTCCCTGTCCCCATCTGTCCCCGCCCCCTGCTCCCTAGACAACAGAAAATACTCCTGGCAGAAAATAAACATCTGGTTTGAATTCAGCATCAAACTGCAGTTCGTTAAAGTGGCAACTATCAACCTAACCTCAAATGGTTTATATTTGAGCATGATTTTTCACGGCAGCAAATGTTAAAAAATGAAGCACAAGTGTACATATAGGATTGAAGACACTTTTTGAAGGGTTGTTAGCTGCCTCCTTCTTCCCAGCATAACTTTGTCCCTGTTTCCTGGTCTGCACACACATGGCATTATTATTCACTGAAGGTTTCAATGTAACTAAATACACACTGGGCAGCAAACAGCAGAAAGAAGCAAACACTCATGTGAAATGCATCAGGGACATGAAATCTACATGGACTTGCGTAAAAGCAGACATTGTCACAAATCTTTCTACTGAGTTGTTTAGGCTGACCATCTGAAAAGGAGGACAGGGCTCATGTAACTTTAACAGTTGTAGAGAAAAAGGAATTTCAGCCAGTGTCATTTGTATGCAATTAGTTCCTGGTAAAATTCCCTTTTCATCACAACAGTTAAAGTCGCAGGGGCCTTGCCTTCTTCTGTATATGGTCACTCTAGTATAGTGCCTTCAACTTTAACTGTTGTGATGAAGAGGGAATTTCACCAGGGACTAATTGCATATAAATGACACTGGCTGAAATTCCCTTTTCTCTACAACTGTTAAAGTTACATGAGCCCTGTCCTCCTTTTCAGATGGTCAGCCTAGAGTTGTTCAAAAATACAACACTCCATCAACATGCACATAATCACGCAAAGGAATGGATGTAGATTTACCATCACAATCATGTTTGCAGAAATGAATATGGAGCACTCTCTCACAAAAACTAACTACTGTTAAAGGTGCAGAAGTGATTGAAGTCCTAGAGAATTTTCACATGGGTACTCGTACTTTATTTTCATTCTAAGAACATAAGAAAAGCTATGCTGGGGCAGGCCAAAGTTTCATCTACTCCAGAATTTTGTTCACACAGTGGCCAACCAGCTGTCAACCAGGAATTCACAAGCAGGAGATGAGCACAACTGCACCCTCCCGCCCATGTTTCCCAGCAACTGGTATACATATGCTTACTTCTTCTGATACTGGGGGTAGCACTTAGCCATCAGGACTAGTAGCCATTGATAGCCTTCTCCAGGAATTTATCCAACTCCCTTTTAAAGCTATCCAAATTGGTGGCCATCACCACATCTTGTGGTAGTGAATTCCATAATTTAACTACGTGCTGTGTGAAGAAGTACTTTCTTTTATTTGTCCTGTATCTCCCACCAATCAGCTTCATGGGATGACCCTAGGTTCTAGTATTAGGAGAGCGGGACAAAAATGTTTTTCTATCCACATTCTCCTCACCATGCATAATTTTGTACACCTCTAACAGGTCTCCCTTAGCCTCCTTTTTTTCCAAGCTTAAACAATCCCAGCTGTTGTAACCTTCCCTCATAGGGGAGACGCTCCAGCCCCTTAATAATTTTAGTTGCCCTTTTCTGCAACTAAGGCCCTTTCCGCACCATAGGGGCGGAGACGGCGGGAAACGGGGAAACCCAGGAGTAACCACTTCCGGGTCCAGCACACAGAGGCTGCACCAGAATGTGATGGCCCGGGCTTCTACCTGGCCATCACAACTCATGCCGGCCATTTTTTTTTACAGATCCACGGATGTGTGCACGAGCGCTTCTGCGCAAATGTACATTTTTTTTAAAAAAACGCCATGCAATCGTGCCCCCTTCCCCCCCCCCGCCATCCTGGGGATGACGATTTCGCTGTCCCCCCCTTTGATGGCTTCAGAGCCGCGTGGTTCAGCTCCATGGCCATCAGTGCAGCCGCGCTTAGTCGCGGGTAAGCGCGGTTGCGCCCGGGATGGGTGGCCACACCAGCTGCCCATCCCGCTGCCCTCTCAGGAGCAGGGAACAAAGTGGGATAATAGCATTCCCTGAACTTCCGGGAAAAAGGAGGGCTGGCCCCTGCCTGCTTGCGGGATGCTCTGTGTGTCATGCAGACTCTCCGCGAGCAGGCAGGGCAGCCCCGGGAAAAATGGCTTGTGCGGAAAGGACCTAAGAGTTCTATATTGCAAATTCTAAAACCATATTGCAATGGAGATTTCATCATATGCATAAGGACACATTCTTGTGATGCCACAGTAATCTGGACTAATTTACAATGATTAACGTAGGTAAGAATTTCCTTTCCTCCTACAGGCAGGCATTGAAAAGACAGGAAAATCCATACTTTACTGGCTCTGTTATAGCCACAAGCAGAAGAAGGTGAAGGAAATAGCGATTAATGGTTAAGTGAGCTTGAGACATTCAAAGTCCCTCGTTTGGCAAAGACAAGGGGCTTATCTACATGAGCGTTTTATCCTAGTACCCTGAGCCTATCAACACAGTCCCTTGGAACGTTTTAAATAGTATTTTAAAACATTCCAAATAGGTGCGTTCTAAAACGTCTTAGACCACATTAAGGAGTACTCATGCTACAGGAAAAAATTCTTCAGTCTTCAAAGCGGTGTGTGCAGTCACACACTCTCCTGCCCCGTCTCTTTCTGTTTCATTTTTACAATGAGTTTAGGGCAAAGCATTGTGGGCGTTGTAGTTCAGTCGCCCACTTCCTCCTTAGTTCCTCTTTCAATCCCTAGCTTTCAATGAGTATAGGGCTAAGGATTGTGGGTGTTGTAGTTCATTCACCCACTTCCTCCTTAGCCCCTCTTTCTTCTCCACCAATCAACTGCTAAGCATTTGGGCACCGGTAAACAAAGCACTGCCCCCATGAATCACAAATGGTAAGGAAGGACATATTATTTTACTTAAAATGATTTATTAAAAGTGAAACTGTTGTATATAGCTGAAGTGAGTTTTAAAAAACCTTGGGTATACATCGTTCAAGGGAGTGCGTCATGTGGCCCAAAGAGTTTTCGTAACCCTTAAAAAACATTAAAAACCTAGCGTGTAGATCGGCTCCCTGACACCTGGCTCGTGCACAGGACATGTGAGGCACACTCCATCCCATTGTGCTGACACTATTTCTGCCTCAATATTCTGTTGTTTCCCAAGCCACTTTTATGACAGTATAGTTGCAAGTTCCTTCCCTCCATGTCTTTCTCCTCTTCCTTTCAGTCCCTGCTCTTTCATTGCACTGATATTTATGGGGTACAGACAAACATCAAAGCCAGCACCATGATCTCGCACCTTCTTCTTTCCTCTCTCTCTCACACATACATATCTTTGTCTTTCTACTCCTCCATGATATTTTTGTGTGTGGCTAATTTCAACTCCACAGGTATGGAGCTGCAAAGCTATGAATTACTACACAATTTATTTTTAAATCTCCCTTGCTGCACACCATCAAAGGTGTGTGTGCAGTAAGCAAGCTAAAAGGAGAGAGAGAGAGAGAGAGAGAGAGAGAGAAAGAAAGAGAGAGAGAGAGAGAATGAGAGGATGGAGAGGGTGGGAAGCGGGCGAACCCGGTAGCCACTTCCGGGTTTGTCGCTCCTGTACACACCACAATGCAATGGCCTGGCCTTTTCCCAGGCCGTCGCAAATTGTGGTGGCTATTTTTTTCAAGAGGATCCACAGAGAGTGCACAAGCGCTCCTCCGCAAATGTACGTGTTTTTTTTTTAATGTGCGCGATCCAGCCCCCCTCCCCCCCGCTATCCTGGGGATGGTGAATTTGATGGTCCCCTCTCTCCTGATGGCCACGGAGCTGTGCGGTATGGCTCTGTGGCCATCGGTGCATCCATGCTTACTTGCGAGTAAGCGCAGCTGCACCGGGGCGGGTGGCCATATTTTTCCACAGTCCCGGGAACTTCCCGAGACTGCAGAAGAATCGGGATTTTTCTGGTTCCGGGAAACCAGGAAAAATCCCATGCCTGCCCCCCCAACCCTTCTACTCCCTGTGTGTCATATGGCCTCACAGGGAGCAGCTGGGGTCCATTCTGGGCAAACTGCCTGGTGTGGAAAGGGCCAGAGAAAGGAAAATGGAACAGCAGCATACCTTCCCATTTCCCCTGCAATTGCAGCACTATACTATGGCTTGTGTTGTGTGTTCATAAACACCAATGATAGAACCCTCATGACCTTTTGAAGTCCTCCTACCTCTCCTGCGGTTAGAACACTGCATTTATGTGTGGCCTTTGATTGCATTACAAGCATGGAGAATATTGTATTAATTAGCACGTGTGCCCAGATCAACAACTGCATTTTGCAGTTTGAAAAAATAACCAGTGCAGAAGTGCCTCACACACAAAAGGGGCTCTAGCGTAGATCCTCCCTAGGAGAAAAAAAGGAGGAGGAATACGGAGTTTGTTATGGAAGGGTAATTTACACGAACAGCTCATCATGCAAAAGGATGCATTTTTCTTTAAAAAAAAACAAAACCCGTCATGTGGCAGCAACTGGCTTGTGCCAGAATTACATGGTTATGCAGGAAGAAGAACTGAGCTCCAGCAGTGGCCTGGAGCTCAGACAGAGAAAGAAAAAGGATGCCCCTTCTTGAATCTAGCACCCAAAGCAACTGCTTCATGTTGCTTCATTGTAAGGTCAGCCCTGCAACCAGCCTTTCATAAATTCTTTATGTATGTTTGGAAAATGTACTCTCCCCAGTCAGCTCCTGAGCACAAGACTGCAATTCATGCCTCTAGACAATGTGTTAACTCCATTATAGATTTCCCCTTGTGTTCTACTAAAATGCAGGTGCTTCAGAAATGCCTGAATGAACTTGCTTTGACATAATGCTGTGGATTTATTTAAAAACCTATCTTCATAGGCTGGTGTAGCTATATGGGAGACACATATATACGTTGCACATGCTTTGATCTTCCTCCCTCCCCAGGCTACCAATATAAGGGGGGGGGGGGTTGCTTCCAGACAAGGCTTTTATGATGCCTTATTCATGGCACTTTATGGGGGTTTCAGAGGCCATCATCTTCAATTCATAACCCTCCCATGTTTTCTCACTGCTGCTTCAATCTTTTCTCTTACCTCAAAAATCCATTAAGGATTAAATACCTGCACAATGCCTTCTCGTTGGTAGTATTAGGGACCCTCCTTCTCGAAATACCCAGAATCCACCTATCTAAATCCAGAGGACCTTCTCTTCTGCCGCTCCCAGACTGTGGAATGGCCTGCCGGAAGAGATTCGCCAACTTATCAGTCTTCTGGAATTTAAGAAAGCCATAAAGACTGATCTCTTCCAGCAGGCCTACCCAGTTGAATTTTAAGATGCCTTTTAATAATGTATTAGTTTGATATGTTTTTAATAATTCATTAGGTTTATAGGTTTGTATTCAGTTTTATGTATTTTATGCTGTTTTGTATTTAATGTTGTTCCCTGCCTCAATCCAGACGGAGAGGCAGGTAAGAAATAAATTTATTATTATTATTATTATTATTATTATTATTATCATTATTATTAAAAGCCAAGTAGAAAGAAGGTTAGGGGAGTTGATAGGAGAAAGCCTGTTGGCAGGAATGGGAATGGGCTAGTCAAGAAATAGAGATAAATTAGAACAATTTACCAGAGAAGGTGTCCCAATAATTTGGGTGAAATAGCTGAACGAATATACTTTGACCGTATTTTAAAACTTACTGGGCCTGTTCAGAAGACACCTTAACCCCTGCTGGTTAAGGCGTTTGGTTAAGCAGCAGGGTTTACGGTGTCTTGTGCGATGCGTTTTGCTAAACCCTGCTCCTCACTAACCACAGTTGGACCGTCTGCAGTAGGGTTAGAGGCTGACCGTGGCTTAAAGTATTGTGTGCGACAGCACGGCTAACCACAGGGAACCACAGTGTCGCTAACCACAGAGCCTGAAGTGTCATCTGAACAGACTCACCTGATGGTAAAGGCTTCCATCTGGCAATAGCTCCTCTTCCCTTCCCAAACTTTCAGTCTAAGGTGGAGAATGGATTGCTTCAAAAAGGGGTTGGGAAAAAAGCATATGGGTAACTGTATCATCTTTTTTTCTTTAAAAGCAAGAAAGGTGGGTTCCCCCCCCCAAACACACACACACTGCTATTAGTACCATTGAATCTACTTATTAAGTAGATGCGCATGAATAGACCCTGAGAGAATGAAACAGGGCATGAGATGGAAATTTCCCTCTCACCCTATTTTAGTTAATCTTACAGAAAATAACAAATGGTTGGAATGGTCAAGGTCCCACTCTAAAAGCTGTGGATGACAGTTTCAGATGTGTCTTCCCTTTACTGATATTACTCTTCCATCTCAGGCTGTTCTTTTGCTTCTAGAATAAAAAAGGCATTATTAAAAAGTATCCAGAAGAAGTAAAACTCAGTATACAGAATACTACTTTCAAGGGTTTCCCCGTTATATGAATTACATCAAATATCACTTCTAGTCCAGTGCACAATAAGCAGCGATTCAGAGCTTATGTGCACAAATGTTCACTCACAGGAATAAAGAGCAGATGTTTCCTTTTGTTAACCTTGTTTTCCATGTGATTTATTCAAGGCTCAAAAATCTAGCTGAATCAGAGATTAAATCTTTCCAAAGACTAATTAATTCAGGAATGGTGTCACAAAAACTAATGAGGCCATATCCTCTGTGACACAAGAATGAAACCAAGAACTGATTTACTAAATTTATATCTGTTTTTCAATGAGTTCACTGCTTTGCCATAGCAAAGATATTATTTATGTTATAATATATTAAACATAGTACATTATATATTACTAGCTTTATTCACATAGAGCATCTGTGTACTAGTACATTATCATACCTTTCCAGCTTTTCCATGGGCGCCTGAAAAAGCTGGGCGTGTGGCCAACTGGGGACTCCCCGCTCCTTCCAGGCATTCCTCCCCACTCCCTCCCAGCATTCCCTTCCAGCCACTCCCCCTTCCACGCTCACCTGACCGCTGACCCATGGCACTTACCTGAGGCCTCTGCATGTGCCGGTGAGCCACCTGGCCTCATCTCTGTGCTCCCCACTCCCAGTCACTCCCCCTGCTCCCTTCCAGACACTTCCCCCACTACCTCCAAGCTGCTCCCCCCCCCACTCACCTGCTGACCTGCAGGACTTACCTGAAGCCTCTGCGCTGGTTCGGCAATTATATGCTTCAATGCCAGGTGTATCAGCTGTGTTAATATATCTTGTTGCTCAGCAGCACAAGGTTCTTCTCATATCTTCTGTTGCTTAGCAACAAAAAGTTCTTCCTTGGAATTGTGCCACACATTGCCATGCATCGCCTTAGAGTTTTATAGATAGAAAGATATTTGGTATTCCTGTTGACTGGATTAAAGCTGTTTTATGTGATGTTGGGTTCACTAGAGCCAAAGCTTGACAGGGTGGTCACTTGACAGGGTGGTCACCAAAAGAGAGAACAAATGATTTGCATAATATTTGCATATGCTAATTTAGATGTGCATCTACAGTTTTAGAAATAATTATTATAATTTAAATTGAAATACAATACATCTCACGATGGTGCAAGTGACTAAGGGTTCAATACAGACTTAGTCATACTTAATACAGAGCTATTTAATCAATGGGCTTTAAGTATAATTTATTTCAATGGGCCTACTCAAAGGCTGGATCCAACCTCAGGTGACCTGTGTACCTGCCTGTTCAGTCTTTTGTCCAGCTGTTAACTGATGATGGGCACCTTCGAGGCCCCAGCTCTCGCCTTTTTTCTTCCCCCATTCCCTCCAAAAATAACCGCCTATAAATGTAAAGAAAACTGTTATTGATCCACCAAGACCGTGTACACAGTTCCCAGCCCAAGTAAAAGAATCTTGTGCACATCACCCATTTGTGCACACATCGGGCACAGGATATACATACAGAAGCTATTTCCACAAATGCATCACTCACACTGGGTTGAGATGCATGAACGAGATGCCAGTGTGAACACTGATCTACTCCAGGGGTGGAGAACCTCTTTCAGCCCAAGGACTGAATTCTATTTTGAAGAAGCTTTGAGGGGGCACTTTCCAGTTGTTGCAGCTGAAGGCAAGGGGGGTGGGGAATAACAGCATATTTTAGCTTGAAGTTCTTACTGACTTCGGATAGGCATGTCAACCTTTTAGATTGGAAAAAAAAATGCACAAAAGCCAGGAAAAAACAACAATTAGTGTTTGAGGGGAAAGAAGCGGGACCAGGAGAAGAGCTATAGCCTTCTGGGAACCCTAAAGGGCTGGATTAGGACCCTAGGCCTGAGTTTTTGCACTCTTGTTCGACTCCCAGTCTGAGACTGAGTACATGAGGCAACTTGAGTCTAGATAAATCTCTGGACCTGTGACACTTCCAAAGGCAGCCTTCCCCAACATAGCACCTTCCAGATGTTTTGGATTACAACTCCTATCATCCCTGACCTTTGGTCATGCTGGCTAGGACAGATGGAAGTCATCATCCAAAACATTTGGAGGACACGTAGATCTCTCCTAAAATGGAATATTGCCTCTGAATCTTCTACGCATGGGATATGGCTGGATTCTCCATTATGTATGCTATGGATGCTATAGCACAAGGCTCCACCTATCCTGAGGCTTGTTTCTCAGAAGAAAAATAAGAACAAAGACTCTTGTGACACTTTAAAGATCAGCAAATTTATTCTGGCATAAACTTCCATAGATTAAATTTGTTAAACTTTAAAATGTCATGATAGTCTTTGTTGTCATCTGTCTGCAACAGACTAACACGGCTACCCTACTGGAATTTATCATTGAGAAGACAGTTCATATTTCCTAGGTGCCTTTGAAATTACCTATAGCTCAAAATGATGGTTGCACCTTTGAGCATTCCAGCTGCTCAAAAATATTTTGACTCCTTGGAGTCAGTGCCCAATTGATTAGTTCATCTACATTCAACACCCTTCAAATAAGGAGTAGTGAAAACCTTTCTTAAGTCAAGAGCTACAAAGTCTCTCCTCCTGTTCTAAAGGTCAGAAGTGAAGTAAGTTCAGATGGAGGCACGATGAAATAAAATGCCCCACAATACAATTTCTAATCTAAACACATGCAGCCCAATCATATACATATTTACTCAAAACGGAGACCCACTGTGTTCAATGGCATTTACTCCTAGGAAAGTGCTGAGGATACCAGCAGCCTTCGATTACTTAAGAAGGTATATATTATTTAACATAGAATTTGCTTTTAAAAAAAACAAGTGCAGGCAAACTGTGCCAATAATACAAGGGATTCTAATAGCAAGAAGATCCAAAGGGTATACCATCATTTCCTTTCTGAAGACATCAATGTGATTTTATTGGGCTTTGCTCAACATAGTGTGCATAGACATGTCTCTTTATTCCTTTCAAGCTCCCTATCCCTCCTGATTTTTATTTTATTTCTTAAGGGTGTTTTTAAGAACCATCTTTATTTAGGTGCAAAGACTGGTTTTGTGTTTTGGAGCTCAGACTGCACATCTGCCTTGTTCTTAGATTCTTGGGCAAGTTACTTTTAACCTCACCTTTTGTCTCCTGGGAAATTAGTGTTTTCGTGACTAGCCATGCTACCAACTGGCTTTGTGACATCAACCCTTTTGCTGATCAACATACATATTAAAATGATTTCTTTACTCATGTCTAGGGTGACCATATGAAAAGGAGGACAGAGCTCCTGTATCTTTTAACAGTTGTATAGAAAAGGGAATTTCCGCAGGTGTCCTTTGTATACTAGAGTGACCAGATACAAAAGAGGGCAGGGGTCCTAGAGCTTTAACTGTTGTGATGAATTTCACCAGGTGCTGCATGCATACAAATAATACCTGTTAAAGATACAGGAGCCCTGTCCTCCTTTTCATTTGGTCACCCTAGTGTTTGCTTGCTATGAAAATAGCAACCATGGCAAAGCTGGATCAGCCTTGGAACTGTGGGGTGGGGATAGGGAGGGGAAGTTTAACTGCTTCCCTCCCTGCTCTGATCCCAATGAAAGATGTCTCCCTTTGAAATATTGAGCTGCTATCTGCATTTCAATAGGGTGACCAGATAAAATCCAGGTCAGGGCTCATGTGACTTTAACAGTTGTAGAGAAAAGGGAATTTCAGCCAGGGTCATTTGTATGCAATTAGTTCCTGGTGAAATCCCCTCTTCATCACAACAGTTAAAGTTGCAGGGGCTATGCCTTCTTTTGTATATGGTCACTCTAGTATAGTGCCTGCAACTTTAACTGTTATGATGAAGAGGGAATATCACCAGGGACTAATTGCATACAAATAACCCTGGCTGAAATTCCCTTTTCTCTATAACTGTTAAAGTTACATGAGACCTGACCTGGATTTTATCTGGTCAGCCTAATTTCAAGAAAGGATACAGCACCACCCCCTTCCTTAAACTCATTTCATCTGAGTTCAGCGAATTCTCAAGTGTCTTTTGTTCTATCGGATTTTTTTGTATGAGTATTTTGTTCATCTTCAAATGCACATTTGTTTGCTTCTGTGTGCCAGGGTAAAGAGTGTAGTGGCTTCGACCAAGGATCAATATTGACCTTCCCCCCAACCCCCAAAATAGGCACCAATACATGAGGGCAATATAGGGTGGGGGCTGTTGTCTTTCAGTAAAACATGAGAAATCAGCCTGGAATGTAAAGCTAGGTCCTTCATCAAGGGGGAAGTTGGACCCATATATTTATGTTTTAAGGGCTACTTGGAAAGTAACCATTTAATCTGGAAGATCAAACAGCTGTGCCTTCATTAGTCTAATTTGCTTGATAAATACCTGAAAAACACTCATTGGAAGCTACAGCTGCCCCTCCTCCAAAACAGGCTACTTCACTCATTCTTCAGTATGTTTACAAGAGAGGGTAACAAATTGTTCACTGAACAGCCTGGGCTCATCCCGCCTGGGGAAGCATTTCTGAAGGCACATGTAATGTGGCCTGTGTCAGCGGCCAAGTATTCGCTCCACAAGAAGTGTAACCTTATGAATCAGGGAGGCAAGTCACCTCTGGCAGCCGTGAGTTAGAAAGGCGCTGGAATGGAATGATCACCACAAGAAGCCAGAAAATTCCCTTGAGTTTTATGTTTACACACAATATCTGAAATCACCCCCCTTGTACGCAGCAGGCATCCCTGCAGCCAGAGTGCAGTCATCAATCCACGTCCCCACCCTGTTTCCACATTAAGAAAGAGTCGATGAGCCAAACTACTTGTTAGGCTAATCGCATAGCGTGTAGCTCAGGGTTAGCCTTGTCTTTACTCTAGTGTAAGCATGCTTGACCTCAATTTGGATCAGGACCACTGCACACCAGGAGGGGACAGTTAAACATTTCCACAGCCCCACCTTTTGCAGGGGGATGAATAAAAGAACAGAAATTTCTATGGGCATCAAAGACCACATGGAAGAATCGTTAAGAATGTTAACCATAAGCCTGTAAGGGGACCCAAATTCAAAATTAAAATTGGCCAAAAACTACTCTGTCTTGGTCAACCTGCTTTTGGCTTCAGTTCCATAAATAAACAAAATATTTAGAACTGAACCAAATGTTCTTTTGGGCTTGCTTTTTATTCAAACCTTGGGAGCTTGGGGGGGGGGGCATGAAACCTTGCCCCCTCCCCCATTCATGTCTCCTATTCTCTGTTCAAACGTTGCTCCAGAAGGCTGTAGCAATCATGGGCCCTGCTGCTGTGAACTGGCCAATTTCCTCACTGCTTCATCATTTGGCTCTACCCAGAGCGAGGGCAGACAGTATAGGGTCATCATGAAACCTTAGAATGAGCGCAGAATCAGAAAGTATTGCTTCCTGCCCTCACTCTAGAGCCTCTGGGTAGGAAGAAACTAGGAAGCATTGAAGAAACAACACCCCACAGCAGTGGGCAAAGTAGACGGTTTCAGTGATTATTATTATTATTATTATTATTATTATTATTATTATTATTATTATACATTCGTATACCGCCCCAGCCGAAGCTCTCTGGGCGGTTTACATAGGATTAAAAACAATTAAAAACAATATACAAAAATTAAAACAGCAAAAACATACAACATACACACAATCTGTACATTTAAAACCACTTCAACACTTCAAAAAGCTACAAAAATAAAACAAAACAAAACAAACCCAGGCTCCTCAGATATTGCCAAATGCCTGAGAGAAGAGGAAAGTCTTGACCTGGCGCCGAAAAGATAACAATGTTGGCGCCAGGCGGGCCTCGTCAGGGAGATCGTTCCACAATTGGGGAGCCACCACAGAGAAGGCCCTCTCTCTTGTTGCCGACCTCCGAGATTCCCTTGGAGGAAGTGGAGTAAAAACTCTTCTTCCCCATTCATTCCCTCCCTTTCCCCACCTCTTAGACAAATTGCTGAAATGCTCCTTAGTGCGCAACTCTATGCACATTTAGACAGGTAAAAAGGTCCTGTTGGACTCTTTTCTGTCTAAAAATGTATAGGATTGCGTCCTTAACTTCTCACCCTGAGAATAAGGTAGCAAAGCTGCGGGGAGAGAAGAGTCTTTGGCATTAATGACTTTTCTCACTCATAACTTACAATGCAATAATGACATTGGGAGGGGGCAAAAGAAAAGAATTGTACAGCAATCTGAAGACTAATCATTCTATATAAATGCTTTTGAAAACAATATGGATTAGAATTTCCACTCCGGCCACAAGCACACAGTTAAAGTTCCCCTGCCCCTTTACTTTTTAATACAACTTGACTAAAAGCATGAAGGAACGGCTGAAAGGTGTTATGGGAACTAGTTCACATTAATAATGAGCATACAAGAAGGACAAAACGTCACGGTGTGGAGTGCTCTTATTCAGGGTTCCAGCCAGCCATGCCTTCTTTCACGATGCTCCATTCCATTCCCCATTCCCACCGCAGTTTTCAGTTATTCCTCGCCCCAAACAAACTTCACCCACTGACAAAAACACCAGAGAAAATGAATCACTAAAAATGAGGACAAATGAAGACAGATTTACATAAAACTTGCAAATGCTAACTTACATGTATAGATATGTGCACATTTTGAAATGATTACTATAATTTAAATAGAAATACAAATACATTTCACTGGTGGGAAAACTTGTGACCATGTGACCTGTGTCTCCTGTCCAGGTAATAACTGTTGAAGGCCATTTTCAACCTCCCCTTCTCTCCCTTATGGTTCTTCCCTTTTAAACCAGACTTAACAGCCCTTCAAATAAAGGATAAACCTTCAGATAGGGGGCAGTACTCTGTAAGCAGGACACAAAGCCACCCTACTGAGCATGCTCATTGGGCTGTTTGGTGGTGCCTGCTGCTGCTGCTTAGCCCGCTTAGCTTTCTCTTCTCTTAAAGATGTTTTATGCTTCTGCAAAAGCCGGAGTTTCTCAGAGCCTCCTGACCCCTCTCACGTGTGGATAGTGCTGTTTTGGCTACGTAAGCACCTTTGAACAGCAGAAATAGAGAAAATGATACCATTACCTGTTTATTATGTACGCCACAAGAACACTTTAGCATTCATGTGAATACTATATGCTATATTATATCATAAGCAAACCACGTTTGGGCCTTCTGAGTTTTGGCTTCCTTGAAGCACTATAAAGATTATGGCTGCTCTTTCCAGTGGCTGGTTCCCACATTACACAGACAGAATGGAATTTTCTATGTAGTACACATCTGTTGTGAGCCCGAGCCCATTGCTATGCACATGGGAGGGGGCAGGGCCTTTCCCTGTGTGTGAGAGAACGGCATCCTGCTACAGTGACATTCCTTTTCCAACTCCCTCCCCTCCCCTCCCCTCCTTGATACAGAGCTCTGACAGTGTCTACTCTTTTAGCGATGTCAAGACAAGGACTCACTTTATGGGGAGGCCGCATTCAAAGACAAAAAGTATTTATCGTTTCAGAATTGCCAGTCAGTTAGCAGAGGGGTGGTGGGAGGGAGGGAGAGAAAAGGCCTTCTATCACTTGAAAAATCCTACTTCGTATAGAATATATCTAAAGAAAAGATTTCTCGTTGCAAGGCCTTTTGGTTCAATTTGCACCTTAGCCAGATGAGCTGAGTAACAAGGGGCATTTTCCCACATGGAGTTGATTAAATCCATTTGCACTTCAATCAGGCAATAACACAAACTTATTTAAGATGGCATCTAGGCTGACCATATGAAAAGGAGGACAGGGCTCATGTAATTTTAACAGTTGTAGAGAAAAGGGAATTTCAGCCAGTGTCATTTGTATGCAATTAGTTCCTGGTGAAGTTCCCTCTTCATCACAACAGTTAAAGTTGCAGGCACTATACTAGAGTGACCATATACAAAAGAAGGCAGGGCTCCTGCAACTTTAACTGTTGTGATGAAGAGGGAATTTCACCAGGAACTAATTGCATACAAATGACACTGGCTGAAACTCCCTTTTTTCTACAACTGTTAAAGATACAGAAGCCCTGTCCTCCTTTTCATATGGTCAGCCTAACGAATACAAGAAACTTGGATCCAAGAATTACAGGCTATGTAAAAAAAATGTCAATGGCTAGGTGGTTGCATTTCTAGGTAGCATGAGAAAGGATTTGTTGTGTATGCACGAAAACAGCACTGTTTGGGGGGTGAGGGATGAATAAATGAAAACCGAAAACTATTCCTCTATAATAGTTTGCTTCTTTTGAGGAAGTAATTTCCACAGGCAAAAAGCAGAAAGGGGTTCACCTGCCTGAACCCCACTAAAATGACTGGGAGATGTGCAAGAGTCCCCATTTATTTCTGCATCTAGAAAACTTCCCAGTGGACTATGATCCAAGTAAATTAATTGAAAATGATAATTCGATGATGTCACAGCTCGACAAACTGAGAACTAAAAAGACCCAGTGAGAAACATAGGGTTAACGCAGCTTATTTCATATGAAAGTATATATAAAACTTCTAGTGACAGTCAACTTAGGGAGTAAAATGCAGAAGTACCATGTATTTGCATACAGCAAATCTTGCACCAGTAAATCATTCCCTAGTTACTTCCAGACTAGACTACTATGATGCAGTTTACATGGAGCTTCCTTTGAAAATGATTCAGATACTTCTGCTGGTGCAAAAGTTACTTGAAGAACCATCTTTGCACATATGAATCTGCCAGAGCATTAAGATCAGCTATGGAGGCCCTGCTCAAATGCTTACCAGGAAGGCAAGTTAGGTGGTCTCTAGGCTGACCATTTGAAAAGGAGGACAGGGCTCATGTAACTTTAACAGTTGTAGAGAAAAAAGAATTTCAGCCAGTGTCATTTGTATGAAATTAGTCCCTGGTGAAATCCCCTCTTCATCACAACAGTTAAAATTGCAGGCACTATACTAGAGTGACCATATACAAAAGACGGCAGGGCCCCTGCACCTTTAACTGTTGTGATGAAGAGGGAATTTCACCAGGAACTAATTGCATACAAATGACGCTGGCTGAAATTCCCTTTTCTCTACAACTGTTAAAGTTACATGAGCCCTGTCCTCCTTTTCATATGGTCAGCCTAGTGGTCTCACATCTATTAGTTTCCTTCTTATCACCTTTTAGGCAGGTCCTAAAACACTTTTATTCCAGATTACTTTTAAATGAGAGAGGTGGGTATGTTTGTTATTTCCTTCTATTGGCCCTTTTTTTAGATCTCCGGTGGAATGGCTGGAGGAAACAGAATAGGATGTTGTGATTTTATTGTTTTCATTACCTTGTGGTGTATATTTTAATTTTGATATGTTGTTTTAGATTGAGTTTATTATATAGTCTACACTTCCTTGGGGTAATACTGTATTCTAAAATGTACAATAATTGGCATAATATTGTTTCAGATATTTGAACAATGCTCTGTTTGTTATTTTAGAATGTCAAAAACCAAGGACCGCATCTAGACTTCAGTTAGACATGACTAACTTAAGTCCCACTGAATTCAATGGATCTACTTTAAGTATGACTTAGACTGGATCCAACCCTATATATCCATGTTATCTATGAATCAGATTTCTTTATAGCCACTGGTTTGGATCCAGTCATGACTAACTTAAGTCCTCTTTATTTTAATAAGTCTACTCTAAGTATGACTAAATCTGCATCCAACCCACTCTTCAGTTATTTCGGTTACTGACAATATGAAGAACACTTCAAAAGAAAAACATGCTTAGCTGTAGAAGTACCAAAAAGTATTTATTCAAGACCATTGTAAAAATAATTCATTCTAAACAAATTATAACGAACTTGGGTTAGCTTTTTTTTCTAGTGGTATCAACAATTTAATTTTGCAAAACCAACACAAGTTGCATCAATTTTTTGCATACTTATATAAACACACATTAAAACATCTCACATTCATTTAATTAAAAAAAGCCCTGGTCAGTATAAAAAGCACCATTCTAATTTCTTCAAATTACTTACATGTTAACATTCATTTTCAAGGCACCTCTTGAAAAAAGAAATGTTTTAGTCAAAGACTACGATTTGAAATAGTTAATAAGTTTTAAAAATCAGTGTTTAATATTAGAAACTCAAGAATAGTCCTTGCACCATAGTAGTAATTTGTGTTCACATTATTTGATAACAGAGTGGCAAGACTGGCTCATCTTAAGTAAAAGCTGATGCAGAGATTATTGGAGTCAGTGTCTAAAATGTCATTGATTTTAACTGTCTGCAAATCCAGGCACTAAGGTTTCATTTTACACCCACTTAAGGCCAGTTTAGACACTGGTGTCCTGCATGTGAGTGGCATTCCATGCAGAAGCAATAGTTTTAACGATCCTTGCTGGGTGTGTTGCTCCCAATGGATGCAACATATGTGCCCAGCAATGCCAGCACATCCCTGGTGGTGGCAGCAGTGGCACACATAAGCCCCACATCTTTAGGTGGCATACAGGGTAATGAGCATTTATGGGACTGCTTCTCTGTGGAGTGCAGCTATGGAAAAAGGTCTTCCGTATGTACAGTGCATGTAGGGAATGCACCTCTAAAGCAAGACTGTCGTCCTGTGAAGGTGAGAGACCCTAGGACTTGATCTTGCAATAATTGCTGTAAATAATAGTCCTTAAAATGGTGCAAGAGAACCCAAAAGGCACAGAAACAAGTCCGGCTGAAAACATTTATACAGGCCAGCATTTCCCAACATGGTGCCCTCCAGATGTTTTGGAATTCAATTTCCATCAGCCCCAGCATGGCCAATAGTCAGGAATGCTGGGAGTTATAGTCTAAAATATCTGGATTGGGGAAGACCAATATAGGACTACATTCTTTTTTGTTTCACTCCTGTTATCATAATCCCTTTCTTGGCCAAGAACAGTGGAGATTAGCTACAGAGTTATATCCACAGGTTAATGATTATTACAGTGTTGTTGTTGTTTTTAAAAATTAGACTATCTCAGTATGGCAACTGGTGATTGGACAACTATAACATCCACCCACTGGTAGTTGCTCATGAACAGGAACTAGTGCCCACCCACCTACAGTAAGGAATAGTGGTGGTACTTTGAAATAAAAGTGGTAGAATCCCGCAGTAACTAGGTTTGGTTCCCGAAATGAGAAAGTAGCAACCACATAAGTAAATATGGCCGCCTGTAATTTCAAGGAAGCCTTATTTGCTGGTTTGTTTCTTCTTTTAGTATACCCATTTCTACAGACATTCACCATTTGTCTGATGTGGCACCATTTTTGTAGAGTGGCAAGCCTACCTATAGCCAAGCAGAGGCTACATTTCCCAGCAGACCTTGCTAAACCACTTGATTCTGACATTACAGAATCCCACCATTTGCTGTTTTCTTTAGGCCACATCACTAGTCTGCAAACCGTTGCAACAGATGATCCTCCCCACGCCGGGCGCTGCTGCTCCCTCCAGCCCCACTGTCCATGAAGCGTTCACAAGGGAACTCAATCAGGTCAGCCTCGCTCAAGGCACAGATTGTGCTCCGAGGCGGACGGTGGGATTGGAAGCCGGAAAAGTCAGCAGAGACACCGGTGCCCATTGAGCGCAGGGGGCGGCGGGTCGAATACATCTGCCGCACATGGACTGGCGAGGCTGCCTTCCGCCGCCGGCAGCCGAGCACCTTCTTCCGCACCAGGTGGGAGGCCCAGGCCGCCAGGGCCAAGAAAAGCAGCAGCGCATTGACCGCCAGCAGCACGAGGACGAAGAGCTGATGGTCCAGGCTTTGGGACCCGCCGGCCATGGTGGCAGCAGCACCACTCTCTCTCTCTTCAGGCAAAGTGACCAGCCCTGCACAATGGTCCCGTGGGGCCACCGGGCAGACGCGGCCCCCCATCACTCCCTCCACACAGACCAAGTATGGGGTGTCAGGGTGCAGCTCCTGCAGGGTGGCCACTGGCTCGCTCCATTCAGGGAGATAAACAAAACGCTGGAACTTGACAGCCGCTCCAAAGCGATCGAAGAGGATTCGGAAGCGCACGGGCCCCAGCAAGCGAGGGCTGCGATGTGGCCGGACCGCCCAGCGCACCGTCACTTCACCGGCACTGACTGCCTCCACCGACAGGTTGTACAGGAACAGCTTGTTAAAATCACAGGGGTCCGTGACCAGCGGAGGAGTGCCGGACACCGAAGAGACCAAGTAGTGCTTCCCTGCCCGCCGGGGCCAAGCAGCTTCAGGGAAAGAAGGTGGTCGAGTACTGATGAGCAGGCTGGGCGTTGAGGCTGTAGGACTCACGCCCATTTCCCATTTCCCTCTTTCTGGCAGTGAGGCCAACATCTTTTGGGAGCCCACGAGCTGCATGGTTGAGGCGGAGGGCAGGGAGCTTAGTTTCTCCTGTGCCTGGCCTGGGGGGCTGACACTGCTATTGCCTCTAGGCAACAGGGAAGAAGAGGCCACCGCTTCGGAGCAAGAGCCATTGAGCGGAGGAAGGAGCTGTGCATCCTCCAGGTAATCAAGGTATTTCCCAGCCAGAGCAGGAGGCTGGCGGCACTGCACAAACACCGTGAGGAGTCGGCCCTGGGAATGCCAGGAGCCCAGCCAGTGCTTCAAGCCCCGCAGGCAGCAATCACAACTCCAGGGGTTCCCATCAAGCTCCAAGCGATAGAGAGCCGGGCTGGAGGCAAAGAGGTCTCCGGCGACCGTGGCCAGCGCATTTTCCTGCAAGCTGAGCTCCCTCAGCTTGTGCAGGTGGCCAAAGGCACCCGAGGGAAGAGCAGCCAGCTGGTTGTGGCTCAGGTCCAACACCTCAAGACTACGCAGGGGCTGCAGCAGCTGGGCGGGCAGTTGGCTCAGCAGGTTTCCTTCTAAACGCAACTCCTTGAGGGCCCCCAGGCCAGCAAATGCCTCGGGGGACAGCCAAGTCAGCCGGTTGCCGCTCAGCGACAGCTTAGTCAAGCTGGACAGGTATTGGAAAAGCCCCTTCCCCAGCTGCTTCATGTCGTTGCCCGAGAGAAGGAGTGTGCTCAGCAAGCGCATTGGCCTGAAAGTGTCCGGATGGCGCAACAAATCCTGCTGGTTCCCGGACAAGTCGAGAAAGCGCAGTTTGCCCAGGCCGGCAAAAGCGTTGCGGCTCAGCCAGCGGATGCGGTTGGCCTCCAGGTGCAAGTAGAGCAGGTTGGCCAGGCCCGAGAAGGTGGCGTCGCCCAGCGAGGCCAAGGCGTTGCCGTCCAGCCTGAGCTTGACCAGGCTGCCCAGGCCAGCGAAAGATGCTGCAGTCAGGGAGTTAATCTCGTTGGCATTGACGTAGAGGATGCGCAGCTTGGCCAGGGGGCGGAGCGTGCCCGGCGCCAGGGCGGCCAAGAGGTTGTTGCCCAGGTAGAGCTCCTCCAGGCGCGCCAGGCGCTCGAAGGCCTTCGGGTGGAGCATGCGGATGCGGTTGTATTGCAAGTCGAGGCGCTGCAGCGCCACCAAGCGGTGGAAGTCGAAGGCGGAGATGTTGCCGATGAAGTTGCCGCCCAGGCTGTAGGTGAGGATGTCCTGCGGCTCGGCCGCCTTGGGCACCGCCCGCAGTCCCCGGTTGGTGCAGAGAAGGTGCTGCTGCTGCTGGCAGTCGCATGGCTCCGGGCAGATGGGCTGGACCGCCGGCGGGAGCGCAGCCAAGAAGCAGCAGCACCAGGCGAGCAGCGGCCGCATCAGGCGGACCTTGCGCGGCAACAGCGGCGGCGCTGGCGGCGGCTCCATCCCCTCTGGGCGAGCTGCGGGCGGCTTCCCCTTCTCCCTCGGCGTCTCTCCGGCATCCCCTTCTCCGACGCCGCGGTGGCGGGTTGGGCTCCTCCTCTGGCTTCCGGGGACGCGCTTTTCCCGGACCCGGCTCCGAGCGCTGCAAAATCCTGGAGCGGACCACCAGCAGTAGCAGCCCGCCCGCGGAGCTTCTCCTCTGCTTGGAGCGGCTCACAGCACTGGCGGGTCCCCGCTGGAAAGCCGGCGCGGTGGCTCCATCGCCTGTCCCGGCAGCCCGCCGCCAAGAAGAGGCAGGGGGCGCCGGCGGTGAGAGTGGGAAAGCCCTCCTCGGTGGGCGCCGCCCTGCGCGACCCTCCTTACTGTCTCTGGCGGCGGCGGCTCCTGCTGCTGCTCAGTCGGCTCGCAGTCAGAGCGAGGGAGGAGGGAGGTGGCCGGGGACAGGCAAACGGAGCGGAAACTCGCACTTCCCACACGTGGCCCCCGGGGACGCGCTGGAAGATCGGATGGAAGTAGGGAGAGGGGAGGGCGAAGGGCAAGGCCGAGCGGGTTGGAAGGAGACAGGCGGACCAGGAGGGCGGAGGGGGGGATTCAGGAGGGGGGGGAGGGAGGGAGCCGCTGCCTCAGCTCGGCTGAACTCCGCATAGCCGAGTCGCGGGGGTGCAAAATGGGAAAAGCAGAATTAGAAACTTCGTCGCCTGGGCAGGGGCAGAACGAGATAGAAACACGTGGGCTGCAGATAAAGCGCTCGCTGGTTTCAATTTCTGGAAAAGGAATGAGCGGCTGGCCAAGCTCTTTCCGCCCCCTCCAGTTGTGTGTATGTCGTAGTCGCCTGCCAAAAGTAATAGTCACGGTTTACCGCAGATTAGGGCCAGTATCTACACAAAAGGCAATTAGAAGCCTTTATATGAACCTCCTGTTTGAGCACCAAAGGTGCCTTCTACCCTCAGGCCACCTCACCTCTGGCCTGAAGTAAAAAAAAATTAAAAATGAAATGAAATAAAATGGACCTTCTGTTACGGCTGGCATGATTTGTGTCTCTTCACCAACCCCAAGCCAACTTAACCTATTAGAATATATAAAACAAGTGGGATAGCTGTGTATGTGGGGTGGGGTGGGGGTACTGGTTAGATTGAGAGTGCTGGATTAAGATTGATTATCCTGATCTACCTCACAGGGTTGTTGGGCAGATAAAATGGGAAGGGAGGAGGGGAGAGAACCATGTACACTGCCCTGAACTGCATAGAGAAAAAGTAAGATACAAATCACTCTGGGCAGTGTACATGGTTCTCTCCCCTCCCCCCCTTTCCCATTTTATCCGCCCAACAACCCTGTGAGGTAGATCAGGACAATCCAGATTTAGGCTGGGAATGGTTTGGACTAATTTTTGAACTTCTCTGTTTCTTTCCCCATCCGCTGCCTCTTTTACCACCTAGCCTGATGAAGAGTTCTGGAGAATTTAAAAGCTTCCACAAACTTCTGTGGCATTTTGGTTGGTAGAACCTGTGGATTCCGGATTTTTTTTTCCTCTTGGATTTTGTATGTTACACAGAACCACGCTCAAAATACAGCTATCTTTCTGGCCAATTCTTATATGCAAGAGAAGATCAGGCGGAAAATTCCCTGCACATCTTGAATATCAATCTGAAAAAGTTAGTGCTAAAACAGCAATCATTCCCACATATATTACGTTGCTGCTGATTTGCCATGGAAATGTCTGCCTATGGAAGAGGTTCAGGTTGGAACTGGGACTCTTAACAGAAAACCTGTGGGGGAAACAGGGGAAGTGAAGACAAGGAAAACTGGGAACTGCTCTTTCATTGTATGGACAGGCAGTAGAGAACTGAAAGTCTCTTTACAATGGCTCATTATATATGATTTTTTTTTCCAGGCAGTACATGAAGGTCCTGGAGACCTATTTTGGCACATCTAACAACCTGGGCTTAAACCAATTGAAATCGGTGGGGTGCTTGGCTCTGTGCTGGATTGGTCTGCTGTATTTTGTGGACTGTCAGTGCAGAAAAGAGAACAATAACACTATATGAACATCATATAGTGCTGTGCTTGGGATATAAAATGTACATTTTCAGTCTTTCTAAGGTTGCAGCCCTAAACACACTTACTAGGGAATAAGCACCATTGAATGCAGGGGTTTGCATGACCATGGCATGATTAACAAGTTAACCCATTGCACATGCTGATTGCATGCTAGCTGGATTTCCCTAATTACTCTCACTGGTGCAGTTTGCTATGCCATTCAAATCTGGGCGACATGGCTTATCAAGCCACCATGGGTTAATCAACTTGGAGGTTCCAAGACGTGCCCTGGCCGCCATTTTGAATATGCAGGCTGTAGCAGGGGGCGATATGTCTTTTCATGTCCTGCAAACTCAGCATCATGTGTTATTTGAGTATTAAACAACCCTCAGATAACCCTAGAATAAACCTTGTTGGCTTATCGAGACATGTGGACCAGCAGAGGCTTGGGGCCCTGCTGAATTGGGAAAGCTATGGTGCAGGAAGAAAGTATCCTTGAGAATTGAGCAGAGGCATGTTCTGTGAGAGAAGCCCTTCCATCCATGGAAGGTGGATCTTGGATTCAACCCTAAGGCTGCAATCCTATACACACTTACCTGGGAGTACGTCCCATTGAACTCAATGAGGCTTACTTCTAAGTCAACATGTATAGGATTGCACTAGGATTATTCTACACCAATTCTTCAGTTTGGTTCTCTCTCTCTCTCTCACACACACACACACACATTTTACTTGACTTGTCAGCAGTTCACTCATTTCTAGGCAACACCACGATACACTTATCAATCCTTTATCAAATCACTATCACCATCAGAAAGACGTAAAATGTCTTCACTGTACTGTGTTACTACTTCATGTATTTATTTTATGAATGTATAGCCCACCCTTCCATTTTGTAACCTAGAGCGGCTTACAAAAGCATGCCACAAACAACAGTAAAAACATTTGCATAACATCTGTGGGTGTTGGGAAGGGGGAGAGGGTTGGGTTTGAAATCCACTCTTAAGAATCTATAAAGAGTTTTAAAAACAAAGTACCAACATGTCTGACACCCTAATGCATGCAATGTGTTCAGGAAATTAAGGCTGATAGAGTTGAGAGTAAACTCCATCAAACACAATGAGACTTACTTCTGAGTAAACATGTGTAGGATTGTGATTAAAATGCAGTAAAATAGCTGTTCTTTTCTTTGCTGTTAAGTATGGTGTGTGTGTGTGTTTCCAGTGTCAATTAGGCTGAGACAATAAAGTTGTCTAATTGGAGCAGTTCATTACCAAACATCATAGAACCACACCACACCCACATTTATGGCTTTCTTGTGGAAGTAATCTATGTGCCATCTGTAATTCATGTTGGTTGAATAACATTGCAGATAAGGCATTTTCTGATGGGATCATTTGCTTTCATTTAAGAGTGGAATGTCATTTGAGATGTCCAGCTCTTCTTTAGGAAGACAGTCTGGCTCCCAGGCCCTACTCAGTCCCTGTTCCAGCAGGGAGAGACTACCAGATGTTGAAGAGCTATCTGTATCTTTTCCTAAGGGAATACTAGGCTACAAAGGCTTATTCTGTCAGCTGGAAATATCTTTCTTAGCAGTAAATATCTGAGTAAAGGATGTTTTAAGTAAGGAAATAACCACACATTGTGATTTTTCACTTTCGACACTTAAAGCACGCAGCACTACATATGTCTACTCAAAAGTAAGTCCCACTGAGTTAAATGGGGCTTACACATAAAGGGGTGTGGGATTTCAGTCTTAACTTTTAAAAACCCTGAGCCAATGCTAATAGCACATATACTGCATTGGATCCAGATGTAGGCATGTGCAATTAAGCTGGCACAAGCAGACATCCCACAATTCCTCACCACAGCAGTTTCTCACCCAGTGAAAATGCTACAGGCGGAGGGGGGCTGCTGGATAGGAAACTGTGGGCTGAAGGGCTGATGTTTGGGTCCAGGTTACCTGCGGGATCGCCTTCTCCCATACAATCCGCCCCGCATGCTTAGGTCCTCTGGGAAGAACTTACTGCGGTCGGCCAAGACTAGGCTGACAACCGTTACCCAGAGGACCTTCTCTTCTGCTGCTCCCAGACTGTGGAATGACCTGCCAGAGGAGACTCGTCAACTTAACAGTCTTTTAGAATTTAAGAAAGCCATAAAGACTGTTCTCTTCCGGCAGGCATATCCAGTGGAATTTAAGAATGTTTTAAGGATGTTTTTAGGATGTTTTAGGATTTTTATGCAGTTTTAATAATATGTGTCATGTTTTAATCAGTTTTATGTATTTTATCATGTTGTTGTTCCCCGCCTCGATCTAGACGGAGAGGCGGGTAAGAAATAAATTGTTGTTGTTGTTGTTGTTGTTGAAGTGGAAGAGGAAGATCCTTGACAATTGGTCAGAAGCACCTTCCACACACCTCACACCCCAACAAATAAAGCCTTCCACATTGAGCAGGATCTCTGACTTTCTGTGTAGCATTTACAGGGGGCTGGAGAAGTCCATTCTCCCAGCACAGTTGCATGTTCCTAAATCTGAATCCAGCCCAATAACTATAAGTTACTCTGTATGGTAGGGATCAGGTGGGGCCCAGATGAAAACCACAATATGGCTGCAAACAAACATCTAGTTGTGCATCTCCATCAGTTGCACATTCACAAGCTTGAATCTGCATATGAGTCTCCCTTGAATGTAAGTATGGCACTTAATTGTGCATCCTTACTATTTTGTTGCCAGATCTTTTAAAGATAATCTACAGCAGCCTTCTCCCCTACCTAGGGCCCTCTAGATGTGTTGGACTGCAACTCTCATCATCCCCAGCCAGAACAGGCATTGGTCATGCTGGGTGGGGATGATGGAGGTTGTAGTTCAATACATCTGGAAGGCACCCGGTGAAAGAGAAAGCTGATCTCTGCTTTTGTACAAGTTCAGTTAAGTATGCAATCAAGAGAAAAGGAGGTTCAACAAAGATTAAGCTGTTTCAGTTCCACTACAGTAATCAGATTAGTGTAACCTCGTGAAATATAGGGCTTCTTTAGATTAAGGGGAAATCTTGTTTCCTTACCAGGGCTTTGCTTCCTGCTTCTCTTATGTAATTGTAACGGGGCTGCATTACACAGCCGGAGAGGGATGACCACATGGTCTGTAATGGAAAACTTTTACTGCTCATAGCCCTGAATGGGACAGCTCCCTCTAGTGGGTGATTTGTAGCACAACTTCCCCTGTACACAGTAGGAAATCCCAAGATATGTCAACAGAATCGGGATCTCAAAGGGTTTCTTTTAAAATGGAATTACCAGGGGAAGGCGTGGGAGACATGCAGGAGTTTGCCAATGTTATCAAAAGGACCAGTGAACTTCCATGAGTGGCCAGTCACGAGCATGCCTTATTTCGCTCATGTCAAGAAGCCCATAGTGTACACATAATCTGTTGCTATTTTTAATTGCATTGGATCTCTATAAACAAACAACTACATGAATCATTTCGACCTTCTGAGTTATTTTACCCAATGATCTCTACTATCCTGGGCTTTTTCTTTTTTTGAGAGGCGACTAATGTTTGCTACTTCAATGGAGTTGTAAATGCACACAAGGCCTGGCCAAACCAGTTCTACAGCTAGTCTTTTTATAGTATAAGGCATTTCCTTTCTCTGGGAACTAAATGCTGGAGTTGAGATAAATGTATACTTTCTGTACAGTATAATAGCTATATACCCATAAATGGCTGAAGTGCAAATCACATACATTACTTAGAACTTCAGGCAAGACAAATTAATTGCAGTGCTGAGGCACACGATGATATACTTTTTTCCATAGCCATGCCATTGATTCAAAACTGCCTGAAGTCCATATAAGGTCACTCACATACATAATAACTGAACCAGAGTTTAGTTTAGTTTGGTTTTGTTTTAGAAGAATATCAGTTGATTACTTTTGTGTCTTGAAGGCTACAATACTGGGCACACTTATGGGGCAGCAAGTTAAGGGGAAATTAATGGCATTTCCAATCCACTTAAAAAAGTAATGGTAATATTTTTAGTTTAGTTTTGTTTTACTTTCTTCACTACTTCACATTTGTTTTACGATCTAGCCTGATGAAGAGTTCTGGAGAACTTGAAAGCCTGCACAGCAGTTTGTGACATTTTGGTTGGCCTAATAAAGGTATTGCCGTACTATGGATTTTGGAATTCTTCTTATGGCCAACATAGCTTCCTTTGCATTTTGCATTATTTTAGTGCATGTAATACAATCACCAGTCCTATAAACATCCCGTACTCTTTTTGTAGGAACGCCAATCAGTCAGCTACCTCTATCTCCTTCCTTCAAAGTCTATCTTAAAACTCACTTTTCCCAGAAGACTCTTGGCTTAAATCCTTAATATGTGTAAGTACATTTAAGTATGTCAAACTTTATTTACACAGGAAGCTGCCTTATACCTTTGTCCATATTGTCCAGTATTGTACGTTCTGACCAGCAGTGGTTGTCCAGGTTCGTTCCCACTTCTGCTTCCTGCCCGAAATTGAACCTCGGACATTCTGCATGCAAAACATGTTTTACTACTGAGCTATCGCCCCTTCTCAGCATTCCCTCACATTTCCATATTGCCCCCCTCTCTCCCCCCCATTTTTTATTCTAGATTGCAAAGGTTGTATTCTGCCTTTCCAGAAAGTGCTTCCATTCATGGAAGTTGGGGCACACACTTTTTGCCAATTCCCCCTACCTACTACAACCCTCCATGATATATGCCCTTCTATGCCTGAGGGTCCTCCACCCTCCTCTAGCAGAAATCTTTTCAGAGGGGTTGGAGAGAGTTAAGCAGGATGTGGGGAGCAGACCTGGCAAGAATCACATGGCCCAACTTGCATGAGTTTCCATTAAGGCAAAGCCACCATTGGGTACATCCCTATACTACTTGGTGTTAAAACTCCATAATAAATGGTATGCTCAAATAAACAAGCCAGTAACTACATTTCACTTCAACTATTTTAATGTTACTCACAGTTTTATTGGACAACTATTGGAATTAGCATAACTAATTAGCCTGTAAACCAATAAGACAGGGTTAATGAATAAAGGGAGAGAGGAAAAATTAGATTAGTAAGCCTTTGCTGTGAAGAAGATCAGAACGCGCTGTAACTTGACTGAATACCTCTTTTAGTGTGTAATTTTTGTTGTGCTGTGGGTGTATGTACTGTGTATGTGTTAAATGTTTTTTACGTTTGGGGGAGGGGGGGGAGAAGCCTGTAAATGAAGATCCATATGATAAAACTCACTTCAAAAAGAAAAAAAGAAGAAGGCGACACTGGATCCTGATCGTATTTCATAGTTAACAACTGGTAGTAGTTTCTGACATTATGCTGTGTTTTCCAACATCACATTGTGTTGCGTTTTCCAATATCTGCTTACCTTACCAGTCCCATCCTTGTCAGTCCTCAGATGCATCACAAGGATGCTAAAATGCTAGATAAATGGGTGCTAATGTGCAATGCTCCATTCTATAAGAAAACACGTGTCTTGTAGATGTGATTACTTGATCATGGGCTGGATTCAAAGTTAGTTATATTAAGAGTAAGCTTATTAAAATCAATTTCCAACTTAAGTCTCATTTTTTTTATATACTAAGATTAGATCCACTGAAATAAATAGGAGTTAAGTTAGTTGTTGGTTTCAGTGGGTTTACTGTAAGAATGACTAGATGCAATCCTATGCAGAAAAAAGTCCTACAACTCCCAGCATTTCACAGCTAACATGGATGGCTGGGGAATGCTGGGAGTTGTAGGACTTTTTTCTGTCTAAACATGTATAGGATTGCACCCTAAATTCATTAAACAAAAAACCTACGGTTTACAAAAACAATGTTAAGGCTCCACAGTTTCCAACCAACCACCAAAAAGCAGGGAAATTGGGAGTTAAGGCTCCCAAGCCTTAACGCCACATCCTCCCTAAGGAGGCAGAAAGTGCAAGTGAAATTCTCATTCTCCCAAAGCAGATAAACCATGAGGACAGGATGGAGAATATGATATGCAGAGGTGACTGTGGAGTTGTGGAAAACTGATAACGAACAACTTAGGGCCACCTACTTCTCTTTTTTTTGTTTAGAGCAGTCCTTCCCCAACCTGGTGCCCTCCAAAGGTGTTGGACTACAACACCCATAATTGCAAGTCAGTATGTCCCATGGTCAAGAATGCTGGGACTTGTCATCTCAAACACCTGGAGGGCAACAAGATGGGGAATGCTGTTCCATACCCTTACCAAATACAGGGTCTCAAACACATCTCTCAAACACGTCTCGCATATAGCAGCACGCTTGATAACAAAAGGGGAACTATTCATTACAGATCTAGAACCAGAGCATGTTTCAGGCACTTCCAGCTTTTGATCAATATCCTGCCCTTCAAAGAACCAATGTTTTTTTTTCTTTAAAATATATTTAAACAAAATATACTGTTCATTCCCCACAATCCCTCCACAATACATCATCTCATCAAAGCGACAGAGGAGCAGAAGAGGTTTAGTTTGGCTGTCTTGAACACCTTTCAGATGAGATTAGTTTGCAATCCTATACCTCTTGGGAGTAAGCCCTAGTGAATTCAGTGGCACTGGCTTCTGAGAAGACAAGTATAGGAGTCAACCTTCTCCAGCTTGGTGCTCTCCAGATGTGTTGCACTTTAACTCTCATGTTATATGTTATGGGGAAGACAAAAATAATTTCATACTTAATTTTAAAATAATACTGATACATGAAAGTATTAGGTGGTAGCTCTGCCTTTGATCTCACACTGCTGAACAAGTAAGAGAAATCCTTTATCTGATATTCAAGAAACAGACATCCTATGCCATGTGTTGAAAACTAATGTTGACGTCTGAAGGGCTATCCGGATTACCGTATGTATTCAAGATCCATTCATTGTTGTTTGATTTGGTTTATACAGTTTATTATTTAAAATGATGCAGCTCTTTTGTAGTTCCTTAATTGATTACAATGCTGGAAAACATCATACTTTACTACAGATGTGGGCAGAAAATAGATCTATCCTGATGTTTTGGACATCAACTCGCGGCATTCCTGACAACTGCCCATGCTGATAGGGGCTTTTACGAGTTGAATTCTAAAACATCTGGAGATCTACATTCTGCCTTCCCTTCTTCTTGAACAACATTTGCCAACCTGGTGCCTGTCAGATGTGTTGGGTTGCAACTCTCAACATAAGGAGATGCTCAAGAAATGAGAAGTAGCTGGTCCTAAGTTGTTCATCATCATTTCCCACAACCCCACAGTCACCTCTGCATATCAAATTGCATATCTAGATTTTTGAGATGACAAGTCCCAGCATTCCTGACCATGGGACATACTGACTTGCAATGATGGGAGTTGTAGTCCAACACCTTTGGAGGGCACCAGGTAGGGGAAGGGCTGCTCTAAACAAAAAAAGAGAAGTAGGTGGCCCTAAGTTGTTCATCATCAGTTTTCCACAACCCCACAGTCACCTCTGCATATCATATTCTCCATCCTGTCCTCATGGTTTATCTGCTTTGGGAGAATGAGAATTTCACTTGCACTTTCTGCCTCCTTAGGGAGGATGTGGCGTTAAGGCTTGGGAGCCTTAACTCCCAATTTCCCTGCTTTTTGGTGGTTGGTTGGAAACTGTGGAGCCTTAACATTGTTTTTGTAAACCGTAGTTTTTTTGTTTAATGAATTTCATGGCTTTGTGTAACAGATGACTAGATATTATACAGTTGACAAGCAGCCAGCATCAGCTAGGATGTTACACCATTTTGAAATCCAATATAAAATCAAAGCTAGTGATATGTGTTGCACCCACTTTTCAAAATAATAAATGAACCCCAGAAGTTATGCTCTCTCACTTGAAATCTGAGGGGTCTCATTTGAATTTTTCAATAGCCAATGTCCAGAAATAAAAGCTTTCTATGACTGACTCATGAAAAGAAGCATTTCATGTTTTGTGTCTGTATTTGGAGAGAACCTGAAAAAAAATTCTACTGGACTAAAAACTCCCCAATTTATTCTGGAAGCACACAAGATGATACAGGAAAATATCCTAAATTAGAATAAGTTACAGTTTACTATATTAATTATTTTAGTTCATTTTATGCTACATGCTTTTTCTTCCTGTTTGCATCTTAAAGTAGCAGATTGTGATCATGTTTGATCAGCAGCAAATTTGGCCATCTCACTGCTCGCTCCTATACGCATGTTGTGAAAAAAGTGGATAGGGAGGCAGTTTCTCCCTTTCTCATAATATTAGAATGAGGGTGGAAGTGAGCAGTGACGTAGCCACGTTTGGTGATGATACCAAATTATTTAGTCTTGCTAAAACAATGGAGGATTGTGAGGAGCTCCATAAAGATCTCTGCATACTGAGAGAATGGCCATGAAAAGGACAAATGCTGTTCAATGTAAGCAAGTGTAAAGTGATTCACATTGAGGGATCACAATTTCACATATACACTAACAGGATCTGAGCTAATTAGCGGTGACTGACCAAGAAAGAGTTTGGAGCAGGGGAGGTGGACAGCTTGATGAAAATGTTGATCCGGCCGCTGTGAAAAAGGCAACCTCCGTGTAAGGCGTAATTAGGAAAAGAATCCTAATTCTTGAAGACTAATATGAACAATAGTAGGTTCTCTGATTTGCACTTGATGGATGTGGATTCTTTAATCTTACTATAGTAAAAATAACATATTTTAGTTTTAGATTCATGACTGTATTAGCAGTAAGTTAGTTGGGAAACAAATGTATTAGGAAGTGCAAAAAGTGAGTGTATTGCATCATTTGTGACAGCTCCATTCATACATAGTTTATGGTATGTAGTAAGTAAAGAACAAACCTAAGGATACCTTTCTGTGTGTATATATGAAAGAGGCAGGCACACAGACATAGACAGTGGGCCAGGCCTAAATTTCCAGCCTAATCTATTTTACAGGATTGTTGTGAGGGTAAAAGTAGCACATGCCATACACCCAAGCATTACCAAACATTTGTTTTACATTTCTGTGAAAGTGAGCAGCAGAAGAAACTCACTAGATGGTTTTGAGCCAGTCATAGACTCTTAGCCTAACCTACCTCATGGGTTTTTGTGAGGGGAGATATGGCACTTGAAAGAATGATCAGTCTAGGGCTTTCCCCTTCCTCCTTACTAGAGAAGCTTCTTTGCAACTGATCAACTAAATGGAGTCTGAACATCCTCTTATATCACTACATCTGACCCATTACCAAGAATAGCCATGTGGGGTTTAGAAATATTGCTCAATTGAATTTTTATCTATCCAAGTTTGGATTTTTATTTTTATTTTTTTGCTCTAAAAATAGCCTGTGGTCAATGAATCCTATATTAAGCCTGTCAAAGATGTTGGTACTGGAGATAACAATACACAATAGTTTTGTTCAACCTGATCAAAAAATATTAGAAAAGCTAAGAGAATTCAGAATGTCACTGACTCTTCTACCCTACAGGGTTGTTGTGCTGATAAAATGGAGGAGGATTATGTAAGCCACCTTAGGTTCCTTGCAAGAGGGAAAAAAAGGCAGGATATAAATGTAACATTAATAAACGTATTACTACTTCTACTAATTATTATTATTATTAATTATAATAACAATGAAGGAATAAAAATTCTTTAAAAATCAAATACATGGAATTTTTTTTAAAAAAAAAGAAAAAGAAGGGGGAGCTTAACCTGTTCTCTTACAAAAAGCCTTGGTCCCTAAATACACAGAGCTCTCAAAGAGAAGTACAGCCAAATCCACACATCCCTTCAAGCTTAGTGGAATGGTAATGAGACTCATTGCACTCAGTGGAACTAACTTCTGAGTAGACATGCCTTGGATTGAATTGATATGAAAATTAATGATCAGCAGCCATAATCAAATGAACATACACACATGCAAAGCATGCAAGCAAGTTGTTAATTGTAGAGTTATAGTGCTGTAAAGGAGAGGGAATTCTCACTCACATCTCTCCCTCTCCGCCTTCTAAGGTTCCAGACTGTTTTTTTTAAAATAAAGGCTACAATCTTCTACACACTTACCTGGGAGTAAGACCATTGCATTCAGTCAATGGAACTTACTTCTGAGAAGAGACTACAGCACTGTCTTTGCTAGAGGAAGCAGCCATTGTAGCTGACGCAGGAGGGAGGGGGGAGACTCTACTGAGCGTGTGCCATAATCAAAATGGCCACCGGATTTCTTAAAGAGGCACAGCTTTAATTTAATAAAATCCACTTAAGCGAATTTTTAAAAAAGAAAATCAGTTCCACCTACACTACAACGGGAGGAAGTAGACCATGCCATTGGATTAATAGAATAGAATTTATTACGGTCGCAAGACCAGCAAACCATTGGATTAATGAAAAAGGCTCCCTGAAGGTAAGGACAGCTGTGCAAAAATGGTCGCAAGCCCTGAGTTCAATTTTCAGTTTCGGTTTTCAGGGATTCTTTAATCTTTTTACTTTAAACTGCTCTCCTTCCCTCAGTCTTTCACCAATCTTCTTGAAATTTTCAGGTAATGTAAAACAAACATTTCTTTCTGGCACCTGTACATTTCAGAGAGATTGGTGAAACATTTTCAATTTTATGGCTGTTAGAATGACCCCTCCCCAATTATCACTTTAACATGGTGGAACGTGTTTTTTACTGACCGCCCTTAACAAGGGAGGCACTACCGTGCCTCCCTTAATCTGCATCCAACCCCTTGTAAACTTGCCAGACGAAACTGTGAAAGGGAATTTCAAGCATTGATAGACTTTTCTAAGTGGCAATTGTAATGTGTGAGGGTTACTTAACTTATTGTAGCTAGCTCCTATCGTGTGGTTTGTCTCCATGCCTGCTCCACATAACTTTACCTTAAAAACTGTCAAGAAACTTCATTTGGTCCAGAACATCAAGTTTTTGTCCAGGACAAGCAGGTAAAATCTCAATTTATTTCGCCAGAAGCCTATTCCTTTCCAAGCTCAATTAAAGATGCTAGTTTTAACCTTTAAAGCCCTAAACTGTCTGGGACCAGGACATGTCAGGAGACTCTTTCTTTTGTATATGCCTGACCAAGAACTTTGCTCTACTTCTGAGGGCCGTATATTTACCCAGAGCTTCAGCAGGTGAGAATAAGGAATAAGACCATGTTGGTGGAATGGTTAGATTGTGAAATAGCTTCCCAGGGGCTGCCTATATATAAAAGCCCCACAGTGGCACTGTGTTCGTTATACAATGCAGCAGCCACCTCGCAGCCACAGTGGGGCTTCCCTGTTAAGTTGTGCATTGGAAAAGTGCATTGCTGTAGTAACCTCGCTCCAGCAGGAAAAGTTGAGAAAAGTCCCTTTACCTCAACTTTTCCTGCCGGAGCGAGGTTACTACAGCAATTCCGCTGTCTGACCTCACTCTGGTGTGGTGCCACTGGCATTCCCGGGTGGAAGGTGACTTCCTATTGGTCACCAGAAGCTGGGTAAGGGCCACGGGACAGGCCCATCAAGCTGAATGGCTGCTGGAAAGCCCACGCTGCATTCTCCAGTGAGGATTACTCACTGCCACCCTGTAGCAGCGATACCATGGGGCTTGGCGGCAGAGTGGTTTCCAAGCAGTGCCGTGAAGGCAGGGTCCCAATAGAGGTAGATGTTACCTCTTCATTGCCGATTTTTAGAAGAAAGCTAAAAATAGTGTTGTGTTGGAAGGCATTGTAAAGGAAAGATCTCTAAATGTGTCTTACCTTATATCTGCTTTGACTATTTCTTTAAAATGTCATCTCTGATCCTTTGTTATTGTCCTTTTATGCATTGTTTCATTGTTTTACCTTTTCTTAAAACTTATAGGCCACTCTGAGTACATGTTCATGTAGTATAAAGAGGTTTCTAAATTATACCATAAATAAATAAAGTCTGGCAGTGAGTCATGTTGGCACTCACATGTTACTATGGCTGCCACATGAAACTATTCCATGCAAAAAGTGTTTCCAGCTGCTTCAGTTGGCAGCCATAATCAGTGGTACGGGTAGGGCTGGATTTGGGGGCAAAAGTCCAGTGCAGCAGAAGCAAATGCCATTTTGTTCCTGTTGTCATGATGTGCTGTGATTTAAGTGAGCTTAAAATGTAAAATGGCACATGCTCAGAGTATTTTTTAAAAAATATTTCTTTGTATGAAGATTGGGAAATATTTTAACATATCAGGAATCTAGAAGCTGTTATAAAGCATGGAATGGAGGTTGTGAGGGAGATAAATGTTAGTTATGTACTTTACAACTGAAGTAATACTAGGCTGACCATATGAAAAGGAGGACAGGGGTCATGTAACTTTAACAGTTGCAAAAAAAAGGGAATTTCAGCTGGCGTCATTTGTATGCAGTTCGTACCTGGTGAAATTCCCTCTTCATTACAACAGTTAAAGTTGCAGGGGACCAGCCTTCTTTTGTATATGGTCACTCTAGTATAGTGCATGCAACTTTAACTGTTGTAATGAAGAGGGAATTTCACCAGGTACGAATTGCATACAAATGACGCCAGCTGAAATTCCCTTTTCTTTGCAACTGTTAATGTTACATGACCCCTGTCCTCCTTTTCATATGGTCAGCCTAAGTAATACACACACATGAAAGTGCACTGGCAACTGTTGAAGCCCATGACACATTCCGTATACCATTTTGAACCACTTTCATTGTGTTATGCCCTGCTTGGTGTAGATCTGCCCCTGTTCCTTTAAGAAGCATTGGCATTATTTCACTCACAGTCATTTGAGGACCTGAAAACCTGAAAAACTGGCATCAAGTGCTAAACAGAGCTTGGACAGCTCTGGATTTTTCCCACTGAATGTAATGATTTACTCTTTACTGAAGGATTGTCTGGAATCATAATTATGGAGTCATAATGTCACCATAGGTACCATAGCTGATCACTCAAGACCAGTATGCCATAGAGCATCATCAGATGAGCGTTTTATAGCACACTCGTCACTGGGCATTTTATAACAGGCACGTTACTGGGATTTTCATGGATCCTATTCATGATGCTATCCGCCTTCTGCATGTCTCCCACTCCTTCTGATCATTTTCCAATCTCAAAAAAGACCCAGGAAAATCTGATTTTTTTCCTGTAGCGAAACATGCCACCATTTCCTGTTGTGTGCAAGAAAAGCAGGACACGGACACACAATTGCCCACTGAACGGGTCATGTGGTCTTTGATTACTTCCTCTTTCTTCAGCGTCTGAAGAAAGAGGAAGCTGCTCATCGCTATTGTGGACAAAAGCATGATTCAAAGCGATGGTTGGGAAACAAAATCCCCCCTCCCCGTCTGAAGAGGCTCTTAACAATATAATTTATTCCCGTATACCAATACATACCTATGTACTAAAATTATTTGAGAAGCAGACTCTGTTAATCAAATCCCTTCTCAGGGGAACAGAGGGCTCATAAGAGAGTCACAGAATGGAACAAAAGTAAAACTTTGGTTCACAAGCCCTTTCCTTGAAGGCAGAAAGTTTTTGCTGCCTGGTGTCTGGGACACAGAAAAAGACAGCCATGGAACAATGGAGCTGTATGAAAAGTAGTTAAATGTTTGTTACTTCCTGCAGTTAGAAGTTCCACGAGTCCAGAGTGTCCCTGTGTATCCCCATGAGGCCTAAGCTATGGAAAACTCTTTTGGAAGGTTTCTGCTCACCTAATATGCTATTCACTGATCCAAAATCAAATTTCTATTTGGCAACTGGGGAGAAGGGAAAAGGGCAGTCAGAAGGCAGGAAATGTTTGGAGGGGGGTGTCAGTGAACCAAGAAGAGACTGGCCAAATCTACACCAAGCAGGATATAGCACTATGAAAGTGGAATGAAAGTGGTATATAAAAGGCAGGAGTCACACTACTGCTTTATAGCGGTATTGAAGTGCACTGACAACTGTTGGGGCCCATTGACACATCCCATATACTGCTTTCATAGTGCTATATCCTGCTTGGTGTAGATCTGGCCATATCCTAGGAGAGGGACTTTGTCCACTTCTTTCTTATGCTTTATTGATTTTTTCATTTTTGAATAGGTCCACCTTTTGCTAACAGAATTTTGTTTGTTTGGGGGCCTTTGAGGCCATAGTTTACATGTTTACCTTCTTTTTGAGAGAGAGAAATGGTTTCTTATTTTGACCGTGTCCCCACTAAAGGTCTTGAAATTGCTGCTGGCCATATTCTCTGAACTAGCTTTGTGGGGCTGGATGCTTGGCCCCTGAGTAAGAACAGATTCAGCCCCCCCCCCCACTCCCCGGTTTTATTTTATTCACTGATAAGGCTCAGATTTCACCACCCTTTTCCATTTTAAAACATTGTCTTCGTCTCCTAAAACTTTTCCTTCATTAATTTTCCTATCTGGACTTTACCGGATCCTACATCTTTGGCCCTGGGAGAGTTTTCCTATCTTCATCTGGGTCTTCAGGTGTCTGGTATTCAGATCTTTGCTTGGAAAGCTCTACTCTTCCTTTTCCTAAAGGTTTGGCCTACACTGCTTTATAGTTGGAAGCTTTAAAACTTGTGTTTAACTAGTCTAGATTGGTGGGAGTTTAAATAGAGCTAGTAACAATTCAAACTGCTGCTAGTTTGGCTGACCACTACTTTTGTTTGCCATAGCAACTCCATTTGATGCTCGGGGAGAGCAATTCTATGGCCTCTAGACAGAGTCTGGGGGACCATAAAATATTTTGGATTCCTGGAGCTGAGCTGGAGACTGTGCTCGGACGTCAGAGCTGGGAATCCACACTCCCCGCCCACTCCCTGCTGGTGCTGAAAGAACCACACCAGCTGCCTCTCTAAGGTCACAAAAGCGAACTCGAAGAGGGGGTAAAGTGGGCATTCCAGTGGGCAGAGAGGGGTGTGGACTGAGCTGGAGAGGCCAGGTTATGCTGTAATCCCAGGTTTCTCCAGCCTCTTTCCAACCCCCTCCTTCCCTTGCTCCCCCCCAACACAGTTAGACAGGCAAAAAAAAAGAGCCCATCTAACTAAAATACAGCAGGAGGAGAAGGGAAGTAACAATCGTCTCCACTGCTCTTCCTGTTCCGCACCGTTTGCCTCCGAGTTTGGAGGTGTACAGCCATCCCAATAGAATTGCATTCTAATATACTTTTCCTAATATACTTTTCTAATAGGCCTCAGCGAGAGCTAAATTGTAGTTTACCTTAGGGTGACCAGATTTTGGAACCCAAAATCCCAGTCCCCCCCGCCACCCAAAACAACCCCCCCACCAAGCCACCCCCCCAAAACAAATCCCCCAAGCCACCCCCCCACCCAAAACAACCCCCCCACCAAGCCACCCACCCCCAAAAAACATCAGCCCGGACCTACCGGGTTCTCTTCCGCTGCTGCCCCCGCCGGGTCCGCCGCCCCCCCGGTCCCCCGCCGCCGCCGCCACCGGGTCTTCCTCCGCTGCCGCTGGGTCCCCCACCGCTGGGCTCGTAAGGCCAGCGGCCGCGCGGAAGAGACAGGGGAGGGCCGGATCTGGAAGTGACATAATCGGCCCTCCCCCGCCTCTTCCACGCGGCCTCTGGCCTCGTCGGGACTAGTCGCGATGGTGACGATCCCCGAGGAGCCCGGATGCCCGTGCGGAAGAGGCGGGGGAGCTCCCTCACCTCTACCGCGCAGGTGTCCGGACTCCTCGGGGGTCGTCGCCATCGTGACTAGCCCCGACGAGGCCAGAGGCCGCGCGGAAGAGGCGGGGGAGGGCCGATTACGTCACTTCCGGATCCGGCCCTGTCCCGTCCCTTCCACGCGGCCGCTCTGGCCTCACAAACCCGGTAGCGGCGCTGGAGGACCCGGCGGCAGCGGACCCGGCCGCCCCTAGCAGGTAAGTGCCCTGCGCCCCGCACCTCGCGCTCCTTACCCGCAAGGGCATCTGCTTCCCTCCGGTGCTCGAATCTACTGAGAAACAGGTTTCGCGGCCTGTCTCTCAGTATCACGCCAGGTGATGACGTCATCACCCGGCGCGCTACTGAGGGACAGGCCGCGAAGCCTGTTTCTCAGTAGATTCGAGCACCGGAGGGAAGCGGACGCCCCTGCGGGTAAGGAGCGCAAGGTGCGAGGGAGGGCACTTACCTGCTGGGGCGGCTGCTTCCCGGGCTCCTCCGCCGCCACCGCCGCCGGGTCTACCGCCGCTCCTCGCTTGCTGCCACCGCCGCGTGACCCCCCGCCACCCCGGTTTGCCCCCACCGCCCCCGGTTGGGCCAGTTGGCTCCAGATTTCCTGATTAGGACCGGGAAACCCCGAGCCATCTGGTCACCCTAGTTTACCTTGCATGATGTAATCTTTGCATATAACAATCACACAGCTTTGTAGTTTATGTGTTTTCTCTGTAATGATAGCAGGTTTCACATTTTACTTATGCATATGATGTTCTCTTGCTGCATTTACTGTTCTCTGTAAATCATTCCTATGTTTTCACTTCCTGTATTTTGATTTGTTTTATTGTTATTTTTCTGCTTGAGTTTTAAAATATATTTTCAAATAAATTGAACTTTTGAATTGCCTTGTGTCAACTCTGGTTGCGATCTCCTGCCCATTGGGGCAAAGTCAGATCCTCATTTTCAGAGTCCAGCACTTGTCATATGGAGAAGCAGTAGATGCTTCAGCAGGCACCGGCATCCTGGTTCTGGTCTTCTTGTCACAGTTTGCCACTGGTAACACCTTGTCTTTTTGATCTAGAATGTTGTATTTTCCCCATGTAGTTGCATTTGACCTGACTCAGGGGAGAAAGTGTGCCTGATCCTATAGCTGGTGGAGCAGCAAGAGCATTTGGTTTTGACATGGGAACTCCAGCTTGCAGTTCCTGCTTGTCTCTCAGCCCAGCTTACCTCACCACGGGGTTGTTGCAAGGAGAAAATGAGATAACGCCACATACATCACCCTGAGCTCCTTGGAGGCATGGTGGGATTGAAGTGTAACAAATACAGACATAATAGAGGCTAGAGGAGCAGAGTTGTGTACTTATGGTGGTTTGTCCTGCTTACTTCTAAGGAGAAATGCTGAGGCTTGCTGTGCTTATTATGAGTAGACATATTGCTTACTTCTGAGATCTTTATCACACGGGCGGTTTTAAGCACACCTGCTGCGACTTTGCTCCAGTTCTTCAGCACTGGACTCGCATGACGGCGTCCCCCTCCTGCTGCTCTCTCACCCTAAGGTTGGGGGTTTTAGTTTCTGTTTCGATGTATCCCTGAACGGGCAAAGTCCAAAAGGCACAAGCAGGTATTGCAGGTATCACAGGTACCGCAGCAATACTGAGCACGTGTGAATCAAAACGTTAGACTCGCATAGGAAATGGAGGGGGAACCGCAGAAGCAACCCAAAATGTAGGTGTGATAAAGCCCTCTGTATACATATGGAGGCTTGGTTAGGGTGACCATATGAAAAGAAGGACTGGGCTCCTGTATCTTTAACTGTTTTATAGAAAAGGGAATTTTAGCAGGTGTCATTTGTACGCATACAGCACCTGTTGAAATTCCCTCTAGGACCCCCTCTAGATGGATTCCGTTTGACGCCTGGTTAGCCGATTATGCGCATAATCGCTGAAGCACTTTATCGTAAATGCTTGTATGCAGGAGGTAATTGAGCACTCAACTGGTGACCTTACTGGTTGTTTCAAATGCGCTTTACAAGTAGTTAATGCGGAGAATCGCTTGTTCACATAGGCAAAATGCGCTTTAACGGCCGGAGCAAAATAAAACTCGCTATTTAACGCGCATTCTATAATGCGCATAATCGGAGAGAAAACGCGCCTCTACGCCCGATTTGCGCTCCGTTCTTGTAGAGGTAAATTTTTTAATGCGCCTTGAAAGAGCTTTAAATGCCTCTTGTAGAGGCAGCCTTTATCACAACAGTTAAAGCTGGAGGAACCCTGCCTTCTTTTGTACCTGGTCACTCTAATTATACTACAAAAGAGGGAACTCTAGCTATACTATAGTGACCAGAAACAAAAGAGGGCAGGGCTCCTGCAGTTTAACTGTTGCGATGAAGAGGGAATTTCACCAGGTGCTGCATGCATACAAATAACACCTGCTGAAATTCCCTTTTCTATACAACAGTTGAAGATACTTGTCCTCCTTTTCATATGGTCACCCTACTCTAGAACTGAAGATCCTGTCTAGGGATGCCAGAGAAATCTGCAACATATTCAAATGAGTTTGGATTTCTGTGAATCTGACCTTAAGCTAGCTTCGGCTACTGGGCAGTATAGAAATGCAATAACTAACTATATAAATAAATCTGAAAATTCCATAGCAGACCAGCTTTTTCTGAGTCATGCAGATGCCACAGAACTTGCAGACTGGTCTTTAACTTTGGGGGGGGGGGGCATTTGCACAAATTTGCACTTGCGCTGAAGTGCATTAGCAATAATGTTCACTTGTACAAGAATTCCATTCCACTTGCAAATCACATCATCATGCGAACCAAGGCAGTGGGTGTTGTTTAACCCTCACGCAACCCCCACCATTTTAATTCACATGACATGACAAGCCATGGACAGGCGGTGAATATTCAAAATGACTGAATGCATTAGCACCTGCTACAGCGCGCCATGGCTTAAATAAGCCACTGTGAGCTGTTTCAGTTGTGCTAACTAGCCTAGTGGCTGCTAATGGTCACTCATACTTGGTGTAATATTGCACATTTGTCCTTGTACTGCTGCGGTAGACAATCAAATTCATTTCTATGGAGGGATCCTGATCTGTTCAGGCAAAAGCTCATGTGGATTGAGTTCCTATCCTCCCTTTGAATACATGGAAATGCTCTTGAAGGTGGTGGAGCCCTTTATGTATTCCTAGGCCAGTAAGAAATCTCTGGGCTGAAACATTAGACTTCTATTCTTCTTGTTTTTTAGACCTCAGGGAAAAAGGAGATTAAAATAGGAATAAATAATACTAATATTTCCTTGCCTTTGGCAATAATTAGCCTTTCCTAGTAATTCCCGTAACTCTAAAGGAAAGTTCTTCCACATTTCTGTCTCCAATTTTCAACAACTGAAGTGTTCTTTTGCTTAGATTACTTAACATTTTATTGGCAAGCAGCAATGTTGGAGATTTGCCCAGGGAGTAACACAATCCGTTCATCCCCTGGGATGGTTACCTCAGCCATTTAATACTTTACCTAATATTATATGTAGCTTGTTCACCATTTTGCTGTTGCCACAACATCTCTGGTACTTGCTTGTCATTCAGTTTTGCCAGGATTTGTGACATTTTATCCCATTTTATAGCCTCTGGGTGCCCCTCCATGAATACTATTCCACATGGTGCTTTTCATAGTTGACCTACTTGCTTGCTTTTCAGGTTGTCATGTCAACGCCTCAGCCTAGACTCACAGCTTGAGAGGTTTTCTTAAGAAATGCACTTCACAGTAACCAAGCTGCATGAACAGAAAACCAAGCATTGCAAACTAAAAATACACTGTGGCCCAGATCATTCAGTTTACACTTACCCCTTTCTTGTTCCAGGAAAACTCCTTTAAAACACAGAGAGAGAGAGAGAGAGAGAGAGAGAGAGAGAGAAGAAGAAGAAGAAGAAGAAGAAGAAGAAGAAGAAGAAGAAGAAGAAGAAGAAGAAAGGACCTAGTGTAAACATGAAAGGTTAAACCATTGTGGGCTGCCAAGTTTATCAGTTCTCTGGTGCTAGAGGAGCAACATTCCAAAACTTCTCTCTCTCTCTCTCTTACCATCCCACTATTCCTACAAGGAGAACAGACAGACGGACAGACAGACTGACAGACTGAGATTGAATAACTTCACAGCAGTATGCAGCATCTTCAGGACAGATTAAGTTGGGTAGGGCATTCAGTACAATGGTCTCCATTGCTGACTATAGCTCCTGCCCACACCAGCTGAACAAACTGCTCGGGACAAACAAGGAAGCCAGTTATATGTAACTCTGAAGGGACCCACGGCAGCGTCAAAAATTCTAGTAACTTCACAGCAGCACCATGCATCTTCAGAACATTTTGAGCTCTTACTTATTAGGCCAGATCTACACCAAGCAGGATATAACACTTTGAAAGAAGTTTGAAAATGGTATATGGAATGTGTCATGGCCCCCAACAGTTGTCAATATCATTATAAACCATTATAAAGCAGTTGTGTAGATCCTACCCTAGACAGGAGATCTAGCACAGTGGTTCTATGACTCTTCTCTGAGTAGTTATCTGTTTCATACTTACACGGTGACGAAAGGTTTTTAAAAAAACCTCTGGCATGCATATATATTATTTTACCTGTGCTCTACCCAGAGAACAGATTCTCTTGCTCGCTCTGTGTGTATGTGTGTGTATGTACACAACAGAGATGGAAAACCTCAGGCCTGGATCGTGCCCCCTTCTCCTGATGCCACTTCCCCCCAACAACAGCATTTGATGGTTCCCAGATTTTGTTCATTTCCATTGCCCCCTTTCAAAGGCTTAGTTATTGGCAGTAAAATCTTGAAGCTATCATATGCTGTCATTTATTTTATTTATTTTATTGTAATTTTGGCCCTACCTCCTTTACCTTTGGCCCTACCCACCACTGGAATGTGATTCTGAGAGCTTCTCCAACCTTGAATTTGTCCCTCATGCTGAAAGATTCCTGACTCCTGGTATACACACATCATAAATACACACACACACACATTTCTAGTTGCTTTTGCTTGGATGCATTTCAATTATTGTGGTTGAGTCTGTTTGGAGAAGTGCCACCTGTTATGTGTATGCCACCTATCACCTCTCCTCTTCCACGTGCTGTTTAACATCTACATGAAACTGCTATTTCTCCTTTTCATCTAATTCAGGAGAAGTAGTGGATGTTCTCAACAGGAGCTTGGGCTTAATAATGGGAGGGATGGAGGCTAATTCCTATTTCTAATAAGAAATAGATTAAATAAAAATAAACCAATACTAAAAATCAAGTTCAATCCAGAGAAGACTGAACATCTTTGATTAAGGAGCCTGTTTTGGATTGGGCTGTTCCACAAAAAAATATCAAGTTTGCAGCTCAGAGATGCTGTGAAGTGCAGTGTAGCAGATGGAAACCCAAGTGGCATTAACTTTGCCATTCACCCAAACGTCTTTCACCACCTGTCGTTATTCATGCGACAGTAATGTCCAAGTTTGACTAATGCAATACATAGTACATGGGGCTGCCTGCAAAGAGTATTCAGAAGCTTCAGTGAGTTCAAAATACAGTAGTCATGTTATTATCTGGACCTGTAGAACCAGGCCACCTCTTCACAGTGCCTCTTCTGGCGCGCCATGGCAGCGGCAGTCGGCGCGCTACGCATTCACAGCAGGAGCGCCACGGTGGCTTTTCCTGTCGCCGCTGCTGCTCCTGCACCCACGCCTGCCCAGCATCAGCTGGAGGGGCAGCTGGGAGCATCAGCTCCCCATCTCTCCGGCAAGTTGTTTTTTTTTTTTTTAAATGTATGGGAGGACTGTGGAGGTGGTTCAGCAAGCTTATAGCTCACTGCTCCACCACCTTCCCTGGCCAGTCCGCTCCGATCTAAAAAAAAGCCGTGGTAAATGGCCGACTTTTTAAAATAGGAGCAACGGGCCTTTGCCCCTAGATAGCTTCACACTGGCGGCAGCGTCATGTAACACAACTGCCACCAGTGCGAAGCCATATTGATGGAAAGTGTCCGTCTAGAGGTACCCCTAATCACATCTTACCAGTGCTTAAAATTCTGCAGTGGCTACCAGTTCGATTCTGGACACTCTTGTTTTAAGAGGGCAGAGTGAGGGTGTGGACTCACCAAGTTCCCAGCTGGGGGAGAGATGGTGGGAAAAGAATGAGATTCTCCATCTTCCCCCTCCACTTCACATCAAACTATAGCTAAAAATACATGGAAAACAGGAAAAGTGGGGAAAGGGAGGAAATAAAGAACTCTATATGAATATGTTATAGCAGAAGAAGAATCAACAAATAATGCAAGAAAGGAAGCGAGGCTACAGAAATAAATGTGATTAATCGTCCACTGATGGGTGGGTGGAGAAGTAGTAGAGTGCAGCATCACAGCCCTCTGTGCTGGCAAATCCCTCATTTACAAACTAAGAAATAGTTTCCTTTTTAAAAAAGCAAAAACTGTTAACAAACCTCAACGATCTAGACAAAGCTTCAGATTAGAAAATGTACTTTCATTCTTTTAACAGTTCATGCTAGTTATTCAGGACATGCACGTTATCATCTTTCTCCAAAAACCCGAGTGAAAATTCTAAGAAAAGGACAGGAAATTAAAGAAGTGAACTTTGACATCCAATCCCCAGGTCACAACCAAGAGCTTTTGTCTTGGTTGTGTATTTGATGTATTTATCAAAATGGTATGTCCTGTGAAAACACTGCGTAACAGAAGCAATACTTTAGTAAGATTTAATATAATTCGATATCCACATGGACAGTCATAGCTATTTCAAGATGAATAATACACGTCCATGTTTCAAAGAAATAGTTTTATAACTGTGAAAATGTGGAACTGTGAAAATTGTATTTCAGACTCTAAGGATGCAATGCTATGCACATTTATACAGAAAAAAGTCCTAAAACTCCCAGCATGTTCCAGCCAGCACATCTGGCTGAGAATGCTGGAAGTTGTAGGGCTTTTCTCTTTCTAAACATGCATAGGCTTGCACCCTTACTACTTTGTATAGCTAAATATGTTCTATCTTTCATATGAACCTAATCCATAGGTTGAGTAATATACTGGAACTACAACATCTCTTTAAGAGACAGAACTTACCACAATGTGCTAAAAACAGATTAAGAATGAATGCTTACTTTCCATTACAATTTGTAGGCCATTAAGACAAATACATTACAATATAAAGTGTTCAGATTCAGTGTTACTTAAGAAAAGTTTTAAGAACATAAGAAGAGCCATGCTGGATCAGACCAAGGGTCCGACTATTCCAGCACTCTGTTAACACAGTGGCCAACCAGCTGTCGACCAGGGAACCACAAGCAGGACATGGTGCAACAGTACCCTCCCACCCATGTTCCCCAACAACAAGTGTATACAGGCTTACTGCCTCTGATACTGCAGGTTGCACTCAGCCATCAGGACTAGTAGCCATTGATAGCTTTCTCTGCCAGGAATTTATCCAACCCTCTTTTAAAGTCATCCAAATTGGTGGTCATCACCACATCTTGTGGTAATGAATTCCAGAGTTTAACTATGCGCTGTGTGAATAAGTATTTCCTTTTATCTGTCCTGAATCTCCCACCAATCAGCTTCATGGGATGACCCCGGGTTCTAATATTATGGGAGAGGGAGAAAAATGTCTCCTTATCCACATTCTCCACACTATGCATAATTTTGTACATCTCTGTCATGTCTCTCCTTTTTTCCAAGCTCAACAATCCCAGCTTCATAGGGGAGATGCTCCAGTCTCTTGATCATTTTAGTTGTCCTTATCTGCACTTTTTCCAGTTCTACAATAACTTTTTCTAGGTGTGGTGACCAAAAGTGCACACAGTATTCTAAGTGTGGTCGCACCACTGATTTGTATAAAGGTAGTATATTACTTTTCTAGTAATGCCTAACATGGAGTTTGCCTTCTTTACAGTGGCCGCACACTGGGTTGACATTTTCATCGAGCTGCCCACCACAATCCCAAGATCATCTTCTTGGTCAGTCACCATCAGCTCAGGTTATACTTGAAGTTGGGTTTTTTTGTCCCAACGTGTATCACTTTACATTGAACCACATCTGCCATTTAGATGCCCACTCTCCCAGCTTGGCGAAATCCCTTTTAAGCTACTAACAATCCATTTTTGTTTTAACCACTGTAAATAATTTAGTCTCATCGGCAAACAGCTCACTCCTGATTCCAAATCATTTATGAACAAGTAGAAAAGCATTGGTCCCCGAACAGATCCCTGTGGGACAAGGATAGGGCTCTTGTATCTTTAACAGTTGCATAGAAAAGGGAATTGCAGCAGGTGTCATTTGTATGCATGCAGCATCTGGGGAAATTCCCTCTTCATCACAACAGTTAAAGCTGCAGGAGCCCTGCCCTCTTTTGTATCTGGTGATATAAGCAATGTGGTGTGGATTCAGTGCCACCCCGGGGCTTCCAGAGCATATAGACAGCCCCTTTGTCTCTTTTTGTTTCTACTGGGTTATTTTGAATGTTCTCTAGTTTTGTATGACCCCTGTTGCAATGAATTGACTGGAGAATATTTTCAAGATGTCTTTGAGTGCTACAGAGTTTTTAAGAAACCTTGTGCGTCGATAATCCACAGTAGATGATTGGTGTTCGAGGTGAGGCTCACTTCTTGAGACCCAGAACTGACAAGCATAATGTTCAACAACAATGTCTTCATTTATTTTTCTTGCAACAACAAAATCAGGCATCAATGAATCCTGAAAACATATATGAGAAAGAACGAGAAGTGCAAAATCATCAGGGGAGCAGGAATACATTTTGCATCCCAAAAAGTAAACTGATGACAATGTCAAGACATTGGCCAAGTACACTCCAAGAATGCTTCTTATTCCAAAGTGTAGGGTTTTGTTCTCATTACCATTTCTTTGTTTTCCCATGCATCCCAAACAGGCTTTCAGCTCAAAGCCAATTTGGAGGCTCTTTATTATGGTAAATTTAAATCTTCCCTATAATTTAGAATATATTTGGGATTTTCCCCAAGCCTAGCTGTATGCTGCTGAAGACAGGAAAATACAAGTTTTATCCCACCCCCAACCCTGACAGCCAAGAATGATGTAATCGAAGTGTCTGTGAAATGGAACAAAGGACAGACTGGAGTTTTCAAATCTGATACGGAGAAAGAGAATTGAGTTTGATCTCTATAAGCTTTTGGGGAGCTGCCTGTCTCCAGAGATCTGATGTGGTACAGTGTATTTGGCAGTCTGTTTGGAGTGCTTAAATTGTGCCTCCATCCATGCTCAACATGCAGCTAGAGACCTAGGGACCAATGTTGCAGTTTGTTCATTTTTGGCCCTGGATGTAATCATCCTATGGGCCCCCTTTAGCCCTTTCACCCGAATAGCTGCTCTTCCACTCCACTCCACCCCACCCCACCCTTCCCCTTCTCTTTCTCCCTCCAGTCAGGTCCTGTCAGATGAGTACTTCAACCAGACCACCTTTCTGCCAGGCAAAAATGGAAAGACCTTTTAGTCTTTGGGGGCATTGAGGGAGTACAATCCTGTCTCTAAAGAGATTCTGGCATTGCATGATTTTAAAAAAACGCTTCCGAGCCTGGGATGCAAGGTTTGGGTTTTATGTTAAGGCTTGGAGCTGACTGCTGGGAGAGATCGCTTTTCCCTACCAAGACCTGATGCAATCCATTCAAGCTTCCAGTTCTTTAAAACTACCCGGAAGCGTAGGGCGCATTAAATGCACTTAGGAAAAATAGTCCAGACTTTTAGTGATCTAGGAAAAAACAGAAAAGGCTGGGGAAGAGGCGGGGTGTCAGCAGGACAGGCACGGCGTCTTGTGAGTACAGTGCTGCAAATCCGCATGCCAGGCATGACAAGAGTGCACTAAATCGCTGGTGTGATGGAGCTCTTGCACTCTGAAGTCATGTTTTGAGCTGTTTTATCCCCGTGATTGTTGTAGATCTCTTGTACTTGCTGCTTTGTTTTGACCTCTGTTTCTAAAATGTTTAATTGTGTTTAGGATGCTGCATTTTACTGTTATGGTATCTTTGGAGGTTGTTATTGTTGTTTTGTTGTTTTATTGTTTTATTGTGGACATCAGTCTGAAAGCCTATGATACAGGACAACTCATAAGTTTAAATAACAAGTTTGTTTTCCACACCAGCTTTTCCATGAATTTGGATCTTCCTGAACTGTGTGCCTTCCTCAAGCCATTGCCCAGCTAGACGTGAGTATAGGCATTAATGAATGGATATTATTCTGATCCACCAAATAAAAGCTGTTGTGGTCAAGATCAATCAGTGACTGAGTTGTAATTAAGTCCCTAAGCATACTGAATTACATGACCATAGAGTATTTCGGTCCCGCAGTATATCCCAGCCAGGAAATAGCAGTTGTACATTAGTAATCCAGATGGTTCTTCAGTATGACACTGCAGAATATTCCCACAAAGCCACAGGGTTACTTAAGCCAGTCCTAGACAGCTGTGCTGACTTGCCAGTGATCTTAAAAGTAAAGCAAAGTTTTGGCTTTCTTGCCATGGCTCTTCCTGTAGTTTGCTTGTCAAATTACTATGGCTGTGCACATCTGTTTTGCAGTATTCTGCTTGCCGGCTTAATTGTACATGCATAGATATCCTAGAGAAAATCACAAAGGGCCACTTGTCTAAACAGAATGAAGCCAAATGACTGATGCTTTAATGGATTTCTTGTAGAAAAGGCTTTGTTTCATCACTTGATAAACAAGGCACTTATGTTTTAATGCCAATGTTAAATTAAGGGGGGGATACAGGGGATAATTTTAAAAGTTCTTATGATGCCAAGAAAATGGCTATATTCTCCTTCTGTGAATGATTTTCATTCTAAATTAAGGGCATAGTAATCATGATAGAACAGAAGCACAAATGTTTTAAAATCAAAATGTCTGATTTCCATTCATACTAGGGTATAATTAATCCCTAATGCAATCTTTACCAACTTGGTGCCCTCCAGATGTGTGGGACTACAAATCCCATCACCCCCAGCCACTATGCCCATGCACGGTCAGCGCATTTGGAGGGCACCAGGTTGGGAAAGGCTGCCTTAATTAAAAAAAAGTTTTAAAAGGAAAATTCCCAGGAAATGAATTACGGTTAAATGTGTTTTGTTACAAGTATGCAATGCATGTGATTCCCGCTTGCTGAAGTTTGGAGGACCCAAGAAAGGGAATTCATAATTCTTTAGAATGTATATTTGTTGCCCTGTATTTCCAGTCAGAAACTCAAAGTGACATGGCAGCCTTGGAGTAAGCACGATTAACACTTTGAAAACCATAGTGACTTAGGACCTGGGCTAGATCTAGAGGTTTATCAGACAAACATTTTATCGCCCACTCGCTACTGCCAATTTACGGATGTTGTCATCTGCTTCCCGCACGTCTCCAGCTCCTTCCGCTCATTTTTCTGTAGCAAAACAGCAAAACGAAATGTGCCACGATCTCCTTTCCCCTCTGGGAAGAAAAAGGAAGTAATGAGGGACAAAAGCAGGAGTGGAGAAACAACGGTAAGGAAACGCGATTTCCCCCCGTGAGATTACTGCTTTATAGCGGTTTTGAAGTGCACTGATAACTGTTGGGGCACAGGACACATTCAGAGCGTCATCAGACGAGCGTTATATCGCATACTTGTTATTGGCCACTCATTGTTTTTTGCACGTTCTTTTGACAATGACGTATGCCTTCCACGCATCTCCCGCTCCTTCTGGTCTTCTTTCTGCAACAAAATAAGACCCCGGAAAATCCGATTTGTGGGGGAAGCAAAACATGCCTCCATTTCCTGCTGTGTGCTGAAAAGCAGCAAGATAAAAATGTCCACTGAATGGGCCACGTGGTCAAAGAGGAAGTATTGTGAGACAGAAGGGGGGAAGCGATTGTAGGGAAATGTGATCCCTCCCCCCCATCTGTTGATGCTCTCCATATACTGCTTTCATAGTGTTATTTCCTCCTTTTTTATTCCACATTCATAACGATTTGACACAGGGTGTAGATCTAGCCTGCAGTCAAAGTTTTGGCTGGTTCAGATCCAACACAAGAAATATATTGTCCTTCCTTTGGCTTCCTTGTTCCCTTGGCACTTTGGCCCAGATACTCTGAAGCTTCCCCACTGGTTTCAATCCTCCCTGCTTCCAAACAGCAAACAGCACACAGCCCCTCTGGTTCTTTACTTAATATAAAATGCTTACTCTAATCGTGCAGAACTTTCATTTCCTTACTCTACATTATTTGTCTACGTTTTGTTGCTGTTGACATCTTGAGGACATAGAAGTTCTTGGGGATTCTACAACATCCCAGCTGTTCATCCAGTGTTAAGCATAGACTGAAAAGCTATTTTATATGTTGTGGTTCAAGATTCAGGCAATGTCTTTTTTCCCCATATGCAGACTCTGATGCGCATACTTTATTGATGCGAACATAATAAACAAAGTAGTTCTACGGCCATGTTATGGCTGGCAACATGTACATACTTCTAATATTCGATCTCTTGAAGTGCATGATCAGAGAGCATATTGAGATCCTACAGCCGCTGCCCTCCTTTAAATACAAAGGTCAAAGAGGAAGTTTGGGTCACAGCAAATGTAAGCAAAGGCCTTGCATTCTACTGTTATATTTTTGTCTTGCATGAATCCATTTGGAACTGGGCCCTGTGAACTTTGCTGGCTAATTTCCCTCCAATACTGTGTATTCTTTTTGAAAGTGGGTAGGGAAGGAGAGATGCAGCTGTTTACTACTTCCACTGAATCAGTCTGTGTGTGTGTGTGATAGTGTGGTTGTCTCTCTCCAGTTTGTGCAATTAGGGCTGAAGCCTGGAATGACATTGCAGTCTTTGACAGATTATTTAGCCATGTCTCAGCAAAAGCAGCGATTGGATTAGGGAGAGGAGAACTGTCAGAAGGATGCAAAGTGTGATTCAAACAAATCCCAAAGCCAAAGTAAAATTAATGTGGTGGCTGTGGTTTTAAGTCAGTTAACAACATCAGCATCCCAAATAAATCACCACATCTGGATCATGTGAGGGGAAAGATCAGCAATGAATTGTGCATGTAACCTGAATTCATTCCCACCCCCTGGAAAGGATGTGCATAGGTTGGTGTAGCTGAGGAGTTGCTTCTTGGCCACATCTCTACTCCATGTTTCAATCCCTTCTTAGTTCAACACATCTGCCTCTGTTCATGTGAATTAATTATGAAGAGAAAATATTGAAATGGAGAGAAAATTAACTGAGGAGAAAATACAAAATGGAGGGGGCGTTATTAAATATTCATTAAAATCACACCGTGCCATGTTTGGTTTCTAAATCTATAGTGAACGTAATTTGTAATGAGAATATAACTCATCAAAATGCCTGAGAATATTAAAAAAAAATGGACACACCTGAAAGATAATAAAGTGGGCTTCTTTGGGGAATGAGTTCCACAACTAGGGTGCCACAAATGGGGAAGTCCTCTCTTTTGTGTCTTTTTTTTAAAAAAAAAACCCACTGAAACATTTACCCAGTTTTCTCCAACCTCCAGATGTTTTGGACCTCAATTTCCATCAGCCCCAGCCAACATGGTCAATTATCAGGAATGCTGGGAGTTGTGGCCCAAAACATTTCTATAACACAGATTCCACAAAAAGCTTTGTTTGCCATACTTGCAGTTGCTTCATTTAAAAACAACCATTTTATCTGTTCTGTACATTCAATTCTGTGGGATTAATTTATCTATAAAATCCCTTTTCCAATTTTTCATAATTTTTATCAGATCAAAGTGTTGTGTGCCCTGGAGCATTATTATTATTATTATTATTATTATTATTATTATTATTTACATTTATATACTGCCCTATAGCCGAAGCTCTCTGGGCGGTACACAGAATTTTAAAGAAACATAGAATCATAGAACAGTAGAGTTGGAAAGCAGCTACAAGGCCATCAAATCCAACCCCCTGCTGAATGCAGGAATCCACATTAAACCATACCTGAATGACGGCTGTCCAGCTGCATCTTGAAGGCCTCTAGTGTAGGAGAGCCCATGACCACCCTAGGTAATTGGTTCCATTGTCATACTACTCTAACAGTCAGATTTTTTTTCTGCTGTCCAGCTGGAATCTGGCTTCCTGTAACTTGGGCCTGTTATTCCATGTCCTGCTCTCTGAGATGATTGAGAAGAGATCCTGGCCCTCCTCTATGTGACAACCTTTCAAGTATTTGAAGAGTGTCTTCTCTTCTCAAGGCTAAACATGCCCAGTACTTTCAGTCTCTTCTCATAGGGCTTTGTTTCCAGACCCTTAATCATCCTTGTTGCCCTCCTCTGAACACGCTCCAGCTTGTCTGCATCCTTTTTGAAGTGTGGTGCCCAGAACTGGACGCAATACTCAAGATGGGGCCTAACCTCTATTCAGCACTGGTTAGGCCTCATCTTGAGTTCTGTGTCCAGTACTTATCTTGAGTACTGTGTCCAGTATTTCTTTGGGCTATATCTAATTTCTTTCAATTGTTATTATTATACAGGTCATCGTTCAAGGTGGAAGATATATCTTGCCCTATGACCAGCCTGAACGATCTTTGGACATGATACATTGCTGGTTCCAGGTTCTGGAAAGCCCTTGGGCAAGACATTCCATTGTGCTCCTCCCTCATTGAGTCTTTTCACTGCCATGGTCAATATTGCGGCTGCTCCTCTTTTTCATCAATGCTACCTTGCTCACTTGATAGGCAAAGAGCCAGGGAGCAAGTAGGCAGTGGCTCCTCCTCCTCCTCCTCCTCCTCACTACCAGCACTGTCTGGGACAGAGTGAGGAGCAGATGAAGAAGCAGGTTGACAATGGTGAAGAGGAACAGCAACTCCAGGGGACCCTTGTCGGTGGGCACCTGCTGGGATGTGGGCGCTCAACAGGTGACCAGCCATGCCGACCTTTGATGCCGACTTTGACATGATTGATAGGTTTATCTGCAGGAAAGAGAAAAAGATGGAACAGCTGGACAATACTTTCTGATTGATAGTGCAAGGAACCTTCTGTCTGGAATGCTATGTACTTTAGAATGGCGAAGGAATGTAAATTCAATGGGCTGGAAAATATTTTAGTAGGGAGATGCAATATAGGGCCATAGTATAAGTTATTTGAGCTTATATTATTTCTCTGCTGCTCTTTCAGTATGAAACACTATGCATCAAATTTGTTTTGGTTACAATCTTGAGTCTGTGGCCTTTGTCACTATTCAAGTTTACCTAATTGGGTCAAAATTTGAACTCAGTGTTTACAGAGATAATTTATATGGCACAGTCAGTAAGGTAGTTGTAAATTTTGAAGTGCAGGCACACTTCATGACAGCCCCCATAGCCACGCCTCCAAGGAGAGGCCAAAAATGTGGGCAGTTGTATTGATCCATAGCAACAAACCAGTACTAGTAGTTTTTATTTCTACTAGGAGAAGGTCTTTTATAAAGCTATTGGGTCTTAATTGCCCATTCACGACCAGGGCTTCATCTTCATGATGCCGGGAGTGCTGCGCCGTGGCGGCTCCCTGGCGTTGCACGGCACATTGATGCCCCTTACGCCAGTCCTGACATAAGGGGCACGACGGCGCCTTTTCCTGTGGAGCCGCCTGCGCCTCCGCATATTCGGCGGCGCAGTGGCAGCTGGAGGAGGGACTGGAAGCTTCAGCTCCCCAACTCTCAAGTAAGGTTTTTTTTAAAAAAAAATTACAAAATGGGGTGGGGGGGGACAGTGAAGGCGCGTAGCTAAAGTTTTTTTTTTAAAAAAATTAAACTTAAAATGGGGTAAGGATTGCCGAGGCGTGGCGCGGAGGTGGTGCAGCGAGCATATGGCTTGCTGGACCACCCCCTTCTCTGCCCAGCCCATGGCAACCAATCAGTGGTCACCATAGACTGGGCAGGCCTCCCCAGAAGCAGCGGAGAAAAAGCAACAAACGGCAAAAGCCATCATTGCTTTACCGCAAACTAAAAAAGTCACGCTAAATGGCCAACCTTTTTAGTTCACAGCAAAGCCCCTTTGCCCCTAGATGGCTTCGGATTGGCGGCTGCGTCATGTAATGCAAGTGCCGCCATTCCGAAGCCACAGCGATGGATACTGTCTGTCTAGAGGTATCCCAGGTCATCCCAAAATACTTTGCAGCACAACTGGGATATAACTCTCAAATATATATTGTTGCTGACAAAATTCATCCCCCTCTCCCAGCTACTGTAAAGATTGCAGCTTTTACAGCAAGAAACAGTGCGCTCGCAACCGAGAACATGTTTAGACAGAAACAAATCCTGCAATACCCAGTGCATGCTGGGACATGCTGAGAGTTGTAGGGCTTCTTTCTGTCTAAAGGACTACATCCCTAGAAGGTTTTAGAAAATGACTGTTATAATGGTGGCATTCAGAAATGAAGTAAATGCAATTCATGTTTGACAAAGATTTCAGTGAAGCCAATATTTGTCTTCCTAGGAATTAAACGCCCTTGGCACTAGTTATCTCAAATCTATTTAGCAGATTAGGAATAAGTTTATTCATATTTGTATTTACTTGGTTCAATTCAGTAGCATTCCTAAAATCTTCCAAATGAACCAGTTTCAGAAAAGCACTTAGGCAGCAATCCTATGCATGTTTAGACAGGGAAAAATCATATAACTCCCAGCATCACTGACTGGGGAATGCTGGGAAATGTAGATTTCCCCCCTCCCCTGACTAAACATGCATAGGATTACACTCTTAGCCACATAGTTTTAGATCCCTGAAACCAAGTGAAACTGAAACCCACCCATTGTTAGTGAAATACAGTCAAGTAGCTATGCTCTTAAATCTTTTTTTTTAAAAAGTCCAAGAAGCTAGGCTGACCATATGAAAAGGAGGACAGGGATCCTGTAACTTTAACAGTTGTAGAGAAAAGGGAATTTCAGCCAGTGTCGTTTGTATGCAATTAGTTCCTGGTGAAATTCCCCTCTTCATCACAACAGTTAAAGTTGCAGGCACTATACTAGAGTGACCATATACAAAAGAAGGCAGGGCCCCTGCAACTTTAACTGTTGTGATGAAGAGGGAATTTCACCAGGAACTAATTGCATACAAATGACACTGGCTGAAATTCCCTTTTCTCTACAATTGTTAAAGTTACAGGAGCCCTGTCCTCCTTTTCATATGGTCAGCCTAAAGAAGCTGTGTTTTTAAAGTGCATTCTCGTTGATTTTTTTAACCTAGGAAAACTATGGCAAGGTCAATATTACCCACATTCTGACTCACAAGGCAATTTGTTAGAAACATTTACTGGAAAATGAAATGTCGATAAGCTTGTGAATTTAAAGACTGTGAAAGATAATACTCTAGTTTATACTTATTCCCAATGAGGTTTACTATGAAAACTGCCTGAACAGTTTTGTTCTGTCTAAAAGTAGCTACATATTATTGTAAGTTAATCTAAGCTTTCATGAAAAACTTACAAAAGATCTTCATGTCAGTGAATCCGAAAAAATTGTTGATTCATTCCAGCAAAGGCCATTTGGGTAGGGCTTCAGTTTGGGGCTTTTCGTATGTTTTATATATGCAAGCTGACCACTTTTAAAGCTCATATTAAAAATCCCTGTTAAGTCCCACAAAACCAAGCATCCATTCCGATCATAAGCAGTTTGCCTAGAAAAATAGCCAAAAACCAAGGACAGAGAATAGGCTAGTCTGTTGGTGCAGCATAAAACCTTAGCCTGGAGCTCAGTCATTACTTGTATTGAAACTGATGTAAGATAGAGAGATCCAAACAGATGAGAAGACTGAGTGATGTATCTGTTTCTGGGATGTATACTTTCAGATTGTAGCTGTGAGAGCTGAGCTGAAACAGACCTCCTGTCTTCCCAGTCCTTCTCAGTCCATTGGTAATCTGTGGGGCCATAGAAAAAGGAGTGAGATCTTCACCCATCTTAGTTGGAGCTGCAAGGGGGGAACTTCAGCATGCATCATCTGAGTGGTGGCCAGTTGCCCATTGCTACCAGTAGCCACACTCCACCTCAAGATATGATATGCATTTCAAACATCCCCTTTCCAACCATCCCGGAATGTAATAGAATAGCCACTTCTCTCACTCTGTTAATGAACTTGGGAGAGGGGTGCACCCCAAATCACACCTCCAAACTTCTAGTGGAGTGTCTTCCATGACATGGGTGGAGAACAAGTTTTAGGTGGGGACCAAATTGCCCCTCTGTAGGCTAGATGACAACAGTAGACATAGCCATGCCCAATGACATTATCACCCTGACCCTCATCCATTTTGCCATGGGGTTCTGTGCCTCTCTCAGCACAAGCCTCTGGCTGAAGTGTCAACTGGAGCTTCTCCAGCTGCCATTTCAGTTAAGGTCTGGCTTCCCCACGCCTTCCCCCACTGGGGATGACACAGAACCAGTGATGCGTTTAGCACCACTATCCTTGCCAATTGTTGCTCTAAGTAAAGGGAATCCCATTGTTATCTCCTATCTGTGATTGAAAGGGATCCCTCTCTCTGCCTATCCCAAGCTCCTAGTAACCCTCAGGCCAATGGATAAAGTCAACATATAGCCCTAACAACACCATGGCACTACTTGAAAGTTTGTAATACTTATATATGATAGAACCATGGATTGTGCAAAGTCAATTACCTGGTTCGCACAACACATTAAAGCCACATTGGCTGTCACCATGGGTTGTTTCAGGGTAGCTTGTTTTTTTTTATTGTGGGTTATTTCACATGAATAAGCCAGCCAGAGAACCCATGACTTATTGTTGGGTTGTTCAGGGCGGTTTGTTTTCAGAGTAGCTTCTTGTGACATCTGAACCCAGCAGGGCGACTGCATCATAGGTTGCAGGAACAGCTAGAGAGCTGCCAGCAAGAGCAACAAAAACCCCTACTGCTCCTTGTGATCAGGCTAGTGCTGCCACAATCCTCTCTCATCTGTTGTCAGTGCCCTCCACCCAGTGTGCCTAAAAATTTAGAAGAAAGGATACAGGAGAGTGTCCTGAATACATTCTCAACTATTATTATTATTATTATTATTATTATTATTATTATTATTATTATTAGCATTCTTGTGCAATTCTGCACATTTAAAAGCCCTGTGCTATGGAATTTGCATAATTTTTCCTCAGTTTTACTTCTCTGCCATGAACTTTGCATATATATATACCGCTCACTCTGTGCTCTGCCTTGAAATTTGCATATCTTTACTGATCCCCATTATTGCTCTGTAACCCATATGTATATCTGACAGCTAACAATGGAGGGAAGCAACAAGCATGAAATGGTGGGAAGAGAGTTGAAAGTGGCTGGCAGCTGCAGGAGAAGGAACTTTTTGGGCAGGTGCAATTACACCGTAGTACATGAAGCGGCCTCAAAAGGTGTTCATTAGCAAGGCAAGCACAGAAGTGGAGAATGAAATTGACAATGACATTGACAAGAGGGAGATATCAGTCTGCTGCCAGATAGGCAGTCTTGCACTCCTGCACACTTACACAAGACCCTGATTAAAATAAAATAAAAAGCTTGCCAATGCACTCCCATGTTCATGAAGGCTCAGAAAATTATATGCATTTGGCAATCTGAGTGGGGGGGGGAGTTTCCCTCGTGAACTGGCAACCCAGTAGACCAATTGCAGAACAGATGCAGATATAGGGAATGAGAAAACTAGGTTTTCTGCTGCATAGGCGCCTGGGAAGCATGCTGGGAATGGGAGGGAGGACTGAAGGGAAAAAAACTATGGCAAGCCACAGAGCGCCCGATCATCTGTCAGGAGTAATGTGAGTTATTGAGTTAACAACCAACACATGGTGGTTTATCTTCAGGGTGGCTTAGTCTGATGTGCAAACTCACCCATTGAGCCAAAGCAGCATCAAGAAGGTCATGAACCCTTGAGAATATTTCACCAACACAGGTGCCTCTCAGAAAACACATAACACATGCATTCTGTCAGGGAAAGTATGTATGGGGGAATTATTTCAAAGAGATCCAAAGTTAAAAAGTCCTGGAGAGGAAATGTGGATTTCAGTATGTAAACCAGAGTAAAAAACTTTTGGTCAAGCTCAGGAAGCATGCTTTGAACAGATATACTCTAACTGTAAGAAGGCACAGAGAGGCCTATTCAAATGCTAAATTCCTTGTGTTGCACTTGACAAGGAACCTGTTTTCCAGGAATAATGTAATTTGAATAACAATAGTAGAGAATTTGTTTATAATCAGTGTAAAAAAAATTAAAACACATTTATTTCAAAACAGGAGTAGATGTGTGTGTGGATGTGGATCCATATCACAAATATTTAGGCATTATCACTACAGAACTATATAGCATGTTTAATGCTTTTAACATGAAATGCATGATTTGGTCAAAAATCCTGCTTAACCACTCTGCTACCTACCTAAAAAATTGGAAAATATGATTTAGAATAAATATTCGATTAGTTTGCACATTACTTTAAAAATGGACAAGGGAAACATATTATTGGTGTAAAAATATTATCCCACAAACCTGGTTTAACTTTCTCTTTAAATCCAATACCCAAACACCATATATGTTTTGTATCAATCAGGATCTAACAGCAGACTGTTACGGATCAAGCCAAGATAGAAACCTTTGTATGACTACAACACACATATGTTTCTTATGAAACATTAATTCTTTGTTACTAAAAAAAAATCCTTGTGGGGTTGAAAGCCTTTTCTGCAAGACTCACCCTAGCTAGCTAAAATAAAATAATTGAACTGTTTATATGAAGGAGCTATGCCTCAAAGACCTTGATTCTCCATGGCCTCTGCAAAATTTTCTGCAGCTGTTACACTCAATGGTATGGGAATAATTACAATTACCAGTGTAAGGGTAGACAGAGTGCAGTACAAATTTGGTTAGTCTAAATTTCCTTACCTTTACAAACCTGAAAATATCATGTATACAGCATTGTTTGTTAATTATGTGTTGGATCCAGACTTAGCCATACTTAGAATAGATCCACTGATGTCAATTGGACTTAAGTTAGTTATGACTAACCTATCCCATTTATTCCAGAGGGGTTTACTATAATTTTATTTTATTTTTCTGAATGTTTCAATACATTGTAGTTCCATTAAGACTGTAGTGTCTGAGAGACTGCAATGAGAGAGGCAGACCGACAGTAGCATTTTAGGTTCAGTCAAACTTCAAAGCTTTTATAATCTTATATTAATAGATGTTGGCATTTTCCTTGTTTGGTCCCCTCTACAAGGATTCGCTTTTGCGCCTGGTTAGCCGATTATGCGCATAATCGCAGAAGCGCATTTACGCCTAATCCCTCTGCATGAGAGGCGGCGAAGCGCATTACCGGATGTCCAAAATGCGGTTTACAAGTAGTTAATGCGCATAAGCGCATATTCACACAGTCAAAATGCGCTTTAACGGACGGAGCAAAATAAAACTCGTGATTTAACGCACATTCGATAATGCGCATAATCGGAGAGATAACGCGCCTCTACGCCCCATTTGCGCTCCGGTGGTGTGGAGGTAAATTTTTTAATGAGACTTCAAAGAGCATTAAACCTCTTGTGAAGAGGCACCCTTAGTCTTTATTTGCCAGAGAATACTCTGTTTTGGAAGTTACCTAGGTAACTATAAATCACTGCAAGAGTACCCTCTAAAACCATTAATCTAGTATAAAGAACGTTTACATACTGTATATGAGAAGAATGGAAGGAAGAAATCCACATTTTTTTCACCTTTAACTAACCATGGCTACATCATCATGAAAGTGTTTAAACCATGAGGAAATGAAACATTTCTGACTTGTTGCAAATTAAAGAACCCTGTTTCCATTGATATGATGACCGAAATCTCTGTCCCTCTTTCTGGAATGGCCTCTAAACAAAAACCATGACCAGGCTGTGATAGACCCCCAAATTTACATCTCTACACTTGACTCAGCACTACAGGATGCATTATCAGGATGCATCATCAGAGGGAAATTCAGACATATGAATCAATAGCCGGGGACAAGGATATTGCAACTATTAAGCCCGTTTTAAAAAACAGTTCCACCCTTTGCTACACAAACAAATTTTTGATTCTTTCCATAGTGACCTTTTGTGATATTTTGTGGTTTCCAGTAAAAGGAAATTATGATTGAAGGGCTGGCCAAGATCCTTTAGCCTTCACCATGAACCTAGTTAGCTATCATCTCCATTCTGAACCCTCCACAAAATCGATCAAAAGCCCATTGAAAGTCTTCAGGGAATACTGAATAGCAGAGAAGACAATTATAGACATCCTTGCTGAAAGGCTCAGGCAGTACTGCAATTTAAAAAGCTACAGCCATATTTCAAGAGCATGGCAGTATGGTCTAGTGAAGGCTTTTTCATCAGAATTCAAATCCATTACTGGTAGCAAGGCTAAGAATCATCAATGGCATAATTCCTAGAAAAGGAAATACCAGTAATTTGAACATAATTGAACCATAAAACAGCATGAGTTGTTATTGCTATGATTGTTTTTTAAACACAAAAATATCACAAAAATATAATAATTCATAGTCCTTTCCAATATAATATTCAGAACACTATTTCCTGCCACCCCCTTTTTCCTCTTTATAACAAGCAAGTGGGTTAAGTAGATAGCAACCATCTTACTCTCCAGCTTTTGGAAAATCATGTGTTAAATTTCAGGACTGAAATTTAAGCAAGGAAGAAAACATTTGTATTCTTGCACAGAGTTATCTAGGGATAAAGTTTGTCACTATCAATCAGCAAAGAAAAAGGAACAGACTCCAACTGGGCTACAGTGAACAGCCCAATGAAGGCCTCTTTACCCCTGGGATTTTGGAACACAGCCTCGTATTCCAGATGTAAAGAGAAACTTGCTCTTCTGCTGACATAAACTAGGAATGAAGTTCCAGTTTTACTGCATTTCCTGTGTGACCTTGCTTAACAATACTGAACAATGCTCCTGCTCCTTCATTTATAAGGGGCAGTATCATATACTGCTACTGTGTCTCTGCTAATTCTCTCGTGCAAGCAGAACAGACTGCTTGTGCAGGATTCCTGTCTGAAGGTATAACAAAGTGCAGCTGCATCGTGTTGGAACTTTAACAAAGCACTGGCAGTTTAAAAGACACTCTCCTGGGATCAAGGAACTCTGGAACTAGATCTCACTCTCCATTGCAGTTGAACACTGGAACATAAAAGGTCAGGTTATTAGAAATGCAAACACACACACACACACACACCACATTTTAGAAGCCACATAGCCAATCTATTGCTGAACATATTAAATAAAGCCAGTGTGCCTAAATAAAATGTCTATTTGTAACAGCAACATCATCAAATATACAAAGTCCAGTAAAGAGCACTCTCCCATGTCCTCTGCTCAGCTATTGCAAACTCACTGTAACCAACAGATTTTGGGAAGGAGGGAAAATAAATGCAGCTCCGTCATTTGCCAGCCATTAATCATTGGCTTGGCAGCTCAAGGCTTCCGCCTCCTTCCCACACTTCCCCTGTGATGACAGATGCATGGCCATATGATCAGCAATAGCAACAAATGCTTCTCTGGCGATAGCAACAAACTCTGTTCTCACCACGATTTTTGCCCTTAAACAAGGACCCTAAAGCAGTATGGGAAGCCAGGGGAAAGAATCTGTGGTATTACAGGGAGAGCTCAACCAACGTTCTCTGAGCGAAAGCTCAGCCATTCTCAAATAGCCACTAATATTTAATGCCCACAACACTTTGCCTAAAGATGAAACTCCACTGATATTAATAGGGTTAGCTTCAATTTTTCTATATTACATACATATACACATTTGTCAACTGGAAACAAAGGGCAGATGAATAAAAATACAATACATCCAATTTTCCTAAATTGAAAACCATCTCACAAATGGAACACTGAAGACAAAGTTACATTGACAAATGTAGACGTTTCCATTCTTGCAAGATTAGTTAATATCAGAAAATGAAACAAAATTAATCCTTTCATTCCATACTCCGACCCCACCCACCCACTTTAGTCTCTCATCCTTTCCCCAATGCCAGCCGCTCCACATGGACCACACCACAACTTCACAACTATGAGCATCACCCTTCAGTTTTCTCTACCAGCTTTTCAGCTAAGCATTATCACAAACAGAAAAAAGGCAGAAAGTAGCATGGAGTGGCCTGTAGCATAGATTCAACTGTGGGAACAGATAAGCCTCACAGGCAAAGAAATTGTAGTCCATAGAGCCAATGCATCCAGCGTGCCCAGCATTAGCTCTTGGAGTGCTAAGCCTGTCCCTTAAGGCTTTCTAATGTGTAGGAAGGGGTGGAGTCTGAGAGGGGCTTCTGAACTAAAGTAAATGGAGGCTGGTAGCTCTGATTTCCGTGGGGCTATAAGTCCATTCTGGGTTTCAGTTAGAACAAGCCAGAATTCTAAAGCAGCTAACCAAGGTGCTGAATCCATCTTTGGATAGCTCCTTTAGAGTTCTGGCTGGTTCTCATAGGTGTGCGCAAGGGGTGTGCCAGGTGTGCCCAGGCATATCCTAATGTCTCAAGCAATAAGTGTTGAATTGAAGAGAGCATTGAGTAGGGATCCAGACGCAGTAGGAACAGTCCTCCAGTTGCCCTCTAGCGGCTCCACTGCCACCGACCCCAACAGCATGCCATTGCTCCAGGCAGCAGGAGCAAAAAGGAATCGCTCTGCCAAGAGCCTCTCTGCTGGGAGCCACACTTCAAAGAGGCTGGGAGGAGGGCCCCTGAAGGCTCATATCACTTCGTAAGCCCCTCCTCTGGCCAGTATCACTACAAAGCCCCCCCCCCAAACATGCAGTGGCCCTCCCATCGGAGTGGGGTAGCAGTGTCTACAGTGTTTAATGAATAAAAATAATGTCCTTTATGATTGAGTATTCAATAAAAGTTGGCCTTTAAAAAAAATTACCTGGGTGCACACCTTAATGAAATGTGCTGCACACACCTATGTTAGTTCTGACTGAAACCCAAAATGGATTCATAGCCCCACTGAAATCAGAGCCACCAGCCTTCACTGACTGAAGCATAAAAGGCTTCAGTTCAGTTACAGTACTTCTCAGATCAAGTACTGTAATATCTGGCCTACCTTGGCACACTAAGCCATGTGGGCTATCGCTTCAGACCAGAACATGACATCTGGCAACTTGATGATGTGAAAAGTAATCTCAATCAAGGAAATGCTCTTAGATATTAGAAATATGTTAAGTATAGGATAGGATGTCTTGTTTTAGGGTAGGGAGACTAGCTAGGAGAATGTTCCAACCTTATATCTCCTTGTAGACATCCTTCTTATTCTCTAATTATTGCCATTTTATTCTGAGCCAGTCACCAATTTAGCATTTCTAGATCCCTTGAAAAGGTATAATTTCCTTCAAAAGGAAATACAACAGCAAATCTCTCTTATCCTTTTCGTGGTGTGGACTTAGGATGTATATACACAACTTCTTTAAGATATGTTCATGGTATCAGTATTGTTGGTCAGAGAATTACATTGACTGATACGTTAATTCAAGTTTTGAACATTTTGCTGTTTAGATAGGTTATTCATGGGTTGGCACTGCATGGTTTGAAGGGTTTGTGTATGAGTATGCAAATATGTTGAAAATGAAATGCACACGCGTAATGTTGTCCCCCACAATACAAAAGGAACATACTATGAAAGGAGCAGATGGTCTCAATTTAATTACTGCTTCTTCACACATCATGTCCAGTTGCTGTAGAAGGCACTATAGATGCTAGTGCCCAGCTGCAAGGCACATTTTGGTGTTGAGGTGAGAGACTGTACAAAGAACCTGCCATCAGCTAACACTTCACATGATGATGTATCTGGCATTGTAAACCACAAGCATAAGATTTGTTTAACAGCTATGACACAACAAAGAAAACCAAGACACATCTGAACACTTCAAATATGTGTTATTGTAGTTGTGTATTGTTTAGTTGCCAGTAGTTTCAGACCTACTGGATAAAGCAGATTTAGTACACTTTGCTTTTAATTTGTACAAAAGCTTATAAAACTCTAGATTTACTTGTGCTTAAATCAGTGAATGAAGTTAACTACGATGGTGCAAATGTTAAGGGTTTAGTAAGGTAATTAAGGGCTGACACACATAAAACCTTCAATACTGGAATAAGGATGCAATTAGCTGCAATTTAATAAGCTGTCTAATGAGAAGTGACAGGGCCTGCCACAATTTCCGGACTAGATGAAATCTTTCTTAAATACTGCAGCACAGACGCTTAGTTAAGGCTAGTTAAAATTTTCAAAGTTGCTACTAAGGAGGTGAAACAGAAACAAGGATCTAGTAGTCTTCAAAAAGTATCCCATAGAAATGCTTATAACTTGGTCAGAAAAAGCACAGACATTGTAGAGTGGATCTACAGATGGCAAAACCTATGAGATACCAAGGGTATCTATCCATTAATTATATTCAGAGCAAATAGAGCCTATACAATTCTTTAAAAGGAGCATTTGATAACACAAATCCTTCTTTGGCAAGACAGATCTACATTGATACCACAAGCAAACTCTGGCAGGATCTACACTACTGCTTTATAATGGTATTGAAGTGTACTGACAACTGTTGGGGCCCATGACACATTCCATATACCATTTTCAACCCGCTTTCAAAGTGTTGCATACTGCTTGGTGTAGATCTGGCCTTTATTTCTCATTGAAATATATTTTGCTGGATCCAGAGACACGAGGGAGTTTCTTATAGGCATTTATTCATTTATTTTGTTACATTTGTATACCGCCCCATAGCCGAAGTTCTCTGGGAGGTTTACATAAAATTAAAACAATTAAAACTATATACAAAAAATTAAAACAGCAAAAACATACAATATACACATACAGTTAAAACCGCTATAATAACTTTAAAAAGCTATAAGCCTAAAAACAAAACAAACACAAGCTCATCAGATATTGCTAAATGCCTGAGAGAAGAGGAAAGTCTTGACCTGGTGCCAAAAAGATAACAATGTTGGCACCAGGCAGGCCTCATTGGGGAGATCGTTCCACAATTGGGGGGCCACCACAGAGAAGGCCCTCTCCCTTGTTGCTGACCTCCGAGCTTCCCTCGGAGTAGGCACTCGGAGGAGGACCTTAGATGTTGAACGTAGTGTTCGGGTAGGTTCATGTCGGGAAAGGTGTTCCATCAGGTATTGTGGTCCTAAGCCGTGTAAGGCTTTATAGGTTAAAACCAACACCTTGAATCAGGCTCGGAAACATACAGGCAGCCAATGCAAGCAGACCAGGTAGGTCTTATATGCTTGAACCTTCTGGTCCCAGTTATCAATCTGGCCGCTGCACTTTGCACAAGCTGCAGCTTCTGAACCGTCTTCAAAGGCAGCCCCACATAGAGTGCATTGCAGTAATCTAACTTGGAGGTTACCAGAGCATGGACAACTGAAGCCAGGTTATCCCTGTCCAGATAGGGGCGTAGCTGGGCCACCAACCGAAGTTGGTAGAAGGCATTCCATTCCACTGAGGCCACCTGAGCCTCAAGTGACAGAGAAGGTTCTAGGAGAACCCCCAAGCTACGAACCTGCTCCTTCAAGGGGAGTACAACCCCATCCAGAACAGGTTGATGACCCTCCATCCGATCAGCAGAATCACTAACAGCGTCTCAGAGCCTATCCACACTACTGCTTTAAAACGGTTTATTTTAATCAATCCAGTCTTGTCTGGATTGAGTTTCAGTGTATTAGCCCTCATCCAGTCCATTGTCGCAGCCAGGCACTGGTTCAGCACATCCACAGCCTCACCTGATGAAGATGAAAAGGAAAAATAGAGCTGTGTGTCATCAGCGTACTGATGACAATGCACTCCAAAACTCTGGATGACTGCTATCAGATAGCAGAAGCCAAAACCTGTCCCCGCTTTCATCCTTCCTGGAAAAAGGAAGCCTCATCCAGCTATTACCTAGGCCCAGTTAAGGTATGCAGTGTAAGAAAGAACTTCAATATCATGTAGAAACTTTGCCCTGAAAAATCTCTTTCAGTTCACAAGAAAGTCTCAAGGGCATCCAGTGGTTTTCTCACATACTCCTTTGATCTATTTATGAAGGCTTTTGACTCTGTTTAAACCTCCCCTCCAGCAATCTCCCAACCCGCTGATCAGGAAAGAGAAGAGCAGTAGTAAAAGGGAGGTGCTCTCTCTCTCAGGAGCTGTGGCCTCAAGGCACCGCAGCTTCACGGTCTTTAAGTAGTAACCCTGCAGGATCCAATTAGGGATCAAAAGTGGGATATACATGGACTAAATAAATTCATAAGAACCCTGCTAGATCATACAAATGGCCTATCTAGTCCAGCATTCTGTTCCCCTCAATGGCTAGTCTGATGTCTCTGGGATGTCCATGTAGCAGGGCATGAAGTCCTCTCTCCCATGTTCCCCAAGCCAGTTAATGCAGCCATCGAAGTAGTGCTTGTTGGCCTTGTCCGCTATAGATTTGTCTCATCTCCTTTTAAAGCCATTTCAGCTAGTGATCATGGCTACATAAGCAACTCTATATTTATTTATGTACAGACATAGAGATGGAGGAAATGGTAACAGAGACCAAGAGGGAAAGGATATGGCTGCCTGTGAATAAGGCCCATTCAATTAGGGTGACCATACGGAAAAGAGGACAGGGCTCTTGTATCTTGTTATGGAGTTTTATTAGAGTCTTTTAGTAAGTGATAGAATTTTACTGGAACGTCAGTATACAAGCTGGAATGTAACTGTACTAGTTAGAATGTAACTGATAAGGCCTATGTATGTGAAGAAGCTGTTTTTGTGGGAAACATCCAAAGTGATGAACAAGCTTTTTCCTAAGTTAAGAAGTAGAGATTAGTTAGCGCGTGTGTAGTAGAAAATGCAGGTTGCTTACCTGTAACCGTAGTTCTTCGAGTGGTCATCTGTGCATTCACACATATGGGCTCTGCGCCTGCGTGGAGCCTGTCTTGGAAACTTCTATAGCTAAGGAAAACGTTTTTGGCGGGAACCCCTCCCCCACTGTCTACTGACTCTGTGTTCCCGCCTTTCTCCTTAATTCCAAGAGACCAACTTGCTGGCCTTCATCAGAGTCAGGGTCCGAGGACGCAGAGGGGCTCTCCTCCATAGAATCGCTCCATGTGATCAGCCCCAGAAGGCTCCAGCCTTCTTAGATATCCCTCTTGCTGTAGATACAGCCTGGGGGGCGTCCCAATGTTGGAAGATCGGATGAGGCATGAAGCAGCCATGTCTCCAGTAGATGGAGGAGCCTGTGCCATAAGTGTAACAATTGTCTGGAAGAAACCATGGCTTCTAGAGCTTTTATCCACAGACCTGGCGCCAACACGGTTATCTTTTCAGCGCCAGGTCAAAACTTTTCTCCCAGGCATTTCAACAGCTTAAGTTGAGGTTTTAACTGACTTTGTAGCCAGGCTTAACAGTTTAAAATGTTTTAAATGTCAGCTGTCTTATGTTTATGGTTCTAAATTTTGTAAACCACCCAGAGAGCTTCGGCTATGGGGTGGTGTATAAATGTAATAAATAATAATAATAATAATAATAATAATAATAATAATACAGTAGCAACAGGTTTTGATTAGGGGTGTGCACGGACCCCCCGGATCGGATCGGGACCCGGATCGGGACCTCCAATTTTGTCCCGGACCGGTTCGGACAAAATCGGAGGCCCCCCGGACCGGATCGAGTCCGATCCCGACCCAAAAATCGTACATTTTTGGATCGGCCGCCATTTTTTTCCCCATAGACTTGCATTGCAATGCAAGTCTATGAGGAAAAAATGGCGGCGGGTGGGTAAGGGGGGGCCTAACTCCCTCCCCCCCCGGGGCCGTCCGCTGTGGACGGCCCCGGCAGGTAAACCCCCTCCCCCGCGCTCCCTACCCCCCCTGGGGCCGCCCGCTTCCATCCGCTGGCGCCCGCGGGCGCCAGCGGATAGAAGCGGGCGGCTCCGGGGGGGGGGTAAGCCCCCTTCCCCGCCACTGCTTACCTTCTCGGCCTGTCCGGCGCCGGCGGCTACTACCAGCGGGCTCCGCGGCCTACTCTCGAGTAGCGCGCCGGGTGATGACATCACCCGGCGCGCCATCCTAGAGCAGGCCGCGGAGCCTGCTGGGAGTAGTAGGCGCCGGCGCCGGACGGGAGCCGCCGGGCCGGGCAGGTAAGGGCCCCCCTCCCCCCTCCCCCCTCCGCGCGCCCCCTCCTCCCCTCCATGCACCCCCTCCTTACCTTTCCGGCCCGGCGGCTCCCGTCCGGCGCCGGCGCCTACTACTTCCAGCAGGCTCCGCGGCCTGCTCTAGAGTAGCGCGCCGGGTGATGACATCACCCGGCGCGCCATCCTAGAGCAGGCCGCGGAGCCTGCTGGGAGTAGTAGGCGCCGGCGCCGGACAGGAGCCGCCGGGCCGGGCAGGTAAGGGCCCCCCTCCCCCCTCCGCGCGCCCCCTCCTCCCCTCCACGCACCCCCTCCTTACCTTTCCGGCCCGGCGGCTCCTGTCCGGCGCCGGCGCCTACTACTTCCAGCAGGCTCCGCGGCCTGCTCTCGAGTAGCGCGCCGGGTGATGACATCACCCGGCGCGCCATCCTAGAGCAGGCCGCGGAGCCTGCTGGGAGTAGTAGGCGCCGGCGCCGGACGGGAGCCGCCGGGCCGGGCAGGTAAGGGCCCCCCTCCCCCCTCCGCGCGCCCCCTCCTCCCCTCCACGCACCCCCTCCTTACCTTTCCGGCCCGGCGGCTCCCGTCCGGCGCCGGCGCCTACTACTTCCAGCAGGCTCCGCGGCCTGCTCTCGAGTAGCGCGCCGGGTGATGACATCACCCGGCGCGCCATCCTAGAGCAGGCCGCGGAGCCTGCTGGGAGTAGTAGGCGCCGGCGCCGGACGGGAGCCGCCGGGCCGGGCAGGTAAGGGCCCCCCTCCCCCCTCCGCGCGCCCCCTCCTCCCCTCCATGCACCCCCTCCTTACCTTTCCGGCCCGGCGGCTCCCGTCCGGCGCCGGCGCCTACTACTTCCAGCAGGCTCCGCGGCCTGCTCTAGAGTAGCGCGCCGGGTGATGACATCACCCGGCGCGCCACCCTAGAGCAGGCCGCGGAGCCTGCTAGTAGTAGTAGGCGCCGGCGCCGGACGGGAGCCACCGGGCCGAGAAGGTAAGTGCCCCCCTCCTCCCCCCCCCCGCTGTCCACTTTCATCGGCGGGCGCCCGCTGGCGCCCGCCAATGGAAGCGGCGGTGGGCGCCAGTGGGCGCCCGCCGATCCGCCGATCCGCCGAACCGGTTCGGAGCTTTTTCAGACCGGTTCGGATTGGATCGGCCGATCCAGCTACGGGATCGGAAATCGGATAATTTATCCGATTTCCCACTGGACCGGACTCGGATCGTGGATCGGGTCCGATCCAGTGCACATCCCTAGTTTTGATGACCTGAGCCTTTCCCAAAACAAATTAAACAGAGGGAAGCTTGGGGAATTAAACAGAGGGAAGTGCGTCAGCAAGCTGCTGGGGAAGCTTGCTGACGCACTTAACACATTTTGAAAAGGGGCCTTAATGGCTGTGCGATCCCCCTCAACGTGATCCAAGATCGCTGGAAAATAAAATATGTAAGAATATAATAACAATAAATTATATTGTTTTAAATGTACGTGTGTACGTTGTATGTTTTTAATTGTTTTAATCATATTTAAACCGCCCAGAGAGCTTTGGCTATGGGGCGGTATACTAATGTAATTAATTAATTAATTAAGACTAAAATTGAACTAAAAACAAAGTAAAATAACTAAAAACCTTAGCACTCTAAAGCTTTCTCCTCAGGAGAAAGACAGAAGTTCCCAACAAGACATCCTTTCAGCAAGGCGGTCGAAAAAGAACTGAGGAGAAAGGTGAGAACAAAGAGTCAGTAGACAGTGGGGGAGGGGTTCCCACCAAAAATGTTTGCCTTAGCTACAGAAGTTTCTGAGACAGGCTCCACGCAGGCGCAGAGCCCATATGTATGATGCACAGAGACCACGAAGAACCTAGTCTTAGCAATATAAGCTGAAACCAGATTTGTTAAATTCAGAATGATCAATGATGTTCCCCGCCTTGATCTGTAGGGAGAGGCGGGTTATAAATTATTATTATTATTATTATTATTATTATTATTATTATTGACATTAGTCTCTTCTTCTGGTATGTTGAAGTGGCTCCACTGCAGAGTGTGGTCTGTCTTACTGATAAGAAATAAAGGCTGATAAAAAATAAAGGCTGTTGGGCAAGAAAGCAATACAACCTGACTCGTGTTCTGTGTTCTGAAATTCCACGACAATCTTTAACAGTTGTATAGAAAAGGGAATTTCAGCAAGTGTCATTTGTATGCATGCAGCCCCTGGTGAAATTCCCTCTTCATCATAACAGTTAAAGCTGCAGGAGCCTTGCTCTGACCAGACACCATTACTGTTGTTAATTTCATGACATCTCTCCAATCTCTCAATGCAGCAAAAACAACAGCCAGCTTGATTTCCTTTTAGTATAAAATAAATAACATCATTTAAGGCAGTAGTATAAACATCAACACATTGGCAGTGAGTAAAGGTTACTGCAAAGCACATTCCCCTAGCTCTTAATCTGGGGCAAAATGCAGTATTATAATTTACAAGTTACTTGATACAAACAGCAATAAGGTTGGCCACACCTTCAGTACCTGAGTTTGGGACTCTGGAGACTTCTTACTTCTTCTGTTGATACAAGTGAATGTGTCTTTGACAAAGGCTTGCAAGTGATCAGCAAGTCATTGATGATTAGACCCAGGTGCATTATTGTTTAGTTTTTTAAATCTAAGTCTATAGATCTGCCTCTCCTTCCCCACACCTGTTTATCTCACAACAACCATATATTTTGCCTGTTACTAACATTATGTAGACAATTTAATGCTCTAAAACTTGGTCCTGTTTGAGCTGAAGTAAATCCTGAAAAGGCCCATGGGGACACATACTCCCCCTTTAATAAAGAAAAATACCTGCTTCCATAAATCCATGGACTTTTGCATTTCTTCCCCTTGCTTTTTAAGTGCTTACGTGACTAATAAGGTGTAATACGGCTAAGATTTGCAAACATTATCTTCCATAACATACGTTCTGCCAGCTGACCCCCCCCCCCCCCAAAGGCTAAATTTAGATACCTGGAGCAAACCAGAGCTTTCCAAACAAGTGAATGCTTACAAACTGGTTGTGAAATGCTGGTGTGCCAACATACATCAGTCCACCTAACCACTTGTTCTCAGCGCCATTAGCAAAGTCGGAGGCTGTCTGAGCAAAAGCATATTCCCAAATACATCCCCTGCTCCCTGTTACCTGTTCTGCCATATTGCTGCTGTAGCTGCTTCTAGAGGCAGGGCACAGCTTCCCCCGCTCTGAAGAGGGCATATCAACGTTTGAAGCAAGATCGGGAAACCAGTCGCGCACCTTGAATACATTCAGCAAATGCATTTTTTAAAAATATCATATTGGATTCAAAGTAATCCGAGACCATTTGCTGGTTTAGGGAGAAACAATGTTAATTTTTACACTTAATTTGTATTTCAGGTATACTCTTCCTGCAACTGGAGGCTCTACATTTGAAGCCTCTTTCCAACACTTTAGATTCTCTCTCTGGCAACAATTATGAACTCGCCCTCTCACTGTTCTGTTCTTACTTTTGCTGGGCTAACCTGACATCTCCAGGTAGGGCCAGAAAACCCCAGCCTGAACCCCTGGAGAGCAGCGCTGCTGCCAGTCAGTGTAGACCAGGGCCAAGCAACTCCTTGAGATGTGGGTGCCATTTTCCCCTGTAACAGCAACCATGTTTCTTGAGTCCTTCAGAACTGTCAATCAATCAAATTAGGCAACCTAAAATAGGTTTTAGCCAAAATCATAAAAAAATATACAATACATAGCAGAAAAGTATAAGAATTCAATCAGAGTAAAATATATTAAATACAGTATAGGTAGTATATCAGAATGGCACATATCCTAAACATGACCATTGTCCTCTAAAGCAGTTCTGAGCTGAGCTGCTTTCACTGCAAACCTAGCTATATTTAACATAATGGACTTAGATGTGTCTGTCAGAAGATATATAATTTTATCCATATCTTTAAGATTAACTACCAGTGCTAGGTATCTCTTTCGGTATTTGTCTCTAGGGATTTTATACAGTTTACAATATAATACATAATGTATCGTGTCCTCTACCTTGTGACTGCCACAAATGCATAAGCGTTGTTCTCGGGGGATGTTCTTGTATCTCCCTTCTCTAAAGATTGTTTTCATTGTCTGGAAACACAAATCAATAATAGCTTTGCGAAGCGGGAGGGGGCACGTGATCTCAGAGAGATATCCTTCAGAATTGTCACCAAGCAGTCTTGAAAACCCCAAAGTAAATATTAGTATTCTCTTACGTCTGGAATTATTACTGTCTCCCCCACTCCCCTCTTCAGTCCTTAATCTCTCTCCTCACTCTCAGCCCCCCCCCCCACTCACCCCCAAACTTCCATGCCCCCTTTCAAGATAAACCTCTGCCACAAATCACCCAGGAAATGCACCACTCACTCACAGTAAAATGAACAGAAAAGATGCATAAGTCATGGGTTCCCCCAGTCTGGAGCCTTCAACTACAGATGGGTCCATTCCCCCTTCCCATACAAAGTGCTAAAGGGGATGAAGGACTGAGGCCATTGCTCAGTAAAGCACCTACTTTGCATGAGAAAATCAACTTTGGAAGAGCCAGTTCCCCACAATTATATAATATATGGCACCTTTTAGCATTATAGAACACTAAAAGGCTCAAAGCCCAAAATTTCTATTCAGGAACAAAAGCCTACTCGTGAGGTAAAAGAACCAGTCCTGCAGGAACTTTTAAAGTTTCTTTTCCCCATCTTTTTTAATAGCTGTATTCAGTGCTGCAAAGCATCAAAAGGGTGGAGACTACAGGGGTCTACTCAAGAGAAGGAAGTACCAGCTGTGAATACTAACGAGCCAGACTCAATTCAGCTGCAGCTACATAACCACAGTGCATATAATCTCTCAGTCTTCCTAGTGCCTTCATTAGGTGGAGAGTTTGCATAGGGGAGAGATTTTAAAAATAAACCTGTTGTGGAGGTACTTCCTGAGAGTAGTATGAAGGTCCAGGCGTTGACAAAGGCTGCCTCTACAAGAGGCATTTAAAGCTCTTTCAAGGCACATTAAAAATTTACCTCTACAAGAATGGAGCACAAATTGGGCGTAGAGGTGCGCTATCCCTCTGATTATGTGCATTATTGAATGTGTGTTAAACAGTGAGTTTTATTTTGCTCTGGCCGTTAAAGTGCATTTTGGCTATGTGAACAAGCGCTTATGCGCATTAACTACTTGTAAAGTGCATTTTGGTCATCTGTTAAAGTGCTTTGCTGCCTCTCGTGCAGAGGTATTAGGTGTAAATGTGCTTCAGTGATTATGTGCATAATTGCCTAACCAGGTGCAAAAGCGAATCCTTGTAGAGGGGACCTAGGTCACATGAAACATCTTGTTCTCTGCTTCAACTGCCTTTTACCTACTAGCAAGAGTGCCTGCCTGTTTACCTGCACTGTTTTAATCTGCAGCTTGCTAGTAAGGGTTTGCTGCTGGGGACTGATTGGGCCAGAGCCTCACTTGGAAGTGGCTCACCTGGAAGTGGCTCCCATTTCTTGGGAGCAGCACAAAAGACCAACTGGCAGTATGGGGCTGACTGGACCATGCACAAAAAACACCTAGCCCTCTGCCTCAATTGTGTTTTACCTGCTAGTGAAAGTGTCTTCTTGCCTGCCTGCATACCTGGACTGTTTCACTCTGCAGTTTTGCTGGTAAGGGTTTGCTGCTGGGTACTGTGTGGTGGCTGGATTGGACTATCTGGCAAGTCTCCTGCAGTTCAAGCTGCAACAGCACTGCCTAGTGTGACTAGATACAAAAGAGGGCAGGGCTCCTGTAACTTTAACTGTAGTGATGAAAAGGGGATTTCACCAGGTTCTGCAGGCATAATAATGACACCTGTTGAAATTTCCTTTTAAATACAACAGTTAATGATACAGAAGCCCTGTCCTACTTTTCATTTTGTTATAAAGTAGCTCTCATTTGAGAACGAACTCCATTTTGAGGTAGCCAAAAAGCCAAGGTGTCTTCATCCCCATTTGGGATAAAGGCACAGGAATGGGACTGAGAACAATCACATAAGGCTAGTTCAAGCAATTCAGTTTATAATAGACCTCCTAAAATGCATTCACCAAAGGCAAAAGTGGGAGTAAAATTGAGCAGGATATGAATGCTGGATAGAAGAAGAAGGAGAAGAAGATAGACGGAGGAGAAGAAGATAGACGGAGGAGAAGAAGATAGACGGAGGAGAAGAAGATAGACGGAGGAGAAGGAGACGGAGACAGACGGAGGAGAAGAAGACGACGACAGGCGAAGGAGAAGGAGAGAAAAGAAGGAAGAGGCACCAACAGCAACAGAAGAGGAGCCAACAGGAGCAGCACCAGCGTTCAGCGGAGGAGGAGGAGGAGGAGGAGAACGACCAGCAGGGCCGGCAGACCAGAATCAGAAGAAGGTAAGTGGTGGCGGCACTCGTAAGCCCATACCCAGCCCTGTTCCCTTCCCTCCTAGACAGAAATGAGACGTAGTTAGTAAAGGATTCATTTTATTTACACCTGCCTTTTCATTACAAATAATACTAAAGATTGCTTGGATTTTACATTGCCAATGTTTTCCAACAGATGTGAAGAGACTGGGAGTAAACTTTATTGAAATCAAGCTTTATTGAAATCAATGGGACTTATTTCTGAGGTTTCTTTGGACAGTTTTCTTTGGATCCCTGAATGGGATTTCTGTTCTCTGCACACTGAGGCAGTGTGAATTCAGGAGGTATTTGGATAAAAGGAGGGAAAGATTCTTGTCTAGCATTGTGATAATGGGCATCTGTTCTGTTCTGTTCTGGCTTGTTTACATGGCTAATGAATCTGAGGTGTAATAAAACATTTTTAGATTAGTTTCTCACTGATAAACCAGAAGTTATTATTACTGCTCTACCACCAGAAATGTAGCAATTGTGCAATTGAAATGATTCATTTTAAGATATAAAGGGGGCTGTCCGACCATTACATCCAGCATCCAAAATTGCTTAACAACACCATTGTAAGCTGGTGTCTGACTGGGCAGGGAGAGGCGCTCAGCAGCCAAACACTGCATTTTGCCACTGTGAGGCTTCTGGCAAGGGGTGAGCAGGTATACTGGCTGCTGTCATGTTTAATGGAGTGCCAGAGGTCTTCCTCACCTGTTGCTTTTTCCAAGCTGGCCCAGGTCCCTTATCTGGGATAGGGGGACAGAAGTGGTTTTGCTTCCAAAAAGGGATGTGAGCAGCAATGTCTGGACTAAGGGACAAGGTAATATGTGAGTGCATAGGGTGGCTTGTTTGGGCTTGGTTGAGTATGTCTGGATTTCCTAGGATCTGAAAACATCTTTCTGAAGTGCACCTGCTGGTTGCATGATCCACAAGGCCAGGCTCTGGTGGGTGCATAGTCCTCCTTGACAGCAGGTGCTTGCACTTGCTAGAGAAAGACGAACAGATGTGAAGAAGCAGAGGCACCTCTTGTTCTTTTGTGTTTGAAAGCCACAAAGTGTCTTGTGGCATCTTGAAGATTCACAAATTATGCAAACTATGTCCATCTTGTGTGTGACAGACAACTTGCTCCACAACTGCAGAAACTTCCCCCTCCTAATTCTGTCAATGATCCTGTTTTGTGTTTGTAATTACGTTTATGTTAACACTTTCGGATTGAAGGCCCTACTGCAGTCAGTGGGATTTACTTCTGAGTAGACATGTTTAACATTGCACTGTTCAACTTGCTTAAATTCTATCACAGTGAAGATTTATCATGAACGGCAATAAAATACTAATGGCCCTGTAAGCACCTTCATTTAAGGCTGCAATCCTATATTCATTTATCTGGGAATAAGCTTTATTGAAATCAATAGGACTTTGGGCAGAGCACTCTCCGATTGGAATTTCTGTTCTCTACACACTGAGGACAGAATTTCCAAATATGTCTTGAATCCAAATATTGAACAAAAGAAGGAAAGGATCCTTGTCTAGCATTGTGATAATTTCTCATTGATAAACAGAAGTTGAAACAAGTTAAGAGGTGGTAATTTTGTTCCATAGCTAATGCTTGCAGGGTAATTGTATTTTATACTCTTTCAGAATGCTAAGTTGCTAGTTTGTTGTACTAGATTTTTCTGCACCTGTTCATTGGTAGAAGTATGCTGAATCTGTGAGTATGGGTATGAGAAAGATGATGGGGAAAGAGTGTTAAATGTTAGGAAAGGTGAGACTATGGTCATCCAGTGAAGGATTTGCAGTCAGAAAAGATATCTGAGTGAAGGAGAGAATGTAGGCTGACCATATGAAAAGAAGGATAATGCTCATGTAACTTTAACAGTTATAGAGAAAAGGGAATTTCAGCCAGTGTCATTTGTATGCAATTAATTCCTGGTGATATTCCCTCTTCATCACAACAGTTAAAGTTGCAGGGGCCTTGCTTTCTTTTTTATATGGTCACTCTAGTACAGTGCCTGCAACTTTAACTGTTGTGATGAAGAGGGAATTTCACCAGGAACTAATTGCATACAAATGACACTGGCTGAAATTCCCTTTTCTCTACAACAGTTAAAGTTACATGAGCCCTGTCCTCCTTTTCATATAGTCAGCCTAGAGAATGTATCACACAGAATATGGCAAAAGCTTCAAAAATAGGAGTGAAGTTAATTTCAAATACATTGAATGTTTCACCTGTTCTTTATTTCAGTGATTTTAATGTTAAGATGTTATGTAGAACAGGTTTGTCTTAATTGTGTGCTGTGAAATCAGACATGTGTCCAGGGCCATGTTTGGGTGGGCACGCCCCCTTGGGGGCTGGACATTCATGAGCAGTACTTTATTCAGTATGGAGGCTAAGATGCCAGTTTGGTTCTTAGTGGAGGTGGCACCCCACCTCGAACAGGCTGACCATCAATTCTAGAAAAAGAGACCAGCAACACCTCTACTTTGTCTGGACTGTGTTTCAACTTGACAATAAGGAGTCTGAGGGCCGATCTACACAGTCCTTTTGAACGTTTTAAAAAGTATTTTAAAACGTTCCAAATAGGTGCGTTCTAAAACGTCTTAGGCCACATTACTGAATACTCACGTTACAGGAGAACAGTCTTCCGTCTTTAAAGCCGTGTGTGTGGTCACACGCTGTTCTGCCCTGTCTCTTTCTCTTTCGTTTTTCAATGAGTTTAGGGCAAGGCATTGTGGGGGTTGTAGTTCAGTTACCCACTTCCTTCTTAGTTCCTCTGTCATTCCCTAGCGAGTATAGGACTAAGAATTGTGGGTGTTGTAGTTCACTGGTCCACTTCCTCTTTCTTCCCCACCAATCAACTGCTAAGTATTTGGGCACCAGTAAAGAAAGCACTGCCCCCATGAATCACAAACGGTAAGGAAGGACATATTATTTTACTTAAAACGATTTATTAAAAGTGAAACCGTTGTATATAACTGAAGTGAGTTTTAAAAAAACCTCAGATATGCAACGTTATAGGGAGTGCGTCATGTGGCCCAAAGAGTTTTCATAACCCTTATAAAACGTCAAAAACCTCATATGTAGATCGGCCCTGAGTAAAAACTAAATCTGCCTCTTCATGGCACCGGGAGCATTGTGCAGTGGTGGCGCCTACCGGCGCGCCACACAGTGACACTCCTTCCGGTGATCTACACCAGAGAGTGCCAGGGTGGCTTATCCTGGTGGTGGCAGTGGCAGCGTGAGCGCAGCTGCCCAATGGCAGCTAGAGGGGCAGCAGGGAGCATCGGTTCCCCTACTCTAAAGTAAGTGGGTTTGTTGTTTGTTTTTTTTAAATGGGGTGGGGGAGGACTGCGTAGGCGGTGCAGTGAGCTTATGGCTTGCTGCTCCTCCCCCTTCCCTGGCTAGACCACTCCACTCTAAAAAAAGTCAGAGTAAATGCCCGACTTCTTTAGGGTGGAGCAAAGCCCCTTTGCCCCTAGATGGCTTCGCACTGGTGGCAGCGTCATGTAACCCAACCGCCGCCAGTGCGAAGCCATCTCGATGGAAAGTGTCCGTCTAGAGGTACCCTAAGTGTTTTACTCACAACTGAATTATATTGCTTAAGGCACAACCCTATGTCTATGTCCTTCTGTCTAAACATGCATAGCATTGTGCCCTCAATTAGCTGACAATCAATCGAAAGACAGAATCCCAGAACCACCAGAGCTACATTAAGTGGGCAAATCTGCCAAGTCTCAGATGTTTACAAGAATACCTCTGATCTATCTTGACTAGCTCTTTTCATCTCTACCAGTAGACTGAACCTAATAGCTTCTCCCTTAATTCCTTAAAGCAAAATGCAGGCTAGGTCATAGTTAAGAATGAGGGAAGGGGAATAAATATAATTTTGCTCTCATCACTGTAAAATAAAATGTTAAAAAGTCTCAGAAGCCATTTTAAAAGTTCTTAATTGCCTTTACTACTTTCACATGTTGTAGTTCATGAGCGGAATTATACCAATTATATCTAAATGAGCTTTCTTAATTAAAATGAAGACAAATTAGAAATTATGATCAATTTTAGAAGCCTTTTAGGGGGTTCTGCTTAGTCTCTACCAATTTTTTAAATAAACTTGCAGCAAGATGGACAGTCAATTAAAAATACTAAAACCTTCAAAAGCCTAAATGTATTCTGGAAAATGAACTGAATTAAATGGTTAGTAATTTAAGTTTAACTAGGATGTGTGATTTTTCTCTGATCCCAAAGCCAAAGTCATCATATTACATTTGCACTTCATTCTGCTTCCCACCCTTGAGAAGTGACCAGGGCCAGATCTAAACCAAGCAGGATATAACACTATGAAAGTGGTTTGAAAACGATATATGGAATGTGTCATGGAGCAGCATCACACAGGGGGAAATCTTGTTTCCTTTCTCTTTCTTCTCCACCCCCTCGTTTGTCCTTCCTTACTTCCTCCTTCTGCCTGGAGGGGAAAGAGGAAGTAAGCAAAGACCACGTGGCCCATTCAAGGGCCATTTTCATCATACCGCTTTTCCTGCACACAGCAGGAGATTGCGGCACATTCCGATTTTTTAACAAAAAGTTGGATTTAAAGGGGTCTATTTTGTGACGGAAAAAGGAGAAGGGGCGGGAGACGGACAACGATGTCTAAAAGACGCACACACATCCATAAGTGGGTAGTAGCGAGCGTGCGATGAAACACTTCTCAAATGAACCTCATGGGCCTCAACAGTTGTCAGTGCACTTCAGTATCATTATAAAGCAGTAGTGCTAATTGGCTACAATAAAAGATAACACCACTGGAATTCTAATAGGCAGTTTATACTAGGGATGTGCACTGGATCGGACCCGATCCACGATCCGAGTCCGGTCCAGTGGGAAATCGGATAAATTATCCGATTTCCGATCCCGCAGCTGGATCGGCCAATCCAATCCGAACCGGTCCGAAAAAGCTCCGAACCGGTTCGGCGGATCGGCGGATCGGCGGGCGCCCACTGGCGCCCACCGCCGCTTCCATTGGCGGGCGCCAGCGGGCGCCCGCTGATGAAAGTGGACAGCGGGGGGGGGAGGATGGGGGCGCTTACCTTCTCGGCCCGGTGGCTCCCGTCCGGCGCCGGCGCCTACTACTACTAGCAGGCTCCGCGGCCTGCTCTAGGGTGGCGCGCCGGGTGATGTCATCACCCGGCGCGCTACTCTAGAGCAGGCCGCAGAGCCTGCTGGTAGTAGTAGGCGCCGGCGCCGGACGGGAGCCGCCGGGCAGGGAAGGTAAGGAGGGGGTGCGTGGAGGGGAGGAGGGGGCGCGCGGAGGGGGGAGGGGGGCCCTTACCTGCCCGGCCTGGCGGCTCCCGTCCGGCGCTGGCGCCTACTACTCCCAGCAGGCTCCGCGGCCTGCTCTAGGGTGGCGCGCCGGGTGATGTCATCACCCGGCGCGCTACTCTAGAGCAGGCCGCGGAGCCTGCTGGAAGTAGTAGGCGCCGGCGCCGGCCGGGAGCCGCTGGGCAGGGAAGGTAAGGAGGGGGTGCGTGGAGGGGAGGAGGGGGCGCGCGGAGGGGGGAGGGGGGCCCTTACCTGCCCGGCCCGGCGGCTCCCGTCCGGCGCCGGCGCCTACTACTACCAGCAGGCTCCGCGGCCTGCTCCAGGGTGGCGCGCCGGGTGATGTCATCACCCGGCGCGCTACTCGAGAGTAGGCCGCGGAGCCCGCTGGTAGTAGCCGCCGGCGCCGGACGGGAGCGGACGGGCCGAGAAGGTAAGCAGTGGCGGGGAAGGGGGCTTACCCCCCCCCCGGAGCCGTCCGCTTCTATCCGCTGGCGCCCGCGGGCGCCAGCGGATGGAAGCGGGCGGCCCCAGGGGGGGTAGGGAGCGCGGGGGAGGGGGCTTACCTGCCGGGGCCGTCCACAGCGGACGGCCCCGGGGGGGGAGGGAGTTAGGCCCCCCCTTACCCACCCGCCGCCATTTTTTCCTCATAGACTTGCATTGCAATGCAAGTCTATGGGGGAAAAAATGGCGGCCGATCCAAAAATGTACGATTTTTGGGTCGGGATCGGACTCGATCCGGTCCGGGGGGCCTCCGATTTTGTCCGAACCGGTCCGGGACAAAATTGGAGGTCCCGATCCGGGTCCCGATCCGATCCGGGGGGTCCGTGCACACCCCTAGTTTATACCATTCAACACAGCATTTTCCGTATCTCATTATTTGTCATAATTCCTTATTAAGTTGCCACAGGAAAAGAAAGAAAACAAACATGATGGCAAACTGTTTGACAGGATGTATGATGGGAGTGTCATAAACAAAGCCTGTAGCAGAATTTCTGAAGCATTCCCAATTGCATTTCTAAGCACCAAGCGTGCTGCTCTTAATCTATAAGTTATTACACTCTTTTGAAAAGGTCAGTAAACCCCAGCATCCATCACTTCAGCTACCACAAATCCTATACAATGAATTATGCGTAGTTTTATTTCGCATCTGGCTTTGGTTGAGTGAGAAGCCAAAGAATTTTCCTTTGTTCCTTTTAAATCTCCTAAAATGAAAAAAACAAACACTTCAGTCCAACAAATGTATGGCAAGTATATCCCCCCTTCCGCTGAAAATGCCAGGCATTTCATTATATCAAGCTTCTTCCTTGTATTATTTCCTGTCACCAAGGAATATGCAGGATGCTTCAATATACTACAACTGCCATTGCTGAGAGAGGGGAAAGTAACAGTAGTTGGGCACCTTCCATTGTACTGAGATAAAGTTCCAACTGGGAGAGCCTTCCTCTCTCTCCAGCTACCAACCGCCACTGTTGAGGCTACCAGAGGAAGGAGAATAATGTGTAAATCTGTTCCAGTAGATATTCCCGTTGATGTTTTCTAATGCTTTGTGCACAAGTGTAAATCAGTTTTAAACCTGCATAACTACTTATTGTATGGAATGTTGTGAATTATAGCTATCTGAAGGGGCTGAAGATGTCTCATGAACAAGCTGCAGTATCCCACAAACTACAATTTAAAAGGATTCTTTGGGGGAAAACCCATACTATTAAAGTAGTTTCAAATTAGTTCAAGTTGGTTAATGTAGATGCATCTCAAGACCAATTTCAGTACTATGTGGAATTAAATAAAGACCATTCTATTATAATTAAAACAATTCTGTACTTCCTTTTCAATGCTTAAGGTAGCTCACAAAAACTACAACAGGAAGTAAGAAGTAAGAACCCAGTTATCTGGTCCCATACATAGATCCGTTACTAGATGAATCCAGTTGATTGCTTGGAGCAGCAATTATAGAAGCAGATTTCAGGACTCTTTCTTTTTGGCATTGCTGCATATTACATGCATACAAACAATCTTCTGGCTAAAACTGAACAGGTGTGTTAGAGGAGGAAAACATATACCCAAGCGCAATATAGCTGCTATGGTTTAGTGTTGTGCTACAGATAAAACCAGGAAAAAGCATCCCATTCCCCCATGAAAACGAACTGTATCAGGATTGAAAACTAGCCCTCTGTCTGGTTTGAATAAATCAAACTCCCCTCTTCCTCAATACATATGTACAAGAAAATTGTGGTACAGTCCCCACATCAGGACTTAATTACTTCAACTAAGCAACTCTGATTCCTATAAACAATTTGGTAAATGTCTGTTTTTGTGACAAACTGTAACACATAGCAACCATCTCCAATGCTGGATAAGATTTGAAATTCAAAGTTAATTGCTAATTTCCTGAAGTTGCACATTCCTGTAACATTTATTAGGACTGAATTGCTAAACTATTCTAGCTGACTTTGAGGAATTGACAATACAAAGTCAGGATGGTGCCAAATATTGGGAGAATATTTGGCACACTCTTTGTCCTCAGTGACCCTGTTCACATGACACTCTAAGCCATGGTGGTTAAGCATTTTGAGCTAAACATTATGGCTTAGCGTGTCATGTGAACCATTCCTAACCATGGTGGCTACATAACCACGGTTTAAACATGCTCACTAACCATTTGCTGCAAAAGGGTTTGCGGCCTAACCGTGGCTTAGTGTGTGGTCTGAAGAGGCCCAGTCTCTGAATATGGAAATCCCATGGAGCTATCATGGCTAATAGCTATAGACCAATCACCTAATTTCCACGAAAAATATGTACAGTCTCCTTCCGTCCTCCAGCAGTATGGGCTTGTCCAGGCAAAAACTATTTAAAGTAGGGGTGGAAAGATCAACACATTCTATGTAAATCTGTAATAATACACAATGCTCGGAATCCAAGTGTCACTCTGTTACCTTGGGAGAAGACTCTCTGGAGATGAATGCCACCTGCTTAGCTCCCATATGTACATGCTGATGGCTGCTGGGTCAACTCATTGAGGGAGAGGCTGTGAGTGACTGGTGGTTGTAGCAGCAGTGAGGGACATAGAAACAGAGGGTAACAGAATGGCAGTAGTGGCTGGCAGGAGGCTGGGCTCAGGCTACGCACCTGACACTGCTGGAACTGCCACCATTCACTCGCTTCCTCCTCCCTAACATGTACTTTGGGAGCTGAGCGGCTCTAACAGTCTGCAGCAGGCAGCCACCATCTAAATTCCCTCAAAATGCAGCACCAGGCATTGAATCTTGTGGGATCTAAGATTGTAGCTGCCTGCTGCTCCCTAGGTAAGGCACTTGGTGTTCTCTTGTGTGGGCAGAGGCCAGCCCTGCGCTGCCTTCCCAACCTACCTTCTGAGCACAGAAGCTCCCCCTGCCTCATGACAGGGCCAGCCCTACCCTTTTGCTTCAATATACATGGACACATTTGCCAGCATCAAGCTTGTGACCTCCATTGTGCTTTCTCCTGACTCCTTTCCTCTCTTCAGATGGTTTTAATTGCTGGAGGCCAGCATGTGGGTCTCTTAATATGTACTTCAAAGGCTTGTCTCCATTTCTTCTGTTGGATGTAGATTGCTCCCAGATCAGACTGATTCTGGACATACTCCTTCTGCTTCTCATCCACCCAGCCAATTTCATATAAGAATTGTGCATAGCGACCCAACATCTGTAAAAGGGAATGCACAAAATGAGCAGAATTAGTTAAGACTGTTTCCATCTTCTAAAATGCCATTAAAAATTTGGAGAAAAAAATTAAATGCTAAACTCGATGTTCTTAGTCAAAATACTGTTAAATTTAAAATAATAACAATAACAACAACTAAGGCTACAGTGACATTTCAATGGCATTTAAGCAGCTCTCTGTGCAAGATTACAGCTAATTTACCTATCTGTTAAGAAACATGTGGCAAATATTAAAAGTGTTAGCACTATTAGGAAGTCACATGGGATAGTATTCTTTTTTTAGCCTGAAATTTGAGGACCATGATTCACTTATGTCTACAAAGAAAAAAAAATCAGTAAGTAGAAATCATAACATTTCTAGGTCACGGTGTCATCTCCAATGGCAACACCCTTGAAATTGATCTTTATCTTCTATGTACAATTATGTATATGAATATAGTACCCAATAGCAGGTACATACTTTCCTGCATAAGACTAAAAATAATAAAGCTCTTATATATTACTGCATCTTAAGTATTTTATATCACAACTCTCTAACATTCATATTAATTATTTAAGTACCCTTGATTTTTAATCCTTTAACTGACATACAGCTTTTCTACAATTTTAAAATTTGTAACAAAGAAAAAATCCTTCTAGTTACTAACCTCTCTCCCAGCCTCCCAGCCTCTCTCATTGGTTTATAAACTTGCAACACTGGAGCAAAACTAATCAACTTCTTGGTTTGTGACATTGCGGTCGTACATCCTAAGCATTCATTTATAGTTTGCTGTTCTACCAGGCTTTAGTCTGGAAGAACAAGAATATGACACAGGCTTGCACACTGGCTCCTTCCTCCCTTTCCTGCATTGCTTCCTAACCATCATTTCCAATTATAGTTTGGAAAACTTGGAATGGGGAAATGGGAAACTTTGACAGATTAAACAAATTGCTGTTACAGGTCCTCTGAAGAATGAGGTAGGAAGATGCTGGAAGCAGAAGTTCATGCTCAAAAGGGAAAAAAATGATTCAAAAAAGTTGACCAACTCAGTTAAAATAACCACCCAGGTCAAGATGGACAAGACATGGGAGAAGATAATGCAAAAGAGATTTATAGAATTAGCAGGAAGGGATCCAAAAAAGCTACATAGCCGATCTTCCTGCCACAAATGCACAACCATCCACGTATTAGTGCCTCCACAGATCAGCTAATCCAATCCAAACCACAGCGAGCCTCAGAGATTAGGTGCACTGCCTGCAAAGATGCCAAAAGACCAACAAGCTCTCTGCTGGCAAAAATAATTTAAAAGGGCTTTCTTGCCAGATAAATCAAGATGGAATCTGCATCTTCAGAAAAAAAGTGGAATCTGAGAACAAAATTATAATGAAAGCAATGTCTCTTGACTAGAACCTCACATGTGTTAACAGTTAGTATCAACGAATGAATTGCTCTGCTTAAGTTGTTAGAGACAGTTAGCTTTTATTTACCTTACAAAAAGCTGTCTCAGGAGAGGTTTTGAAACTAATTGTGGAACCAAAACAAGTATCATTGGAGGAAGGTGGCAAATGAAATGGTTGTATAAAAAGATCTAAGCTCCTAATTTTAAGAGCAACACTGCCAGACTAAATGCTTAGGTTAGAATTCATGTAGTATGGTCTGAGAAATGAGAAAATAAAAGGAGATATGCAAGTGACACAGCATTTTTTAACCTCAAAGTAGGGATGTCAATCACTGGGAAATCTGTTTCATTTAAGCCCAATGGATTCCTGCAGAGCTTCCAATCTTGCAAGTGAGTGTGGACTGCATCATATATATATATATATATATATATATACACATACATATATATATATATATATATATATATATACACATACATATATATATATATATATATACACATACACACACACACATACACACACACACACTCCATGGAATTTCTGTGCAAAAGGCTGCCTCCAGCATATTGTTAGTTGCACAAAAGGCAGCCTTGAGCAAGTTTTTCTTTGTACAAATTGTCAGTTTTATCATCTCCACACTTTTAGCCCAGCAGAGTCATATTCTGTATGCTGGGGAATCACAGAATCATAGAATAGTAGAGTTGGAATGGGCCTATAAGGCCATGGAGTTCAACAGAAGTGAAACTGACAAGGATATTTACAAAAGCAGAATATGCCTCTGCCAGGCTACATAGCAGATAGGTGATATCAGATTGGCAAAAAATATATATTTTAAAAAAGATTAAGACAACGTTCCCCAGATTTCAAGACACCCTTCCCCAATCTGGCACAAGTGACAATTTGTACCGATCAGCTTTTTGCACAAATACCAATTTGTACCAGGCTGCTATTTGCACAAATACCAATTTGCTTGAGGCTGCTTTTTGCACAAATAACAATTTGCTGGAGGTCGTCTTCTGCACAAAACAATCTGCTCAAGATTGAGTTTTGCGTAAACTGCCACCATTTTTTTTTAAAGGAAATTTGTGAATTGGCTTAATCTTCTGGAATGAGCCAGTCCCAGAAGAGGGAAATGGAACATAATCGGGGGGGGGGGGGGTGTCAAACTGGGGAGATTGATTGAGCTCCATCCCTCAAACGGAATCCTCTGATATCCCTACCTCACAGCACCGGCCTGGACTCTCAGGGCACTTCTCCCTCTAGTGGCTGTTTTATAGAAATTATTTCACATTCTTTTACAAATCCTTAAGCAGGTACTATTACCAACATCTTTTTACACACAAAAGTGCCTTGAAGCAATAGGTGAACTATATACAGCATGAAACATGAATGGCAAGAATAATTGGAGAATACTTTTAGAAAGATTATCTTTTTGCCCAAGAGTTCTATACTACCCCATAGCCGAAGCTCTGGGGGTAGTTTACAAAGGTTAAAAACATTATGCAAAATTTAAAAATGTAAAATATAAAAAACACACAACAGTCAGTAGACACAGAGACAACATACATCTAAAACAACTTTGAGCAATCAGAAAAACCATAAAACAAATCTGGAATCAATTAAAACTCATTACATGCTGCCAATTGCCTAGAAAAAGAGAAAAGTCTTGACTTGATACTGAAAATATAGCAATGTTGCCATATCGATTTGAACTGCCCTTCAAAATTCATCAGGTTTTTTTTTTTTTAGTCCAAATCATGGACGTGTTTGACAGTTCAGACAGAGTTGTGCAAGTGACCCAAAGGGCAAGTTTTAAGGCTCCACTGAACTGGAGCCTTAAAAATTGTAAATTTGTTTTCAGAATTACCTGCTTTGTAATACTAGCATCATAATCCAGCTCCTTGTGCCCCAAAAGAAATGATGAAAAGAAAATTGCACAATAATGGACACTTGTCACAATTGATGTACCTAGTAAATATCCATGATACTTGTGCAACCAAATTTCATGCTACACTGTCACCATTGACATACTAGTGAAGAGAAGAATAATTTCCTACAGATTGTGGGGCTAACCTGATAGTCCTATTAAAGACATTTTGCCTTGAAGACAGACTTATTGATCCCTCTCAGCAATGACAAACAATTGCACATATATAACTCAAGACAACCGTCACCTGAAAAGGCCATGAAATCTGGCTATGCTCAGCACCAAGGGTACCTATATGGAATGTGCTGTCTCACTAATCTCCATAAAAAGGATGGTAATCAGGGTTTTTTTTTGTGAGGACAGTGTACACTGCACACACTGAAAAACGTCTTCAAATGTTTAAAAGCTGCTTGCCATGAGATAAGTCTATCCTCTGTATTTGGGAAGAAACCCATCCCACAAAACCTTTACATACAGTCTGAACAGGATGCTTACAAAATCATGACTTTAAAGAGAGAGGGAGTTAAAAATGTTCAAGAAGGACAAAGAGAGTTTTACTTGATAAATATTTTGAAAGCTCTCCAGAAGATGTCAGCAGTGCTAACATTTGAAAAGATTACTGAAAACAGCAGAAAATTCAGCTTGTATTCATCCACTTACTTATATAAAATCTCTTTGTACATCATCTTGGTTCTCTGCATATCCTGTCTCATCATCTGTGAAACTTTAGCCAGTTTCAACCTGAGAGTAAAAGAAAATATAGGATATAAGAGAAACAGTTAATATCCACGTCTTTGCTGCTGTTTTCCACATTAAGCAAACTGATATTCTGTTAGGTATATGTTTTCCAGAGGAGTTAGTTGTTAGATATATGGTTTCTCCTACAGTTGCAAATTGGAATTAAATCTGTTTTTCCACTTAGTGTATTATAAGTACTGGATTCCCTCCTTCTCTGCCCCCATGCATATAGCCTAATGTACTTTTCTTTCATATCGAAGTTATGCTTATTCAGAAATTTCAGTAATATTGCCCTTTTTCAACTGAGGAAAATAACAGAGCTTGTCCTGTCAAATAAAGAAAAAGGAAGATATATTTTAAGACTTGCCTATTTAATATAAGCTTTGAAATGGCTGTTAGCTATGTATTTACCAAGATCTAGGGTGACATTCTTAAAACATATCAAGGAACTGAAGAGAGAATGAGAGTGTTTCTGCTGAAAAAAGAATTTAAATCAGAGCACAGTCATACAAAACTGAAACTATATGGGTCAGCAGTGACTGCAAATAATTTTGTACAAAGTACCCAGTCTCATAATTTAAATGAGACATTAATATTAGCATATGTTCATGCACAGATGAGATTCTAACATCTCTAGTTTACCACAGCTTAGTGCTTGTTAGCAGTGAATTTAAGGCTCAAACTAGACATCAGTCAAAGCAGCCTTAGTTGGGGCAAAAAAAAAAATGGGAAGGTACCACTTAAACCTGTTCCCTTCGGCTGATTCCCACTCAAACCAGCACTCCAGTAGTCCTTTTCCAGCAGAAAAAAACAATTAATGGGCAAGAGAAGTATTATGTACAGGAAAACATCAAAAGGGCAAAAGGCAGGGTGAATACATGTGAATTGCCAAAAAAGGGAATGTAAGATGATACCTCTTTGTATAGGCTACTTTTAGAGAGAGATGCAAATTTAGAAATAATTCTTATAATTTAAATAGAAGTGCAGTACATCCCACTGTAGTGTGAAAGTCTGTTGCCAGGTGACCTGTGTGCCTTTCTCAGTCTGCTAGATGCTGTTGATCAGACATTTCAAGGCCCATCTCTTCCTTCTGAAGGCTATTTATTTTTATACCAGACATGGTCTGGGCAGCCCTTCAAACAGAGGATATTTTCAAAATAGAAGCCCATTTTCTAGCAGCCCTTCTTCAAATAGAGGACTGCCCTCTGTAAAAGAGGACACATGGCCTCCCTAGTAGACAGACCGGCCCCTATTCATTCTTCTGTTCAAACGTAACTCTTTATTTAATCCATTTCTTAGTGACCTTTCAAGACTTCCCAAGGCAGCTTAAAGGATAAAAACAATACCAAAATAATAATAAAATCATGTTAAAATATAAATAATGTTAAATGAAACAGTTCCAATAAAATACCCGTTAGCAGCATACCCCATTAAAACTTTCACTTAAAAGCTAGGGAGAACAGATGAGTTTCAAAAACTCTTAAAAGCAGCCACAGATGGGCTAGCTCTATGTCTCTTGGAATGAAATTCTATAGGTTAGGGGTCATCACTGAGGCCTCCTCCACACGAGACGTTTAATGAGCCTTGAAGGCTCATTACAAAATTTACCTCCACAAGCACGGAGCGCAAAACGAGCGTACAGGCGCGTTATCTCCCCGATAATGCGCATTTTCGAACGCGCGTTAAATAGCGACTTTTATTTTGCTCCGGCCGTTAAAGCGCATTTTCGCGGTGTGAACAAGCGATTACGCACATTAACTGCTTGTAAAGCGCTTTTTGGACATGAATTAATGCGCTTCGCCGCCTCTCGCCGCCTCCGGTGCAGAGGGATTAGGAGTAAAAGCGCCTCCGCGATAATGCGCATAATCGCGGAACCGGGCGCAAAAGCGCATCCTTGTGGAGGGGGCCTGAGAAGACCCTCTCCCTAGTGCCCACCAACCTTACAGATCTTGCTGGTGGACTAACCAACAGGGCCCTCAAAGCAGATCTTAAAACATTAAAATGGACTTCCGAATTTCTCCAACAATCAAAAATATCTACGTTTTCTTAATGCTTTATCAAAATAAGACTAATAAAAAATGAAACAAAATAGTGAGTGAATTTCCCGACTTCCCTATCTTTATCAATTGTTTTTCTTCCAATTTAATCGCTGAATCCGCATGCAAATATGTCCTTCCCTTCTCTCTCTTTTAAAAAGTAACAGGTTTCCATTCTTCTATGAACCCGATTGTTGTTTTATCTTTTATTATCGCAGTAAGTTTTGCCATTTCCACCATTTCTGTAATTTTCAACAGCCATTCCTCCTCGGTACTTTCTCAGTCTTCCAATTCTGGGAGCCATTATCTGCTGCCATTATCATGTATAAGAATAAAGTTCCATAACCTTGCATCAACTGTTCATCTATTATCCCCAACAAAAAGTACTCTGGACGTAGTTGTATTTTAGTCTTCAGTACATTTTGCATCACCTTATGCATTTGTACCCAAAAGGATTTTGCTTTTTTACATGTCCACCATAAATGATAAAAAGTTCCTTCCTGTTCTTCACATTTCCAGCACCTTCCCGATGTCCCTTTATACCTTTTTGCCAATTTTGACAGATATATATACCATCTATACATCATTTTGTAAAAAAATTCTTTCAATCTGGCACATAAGGTAAATTTCAAACCTCTCAACCACATGTTCTCCCACTGGTCCATAGTAATGTTATATCCAAAATTTTGAGCCTACTTTATCATGCAATCTTTTATCTGTTCATCTTCAGTCTCATACTTTAACAAAAGTTTATATGTCTTTGAAATAACATGATCATCATTTGTACATAAAACTTTCTCAAATTCAAATTTTGTACATTCAAACCCCCAATTTTTTATCTATCTTAAACCGTTCCATCATTTGTAAATATGAGAACCACTGTCAAACATTTCCTTCACTCACTAAATCCTCTCTTGATTTCATTTTAACATCTCCTTCTATTAGTTCTAAAATTTCATTGTACGTCAACCATTTATTTGTACTTGCCAGTTCTCTTCTATAAAAAGCCTCCTTTGAGGAAATCCATAATGGCATTTTCTGACACAATCTGGGTTTATGTTTAATCCATGTTCTCAAAATTGCTCGTCTCACATAATGATTATTAAATTCTACATTCGCTTTAGCTTTATCATACCACAAATACCCATGCCAACCAAATCTTAAATCATGTCCCTCTAATTCCAATAGTCTTCTATTTTTCATCAACATCCACTCCTTCATCCACATCAAGCAACAGGCAGAGACATACATCCTCAAATCCGGCAAACCCAAACCTCCTCTCTCTTTGGCATCTGAAATATTTTAAACTTCACCCTTGGTTTTTTGGACTGCCAGATGTATGTTGTATGTTGTATGTTGTATTCTTGTATTCTTGTATTCTTGTACTGTTTGTGTTTTATCTTTGTTTGAAAAATAAAAAAATTAAATTCAAAGCAGATCTTAAAACACAGGTAGGTTCATCTGGGTCCTTCCAATAACCTGGACCCAAGCCATTTAGGGTTACAAATTCAAAACCAGCACTTTCAATTGAGCCCAGAAATGCCCTGGCAACCAGAGCAGGTAGTACGGCATTGGTGTAATATCATCTGACTAGCTAGCCCCAATGGTGACTTGAGCAGCCAGCTAAAGTTCCCAGGTTGCCTTCAACTTGGATGTTACTACAGAGATAGCCCTGGGCTGGTTCCAACCACCTACGTCCAATCAAAGTGCCTTCCATTGGGCTCCCTCCTATAATGGTTCATCCCTATGACAGGGCATGGTGGGTAATTAAAATGCTAGGCAGCTCACAGATCCAGCCACCCAGGATGGTGACTTCAGCACTGGCATTGGTGGTGTGCCCTGCTAGGGCAATAGGCTGGCAGGTGCTGATACCTAACCTGAGCTGGCCGATGCAGGAAATCATATAGCAAGGAAAGAGGATTTCACAAATGTGTGCCCATCACAATAATATGCATTGCCAAAAGGTACGTTTCCTGGCTTTCCTTCAACTTTCCCTCTTTTCATATGCTTTTAAAAGGTTTAAAAATGTGTTTACTACACTTTTACAGTGAACTTTCTAGGTTTATTGATAAAGAAACCAACCATTCTTACAGATCTAATATAAATTTATGACTTTAAAATTTTGTGACCAAAAGTGTTTTTCCAGGTATAACATAGACTGCACACATGCAAACACACACACACACACACACACACACACATTTTCTGTTTAAAAGACAGAAGCAGGAGCACCTGGGCTAGTCACTGAAATATCCGAAGTGAGAAGGATGGCCACATCCAGCAACTCGTTTGTCTGGCTCCTCGGCTTCCTCTGGTAAGTCCTCTCTTCTGTCCCCTTTTGACAGGGTTTTAACCTATTTTCTAATTTCCTCCCATTTATCCCAAACACAGTTTGCCACTTTTTTAGTTAAAGAAGAATGTGGCTGTGGTTCCCTCTTCCCCACTGATAGTAATATTTGATTCATATATGGAAGATTAAACCCAGATGCCTACACCAAGGTCAAGCATGAAGATGAATAAATCAGATTATTTTATCATTCTTTATTCCCGAGGAAAAGGTTTATAGAATTGGAGCACCCAATCTGTACTTGGCTGAACGGTTTGTTGTAGGTGTGATTACTCCTGTTGAGTTACCAAACTCTATGGAGCAACCTGTGCAATATCAGAGAGCTAATTTCACCTTCTCTTCATTTTCTAACAGGGACTGGATGTGTGTGTGAGAGAGGGAGGGGGACCTTTTATGCAAAGCTGAGGCACTGACTTGTGAAATTCCTTGATTATATTATCTGGGTAGTGACTAATTGTGATCAATGCGAGACACGATGGCTTCTCAAATACAGAGGACAATAACCCCAATAGAATTTTTCAATTCTTTACTGTAATTTCTGGGCATAAAGATTTAAGAGGTTTTACCACACTGGAGGGCATGTAAACACTCTCAAAGATGAAGAAGGTGGGCAGCTGGCTTTGTATATGTTTGTTTTATCAGAATCCAATCCTTTACTCAGAAGTAAATTCTACCTATTTTTAAATGATTTATGTGTAAGAACTAGGGATGTGCACTGACCCCCCGGATCGGATCGGATAGCGGATCGGAATCGGACCTGGGGGGTCGGATCGGATCGGATCGGATCGGAGGATGGTCGGATCGGATCGGACCGGATGTCCGATCCGGATCGGACGCCATTTTGAATGCTTTTTCCCATAGCCAAGTATTGTTTTACAAAAACGCCTATAACTTTTTCATTTTTAAAGATAGAAGGATGAAACTTGGGCACATTATACACTGGTTAGGGATAGTTATCTGTGAGAAATTTCAGAAAGATTGGTGCATGCGTTTTGTGGCAATTAATTGTTTAATAAATACCCAGAAATGCCTATAACTTTGTCATTTTTAAAGTTACAAACATGAAACTTTGCCACATTGTAGGTGGTACCTTGGGACCTATCTGTGAGAAATTTCAGAAACTTAGGTGCTTGCCTTGTGTGGCAATTAATTTTAGAAAAATGGGTAGTAGTGGGGTAAATACATTTACGCCTCCCATTTTTTTATTTTTGAAGATACAAACAGGAAACTTGGGCACATTACAGGTACCACTTGCCTTGATATGTGTGTGAAATTTCAGAAACATTGGAGCTTGCCTTGTGTGGCAATTAATTTTTGAAACAATGAGGAAAGAAACACCTATAACTTTGTCATTTTTAAAGTTACACACATGAAACTTTGCCACATTGTAGGTGGTACCTTGGGACCTATGTGTGTGAAATTTCAGAAACATAGGTGCTTGCCTTGTGTGGCAATTAATTTTTAAATAAATACCCAGGAATGCCTATAACTTTGTCATTTGTAAAGTTACACACATGAAACTTTGCCACATTGTAGGCGGTACCTTGGGACCCATGTGTGTAAAATTTCAGAAACGTAGGTGCTTGTATTGTGTGGCAATTAATTTTTGAAACAATGAGGGATTCATTGGACAGCACTTGCCCATAGGGATTCATTGGACAGTACTTTCCTATAGGAAATCATTGGAAAGCACTTGCCCATAGAAAATCATTGGAAAGCACTTGCCCATTGAGAAATACAGTTATGCCTCCCACTTTTTTATTTTTGAAGATACAAACAGGAAACTTGGGCACATTGTAGACTGGTTAGGGATAGTTATCTGTCAGAAATTTCAGAAAGATTGGTGCATGCGTTTTGTGGCAATTAATTTTTTAATAAATACCCAGGAATGCCTATAACTTTGTCATTTTTAAAGTTACATACATGAAACTTTGCCACATTGTAGGTGGTACCTTGGGATCTATGTGTGTAAAATTTCAAAAACGTAGGTGCTTGCCTTGTATGGCAATTAATTTTAGAAAAATGGGTAGTAGTGGGGTAAATACATTTACGCCTCCCATTTTTTTATTTTTAAAGATACAAACAGGAAACATGGGCACATTACAGGGAACACTTCACTTGATATGTGTTTAAAATTTCAGAATGATAGGTCCAGGCATGTGGTGGCAAGGTGTCTGCACACACCACTTTGAAGACTGTAGAAAATTTCTCCTGTAACGATCCCAGCGAGAGAGAGTGATCCTAGGCTCAGCCGTTCTGCTTGAGTGAAAGTATCAAAGCAGACACGAGCCAAGTGCTACTTTGTTTCTCCTTTTGTAATGGATACTAGCTCAGTTGCAGCCAAGCGTGCAAGGATCAAAGAGATGAGAGAAAGTGTTTCCTTCTTCTTCCCGGGAGGCGGGAGGGTGCAATTGACAGCCCCAGCCTCTGTGTAAAAAAGGTTAATAACTTTTAATCTAAAAAATTCGTAGCCACCAAATGCCTGGACCTATCATTCTGAAATTTTACACACATATCAAGTGAAGTGTTCCCTGTAATGTGCCCATGTTTCCTGTTTGTATCTTTAAAAATAAAAAAATGGGAGGCGTAAATGTATTTACCCCACTACTACCCATTTTTCTAAAATTAATTGCCATACAAGGCAAGCACCTACGTTTTTGAAATTTTACACACATAGGTCCCAAGGTACCACCTACAATGTGGCAAAGTTTCATGTATGTAACTTTAAAAATGACAAAGTTATAGGCATTCCTGGGTATTTATTAAAAAATTAATTGCCACAAAACGCATGCACCAATCTTTCTGAAATTTCTCACAGATAACTATCCCTAACCAGTCTACAATGTGCCCAAGTTTCCTGTTTGTATCTTCAAAAATAAAAAAGTGGGAGGCATAACTGTATTTCTCAATGGGCAAGTGCTTTCCAATGATTTTCTATGGGCAAGTGCTTTCCAATGATTTCCTATAGGAAAGTACTGTCCAATGAATCCCTATGGGCAAGTACTGTCCAATGAATCCCTATGGGCAAGTGCTGTCCAATGAATCCCTCATTGTTTCAAAAATTAATTGCCACACAATACAAGCACCTACGTTTCTGAAATTTTACACACATGGGTCCCAAGGTACCGCCTACAATGTGGCAAAGTTTCATGTGTGTAACTTTACAAATGACAAAGTTATAGGCATTCCTGGGTATTTATTAAAAAATTAATTGCCACACAAGGCAAGCACCTATGTTTCTGAAATTTCACACACATAGGTCCCAAGGTACCACCTACAATGTGGCAAAGTTTCATGTGTGTAACTTTAAAAATGACAAAGTTATAGGTGTTTCTTTCCTCATTGTTTCAAAAATTAATTGCCACACAAGGCAAGCTCCAATGTTTCTGAAATTTCACACACATATCAAGGCAAGTGGTACCTGTAATGTGCCCAAGTTTCCTGTTTGTATCTTCAAAAATAAAAAAATGGGAGGCGTAAATGTATTTACCCCACTACTACCCATTTTTCTAAAATTAATTGCCACACAAGGCAAGCACCTAAGTTTCTGAAATTTCTCACAGATAGGTCCCAAGGTACCACCTACAATGTGGCAAAGTTTCATGATTGTAACTTTAAAAATGACAAAGTTATAGGCATTTCTGGGTATTTATTAAACAATTAATTGCCACAAAACGCATGCACCAATCTTTCTGAAATTTCTCACAGATAACTATCCCTAACCAGTGTATAATGTGCCCAAGTTTCATCCTTCTATCTTTAAAAATGAAAAAGTTATAGGCGTTTTTGTAAAACAATACTTGGCTATGGGAAAAAGCATTCAAAATGGCGTCCGATCCGGATCGGACCTCGTCGGATCGGATCGGATCGGATCGGAGGTTGATCGGATCGGATCGGATCGGATTTTCCCGATTTTGGGGCGGATCGGATTCGGATCGTGGATCGGATCCGATCCGATGCACACCCCTAGTAAGAACCTACAGAGAGAAGTGTTACATCTTCAATCTGCCAAAAATATTGTCACAACTCTAGTCGCCATGAGCACCAGTCTGTTTACACATTGAGGTTCTCTATTAACACTACATTTCAGTTGCAACCTTATCGTGCAACCCCATGCCTTTATTTAGAAGTGTAATCCATTTTGTTCAACTCCATTTTTGTTTATGATTGCAGCCCAAATTCAAGATAAACTACCATTTTATTGAGTTCATCCACAGTAAAGGTTTACTAAATGGGGCCAATTGAGGTTCTCCCCCCCCCCCACTTTTAGCCCCTGCAAGGGGGACAAATTTAGTGGGAGAGTGACTGGCTGGGAAGGTATAAATCCCCTCCCCTTCAGTGAAGAAATGCCATATATAAACATTGTTCTTCAATGTTTGCTTTAGGTGACCTGAGAAGCTATAATGTATCTGTGAAGGCCACAGTTGTTACTGTGTTGAAGGCCTGTTTAGTAGTAGCTGCTTAATAATGTTCTGAGGGGAGGGAGGGAGAGTATATTGTTAGATGGGGCCTAGATTAGATAAATTCATTCTAATCCGCTGCAGTTTCTAGCTAGGTAGAAAAGAACAGTTGGGAAATGACAAGTGACAGTTATTGAGTTCACAGTTAGGGACATATAGTTAATCTGTTAGTAGTCAGTCTGCTGGTTGGTGGGTGGTATTATAGAAGGACTAGTGGAAAGTGAATAGCTAAGGCCTGAATATTAAGGTATTCCTTCTCTGTGAGACAAACATATGTGACTTGTGAAGCTTGGGAGTAGGGAGCAGGTGGTTGTGCCATGAGGCTGCCCTAAGGTTTTGCCAGAGGAAAGTTACACAAGCAGGCAGTAAATACCCAGATAGCCAGAAATACAACAGGAGGGGCTTCGTGAGTCATAGGAAAACTGTACCAAGAGCTACTTGTGGTTGTGAGTGTATTTGGCTGGGGTAGAGGGTTGGGGAATTTTGCCTGAGGTAAAAGAAGTCATTAAAAGCTTGTACTAGCAATAGTGTCGTATCAGCATTCTTTTAATAAGCCCAAAGTAAATATTAGTATTCCCTTATATATAAATTACGCCTGAGCCTATTGTATTTATTTGTGATATTTATATACTGCTAAATACAAAGCTAATATGAGGTTTTTAAGTATTCTAAGTTACTTGGTGGCAGTGGGAAAGGGCCAGGTTGTGGAACTCTTGAGTTATAGTGGCAGAAGGTTCCTTAGGCCTTAAAATACAAGCATTTGGTTTAAAAAAGCCCCATTGTTCAAATTGCCCAGTGAAGGACCAGTTTCCTCATAGGTGGTGGCAGTGCTGGAGAGGAAATCCCCCATTATATGGTAGCAGCACTGGGAGTGAAATTCCCCCTTACCCTCTCATGAATAGTAGTCCCAATCCAGATCAGACCCCCATGAACTTACACAAGAGTAAGAAAATGTTAGGATCACTGAAAAGCTACACATTTAGTGTCTAGATTAGCCGAGATGCTTTTAATGGGTGATTGTTCTGATCTGATTGAGGGTGTTCAGTCTGGTCTAGATGGGAGTGGACTCCCCACAAAGAAGCAGGTCTTAGTTCGGGGGTTGTCCTGGAGTGCCTTCTACCAACTTTGGTTGGTGTCCCTATTTGGACAGAGATAAGAGCCATCCTGGATCAGTCCTAGGGTCTATCTGGTCCAGCATTATGTTCACACAGCAGCTGACCAGCTGTCAGCGGGAAGTCCAGAAGTATGATATGAGTGCAAGAGAACCCTTCAATAGTCTATGCTTTGGTAACTTCCAAGTTAGATTACTGCAATTCAGTCTACATGGGCTGCCTTTGAAGATGGTCTGAAGCTGCAGCTTGTGCAAAATTTGGCACTCGTTTGACAGCAGGGACCAGTAGAGAGCAGAGAAGATCTGAATATATAACACCAATTCTGGCCCACTTGCATTGGCTGCCTGTACTTTTCTAAATCCAATTCAAAGTGCTAGTTTTGACTACAACGCCTTACATAGCTTGGGAAAATAGCTGATACCACTCCTGGTATGAACCTACCTATGCACTCTTACCTCCTATAGGTGCCTCCTCCAAGGGAGGTTCAGAGGATGGCAATAAGGGAGCGGGCCTTCTCATTGGTTGCTCCCAGCTGTGGAATGCTGTCCCCAGTGAGGTCCACCTGGCATCAACATTACCATCTATTTGTCAGGTTAAAACTTTTCTTCCAGGTTTCTGACAGCATATGACGGGCCTTTTAAATGTTTTTATCAGGTCCTGCTAGTTTTATTGTTAATCATTTTAACTCTTTTACATTATTGTACATTGAAGATTTTATATTATGTTATATCATGTTGTAAATCTCCAAGAGAACTTCGACTACTGGATGGTATAGAAATATAATGAATGAATGAATGAATGAAGTATTGATATGCAGTGCTCAATACAGGAGTAACAGAGAAAGACACACACTCAAATGAACTCAAGTGAATAACATGGCACTATACTGCATTTCCCTACTAAAGCTTCCTCCAGTCCATTTAGTTTAAATTGCCTAGTAATTCTAAACTATATAGCATTTTAGCATTAACTTCATTAGTTACCAATCCAGTGCAGTGGGTCAGCTAGTCTAAGAATCTTTTAATCTCAAAAAGCAGTAGGCAGAAAGAGTAGAAAGTCCTATGAGACAGAGGGGCTGTTCATACAACATGCTAACATACCCTCAGGGGTTGATTGTGGATTGTTTTGAACTGTGGGTTGTTTGTGGAACAGTAGGTTAGTGTGTTGTCTGAATGTAGCCAGGGTGGCATGTTAACCATGAGATGTGGCTTGTTAACTACCCTGAACAACGCAACAAGAAATCATGGGAGTGTTCTGATGATCGGGGGGGGGGGGGGGGGGGAGGAGAAAGAACCACCCCCAACTCTACCCACTGTTTACATCTGCACTGCAGCGCAGACAACATGCTAACCCAACAAACAACCCATGTTTCAAAACAACTCACACTCAAACACGGACTGTGGGTTAGCATGTTGTGTGAACAGCCCCATTGTGTCAGCAGAACAGCTGAGCATTTCCATTGCTGTCATCCACTTCAGTTTATGGCTGTTCTCAGATTTGCTAAATTTGGTGGTTTTTTGGGCCTAACAGGCCTGGATTAAGTCTCATATGACAACTCTGTTTCTTATATGTAAAGAGGAGCCAGATATAATGTGAAAAGAAAAAAGGCAAATAAGAAAAGCCATATATCTTTTATGAATATTGAGTTCTTACTAGCTCATAATCCAGAGGTAGGCAACTTGGTGTCCTCCATATGTTTTGGACTACAACTTTCATAAATTCCAGTCATCATGGCCAATGGTCAGGGTTTCAAGAAGTTGTAGTGTAAAACATCTGGAGGGCACCACGTTGCCTATCCCTGTGACATAATCTTTTCATCAAAAAGAAAATAAATATTCATAGGTTTAGAAGCTGCATGTTCTTCAACAGGATACCTCACTGCCAAGTGCCAACACACTAAATGAAGCAGGTAGTGTACTTATAGGTGGACAAACACACAATCCACTTTAAAGGATTTGCATAGTCTCTTTTTGAATGGCTGCTTTCCAGCCTACACATTTTGAACAAATAAATATTAGGTGCAAGCCAGAACCTGAAATAATCTATTCACTTTATTATTTCTGAAGTTGAACATGGTTTGATTTTTTCCCTACACTTCAAGTTTACCAACACAGATTGGCAGTAAGAAAAGAAACCCGTTTTAATACTTTAATATTCAGTGCCTTTGATCCTGGTGAAAGTTTCTCTATTGAGCAGTGAAATCTCTCGTGGATATTTCTTAAGAGGTGCAATGTTCAAGTTGCATTTTCAGTATTCATTAGTTTTCCATCCTTTTCCTGAGATAAACCTGTCTATCATGTCCAAAGACCTTTCAGGCTGGTCATAAGGCAAGATGTGTCCTCCACCTCGAACAATGACCTGTAGAATTATAAAAATGAAATGAGTTAGAAATAGCTCAAATAAGAAATGATGCTGTTCCAGGACTTGCTAAAAATTAGATCAGGTATTTGTATCTGCATTAATCTCACATAATGGGATAGACAACTTGATGCCCCCAGATGGGACTACAATTCTCATAAACCCTTGCCAGCATGACCGGTAGTCAGGAATTATAGGAATGTAGTCCAATATATCTAGCCTGAGGGCTGAATTTCATTTTGTAGAGGCTCTTGGAGGTCCACATTGGGGGCTCTTGGGGTAAATCCAAAACACCAAAAATACCACCACATTTTAGCTTAAACCTCTCACTGCCTGTAACTAAGCTTTAGGAGAGTAATTTCTCTAGGAAAATAGCGACTGCAATTCAGAATACATTATGGCACACTTGATGCTCCTGTTGCTAATTATGACAGAGTTCCTCAGACTGCTCTTATTCTTCCTACCCAGAACCACAGCATGCAATATAGAAGCCTTGCTAATGCTAATTTATGCAGACCCATCGTATCAAATTGTGACCACTATTTGGTATACGCGCAGAGCCAAGTTTTGCTTTATGTTTGAAACTTTGCTACATACCCAAAAGTATTAACTGTCAAAGTCTGATGGCGCACAAATTAGGCCCATTTCTTTTTTAAAAAAGACAAATGAACAGTTTACTGCTTCAGCCAAAGTTTTAAGAAACCAAAGGGTCCCAACTGCTAGGCTTCAATTGTGGAATATCTTCCCCAAAGAAGCTCTCTTGGGCATTTTAATTAGTTTTATTTTATTTACTGGAAAGAAGAAATATTTTAAACACTGGAAATGAAGTTTTCAATCTGCTGTTCATATTGTTATTTAATTGTGTTAGTTTTTAAAATTATTTTAATTGTATGATTGTGTATCTTAGTGCTGCTGTTGGGATTTTAAATTAGCATCATAATTTGCTCTGGGACAAACATTAAGGATGGTATATAAATTCCTCGAATAAATAAAATAAAAAAACCAGTGTCCAACGCTGCATGCATAAGCCCTTCACACTTAATGAGGTGCATATATTTGTACCTTCTCTCCAATATAGAGATGTAAACTTTCCAGAAATTTTGAGGCCATGGGAAATTACTGTTTTTTTCCCCAGGGAACCCCCTCCCCAGAAATCTTGGAAAAATAAGCAATATTTTAGTGTACTTAAGAGATCTAAAGTCACTTTGTGCTTTAAGAGAGCCTTCCCCAACCTGGTGCCCACATGGTATTTTGGACTTCAGCTCCCATCAACCTCAGTCAGCATGGTCAATGGTCAGGAATGCTGGGCAATGTAATCTAAAACATCCAGGGGATGCTAGGTTGGGGAGGGTTGCTTTAGGAACATAAAGCAATCTTTCTGTTCCTAATGTTATTGTAAATATAACTTAGTTTGCTCATAAAATTATCATTATTTTTAAAAACCATTAAAAGTAAACTCAGTTAGTAAATCTGTAATTACTGTCTGAATATTAGAACTACAATCACTACTACAGCATCAGAAACACAGGACTCTATAGAACAAAACCCAAACTGTCAAGAATGCACATTTACTATCAAGAATGCACAATGGTGGGTCTATTCACATGTTGGGAAACAGCATAAATGTTTACCAGTAAAATATACTTTAGATCAATAATTTTAATAGGGAATGAAATAAATAATTATGCTGGGAATCTTACAGAAAGAATTAAAAAGTATTTCCCCCCCCCCCCATGGCTTCATTATTTCCAGACATTTTCCATCTCTAGTCTTTCTATAAAAGTGTTCTTATTACATAATTTTTATGTAAATTTCATTTTGTGGGAGTAAAGGCTGGGTAACAATATATAAATACTTTGTCTTAAATTCTAAAAGAAAATATTTCATAATCCCAAAATGTTCCATTTTTCAGAAAAACAAAAATGGCTTGGGGGGAGGGGAGACAGGGAAAAACAGTTTGTATTTCACAAAGACACTGTGAAAAATTTGACTGCAGGGTGAAAACTAATAGGGCTATTTAAAAAATGGCAACTCCCTTAAAGAAGTGTGGACGGCTGTGGGCACTCGTGACCAGTCCAGGTAAGGAGCAGGGGCTGATGCAGCTCAGCAGGCACGTCTGGAGGGTGCGAGCAGGGACAGCTGCTTAGCGGGTAACCCAGGAAAGCTGAGTGCCAGTCCATCCAGGCTGGGCAGCTGCCTCATCCGGATCAGTCCAAAGCAATCTGAAGCACTTTGGGCCCAATCCATACCCCTTTAGGCTACTTTGGACCAATCTGGATCCATTTCGGTTCCGGACCAATTCCATTTGAATCGGCCTGCTTCAAGTCGGAATTTGGAATTGGAGCCAAAGCGCACAGCCTTAAAAACTAATTGCCCTGTGTATGAGGACAAAGGAAGTATCAGTTTACTAAGTAATATGTTGGAACTGGACCTACAGTCTGCTTTAAATTCCAGGCCATCCATATAGACTCATTATGTGGCATTCAACATGCCATAAAAACAGAACATTCACATACCTCAGAAGCATTTTGATTGTGATCTCTAAACTGAAGCCAGCTAAAATCCAAATAAACTATTTCTCTCATTTTACCCAGATGCAGTATTGTGGAATACAGCAAAATGTAAGGTTTGATTACGTGATGTTGCTTTTTTAAAAATGTGTTAAACCACACTGCATTGCTAATTTCTCAGTATTCCCATTTTCACAGTTTCTGTCCTCAATATAGAGACAGAATTTAAATATTTCTCCATTACTAAATGCTAAAAGTAAACAACAGTGGGCAGTATCTTCAAGTTAGTCCAGAGGATCTTTACTGGCGCTAACAAAGTCTGGAGCCTTGAAGGTGAAATGAGTCAGACTTCCTGTCTTGGCAGTTGAAAGATACTGATGTGATATTTGCATTTTATAATATTTGCATTTTATAATATAGCTTTTAAGTTTGGTATGAAGTTAGCAACAGAAGTCTCTTACACATCTTTTCCTTTCCAAGAGTTTAGCCATTTGAGTTCCAACATAGATTTTAATTCATATTGTGATCAATGGAGTTAGAACAGGTTAACTTACAAAGATGCTAAGAAATGTTCATAAGATGTGATTCAGATGCTCACTATAGAGAGAAACCTGTGAGTAGGCAGAACTTTCCAAATCAACAAAGGATTAGCGCTACAGACATTTAAACGTGCTGACCAAACCCATTGCTGGGATAGATGAGGTGTTCTTAAATATGCATAGTAGTGCAAATAAGAAGTGCCTGTTTTCTTATAACATGCTTAGAAGGAGCACACTGCCCTTTGGCCACTTAACTCAATATTAACTACTGTGACTTGCAGCGGCTCTCCTGTGTCTCAGGCAGAGAATTGTCTCATCACTTTATAGCTGAAGATACTTGGGACCTTCTTCATGTAAAGCAAGTGCTCCACCACTACGCTATGGGTATTTCCCCAAATACTACTACTTAGAATGGTGGCAGCCAGTCTGCTGGCACCTTCTTTACTACGGGAGAAGGGAGGAAAGGGAAGAATAGTATACCTGGGCTGCAGTTGCAAGAACAGGATTAAATTCAGAAACCAAAAATATTTCTGTTTGTAAAATGTTAATGCATATTTAACACCCATGCATTTTGTTTATTCCCTTCAGTTAACATTGCATAATTAATTTTGTAAGTCCAGAGGCAGACACATCAGACCAAAAGGGAAATGAAGCATGGGAAAAGGGATGTGGCCAAGATGCAATGCCTCAGTTTCAGCCCGGAAAGCACATCCGTTCCAGGGGTAAGAATGAGTTCAAGTTACATGCACAATCCGTTGCTGGTCTTTCCCCGCGCAGGAACCAGATATGGTAATTTGGTTGGGATACACACTGCAAGCTGATGTGGTTAACTGGCTCAAAACCACAGCCACCACACTCATTTTACTTTGGCTTTAGGATCTGTTTGAATCGCAAGCACTGGCTGCATTTTACATCATTCCAGACAGTTCTCCTCTCCCTAATCTAATCAGTGCCATAGACATGGCTAAATGCTCCATAGAGACCTGCAATGTCACTCTGAGTCACATGCACACACACAACATTGGGGGGAAATTAGCCAGAACAGTTCACAGAGCCCAATTCCAAAATGCAAGACAAAAATATGATTGTAGAATACAGGGCCTTTGCTTACATTTGCTTTGACCCAAACTTCCTCTTTGACCTTTTTATTTAAAGGAGGGCAGCAGCTCTAGGAACACAATGTGCTATCTGATCACTCACCTTCAAGAGACCGAAAGGAAACTAACTCCTATAATGTTGGATGGATGTATCTTCTAATTAGATGCTGTCACGATATCATGAATGCAAAACTACTTTCTTTATGGATGTTCACAATGTGAAAGAAAATTACCTGAATCCTGAGCTGCATCATATAAAACATCTATAAAATGAAACACTTTTCAAGACTTAGTTTGAAACATACAATAGTTTTAGCTTCAATTCAACTTAAGCATTAAAATGGGCACCAATATTCACTATGTCTATATTCAGAACAAGCTGGGCAGCATCTTAAAACTGGCAGCAGCAGGTCAGGAGGGTCTGAAGTCATATGAAAATTGGTGTGCAAAGGGAGGATTTATTATGAGATTATCAACCTCAAAGAATACAGGAAGAATAGGAAATTAAGGTGCACGCAGATCACGGGGTGGAAACATGCTGTAACTAGAGATTCAAGTTTGCTAAGAACAAAGAATATGGGGATCACTGGAACAACTGCAAGAGAATTTCCTGTTCAAAATCAAGCAACCTCTTCCAGGTTCACTGCAAGCCAGACTGAAGGATGGCTGTTAGCCTGTTTTCAGAAGATTATCCTGAATGAAGTCAGTGGCAGGGCATTTGCACAAAATGCTAAACTATGGTTTAACACCTACGTTCATGTGTGGAAACAAGTCTGAGCAAAACCTTGGACTCGCCTGCACAGGGAAGAATAAACCAGGACTCAGTTTCACTCTGCCTGATTCCTGGCTTGTCCTTACATACAAACCAGGGATTGTAGTTTAAAATAAACTCTTGCTAAATGCTCAACAAGCCAACTGCAAATTCCGGGTTGTTTAGCTGGTTTGTTTAACAAACAAGTGGCTACTTTAAACCACAATTCCTGATTAGCATGTAACCACAAGCCAGGAATCCATGAACGTGAAATGGAACCTGGTTTACTCCTACTTGCCACTATGTAGCAGGAAAAACAATACTCTACCATTCAACTACAGACCCCACGCTTTCCAACAATTAATATATGTTATGTGTTTTGATAGCTAGGTGATTATTACAGGGGGTGGGGGAAATAGCAAAAGTGAGAAAGAAATATACTTTTCTATTGGTATGCTAAATGCCATCATGCCCAAGAGCACAATCCTACAAGTTCTTCACAGGCTCAGGGAAAGTCCATGTGCAAAACCCAAACAAACCATACTTTTAGAAAATGATAATCATAATGCATAGCATTAGGAACTGTGTTCATCTTCATGGTATAAAGCAACTAGCTGCACGTCATGTCTGACAAAGTCTTAAATGAAATTAAGATTTTTCTTTCTTCCTGGGAACTAGTTGACTTTGGAAGAAGTTCTCTCAAATTAATTTAGGTTCATTCGATTAGAAATATGCTTATGTATATTTACTTTGTTCAATCCAGTAACTTTTCTAAAGTCCTCCAAAGGACCCAGTTTCAAAAAGGCAATTAGACACATGATTTTAAACCCCACTTAAGCCATCCCATTCTTACTGGAACAGTAGTACGGCTAGGTAATTTTGGAACTTGAACATAATGGTCTTATGGTCTTTAGATGGCTAAGTATGCTGTTTCAGTTGTGAAACACACAACTAACATTTATCTTCCAACATGCTCCCACTGCCATTCCATGCTTTAAAACTGTGTCTATGTTTCTGATGTATTAGACCAACAACCAGATCCTTTGGTTTAAAAAAACAAAAACAAACATGTGCAGTTTTGCATTTTCAACTCACTTAAATCATGAAAACAGGAATAAATGCAGTTCGCTTCTGCATGTGCTGCTCTCTGGGTGGTCATTTGTGGAGCACCTGGGCTATGGGACTCTGAACTTTGACCCCAAGGTCCAGCCCCAGCTACACCACTGCACTGAAATAGCCATGCTCTTAAATCACTGTGTGTTTTTTTAAAAAACCCCAGCAACAACCAAAACACTCTTTTTAAACTGCATCGTGATTGATTTCCCCTCTCCCTAGGAAAACTATCAGGGTCAACATTTATTAGAAGAATTTATTGGAACAAATGTCTATAAGTTTGTGAATTAAGAGACTGTGGCTCAGTTCAGACATTAGTCAATGCAGTGTGAAAACTCCACTCAAAAGTTGAGTTTTTAGGTGGTACTCCCCACACATGTTCTAACTCCACCGTTGTGTGACTGGGGGCTACCATGTAGTTGAGTAAAATCCATCACAACATTTGATTGACAGTTCTTCTGCCCTCTCTCCTCCCGCAGTCCTCCCAATGGTATCCCATCAGCCATTGCTGCAAAAAAATAATCCCGGTGGGTCTCCTAGCACGGCACTCACTCCTTTCACCGCTCTTGCCAGGGAACTCTGTAGCCAGTGTGAAAAGTCAACTCAACGCAACAGAAAACTCCACGGAGCCCACCACACAACATGCAACGCAACAGTTGTACAGGAACTCTCCTCTGCACTGTGTGGATATTCTGCATGGAATGTTTTCCAAAAAAACAATACATTTCTCAACTGTGGTGTAAATACTCTACCGTGGAGTTCTAAAACCACAGTTGAGAAACGTGTTGTCTGAACTGAGCCTCTGAAAGATAATACAGTTTATACTTACTCTGTGTGTGGTTTACTCTGAAAATGACCTGAATTTTGGGGGGGGGGGGTTCCATCTAAAAGTAGCTACCTATCACTATAGGTTAAGCTAAGCTTTCATGAAAAACTTTCAAAATGTCTTCATATGCTAATTATCAATGAAGCCAGAAAAAATATACATTGTTTGATTAACTCCAGCAGAGGCCAATCATTTCAGACAGGACATTTAAGGTAGTTTGGAGGGTTTGTTGAATATTTTAGAGAAATGAAATTTATGTTTTCTAATTTTAAAACATTGTATTATACATTCCGTTTATGGATGCCTTTCACTTATCTCCTTAATTGTACTGCACTTAAAAGCTGCCATCTTTCAATCAGAGAGAAAGAAAGCAGCAGTCATGCATCCCTCTGTCATGCCTGGATGCGTGTGAGACTCTTAGAGGGAGGTTGAGAGGAAGTAGTAGCCCTTCGACTGTGTCCATGACCTGCTGAACTTAGCAACTAAGAATCTAATGCCTAGATTTGCTTCCCTCCCTCCCTCCCTCCCCTCTCCCAATCCCCTTTCCTGTTGTGTCATTTGTTTTAGATTGTAAGCCTGTGGGCAGGGACTGTCTTAAGAAATATCTTTGTAAGCCACCTTGGGAATCTTTTTGCCTAAAGGGTGGGACAGAAATGCTATAATACATTAAATAAACAATAAATCTTACAAACTGCAGGCCTAGTGTTTCTATTCTACTAACTGCTGCATAAGCAAGTAACATTCTGGTCTTTGTCATTGTTTCACCATTAGAACAACAATCCTACTTCATTGCACTGAAATTGCAATTATGCAGTCCTTAATTATCTCTGAAGAAACTGTTGCATGTGATGTTATTTTAGATTACATATTCAAGGGGTGGGAAGAAGAAAACTGGTCATTCAAAGGACCTTTAATATTTGGGCTACACTCTCCATAGCTTTATTGTGTAATATTTGTTTGAAAAAATACCATCTGGGTTCCTGGGATTGTTACAGGAATTTATTTAATTATTTTTTTATTTTATTTTATTTCTAACCTGCCTCTCCATCCAGATCGAGGCAGGGATCAATAATAAATATAAAAATCATAAAATAGATAAACCATTAAAACAGATAAAAACAAATACATTATTAAAAACATCGTAAAATTCAACTGGATAGGCCTGCCGGAACAGAACAGTCTTCACGGCTCTCTTACATTCCAGAAGACTGCTAATTTGTCGAATCTCCTCCGACAGGCCATTCCACAGTCTGGGAGTGGCAGAAGAGAAGGTTCTCTGGGCAACACTCATCAGCCTAGTTCTGGCTGATTGAAGTAAATTCTTCCCAGAGGACCTGAGTGTGCAGGTGGATTATATGGGAGAAGGCGATCCCGCAGGTAACCTGGACCCAAACCATGTAGGGCTTTAAAGGTAATAACCAACACTTTATACTTCGCTCGGAAACTAATGGGCAGCCAGTGGAGTGATTTTAAGATTGGTGTTATGTGGTCACCCCTAGGTGTACCGGTGACCAACCTGGCTGACATATTTTGAACTAATTGAAGTTTCTGGACTAGGCAGAAAGGTAGCCCTATGTACAGCGCATTGCAGAAGTTGAGCCTCGAAGTTACAAGTGCGTGCACTACCGTCTTTAGGTCTTCCAACTCTAGGAAGGAGTGCAGCTGGTGTATTAGCCGAAGCTGATAGTAGGCACTCCTGGCCATCGCATCTATCTGGGCTGTCATTTGGAGCAACAGTTCCAGGAGTATCCCCAAGCTGTGAACACAGTCTTTCAGGGGGGTGTAACCCCATCCAGAACCGGTTAACACACCTCCAAACCCAGGTTGTGGCCTTTGACAGCAAGCACCTCCGTCTTGTCTAGATTCAACTTCAGTTTGTTTTCCCTCATCCAACCCATTACCGCCTCCAAGCATTCATTCAGAGGAGACAAGCTATCCTTAGCTGACGATGTTATCGAAGGCATAGAGAAATATATTTGGGTGTCATTAGCGTACTGATAGCACCCCCCCCCCCCCCCATGCCTCCGGATGATCTCTCCCAGCGGTTTCATATAAATGTTAAACAGCATTGGGGAAAGGACCAGAGGACGTTTGCAAGACTTCACAATTAAATTCATTATGGTGCATAGGAACACAACCATTTGTGATCACCCAATACAATGCAATACAAATATTCAGTTTAACTATTTGAGGCTGTCGTATAGAAAAACCCTAAGCCTTATTTGCATCAAGTGTGAATGCTATTTTTGTCAATAGTGACTAAGACCCCCTCTTGAAGGATTCGCTTTAGCGCCTGGCTGCCCGATTATGCGCATATTTGCGGAAGCACATTTACTCCTAATCCCTCTGTACGAGAGGCGGCGAAGCGCATTACGGGACGACTGAAACGCGCTTTGAACTGACATATGGAGAATCGCATGTTTACATGGCGGTAAGGTGCTTTAACTGCCGCCGCAAATTAAAACTCGCAGTTTAACGCGCATTCGATAATGCGCATAATCGGAAGTTTAAAGCACCTCAGCCCCCAATTTGCGCTCCTCTCTTGTAGAGGTAAAATTTTTTATCAGCCTTGAAAGAGCTTTAAACCTCTCTTGTAGAGGCACCCTAATACTCACAACTGCAAACAGCTGCTCTGTCCTATAGTTGAAATTAATTGAATAAAAAATAGGTGGGTTTTTTTATCCATTCTTGCCTATGAGAATCCACAACGAGCATTAACCAACAAATATTTGGAAATCAGACACATTAAGATCTGTAATAAGAACTTGCTCATATTCTTGGAATCACTGTAGGATTTAGCCAAGGGAAGTGAGAAGAGAATGATGGCATGATACATATTCAAGATATCTGTATTCCAAACTTCCAATCAGGCTGGAGTTAGAGATGTGTGAACTAAACGGCGGTATATCAATACTTTTAATAAAATAAAGGACAATTTAATAAAACACCCCAATTGCCTCAAAAAAATGATTGGGGTTTTGCACTTGTACTGTACAATAATGCACAGTGCTCGGAGTGGGGGGAGAAAAAAGGAAGTTCGATGGTTTTGTTTCAAATTAGCAAGCTCAGTTATATCCATCTGAAACAAGTGGCATGATATTCCACCACATCCTACCTCACTTGGAGCAGTAGTAATGCACAACCAAGAGCAGGAAAAGTGTGATTCAGACAAAGTACCACCGAGTTCAGTGAGGCTTATTCTCTAGTATACATAAGATTGCAGCCTAAATGATCTTCAGCTCGGTTATAAAGAAATCAGTGGGGAAAAGGTGAACCCTTTGGTAAACCTAAAGTTCTGCTTTTTTGAAAATTTAGAAATAGAACAGGTAGATGCAATGGTGCTTCAGATACTGGCTGCATACCAGTACAATAAACAGTTGAACAGTGTTAAAATTCTTTTCTTACCTGATAGAATTCACCTGTTTGGCGAACATAGCCAGCTACTTCGGGATCCTTAGCATTTATTTTCCACACAACTCTCTTGGCATTCTTGTATTCTTTCACTTTGGCCCACGGCACAGTAGGCAGAAATCGTTCTGTCAGTGAGGCTGCCACGATGATATCTAGTTGCCCACTGTATAAGAGAACCTGGAAAGCATAGGCAAGTCAACAACTTGTAAAGCTCAGATTAAAAGGGCCTGTGAGTCTTACAGAGTCAAGCATCCATTCTGATCATAAACGGTTTGCGTAATAGAACAGCCAAAAACCAAGAACAGGGTAATCAATTGGTGAGGCATAAGATCTTAGCCTGGAGCTCAGCCATTACACATCAACTGAAACTGCACTAGGGCCTTTTCTACACAAGGTTGTTAATCCACTGCATCTACTTTCAGTTTCATTGCAGAATTAAGTTCCAAGGAGCATTTCCTTTCCTGCTTTCCACTACATAACCTCTAGTGCTCTTCTGCTATACTGTGGTATAGCAGAAGAGCACAAATACATAAGTGGAAACAGTGTTTTCTTTCACCATTAGAAATAATAGCACATTTTCCCTGCTCTAAAAAATCTCGCCAAAAGTGCTGTTTACAAACAGAAGTGAAATTGGGGGAGTCATGATGTCATCTAAAGAAGTAAAAAAACATAAGCAGGGAATGATCAGTATACAATAAATGCATCATGTAGAAAAGCTCTCAGACAGATATATCCAAACATGGGATGTACAATTTGAGACTGCAGCTGTGAGGAGTGAGCTGAAACAGATAGGCTGAGATTAGTGAGTGATGGGTAAACATCTCTTGTTTACCTCAAAAATGACAGGCTTGTGTACTACTCGAAAAGAATGCTCTCAAAAAACCAATATTTCGCTCCTCCGCCTGCAAGCTAAGATAACAGAGAGGAGAAGTGCAAACACCTGGCTTAGGGATTGGAATTCAACCTGGATGGAGTTGTGCTCACCCTGAAAGATTAGGTCCATGGCTTAGGAGTGCTCCTGAATCCTACGCTGTCCTTGGATCTTGAGATGGCAGCACTAGCTAGGACTGCAGTTGCACAACTATAGCTTGTGTGCCAGCTGTAACCATTCCTGAGTCAGTCTGATCAGGCAATAGTTATTCATGCCTTGGTTACATCATTGTTAGACTATTGCAATGCACTCTATATGGGGGTCATCCCTGAAGAGCATCCAGAAGGTTCAATTGGTACAAAATGCTAACCAGTGCACAGTATTGTGATACCATCATCCCACTGCTTTCCAGGCTCCATTCAAAATGTTGGTTTTACCCTTTAAAACATTAACCAAAGGTGAGCAACTTCTAGCCCTCGAGAGGTTTTGGCCTACAAGTTCCATGATTCCTCACCATTGGCTATGATGACTAAAACACAGGTTGCCTAACCCTGCTTTAAACAGGGCCTGACTATCTGAAGGACTGCCTATCTCGGGATGAACGTGCTTGGTTATTATGATCAACAGAAGATGCCATTTTGAAGACACCATCACTTGAAGAGGCCCACATGTCAGGTACACAGAAAAAGTCAGTCTTCTGTGTTGCTCCCAAACTCTAGAACGCATTCCCTTGCATTGTGACTGGTCCCCTCTCTCTCTGCATTTAGGAAAGGGATCAAGACACTTCTTTTTAACTAGGCTCTTTACATTGTCATTATGGTTTTTAAGGATGCTTTTAATGTTTTGCTATGTTTTTACTTAATTGCAATCTTTATTTTCTGAAGCTTTTGTAAACCCCTTTGGTTGGCTTCAGAAATGTGACATACAAATACAACCAATCAATCAGTCAATCAATCAAATGGCTTTGGGTTGAAATCAAGGCATGTTGTAAGTATTTGAGGAAAGGCTTGCATTTTTCAAGCCTTCCCCAGCTTTTAAATACTTGTTCCCATCTACAGGTGGAATCAGGGAAGCAGCAGCAGCAGCATGAAAAAAAGACTTAACAATAACATGAAAACTGCTGTTGCAGAGGTCAATGAGCAAGTGCTTAGGGAAATATTTCACTTCCCAAAAATTATGTTTGTATTGAAAACATTTTGCATAACCCCAAATGTCATTTGCAAGGGGGGAGGGGAGGTTTTTGTCACTGGGCACGGATTGTAAAGAAGCATCACATCATATCTCACTAGCTGTCCTAGTAGATTATATGCCATGTCTTAACTGAGGAAGAACTTTATGCTTTTCTTTAGCCTAATGGAAAAGTACAAATGAAAAAGAAGGTTTAGAATAAACCTTCTCTCTAAAAAAAAAAAAAAAAAAAAAAAAGGATAAGGGGAACATATTACGTATGCAAAAACATTTTTTATCCGACAAACCCGGTTTAACTTTCTCTTTAAATGTCATACCTAAACAGCATACACATTCTTTATCAATCAGGATCTAACAGCGGGCTGCTAAGGTGCAAGCCAAGATACAAACCTTTGTATGGCTACAACAGACACCTGTTTTCTATGAACTATTAATTCTTTGTCATTAAAAAAAAATCCTGGTGGAATTAAGAGACTCTTCTGTAAAACTCACTCAAACTAGCTCAAATAAAATATTTACACTATTTATATGAAGAAGCTATGCCTCAAAGACCTTGATTCTCCACAGCCTCTACAATTTTTTTGCACCTATTACTATCAACTGTTTGGAATGATTATAATCACCAGTATAGGTAACAACACAGTGTAGTGTGTTGTTTTAATATATTATAGTTCCATGAAGACTGCTATGTGTGTAAAAACATACTCTGATGTGTGTGTGTGTGTGTGTGTGTGTGTGTGTGTATGAGTGTGTGTAAAACAGACAGACAATTACACTAAGATGCAAAAGACTTCTGTTAAACTTCAAAGCTTTTATAATTCTATGCCAACAGAAGTTGTCATTACACTTATTTTTGGTGTATCTATTGGAAGTTATACAGTTAACCTTCAATGGCTATACATTACTGCAAGACATCCACCCCCCTGTATCATTAATCTAGCATAAAGAATTATTCCAAATCAATCTATGAAAAGAGTGGGAAGAAGAAATCCATTTCCCCATCTTTAACTTACTATGGCAACACCACCATGAAGGTGTTTAAAAATCATGATAAAACTAACTTCACATTACTGACTAGTTGCAAATCAAACAGTGAATTTTGTACTAAGTCCCTGTTAAGATCTTAAATATTGGAACAAAGATGCAATTAGTTGGGATTTAATGTGCTGTCTAATGATAAGTGACAGGCCAGAATGTCCAGACTGCATGCAGTCATAAATACTGCAGCACAGAGTCCTAACCTTAGGCAAGTTAACCTTCCCAATGTTGCTGCTAAGGAGGTGATAATGAAACATTCCCACTACATTTGCAAGGTTCCAGTAGTCTTCAAAAGTATCCCAAGACCAGGAAATACCTATAATCAGGTTAGAAAAAGTACAAACATTGACATGGTTTAGACTAATCATATTTCAGTCTACTATGATTTAGTGAATGTGAAGAGATCTACAGAAAGGCAAAATCTCCACGATAAGGGATGGAGTAAGAGTATCCAGTATTTTTTACTCAGAATAATGAAGTTACGTCATTATTTAAAAATAGCACAAAGCCTTATTGGGCAAGGCGGATCTAAATATGTATAGAAAGCAAATCCTGATACTCACTAAAATATATTTGCAAGGTCTAAGGACACTAAAGAGTTTCTTACAATTAAATAGCTGAACAAAATATTGTGTATTTGAAGCCAAAGCCTGTCCTTTTCCTCTTTCCCGGGAAAAGAAGGCTTCATCCATTTATTACAACCTCTAAATTGTGATTTGCAACATAAGAAAGCACTAAATCATAAAGGAACATTGCCCTGCAAAATCCCTTTCATTCAGTCCTCAGTTCTCAAGGGTATCTATTGGTTCTCTCATGTACAACTTTGTTCTCTTCAGAAGAAGGACTGACACAGATGCTGTGTGCCTCTCAGGGATAAAAACTATTTGAAAGGAGCACATCAGATTTCTCAAACCACCCCAAGCAGGTGTACTCACACACACACACACGGGCTCCTGTTAGGAGCGAGATGGACAAGATAAGCAGCCACATTAAAAAGGGAATAACTGCACTAGCTAAAAAGGAGGTGGGGGGGGAAAGAAAACTGTGCATCACTGCTGGGGCCACTGTGACCAAAATGTTATCCAGACAGAAAGATAGTCTAAGGTCACAATCCTATGCATGCTTAGACAAAAAAAGCTCAACACCTCCCACCATTCCACAGTCAGCATGTTATAGGGCTTTTTCCTGTTTAAACATGCATAGGGTTGCATCCTAACAGAAGTAAAACTGCTTGTCACTTCCAATACGCTGCTATTACTGATAAAAAAACTATTTGCCAACTAAAACCTATCTCTTGGTTATCCATGATTCTTTCAGTTGGTGGGCAAGCCGCTATTCACTCAGCTGCTTCATGATCCCATCTTAGGCTTGCCTCCCTGACATAATTTGGCATTCTGCATTCAGCAAATGTGGTTTTTAGGGATGTAATTGCACCAGTTCAATATTAAGGAGGGGAGATAATACTCCATTCACAATAATTAAACCATAAAATACAGCACGATAAAACATTTTTTTTACAAATGTAAAACTACAGTATAAAACCAAATTGAAAACCAGCAGCAGTGTAAAGATTTAGAAATTCAATAACAGATTAAAAAGCAACAAAAACTAGGGATGTGCACTGGATCGGACCCGATCCACGATCCGAGTCCGGTCCAGTGGGAAATCGGATAAATTATCCGATTTCCGATCCCGCAGCTGGATCGGCCGATCCAATCCGAACCGGTCCGAAAAAGCTCCGAACCGGTTCGGCGGATCGGCGGGCGCCCACTGGCGCCCACCGCCGCTTCCATTGGCGGGCGCCAGCGGGCGCCCGCCGATGAAAGTGGACAGCGGGGGGGGGGAGGAGGGGGGCACTTACCTTCTCGGCCCGGTGGCTCCCGTCCGGCGCCGGCGCCTACTACTACTAGCAGGCTCCGCGGCCTGCTCTAGGGTGGCGCGCCGGGTGATGTCATCACCCGGCGCGCTACTCTAGAGCAGGCCGCGGAGCCTGCTGGTAGTAGTAGGCGCCGGCGCCGGCCGGGAGCCACCGGGCCGGGAAGGTAAGGAGGGGGTGCGTGGAGGGGAGGAGGGGGCGCGCGGAGGGGGGAGGGGGGCCCTTACCTTTCCGGCCCGGCGGCTCCCGTCCGGCGCCGGCGCCTACTACTCCCAGCAGGCTCCGCGGCCTGCTCTAGGATGGCGCGCCGGGTGATGTCATCACCCGGCGCGCTACTCTAGAGCAGGCCGCGGAGCCTGCTGGAAGTAGTAGGCGCCGGCGCCGGACGGGAGCCGCCGGGCCGGAAAGGTAAGGAGGGGGTGCGTGGAGGGGAGGAGGGGGCGCGCGGAGGGGGGAGGGGGGAGGGGGGCCCTTACCTGCCCGGCCCGGCGGCTCCCGTCCGGCGCCGGCGCCTACTACTACCAGCAGGCTCCGCGGCCTGCTCCAGGGTGGCGCGCCGGGTGATGTCATCACCCGGCGCGCTACTCGAGAGTAGGCCGCGGAGCCCGCTGGTAGTAGCCGCCGGCGCCGGACGGGCCGAGAAGGTAAGCAGTGGCGGGGAAGGGGGCTTACCCCCCCCCCGGAGCCGTCCGCTTCTATCCGCTGGCGCCCGCGGGCGCCAGCGGATGGAAGCGGGCGGCCCCAGGGGGGGTAGGGAGCGCGGGGGAGGGGTTTACCTGCCGGGGCCGTCCACAGCGGACGGCCCCGGGGGGGGAGGGAGTTAGGCCCCCCCTTACCCACCCGCCGCCATTTTTTCCTCATAGACTTGCATTGCAATGCAAGTCTATGGGGAAAAAAATGGCGGCCGATCCAAAAATGTACGATTTTTGGGTCGGGATCGGACTCGATCCGGTCCGGGGGGCCTCCGATTTTGTCCGAACCGGTCCGGGACAAAATTGGAGGTCCCGATCCGGGTCCCGATCCGATCCGGGGGGTCCGTGCACACCCCTAACAAAAACTAAAGAACTAAAATACTGAGCATTTCTGAGTATTAGATGTTTGGAGAGACATGACAGACAGAAATGTATAAAAATTAGTGCAGTATAAAAGGGCTGATAGAGTGACTCTTATTTTTTAAAAAGTGTCTCTTATTTCACTAAAAGTAATACAATCTTGGAATGCTGAAATACTAAATACGCCTAGTTTAATGACTGGGGTCTTTCCCTAAGCTCTGCTATGAACAATGGAGCCAGTGTTGTAGATGAGTGCTGAAAAATGGTCAGTCTGCACATGTGCTATGTTTTGTTCACTGCCTGGACCTATTGGTGTAATATTTCCTCACAAATGGCACTGTAAAATAGATCTGATGAAGATACTTGATAAGACAGCTCCAGAGGAGTTCCAGATGTGCTGTCTCTCAGACGCATGTATTACGAGCTATGAATTTAATCATCATCATCCTTACACCTTGGCTCTGCCAGGAATGCTGTTAAGGCTCTGGAACCAACACAGAGGCACAGGAACCACATAACATACTTGCTTCCTTCTTGAATCTGTTAATCAAAAGTTCTGGTGGGAAAAATAGTCCAATACAGAAGCATCCTTACCTCCCAGAGAGGTCAAGCACTGAGCACCCTTGATGACACCTTTTGATTTAAGATTGTGTCATGTCACTCTGTAGAGTAAGCTAGATGGAAAATTATTCAAAAGGCAAAGAACCTCTCTGAGCCTTCTATTCAGTTGCCAGAACTAACCCATGGTATGGCAATTAAATAGAAACCATGGCCCAGCCTCTGAGCCATCAAGCTCTGCATTTCCTTTATTTATAACACTTTAACTGTTGTAGAAATCAGGCAGCTAATATTCATTCTTTCTGCTTGAGCGTATTTCACATTGGTATGTCTCAGATCAGAGAATAAACCCAGGGTCCAATTAATTTTTAGTATAATTCTTTGTTGTTTTCAGGGTCAGAGAAAGCTTTACCCCCTGATAAAGCATCCTCTTCCCTCCATCAATCCAAATCTGTGTAGCATCCATAATGCAGCACAACCTACCAGCTCTATTGAACCATTCTGGTGTCTAGTAGTGGACTGAGACCTACCTATGCGTGAGATGTCGGTTCCAAGTCCAAAGGTGGAACTGGTCCCGCAGGGAGCACTGGGAAGGGATATCAAAAAGTCTTGAGCTGAATGTTCAATTTCTGGATTTCATTGAAAACTCTAAAGGAGAGGTCCCAGTGGCAAAGTTCTACCTAAATCCATTTTTAACCAAAATTGTGGTGGCTCTGAGCTCCCCAATAAAGGTTAAGCTTAGCCTTCATTTGGTCTCCCCATCATTGCTCACCAGAGAATTTTGTTCTGGATATTGTGATACAGCCTATTGCCAATAAAAGTAGTGCAAGACCAATGCCATTTTTAAAAATTATTTTTGAACTAAACCTGCAAGGGTAGCCTGTGCCCACAGCATTTTTCTAACTTTTGGCAATCAACCAGAACTAAAGTTCTCTAGGTTGCCCTTCATCTGAAGTCAGGTATGAATGAATGAATCTTTATTTACAGTCAACAGACCAATGAAGGCTGCCTCTACAAGAGAGGTTTAAAGCTCTTTCAAGGTGCTTTAAAAAATTTACCTCTACAAGAACGGAGCGCAAATCGGGCGTAGAGGCGCTTTTTCTCTCCAACTATGCTTATTATCGAATGCGCATTAAATAGCGAGTTTTATTTTGTTCTGGCCGTTAAAGCGCATTTTGACTATGTGAACAAGCGCTTATGCGCATTAACTACTTGTAAAGCGCATTTTGGTCATCCGTTAATGCGCTTCGCCGCCTCTTGCCGCCTCTCGTGCAGAGGTATTAGGTGTAAATGCGCTTCAGCGATTATGCGCATAATCGCCTAACCGGGCACAAAAGCGAATCCTTGTAGAGGGGACCGAAGTCAGGTACTTGCCCTTGCAGCCCACCATTCCCATCAGCACCTGACCTTCCTTTGCTGTAGCCTTCCAACCCCCTGCTCTGCCATTTCCATAGTGCACATTTCCCTCCTTACTTGGTAAATGCTAAGTTCCCCAATATCCATCTTTTCTACATCTTTTTCTAGTTAGAGCTATTAGAACTAGCATATTGGCCCATGTGCTATGGGTTGGCCATACAAATCAACCCAATGTTTTCCTCTGTAATGGACCTGAACGAGAGTTTAAGCTGATTCCCCATTCTAGAAGTAGCTATTCCCCACTGTAACCGCGTAATGCATAAATCCGCTGGGTGGGCACAGAACTTCTAGATAAAAGCACCCTGAGACCTGCATTGGTCGTTACACAAGTTGCATAGCCATGTGAATGAGAATGCATGGCAACAGCATGGATTCAAAGAACACCTCACTAAAGTGCATTCATATTAGGGGGAAAGTTCCCCAGTTTCCCCCAATCCCTCCCCTTATCCCAGCTGCATGCTGAGCCATATCACATATAATTCTGGAGGATCTGTCAGGGGTGCAAGGGGCTACAGCAGGAAGGATGAGATGTTGGAGAACTGCCTGCCGTGCTTAGGCAAGTCAGTTTATACAAATCCAATATACAATGTCATATATAGTAGAGATCAAGTGAGCTGACAGACACACTGGGTGCCTCTTCACGAGAGGTTTAATGCTCTTTGAAGTCTCATTAAAAAATTTACCTCCACATCAGCGGAGCGCAAATGGGGCGTAGAGGCGCGTTATCTCTCTGATTATGCGCATTATCGAATGTGCGTTAAATCGCGAGTTTTATTTTGCTCCGTCCGTTAAAGCGCATTTTGACTGTGTGAATATGCGCTTATGCGCATTAACTACTTGTAAACCGCATTTTGGACATCCGTTAATGCGCTTCGCTGCCTCTCGTGCAGAGGGATTAGGTGTAAATGCGCTTCTGCGATTATGCGCATAATCGGCTAACCAGGTGCAAAAGCGAATCCTTGTAGAGGGGACCACTGTTGGTGTTTCATACTGATAACATTTTCAGCTCCATAAGTCCCCTGAGAAACCTGTGGAAAATGTAAGTATATATGTGCTGCTAAAGTTGGCCTCATTGTTTATGACATTCTCAGTATCTCAGACAATATGATAGCTATTTAAATGAAAACTTTTGAGAAGAGTACAATAAGGGAGAAATGGAAGATGCTGTTTTTAAGAACAAGTAAAATCTGCTTCAATCATGACTGTGAGATGTGTATATTTAATGTTGAACCGCTGTCAGATCCAGGAAGGGCTGTGGGGCAGCTGCACCCAAATCTAGATTTGAAAAGTGAAGAGAAGCGGGGAGCAGGAGCATGTAGTAGTTCTCTGTTGACCAGGAAGGGCAGAAGACTAGACTTCTGGTATTTATACCAGCTAATCTCAGTCCCCGTCAACTGCAGGAGCTGATGCTGCACATCACACAGGATGCTTAAGCTCGCTGAAATTCCTTGAACTTTACTTTAAAGCAAAATTCAGCTTGCTATTTTCATTTACAATCTATGGTTTGGTTCATTACATGGGAAGACTGCACATTTTTCAAACGTGCATTTTTAAAGTCCTGTATTTTTCAAAAGCTGTGCCATTTTTACAAGTGTATATTTTGTGAATGCAAATGCAAATTCAGAATTTTGCTAACATTTTTGAAGAATGTGTGCTCCTGTTTGCATTTGAGGTTGTGAATGGGGCACTTTTGAGTAATTTCTGAATTGAAACAAAATGCTTATACATCCCTACACATCGTATCCCTTTCTCTTACACATTTCTTCTGAAAGGACCTCCGTAAGTACATGCCATTCCAAGTGGCTCACTAACTATGTGTCAGCTTCCAAACATGAGTGTCTCAGTTCAAGACCCAGAGTTCCTGAACCACCACAACTACAATAACTGAGCACCTCTACCAAGTCTCAGACTTTAATAAGAATTCCTCTGATCTATCTTGATCAACTCTTTCCATCACTACCTGCATGTTGAGCCTAAGAACTACTCCCAAACTTTTGAGCTTGCAGGCTTAATTTATAGAAGTAAAATGCAGGTTAGGAAAGGAGGATAAATATCATTCTGCTCATCATCACCATCCAAAACGTACAGTAAAGTTAATTAAGTACTTGAAAATTTGTAATTTATGAGTGGAAGTCAATCCAATTATATATGAAGGAGTTCTCTGTATTTTAATTAAGACCAATTTGTAACTTGCTTCCTTTGTTCAGTTTTCAGAAATCTTTCAGGGGTTCTGCTTGATCTCTACCAAATTTTTAATAAACTTTCAGCAAGATGCTTGATTTAATTAAAAATAGCAATAACACTTCAAAAGCCTAAATATATTATTTGATAGAAGGAACTTTTGGAAACTGGGCTGAATAAAATAGTTAGAAATTTAAGTTTTAACTAGGATGTGTGTTTTTCTCTGAATCCAAAGCCACTGACTGTGTTCACACGACACGACAACCCACCATGGGCAGCCAGCCATGATGGGTTATCATGTCAGCTAAACCCTACACATTTTCTGTGTGGTGGCTTCTTTTTTGCAAACAAGCTACACTGACAACCCAGGGTGTGCTGTAGTTTGTTCATACCCATGGTGGGTTGTCGTGTTGTCTGAATCTAGGAGAAAGATCTGCCAGGATTGGCTACACAGCCACTTCATAAGAGCAGCAAAACAGCCTATGCCGCTCTTTGCAATCTCATCTGTCCTGCCTCCAGCCTCTCTTGTCAGTGACTGCCTTTTCACCGATGCCAAAATGGCACTTTGGAAGGACCATGATTCATTCCCCGCCTTCCTTTAAAAAAAAAAAATTGGCGCCTCAGAAATATTCAAATAGAGAAATAATAATAATAATAATAATAATAATAATTATTATTATTATTATTATTATTTCTGTTGGTCTTTCACATATTTGTGTGCATCCACTAAAGTACAGTAACCACAGCAGTAACTGCTGTGAAAAGGAACCATTAAAAGGGAAGGGAATGAATAAATCTCCTTTCTAGAGTAGCTAGAGCCTTGAGGAAATGTTGAAAACCTGGAGGACACTGGGAAGTGTCAGTTCAACACTTAAAAGTGAGAGGATCACATCACTAAGGGGAAGGTATTGTCCCCACCCCCTTTTGGTGCATTTACTCTGTTTCCCACCACCTCCACCCCATTTTCGGTGCTTCTGAACTGCACTACTGGGTCCCTCCTTTCACTTACTGTTATTTCTCTCCCAGTCCTTCGCAACTGTGCACAAATTAGCCTATATGCAATGTCTTGTCCATTTCCTTGTATGTTACCCACTCATTTTAATGGTCCTTTTGACAGATGAAACATACAAGGAAATTGCTCAGGCAAGACTGCACTTATTGGACAATTGTAAGCATGCACTTGCAAAAGACCTAATAATAATAATAATAATAATAATAATAATAATATACAACCTCATTTGCACATTTTTGAGGCACTGAAAAAAAGCACCAGAGAATGAAAAGGGTCAGTGATTGGAAAGAGGAGGCTCAGGGGAGGAGACAAGACCGGAGTGGAAGAGCAAGCCATGGCAAGCCTGCTCATCTGTTGGGTGTATTGTGTGTTGTTCAGCTAATAACCAACCCACCATGGCTTATTTGCAGTGTAGCTTAGCGTGATGTGCGAACCCTCACAATGTCATAATAGCTACACTTGGTGCTTCTTCCAGCACTTGAACATTGACCAACCTTTCCTTGTACCTCCCACAACATGTCATGCTAGGTTATAATTATCCATACTTTGTGCATCCTGTAATATTATTATCATATCTGCTTCTCTCCTATAAGAACAGAGCAAATGCTACATTATTATTATTATTATTATTATTATTATTTGCATTTATATACTGTCCCATAGCCCAAGCTCTCTGGGTGGTTTACAAAAATTAAAAACATTGAACATTAAAAAAAGATATAATTTTTTTTAAACCATAAAGAGCATAAAAACAGGTTATAAATATGATATCCATTTAAAAACAACTATTCTGGGACAAACAACAACAACAAAACCCTCATGCCTTTCAGGTTGACAAATCAGAGCCAAAGGATTGGTCCAGAACAAATCACTTACAAAACACTCTGGGTACTAATTGGCTACAACCAAAGATAAGAGTTTCAGAATTCTAATAGGACATATATACCATTCAAAACAGCATTTTCCACATCTCATTATTTGTTTCAGTCCTTATTAAATTGGAAAAGAACAAGAAAAGAAAAAAAAGATGGCAAACAGTTTGACAGGATGTATGATGGGAGTGTCATAAACAAAGCCTGTAGCAGCATTTCTGAAGCATTCCCAATTGCATTTCTAAGCACAAAGCGTGCTGCTCTTAATCTACAAGTTATTGAGCTTTTTTCAAGAGGTCAGTGGACTGCAGAATCCATCACTGCACCTACCACATGCCAGACTGTATCCTTCACAAATCCTATACAGTGAATGTGTAGTATTATTCCCCATCTGGTGTTAGTTGAATGAGAAGCAAATGAACTTTGTTTTGTTTCTTTTACATCTCCTAAAAAGGAACACAAACCTCATTCCAACAAAACTACGAACAGAATATTCACCCTTTCCCTGAAAATGCCATGCATGTCATTATAGCAAATATCTGTTCTGTATTACTTCCTGACATCAAGAAATGTCAGAATCAATACACCTCTACCTTAGGAAACAATTTTGCATGTACCGAAACAGCCTAATGCTTCAGTACATACAAGCAGGCTGCTTCAGCTCTGAAAGACTCCACCCCCAGTGATATAAGCCAGGTCTAAATGTTACATGTAACCTGTTGTTAGGAACTTCAGCAGGAAGTGAGGTGTAATGTTGTAAGGTGTGTTGTCTGCTCTAGACATCTCTTCGGTCATTTCTTCCCAGTAGTCAAATATGATGGGGGATTTGTAGGTTTTTAAAACTGCATTGTGGAAATACAACCCATTAGACATAATTAGTATTAAAATGTATGCTTTGCCTTCTGTTCCCATAGCTCCAATTTGGGAACTCTGTTTGAGGCAACTAATGACTCTTTTGCCACTACTGTGCCAGACAACCATAGACAAAAAGAAGGCTATATTGTCTCCACAAGATCAGGCGATCTGCACAAACTGACCTGGCAGATAAATAACACTTGAACATTATATTTCCTATGCAAGTAGGATAGCATGCTAAACTGTCACATAATTTTTAAGGTGGAAAGCAGGACACTCAACTCAGCACTCACCTATGTATGATACACACTACAGATGAACAAAGACATCACACAAGAACTCCAAAACATCACAAGGTTAATGTAACATTTAGACCTGGTCCTAGCAAATTGGCGTGTGCAAGTGTGTTGCCAAAAAAAAATGTGATTCCCCCCCCCCCCCCCCCGGAACACTGTCACACTATTGTTTGTGCACTGCAGTACCCTATTTGAGAATAGGACAACCTGCAACAGTAGGTGTGCTCTTCGAGCATGTCTAAGGATATGTGCACACTACAAATATAAATTCTTTTTAAACTTATATAATTTTTGCGAATGCTATACAATCCATGCAACGATGGAAAGGGCTAAAGATCCTAAACAAGCTTCACAAAACTAAAATTGTAAAGGGGAAATCTATGAAGGTGAAGAGTGTTTCAAACCAATTTAAGTTGAAAAATGTAAATGCATCTTTATATGTTTACATTTATGTGGAATTAAATCAAGTCCATTATTTTATTTCTGTGCAGCTTTTCCAAGGCTCAAGATGGCTCACAAAAACTATGTCAGACCAAGTTAACTGTTCCCATAGATGGACCCATTACTAGATAAAGCCAGTAGATTGCTTAGGTAATACTTATGGAAGTAGATGTCAGGACTCTCTCTTCACTGCATTGACTCTGCATATTACATGCATTCATTTGATCTTCAGGCTAAAGATGAACAGGTGCAATACTGCAGGAAAACACATACCAAGTATGATACAGTTGCTATGGTGTAGTGATGCTCTGCAGATAAAATAGCTGAAAAGCATGCCATTCCTCAATGAAAACTTACTATATTATTATTATTATTATTTACATTTCTATACCGCCCCATAGCCGAAGCTCTCTGGGCGGTTTACTAAAGATTAAAATATTAAAATATTAAAATGTTAAGGGTTTGAAAACAAGATTTGACATGCTGTGTGTTTTACACGGAACCAGATCTGAATAAGTGATACCTCCTCTCCCCCACAATACATATACAAGAAAACTGAGGTTGTACGATCCCCACATGATGATTTATTTGTCCTCCACTAAGCAGGTGTGATCCAAGGAAACTGTATGTCACTAAAACAAACTTTTAACAAACTGTAAACGAAGAAATCATCTGCAATGGGGGACTAGATTTGAAATTCAAATTCATCTCTTAATTTCCTGAAGTTGCACATTCCTGTAACATTTATTAGCACTGAATTGCTAAACTATTCTAGTTTTATTTTAGGAAGGATGGTGTCAAATATTTGGTGAATAAAATATCAACGCTGTTCTGCATGCTCTGAAACTGGAAATCAAGAGACTGGGCTTGGCTGCTTACTTACCCTGTAGTTATCCATTAGAATGCCCAACCATGGCTTTATTGTCTTCATCACATCTTCAATTAAATGTTTCTCAACTACAGAGCCATCATGAAAGGTCAGGTTTCCAACATGGATGGATTTCCTTACTTCTGGCACTGCTAACAGCTCTCCAAAATATTCTTGATCTTCAGGCTCCTATATATATATATATATATTATATATTTTTTAAAAAATAAAGCAGCGGCTGCAGTGGCCAACACAGTAAAATTAAACACACTGATTATTCATCTACACAACAGAGGAATTTATTTTTTATTTTTGCATCCGAGCATGCAAAGCATCACATAAGTGAGGATTGTGTTAAATGACCCCTGCAGTGTCATGTTTAAGCCTGAAACAATGAAGCAATTAAACGTCTTCAAGCCTATTAGCTTCATAAGAGGGGAAAACCCAGTAGGTCATAAAAAGTGGTGGCACTTGGGAATTGATCAGGGAAGGAAGGCAAGAGGTTTGTTTCTGGTAAAATAGCACAGACGCATTCATTATTCATTGTTTAATGTAAATACACTCTGGCTGAAGCAATGTCCCATGCAGGCAACATGATACAGAGTCTTAATCCATGAAAACTACTTCATTGTTCGCTACCTCCCGAAAGAACGTAAGGAATAAGCTAGATCAGGCCAAACTGTTTAGCTAGTCTGGCATTTGGTTTCCAGTGCTGTCCAGCCACATACTTCTGGAAAGTTTCAGACATGGCCCTCTCCCGCTGTTGGTCCTCAGCAGTTTCTACACAGTCTCTGAGTATGGAAATCCCACGGAGCTACCATGGCCAATAGGCATACACAGACCACCTAATTTCCATGAAAAATATGTACAGTCTCCTTCCTTCCTCCAGCTGTATGGACTTGTCCAGGCAAAGCAAGTAGGGTGCATGGTGGGAGGGGAGAAGGGGGGAAGAGAGACAGATGCATGCCATATAAATAATCTGCGCTACTGCACAATGCTAGAAGCCCAATCGTCTTTAAGTTACCTTGACAGCAGGAGCAGAATTGCTCATCCACCTCTTGCCCTGGCTGAGCTCTTTAGCATGTGCTCAGCTTTATGGAAAAAAGAGGGTCTTTCCCCAAATCCACTGAGAAAAAGCAGTGTTGTTGTTAGCACCTTGCCTTATGTCTTTTGACAGTGGGTAGCCCATAGCACCAATGTAGATTTTGTTATCTAGAACACAATTTCATAGCTTTAAAAGCACATTTCCAAAATGTCTAGTTAATCACACTTAGGGATGCTCACTTTGCACTGCAAGAAATTGTAATAGTTGGTACATCCTGTAATATTCTGAACGTAGGAAGGACCTCCAGTTTGATCACCATTCAGCAAAAGATCAAACACCTGTGAAGACAGAACCATGAATATGAACACATTTCAAACACAAATAGCTACAGCAGACCAACTGAAATCAATTGGACTAGACTTGACTAATTGAAGTGCCCCATTGATTTCAATGAGCATACTCTAAATATGTCTATGTCTAGATCCAAACCAATGTTTATTTTTTAGTTTCCATAATGGTTTCTAAAGAGGCTCATAATTTGGTGTAATTCAATTTGCAATGATTAGTGAAGGAATACTGGACAGAGTGTACTTGTATGAAAATATGTTGAGAGGGAGGATCTGACACGACCTGGACTTCTTCAGACGACACACTAAGCCATGATTAGTCCGCTAACCCTTTTGTAGCAAATTGTTAGTGAGCGTGTTTGAACTGTGGTTATGTAGCCACCATGGTTAGGATTGGTTTACACGACACGTTAAGTCAGTGTTCACCCAGCAAGCTAAACCACAATGTTTAACTCAAAATGCTTAACCACCGTGGCTTAGAATGTCGTCTGAACAGGGTCGTTGTTGGGGCCAAGTGATTACTATATTTGAGCTCAGAAACAGTTGTAACACATTCCCAGCTACCCATGGAAGGAGACTGAGTTTTCTTTATCTGCAACTAACTCCACTCTCCTTGCTGAGCCATTCTGGATTGCTGTTTCAGTTTATTCCTAGCTTATGCACAGTTCATTATAGCTCCCTAGATGAGATTTTATTATATTTGGCCTGTTTAGTGCTCTATAGTGCCAACATGGTCATTTATGGGGCAATTTGTTTGCCAGGTGGTCCCTGGAGAGGGCAAAAATGCCTCCCAGATCCCCAAAGTTGCCCACCCCAATCCTATATGTGGTATCAATACAAATTAGTGGTAGAGGCCAGTGATATAATCAGTACAATAATATGCATATGTAATATGATCATGTAAAATGTACAACTTTACTGTAACTCAATAGGAAGCCATTACTGCATGCATCAAAAGAATGCTTTGTGAAATTGCACTGGAAATACAATATACTGCAAATGGATACTCATCGCAAATAGTACCCAAGAGTGTGGTTTCCCCTTTTACAGGGGGGTTAAAAATTGAAACCATTATTCATGGATATTAAAGGTATTCTGCATGTGTTCAAGGCAGCAGATGCAACATGTTCCAAGACTGCATTTCATTTGATCTCCTGGGGATAAACGAAACCTTTAGGGCATGCAAGCACTGACTTAGAGAAACTAAAGCAATTCATGTCAGATATCCCTGTGTAAACATACACTATGGCACTGAATTTTGAAAAGAGGCCAAGGTAAATTTTGTAGAAACATTGGACAATGATTTCCCCCCTATTCGTTTTCTCCTCTTTGTTCCAATATAAACGGACACCTTTTCCAGCACCACGCTTGCGACCTCCATCTTGCTTCTTTCTGACCCCTTAGCCTATTCAGATGGTTTTAATTGCTGAAGGCCAGCATGTGGATCTTTTAATACATACTTCAAAGGCTTGTCTCCATTTCTTCTGCCGGATGTAGATTGCTCCCAGATCAGACTGATTCTGGACATAATCCCTCTGCTTCTCATCCACTAAGCCAATTTGATATAGGAATTCTGCATAGCCACCCAACATCTGTAAAGGGAATGCAGAAAACAAACGATATTAGGCAGGACAGCTCTCACCTTTTACAATGCCATTAATTAAAAGTAAAAACAAAAAAGGTCAATGCATTCATTTGAGATAAAAAAACCACTTGCTGCCAAATTTAAAATAATTTACAAAGATTGCAACAAAATGCCAATGGCACGTAAGCAGCCTAATTCTGTACAGCTAATTTACTAATCTGATATTAAGAAACACATGGCAAATATTAAAAGTTTTAGCCCTATTAGGAAGTCATTTGGGACAGTATTTATTTTTTTTGTCTGAAATTTGAGCACCACAATTCACTTATGTCTACAAAGAATTACACACACACACACACACACAAAACTCAGAAATCTTACCATTTCAGGGTCGCAGAGACCATCTCCAATGGCAATACCCTTGAAGTTGATCTTTATCTTCGATGTAGGATTATGGGAATGAATATAATACCCAATCGCAGGTACATACTTTCCTGCATAAGACTAAAAATAATTACAAGATGAGATAATCAACAAACACTAGTATGAATAGCTCTTATGTATTATTATATCGAAAAGGCTGCAACCCTATACATGCTTACCTGGATGTATATTCCATTGAACTCAATGGGACTTACCTCTGAGTAGACATGTATAGGATTAAACTAAGTATTTCACATAATGCAGCTGTTACCTTCCATATTAATGATGTGGCAGTACAATCCTATGCATGGGTTCTATCCAATGTTAAACATACTTAGAGTAGACCCACTGAAATGAATGGGACTTAGGTTAGACTACCAGTAGGTACAACTCAGAGACTGCTCAGAAGTAAGCCCAGTTGAGTTCAATGGGGCTTACTCCCAGGAAAGTGTAGTATTGCAACCTCAATAGATTTTCAACCCTTTAACTAATATACAGCTTTCAATATCAAACCGATTAAATTTGCTATCGAAACCTTTTCATTCCTAGAAATTAAACCCCAATCCCCTCAATAGGTTATAAGCTTGTAATGCTGGAGCAGTGTCTCTGCAAAACCAATGAACCTCTGGGTTTGTGAATCTGTGATCACACGTTCTAAACGTGAATTTATAGTTTGCTGTTCTTCCAGACTATAGTTTGAAGAAAAAGTACTTAGCTCAACTTCCTGTCACAAAAGTATATCCATTTAGCTATTAGTGTATTGACAGATCAGCCAACCTAACCCAAATCACAGGGATCTACAGAGATTAGGACCTCCATCACACCTAATTTTCCCCCCTGGTTTGCCTCTATGTTTTTTTACCAGCACGCCAAGCTTATGATCCCTTTCACCTGAATAGCTGCTCTTTCGCTCCTTTGCTTTTCCACTCCACCCTTCCCTTTCTCTTTCTCCCTCCAGTCAAGTCCTGGCAGATGAGTACTTCAACCAGACTTCCTTTCTACTGGGCAAAAATGGAAAGACCCTTTAGTCTGGCTCTTTGGGGGCATCGAGGGAGTACAATCCTGTCTCTGCAGAGATTCAGGTGTTGTATGATTACAAAAAATGCTTTTGAGCCTGGGATGTAAGGTTTGGGTTTTATATTGAGGCTTGGAGCCAGCTGCTGGGAGAGATTGCTTTTACTGCCAGGATCTAATGCAATCCATTCAAGCCCCCAGTTCCTTTAAAACTACACGGAAGCTTAGGGCCATTAAATGCACTTAGGGAAAATAATCCAGACTTTTAGCGTTCCAGGAAAGGCTGGGGAAGAGGCGGGGTGTCAACAGGACAGGCATGGCGTCATGTGAGTACCGTGCTGCAAATCTGCACATCAGGCATGGCGAGAGTGCACTAAATCGCTGGTGTGATGGAGCTCTAGGTGAACTATCTGCGGACAATGCCAGAAGAACAACAAGATCTCCAATGGCAAAAACAATTAAAAGGACTTTCTTGCCAGACAAATCAAGATGGAATCTGCATCTTCAGGGGGAAAAAATATGAATTTGAGAACAGTATAATGAAAGCAATGTCTCTTGACTAGAAGTTCACATGTGTCAGCAATGAATTGCTTTGCTTAAATTGTTAGAGACACTTAGCAATAGTTAGCTTTTATTTACAAGACAAAACCTCTCTCCCCCCTAGCTCTTTCTCTCTTTGGGGATGGATTTCGGAAAAAAACTGTAGTACCAAAACAAACACCTCTGGAAGAAAGTGGGAAAAAGTTGTATAGTATGATTTACACTCTTAATTTGAAGAACAATGCTTTCATATTACGTATTTTTTTTAAAAAAAAATTAATTTTATTTTTCAACATAATACAACATAAAACAACATAAAATACAATACATAACCACATACCCCCCGTGCTCCCCTCCCCCCAGGAGACCTTCAATTATACATTATTCTTCTTTCCAAAAGTGTAAAGACTCTTTTGAAGGTATTTGCCCCTTCCCCGTTCTTAATACATATTCCAAAAATGGACTCCATATATCTCCAAAATCATTCTTACTAGACATTCCCCTCTTTATTTTCATTTTACACGTTAGCTTATCATTAAGTGCCATATCCCATATTTCTTTATACCATTCTTCCATAGTATATATCCCTTGCACTTTCCAGTTTTTAGCAATCATTATTCTGACGGGAGCCAGGAGGTTGTTTATCAATTCTCTCTTATTTATATTCTCATTTCCTTTATCCCATATTGCTAATAGAGCCAACTTTGGGCTTAATTCCAGTTTACTTCCAATTATTTCACTTATTTCTTTGAACACCCGTTCTCAAATTTTTTGTACGTGTTCACAACTCCACCACATATGAAAATAGGTTCCAACCTCCTGACATCCCCTCCAACAATTCTTGGACACTTTTTGATCTATCTGATGAAATCTTACCGGCGTTAAATACCATCTCCATACTGTCTTATAATAATTCTCCTTAATTCTAATCGACAAAAGTTTTAACATTCTTGCATCCCACATCCTCCCCCAGTCACGTTCATTAATTTGTTCCTTTAAATCCTCTTCCCAAATCATTTTAAGAGAGTCTCGATATTCATCATCCTTTGTCAGGATTCTATATATTTCGCTAGTCAGACCTTTTCTAGTTTTAATTACTTCCTTCTTTCCTCTTGACTCAATTAAATCTTCAAATCTTGTATTATTTCTACATTTCTTATTTATCTTTTTCCATTCCTGTGTCCATTTTTCCAATTGTAAGCATTTGAACCAACCTATCTTTTGTCCTTTTAACAACTCTCTAATTTGCACCTTATCTATCATTCTTTCCATCCAGTTCCTTAACTTAATAATTTCCTGATCCTTCAGACTCCCTTCCAACTCTACTTTTAAATTCCTTGGGAAGTTTCCCACTACTACCACTGGGGCGAGTGGAGAGTCTCCTGGTATTAACTTTCCTTTAACTTTCTCCCAGATCTCTAGAATATTTTTCAGCAACGGGTTGTCCAGTCCCCTCAGACATGGAGTAGAGTCAGAACTCTCTCGCTCTCATAAGAAGTGACGAAATAATGATAAAATCCCTACTTTGGAGACGATGGATTGTTGATTAAAGATTTGATTTCAGGTCCGGAAGCTTTGTAGTATCTGTGGTGAAAGAAGCAGCTGGATAGATACTATATCAGCAGAGGGAAAAGCAAAACTATCTTTGATGTGGACGGGAGCTTTGCCAGGCGTCCAGTGACGGTAATTAATGGACTTTAATTTGAAGCAGTAAGGCTAAGATAAGACAGGAGGGAGAGACTGAAGTGATTTTAAGTGGGAAAGAGACTTTTAACCTCCAGCCGAAAGAGTTAGAAGCCGAAACGTAACTGTTGATATGAGCCGAGAGGATATCTGAGGCGGATAGTGATGATTTAGGTGAGGGGTGCGGATTTATGAGTTAGCTTTATGAAAAGAAAGCAAAAAGGTATAAAATCCAGTGCCCCTGCCTGGAGCAGGCTATCGAAAGATCATCCGTCTGATAGGAACTGGCATCGGCTCACGAGAGTTCCTGGAATTATGCCATACAAAATGCAGGACACGCAGAAGTCAGAAAAGACTGGGAAATTATCTCCTAGTCACTCCGGAAGCACTAAATCTGGCACAGCTCCTAAAGCAGCAGGTGCAGTTCCAAAACTGGCCAAAGAGAGTCAAGCAGAGACCTCAGATGATTTAATGATCAAATTTCAAAATGTCTTGGAGGTGGCTTTGCTGAAGCAGGAGGAAAGATTAATGCAAAGAATTAAGGACTCACAGCTTGAATTTATGTTGGACCTTCAAACTGTGGTGGAGAATGTGGAGAGATTGGAGAAGCAGTCTGAGAAGCAGCAGGAAGACAGTAAGAAACAGGGGGAGCACTTGAAGGAGATGGACTTGCACTTAATTGCCCTGGAGGATCGTGACAGGAGAGTCAACATTCGAATTAGATCTTTTGGAGAGAGAGAGGGAGAGAACCCTAAGGATTTAAGAGATACAATTTTGGCATGGATTAAGGAAGTCGAACCTCAGGAAACTTGGGAGATGGTGGATATCGAGAGGATCCATAGAGTGGGTTATAAGAAGAAGGGGATGCTCCCAAGGGATATAATTGTTAAATTTGCCAATTACTACAAGAAAGAAAAGTTGATGCAAGCAATTAGACGTCAAGCCCAGCTGATGCTACAAGCAACATCAATCGAGGTTTATCAGGATTTATGCCCTCAAACCGTGCAGTGGCGGAAGAGTGTTAGACTGTGCACAGTGGCTTTGCGGAAAAGTTTGATAACATACAGTTGGGGATATCCAGTCTTTCTGAGATTTATGTGGAAAGGGAAACAGCATAGAATAACATCAAGCAAGCAAGGGATGGATCTTTTGGAGAAGCTGGGCTTAGTTGATCCTACGGATGTTGGAGAAACAAAGCAGGATGAAGGTGCAGTAATTGAAGTCTGTCTTGATTGTCTACAGGATGTAGGTGCTGTAGGAGGAAGCTGTCAATGAAGAAATATTATTGTAAAAGGGATAAGAAAAGATTATAAGGGAGGGGAGGGTCGGATTTCTGCTCCGGGAATGTTGGGTTGCTTCTCCCCCCCCCCCCCCCCCCGAAGAGTTCTCAGAATAATTGGGGCCACTGCCCAGAAAGGTCTAGTTAGGAGGGGGGTGAAGATGGGGGGTAAATGTGGGGGTGAGGGTGAGGGAGGGGGGGTATGTGTGTCACAGAGGGAGACCAATATAGAGATATGTGTGAAAGAGAGAGATGGAAAATAAATTAAAGGTTGCAACTTTAAATGTTAAAGTTTAATGTTATTAAAAAAAGAGAAAGCAGATGTAATTTTTTTGCAGGAAACTCATCAAACAAAGGAGGGCGTAAATGAGCTTCGGATGAGGGAAGTGGGCGTTTATGAAAAGTCTTTTGGCACTTCTAAAGCGAGAGGTGTAGCAATAATAATTTCAAAAAAATGTGGTATTACTATACAAAGGGTGAAGAAGGATGAAGCGGGAAGATTTCTGATAATTTCTTGCATGATAGGGGAGGAGGAATATATCTTGATTAATGTATACGCTCCAAATGGGAAACAAATGGAATTTTTCGATGAAGTTTTTAATGCGGTGGGAGAAGTGGGTAAAAAGAACATTGTGATGGCTGGTGACTTTAATATGGTACTAGACAAAGGGAAAGACAGGGATAATATATTAAGAGATCTTAAGAGCAGTGGGAGGACGGGGTTAAGCAAGTTAATGGAGAGAAAAGAACTAATGGATGTTTGGAGAGTATTAAAAGGGGAAGAAAGGAAATATACTTTCTACTCACCAAGGTTTAAGAGTTATTCCAGGATTGATTATATTTTTGTGTCAAAGAATATGATGTCTAAACTTATAGATTGTGCTATTGGGGTAATTAAAGTCACCGACCACGCATTATTGACGATGGATATTAAAATGAAGAAGGATTATAAACAAGCTAAGAGATGGAGAACGGATACAAGACTATTAAATAATAAAAATATAGTGGGGAAAATAAAAAAAAGAAATGCAGGAAATATGGGAAATTAATGAAAAGGACTCAAACTCGCAGGGGTTAATATGGGACACTATGAAGGCTGTGGTAAGAGGGATTTGCATTAGGGAAATGTGTACCCTAAGAAAACAACAAGAAGCACAGAATAAAAAGATTGAAAAGGAGGTAAGGGACTTAGAGGAGAAGCTAAGAGAGACAAAAGATAAACGCCTATTTGCCCAAATCCAAGCTAAGAAAAAGGAATTAGAGAGAGAAGAGTTAGAACAAGTCCAAAGGGATTTGCTATATTTAAGGAGGGATTTTTTTGAATATAGTAATAAAAACTCGAAGATGCTGGCTAGATCCACTCAGTCAAAAAGGCTAAGAATATGATAGGGACAATTAGAGATAAGACAGGGAAAAGTTGTAATTTAATGAAGGATAAATTAAATATATTTCAGGAATTTTATAGAGAATTATATACATCAGATACAGGGTCACAGGTTAAGGTATTGGAATATGTAGAGAGGAATTGGAAAATAAGATTACAGGGGCAAGATAGGGATTATATGGAAGGATTAGTTACTGAGAAAGAAATAGAAGGAATTATTGCTAAATTAAAAGGAGGAAAATCTCCGGGACTGGATGGTTTGGGGCCGGAATATTATAAGATTTTAGAGGAATTTTAATACCAAGATTGAAAAAATTATTTAATAGTATAATAGAAGGAGGAAAGACCCCCCCCCCCATCGTGGGATCATTCCTTGATTATATTAATCCCGAAACCAGGAAAAGATCTGACGGATCCAGCATGTTATAGACCAATATCCTTAATAAATCAAGACTCAAAATTTTTTACAGCAATAATGGCAAAAAGGATGGGTACGTTTATACATAAATATATTAGAAAAGATCAATGTGGATTTATCTCAGGAAGGCAAATTCCTAATTTAATTGGAAGAGTTTTAAATATAATCAATATTATTAAAAAAAAGAATTTAAAAGCAGGTTTGTTAGCATTGGATATATTCAAAGCCTTTGATTGCATGGAATGGCCAGCATTTAAAACAATTTTGAAAACATTTGGGCTTGGAGTAAAATTCATGGGAGTGATGGATCAACTGTACAAAAATAATAAAGCAGAAATAATGGTTAATGATGGGTTAATGCAACAGATTACACTAGCTCGAGGAACAAGACAAGGTTGCCCACTTTCACCGATCTTATTTGCGATAGTGATAGAAATTTTGGCAAATGTTATAAGGGAGGACTTAAGATTGAAGGGGATAGGAGGGAAGGAGAAGATTAAAATGAATATGTTTGCGGATGACACATTACTGACATTAGAAGATCCCCTGAAGACTGGGGAGCTGATTAAGGAGCATTTGAGAAATTTGGGGAGATTACTGGTTTACAAGTTAATTGGGGGAAGTCAGAAATGATGTTATTTAATTATAACAAAGAGGAGATGGAGGAAGGTAAAGTTAAGTTAGGTCTTAGGCTTAAAAATGTAGTACTTTATTTAGGAGTTAATATTGCAAAAGATTTAGATAGGTTAGAGGAAATTAATTTTGCAAGTTTGAAAAAACAGGTAGGGGAAAAGTTAGAGGTATATAGAAAATTAAAACACTCTTGGTTTGGTAGAATAGCGGTTATTAAAATGAAGATATTACCTAAGATTAATTTTTTGTTTAGAATGCTGCCAATTAAAATATCGGATGTAGAGTTAAAGAGCTGGCAAAATATTATTAATGCTTATTGCAATGGAGATAAGAGAGCTAGGATTAATAAAGGGTTATGGTATAAGACACAAAAGAAAGGTGGTTTGGGACTTCCAAATATAAAGAATTATTATATTGCTAATCAGTTAAGATATGTTATAAATAGTATATTAGGGGAGGAAGACTTAGAATGGTTCATATTACGTATTGAGGCCAAAATTATACATCAAAAAATGTCCTTTGGGCTGAGAACTGAGATAAGAAAATAAAATAAACAAATGACCAGGTAAGAACACATATTTCTTCTTCGTGGTGTCTGTGCATTACACAGATGTGCACTGTGCCATTCAAAAGAGACAAATGCTCAGATGAACAGTTAAGATCTAAGCAAGCTGTCTTTTTTTAAAAAAATAAATACACAAGGCACTGGACTGGAATGTCTGGTCACTTAGGCTCCCTCTGCTGGCTATTTAGGCAAATTATTCCACATCATTTTACAAATGATAAAACAAGTACTATTACCAGCATCTTCAGATGCATGCAAGAGCCGTGTAGCAATAGGTGAACTGTCCACAGCTTTAAATGTGAACAACAGTAATTGGAGAACACTTTAAAGGACTGTATTTTCCTCGAAGAGTTCTAAGTTTGCTCAACTTGTCATACTGCCATATTATTTGAAGTGCCACCCACAACTGATCTATTTCTTTTTTCAAAATCACGGCCACTGATGACAGATGGATGGATCTGCACAAATGACCCAAATGGTGATTTTTAAGACTCCAGAAAACTTAAGACAATTTGATTTACAATCTGAACCAAGTAATTATGAACTTCAGGATCAGCATCTTTTAATCCAACAGAAACAATTAACAATTACATAACAATAGGAAAATAAGAAAATTGCATAATGGACAGAATAAGGAAGTGAAAGAAAGTAACATTGGGTAAAAGAAATATTAGTCAAGGTTATAATAATAAACAATCTTACTGCATTTAATTTACTTTTTGTCCCTTCCTGTCTCTTGTACATACATACAGACTCATCATACAAAGGTGGGCTTGAGTTGTTTGTTTCACATACACACACAGAGGCTGCATTCGGACAACACATTAGTCAATGGTGGGTTGAGTAGCCAACTCATTGTTGGTTATTTTGTGGGCACTTCCTACACAACATATTCCTACACAACTGTGGGTGGTTGGGGCTGGTGTTGAGTGGACTAATAGTCAACCCAGCATTTGACTGACACAGCCTCCGCCCCTCTCCCCACCCTCCCTCCTCCCTCAGTCCTCCCAGTTCTATCCCAGCAGCCTCTGCAAGTTGCACCAGTTGTAGCAGAGTGGCAGCTGCCGCTTTGGTCGCTCTTGCCGCCTGCCTCTATGTACTTGTGTTTTAACCCACTCACCACACGCCATTAACCCACTCACCCCTCCACACAACACTTTAAACAACTGGCTTTGAGCTAAACAACTGGCAAGCTAGTTGTTTCTCTCAGTTGCTTATCTGGGTGGAATAGCATACCGTCAGTAGTTTGTGAGTGGCATGTTACCCTCCACACAACACAATAAGCAACACAACTGACAATTGTTCCCCCCCCCCCCAGTTGCTTAATGCGTTGTCCGAATGCAGCCACACACACGCGCGCATTTGTACCCAGGTATTGAAATATCTCAATAGGTGTGTTGAAGTGTGCCACAATTGGCAGCGGGGATAGGGGCATTCTAAAGAGGTGTATGAATTTTGTTATCCGACTTTAAGTCATGCAGGGATAGAGGTTTAAGCAATAATGCTAAAACCTCAAGAAGCCTTAATCTTTCTTACAACTAAACTGATTAGCCCAAAGAAAAGCAATCACCCCCACCCCAACCCATTATTGTAGTTTTTCCCTAACAATCAGAACATGTAAAGTTCTGCAATTCAATTTCTTAATATTTAAAAATTTACTTTAAAGCAATTGCAGAAGGCTCTGATATACAGCGTCATCACAAGGGGGGAAATCACATTTCCTTACCGTCACTTCCCCACCAGTGTGTTTGTCTCTCATTACTTCTTCATTCTCAAGGGAGAGGAAAAAGGAAGTAAGCAACGTGCGCGTGGCCCATACAGTGGGTTGTTTTGATCGCGCTGCTTCTCTGCACACAGCAGGAGATAGCGGCAACTTCCATCTCAAAAAATAAGTCAGACTGTGGTTTTTCATTGCATGAATAATGCTAGAAAGGGGGGGCAGACAATGTCGTGAGAGGAACCTGCGAAAATCCATGAGTGTCCAGCAACAAACGTGCAATAAAACGCTCGTCTGATGTTGCTCATAGATAAAAGCAGAGGTGCTGAGGAAGAGACTGTTCTATCTTTTTCCGCCATACCATTTCTCCAAGCTGTTAGCTACACAGGGTGGAAGGGGGGGAATACATATATACTTAATAATTCCACCTGGATTATTACATAGTGTCTCCTCATTTCCAGAGTATGTATACAATGGAAGTATGCAAATGTTTAAATTAATCTTGCCAAATTGCCTGATCAACTGTACATTTTGTATGTATCCAAGAAATGTAATTTAAAATTCAACTCAATTGGTGGGGAAATATTTCTGCTTTAGCACAGTACAAAAAGGTTCCTTAGGGTGCAATCCTATGCATGTTTAGACAGGAAAAAATCCTACAACTCCATGGCTGGCTGGCATATGCTGGGAGTTGTACAACTTCTTTCTGTCTAATCATGTACCCTTATTTACTCAGAAGAACTTCAAGCACACAAGTTAGTGAAGAGTTAATAATCATCTCAACTTACTTCTCCTGTTACATAGAAATCGTTTTTCTGATAATCAGGAAACAGCTGGAAAAACTGGACAAGGGCACTGAAATACAGATGAAGTACAGGTAAAATATCTGCACTGAGAGGGGTTGCAGTGAAATCTCACAGCAGTCCTGAAGATGAAACTTTGCTAACTTATTCAACTGCAACATCTCCAAAGAAGCAGCCTGACCACATGGAAGTGCAACATCCATCCTTCGAAAACAAAACATGTTTTGTCTCAAGAAATAAACGACATGGACTAAAGCAGAAGTGGGGAATATGTGGCCCTTCAGAAGTTGTTAGACTCCAACTCCCAGCAGCCCCAGCCAGTGGTCAAGGATGGTGGGAGTGGGAGCCTATCTGAAGGGCAACACATTCCCCATCCTTGGACTCAAATTAGTCTCACCCCCAACTACTTATTTTATTGCACAATAATGTTAATTAACCATTATTCAGGCTAGGAAATTGAGATTCATATACAACACATTTTTTTATAATACTATATCGTATTTTGTAGTGTTTAAACAGAGCATAGGGCATGTAGTCAGAAGAATGCTGGACTTACACCAGGAAGCTATACATTCAAATCCCAATTCAGGCACAAAAGCTTATTGGGCAATCCTGGACCAGTTACTCTCTCAGCCTAACTTACTTCACAGAATTAGTACAACGATAAAGTGGGAGGTGTATGTTGCCCTGAGCTCCTTAGAAGAAAGGTACAACAATAATATAGACCATGGTTATAACTTGGTTCACAAAACCTGGATAAAGGTAACACTGGTGTAGATGTAACACTGCACCACAGTTATTTCTGAAATAGGCAGGAAGGCATGGAAGATTAACACTGAAAAGTAAAAGAGTACATAGCAAGTACCCAAATATCCTAAGCACTGTTAGGAGATTGGGAACTCTACATCTGGATCATGACACATAGTGCCATATGGCCGGGTATTTTCATATGTTGGGCAATATATTAAAACACACCTACTCAACCATTGATGACAGAAGGTATAATTTCTAATAATGTAAGAAGAGCCACGCTAGATCATACTACAGTCCTATCTAGTCCAGCATGTTGTGGGAAGTTGAAAACAAGAGTATAATAGCCCCCTCCCACATGTGCCCCATATATGCATTTAGAGCCATATTGCCTCTGACACTAGAATATATAACTATCATGACTAGTAGCCATGGATAGCCTTATCCTCCATGACCATAAAAGTGTGTGCAATACTTGTATTTCCCACTTTAAAAGGAAGACATATTCTTCATTTCTGCCCTTTCCACTGCTAATATTCTTATAAAGACCAAATAGGCCTTTCCCTCGTCTCACAGTCATCTGGATGGTAAGAAGGGAAAAGGTTGCATAAAAATGTGTAACCTGTAAAGGGACAGTTGAAAAGACGTTTTGTTTGAAAGACATATTATTGAGCCCTCTCAACAATGCTCATCACAAGATCATAAGATTCTGCTATGTTCAGCAGCAAAGATACTTACATGGAATCTGCTGTCTCATGCCAGTCCCCATAAAGAGCAATCAATAAGGATGTACATCAGATTCGACTGAAGCATCTATCCTTCTGAAATTTTGCAGTTTTATTATTTACAGGGCCCCTCTATGCTGTCTGTCATTTTCAGTACAACGGTCCACAAGGATCACGGTGGGATAAACATATCATTTCTAGGATACCCTCAAAACGTAAAAGCTGTTCTTACACAAAAAACCCTGCACCTATTACTCCAAAATGTGGCATGCTCAATCCCCTCAGAATGGGCTACTATCCCTGCAAATTTCATCCAATTCAACAAAGAAATAATGAAGTTATTGGCAGTTCCTTCCACTGTATCTATTTTTCTGAAATTGGCAGGGACAATCCCCTCCTGAGCAGCTACTATGCCACTCCTGACAAACCGGTTTGGGGGGGGAGGGGGGAATTATAGCCATTTTTAAATTTCCCATGATAGTGGAGGCACGAAGTCTCGGATTTTTTAATCTAACTTGAATTCAGCACCCAAGTTGAAACGGACAGCCTCCAAATTGGCAGAGCAGAATTGGGCCATTTTGCGAAGTGCCAAAATGGGGTCCAAGTCAAATCTTATGGTTCGTGTACACCACTGGTATCAACGGAACAGGATTTTTTGTGAGGACTATGAACATTGCATAAACTTTAAAATATCCTCAAATGTTTAAAAGCTATTTACTATTAAATAAGCTATTTTCTGCCTTTTAAAACATAAAGAAAACAAAAATAAAATGGTCGCTTCCAAATGTAGGCACTCTCCTACACACAGTAGCCCCGGGCTGGGAGACTCTGCTGAATAAGACACACTGTAGCTTCCCAAAACAGGGCAGAGGCACCTTCTATGAGCAGAGCCCTTCTGGCAATGGAAGGTAGACTGAACCCAAAAACTTTCCATAATGTCTGAACAGGATGCATAGAAAATTACTGATTTAAAGTGAGAAACGAGCAGGAAAAAATGTTCAAGAGGGCCAAAGAATATTTTACCATAAATATTCTGAAAACTCTCCAGGAGGTGTCAGCAGTGCTAACTTTTCTGGTTGATCTGAAGATTTCTAGAAGCCTAAAATTCAGTTTGTATTGATTCATTTACCTATATAAATCTCTTCCTACGTCGTCTTGGTTCTCTGCATATCCTTTCTCATCAGCTGTGAAACTGAAGCCAGTCCCAACCTGATATATATAGAAATAAAATTAGTTTCCAGCTCTTTGCTTCTGCTTTTTTACATTAAAAATGCATTCTTTTAGGTATATGGTTTCACCTACAGTTGTAAATTGGGTTTAAATCTGGTTTTTCATATAGCCTATTAAGAGCTTATATATGTCTACTTTGAAGTAAGTCCCAATGAATTCATTGGGGCTTACTCTCAGGTAAGTGAACATAATACTGTAGCTTAATACCTGGATTCCCCCTTCCTTTTCCTAAAGGTTTACAGCTTAAATCTTTCTTTCATACAATAGTCATTCTAGGATAGTCTTCTTAAGGTCAGAAATTTCAGTGATATTGCAAGTTTTCAATCAGGGAAACACAGCCCAATTTGTCTTGTCAAATAAGGCAAAATGAAGATATATTTCAAGAGTTAACTGTTTAAAACTGAAATCTCAGATGTCATACTTCGAATGGAACTAAATATATTCCCATAATGCAACAAGAAAGTGAGAAGAGAATTTACAGTGGTACTGCGAAGATAAAATTAAATTAGAGCGCAGTCATACAAAATGAGAAAAAATGTTTCAATTACTACATTACATGAAAGCCTAAGGAGTTTTAAATAGGGTAGCAAGTTCTTTAAGGCTTATAAAATTAATGTTGTCAAGATCACATTTAAAAGAGTTTTAAGCAGCTCTGAAATATTAACCTTAGTCATTGTTTTAACTCACTGGGTTGTCAATGTAGAGCATGGAAAACTTAGATGTCCAAGGAAACTTTCGTTCAGACACTATCAACGTGAAAGAAAATCAGAATTAATTTCTGCATCTCGCAGTATAATCACACCTGAAGTATAGAGAGATGTCATCATATAGCGAATTTGGTACATAAAAGGAAGCTTTGTGCAGCAGTACTAAGACGAAACAAGCCTGACATGCAAAAGTAATCCAGAAAATCCATGGCCAAGGTCTGTTTGAGCTGTGGTCTCCTACTCAATACTTTTCACTATGTAACAGAACCATGCCGTCTTTCATAAGCTTACACGGCACTGAATTATCAACAGTTTTGCCACTATATGCTAGTACTTTTCTTTCCCCATTTATGTGTATGTTTTTGTAATTAACGTCTATATTAAAAATGGATATTGGGACAGGCTTCCATAGCGTGAGACGTTTCTAATTGGATTGGGTTCAGTGTTTCAAAGTAATGCCATTACTGGTTTTAGGATAAGAAAGTATAACATTGGCCTACTTTATAATATATGCCTATGGGCCAGCATTTCTTGCCAACTGAAAAACGATAAAAAAACGAGAACAAAACTCAAGTTCTTCAGAAAGATGTTAGCATTTAGTGATTTTTTTTAAAAGTATGACACATCATTTCAGTTGAAAACTTGAAAGAAATTGCTTTCAGCCTAGTATTATAGACACATTCCAAGTTTAAATAATGGTTCAACACAGACATGCCCAAAGCATAAAAGCCTTTTATGGTCATTACACAACCAAGCACCAGCTTCACACTATGCACACCCTTGGCAACACTGGGCATCATTATATCACCTTATTACCCATTTTCTTACACACATTTGTTCAAATGAGGAATTACATATTCTCCTATTAGATAAATTTCACTTAACAGCAAAGTTTATTATTAAAACTATTTTCTATACCTTTTAATGTCAATTAACATTGCAACAGTTATTTTCTATGAACTAACGGAAAGTTATATCTTTCCAATATATTTTTGTTTATTCCAAAGTGTTATTCTTAAAATATAAAAGGAAGTTAATATAGCACAATCCTATATATGTCCAATGGGACTTACTCACAGGTAAATGAATTTAAGATTAAAGGCTAACATTTCATTCTATATTATTTTTGATGTTATTTCTATGTTAGAATTCAGAATTGCATTAGCAATTTTCAGCATCAAATAAATAGAGATACAGATAAACTATTATATTGTGAGCATGGAATTTATAACAACATTAACAAATGTAATACTATAATAATATTTACATGTCACTGAAACCCTTTAAAATAGAAACAACAAACACTTGCATGTGAGATTCTTGTGAACCACATATGGTCCATGTTCAACAAAAAGACCAAACATGGATGTTCCACCAGGTCCACCTTGGAGCCAAAGTAGGACAGGGACATTCTCCGGCTTTACCTGCAGACCAGAAGGACAATAAAACCTGAAACTCCTCCTAAATAAATTGAAAGACTGTGCTAATTATTTCAATAGATTATGAGAAATAAGTGTCATCAATACTCTTAACATAAGACCTTTCCATATGGTTGGTGGTCAAGCTGAACAAACTGATATAGATGAACAGCTTCCAATATGGATGCAGCTGCCTTCCAGTAATTTTATACAAACAGACACGATATGGTAGGGTGACTATATGAAAAGGAGGACAGGGCTCCTATATCTTTAACAGTGGTATCGAAAAAGGAATTTCGGCAGATGTCATTTGTATGCATGTAGAACCTGTTGAAATTCCCTCTTCATCACAACAGTTAAAGCTGCAGGAGCCCTGCCCACTTCTGTAGAGTGACCAAATATAAAAGAGGGCAGGGCTCCTGCAGCTTTAACTGTTGTGATGAAGAGGGAATTTCACCAGGTGATGCATGCATATAAATGACACCTGCTGAAATTCTCTTTTCTACACAACCCTTAAAGATACAGGAGCCCTGCCCTCCTTTTCATATGGTTACCCTACGACATGGCGAACACTATTTTGTCCAGTCAGGTGCATCCAATTGTTGTCTGTGAAGCCACCTCTGCTATATTGTAGAGCCGACACAAAATTCTGGACTATTCATCTAAACATCCTCCCCCCAAAATAATCACTACCTTTTGAAAGCTTTAGTCTGTCCACATATCAAACTGCGACTCACCTGAGCGGGGAAGAACCAGAAGAAAAGGTTGCTGTTGTGAGTCTTGTTGACTGTCAGATAGCCTGAATAGCTCTTTACATTAGCTCCTGGAAGAGGGCCCACCAGACTTAACTGCCTCCCTTGTAAAGAATGAAAAATACAAAATCAAACTAAAGGGATGTTGAGGCACAGTATACAATTTAAGTGTCCAAGAATTCATATACCTGCAACATATGTGGTTCTTATTTATGGCTAGAACTGAAATAATTTTAAAATACAAATATGGATTGCTATGCATTTACCTTCTTTTCTCAAGAGTAATGAACAAGTTCAAAGCGCTTATGTTGTTTGGTATTTTGATCATATATCAGGGGAAATGAAAGTGAATGACAAAGCCTAACTTCCCTCAAGATTTCTGAGACAGAGCTGAGAATACTGAACAAGTTTATGCTCTCCTCCCCATGGGCAATTACACATCACATGACCTGGCACCGCACTTCTGATTTAATAGCTTTTTCCATTTGAACACGTCAGGAATATTACACTTGCAAATTGGATAAATGGGCATAGATAAATTATGTTTTGCATCCCTGGATTACAGATTGAAAAGTAGGCTAATAAAAAAGGAGCCAATGCCTAGGATTTTCTGTAAGCAAAGAGTACAGTGCATGCTGGTGACTAGCACTACTGTGTATTATGGGTAAAATTCTTGCCCAAAGCCATCCACATTTCAGACCAAGATAAGGAACATGTGGCAAAGGCAAATAACAGAAAGATTGAAGGACTGCCTGCATTTTTGCTATTTAGATGCATATACATCCAGCCAACGGCAAAAAGATCAATTAAAAATCTGCTTCCTCCATTTTGACTTTGTTCAAACAGTAAAAAGTAATTCAAAGTTTTAAAAAATATGTCTTCTGATAGTTTCTCTGACTGAGAAAGACTGCATATTCCATGTCTGGTCATCCAGGAAATACTGGAAACACTGCAAATATGATTTGACATTTATAAACCCAAGATTTACAAAGCTACTTTTACCTTCCTCAGTTTTGCCGCTTTCAACGTACGGCGTTAGAAACAACGGTTTTCCAACGTCTTTTCCCAATGGCACACCATACGTTACTCTTTTAAAAATGCTTCGAAATACACTCCATTGCTGATGTGTGCTGCCTAGTTTTAAGGTCAAGGTCAGACTCAGCAAAGCCAGCAAAACGATTGTCTTGCACATCTTTTCATTCAGCTGCCTTAGAAGAAATTAGATAAAATACAGTTTGAAACAAATGCAGTTGCTGCAATTTTACAAACATAACTGTAACAGACTGTTCACCTGCTTATGCCCCACAATCTCCGCTGCAGCAATTCCCCTCCCAAAGCCAAATGCTCACAGTTTGAACTTAAATAATACTAATGGACTCCCCTCTCTTCTTTCTCTAGCTCTAAGCCAGGAGAATTCCAGACATACAAGGCTATTACAAGCCCCAGATCCGAATGCCTAAGTAGTATTACTGAGTGGCTTGGCCATCTGAGGAAAGAAAACCTCCCTCTTGGATCTCTGTCCAAAACTCTAAATACATTACACCTTCAGTCCAAATTAGAGAAAACGTTCACTAAAAGAGGAATGTCCAAAGGGATGAAAGGGAAGCAAAGGTTACTTACAGAAAATTAAATAAAAATGTACAATAAATCTATCAAGGCTGAACTCTGCTATACTCCCACATGAAAGAAACTGGAGAACACGACACACCTTATGGGAAGGGATACCAGGATTCAGAGCAACCGTACCTCCGAAAGATGGACACCAGTGGTGAAAGATCAAGACACTACATCCTTTTATCAGGTCTAGCCAGAGGAGAGGTAGGGAGGAATACTCACATACATACACACACCACCACCACCTCTGACTCACCAAAGCTGGAAAGAGAAAGGAGCCAGCTCTTAATGATAGGATACTTGGCCCTTTTCCAGCAAACTGCCTATCTCAAAAGGAGGCTTCCAGTTTGCATATTTGAGATATGGGCAAGACATGCATAACATGCTTTTATCCCAAAAAGCCATGAAGGATTCAAGTGTATATGTAAGAGCATTCAGTTACATAAGTCCCACCTGCAGCACGAAGTGATAGTCCTCATGCACAGGATTACCACCTCGGTGTAGGCCTTGAAAGAGCGTAATCAAGTGGCAGAGTGTCTCTTTAATCGTTAGCTGAGATCACAGCAACCAAAATACGAACCCACAGAAGGGATATATAGCAAGGATGGGGAACAAGAGGCCTCACAGTGAGGTCAGACTGCAACTCCCATCAGACCTAACCAGCATAGTCAATAGTGAGGGATCGTGGGTGTTGCAGTTCAACAACCATCTCACATATAACCACCTCTTTTGGATTTTCCTGTTGTTTGGTTTTTAACCCCAGCAGCAGTCACCCGGGGGGGGGGGGGGGGCGCGCTGGGCCTGGACCAGTGTGTGTGTGTTTGTGGGTGTAGGGGGGAAATTAACTTTTTCCTTTACTGAAAATTCCCCATAATCTGTTATTTCCTGTAAATAGGACCTGGGGTGCAGGTTCAGCAGGAAAACAATCCAGGGAAAGGGTTAAAAATCTCTTCCCTTCCCCATGCTGCTGATGACTTTTTAGCAGATAAGGCGGTATATAAAATTTTAATAAACAAATTTAAGAGCAGAGGAATCCTAACCATGGGAATCACAGAGGTGATTAACATGAAATCTGGTTTCACCTGTATTCAGAAGAAACCATAATGCAAATTTACGTCACTGTACCATTGTCTTCAGCACAACTATTTACAGTACATTCAACAAAATAATAGGGACAAAGTACTGAATAATCAAGGTAGGAATAAGAACACTAGCAGATCAGGTGGAAAATCACAGGGCTTCATCTCCTTCTCACCAAGCCCAGCAATTCCTAAAAGTGTCATGGTTATTTCTAAAAAGGACTTAGAAAGGAAAATCCATAAAAGCGAGTCGACATCCATACCGGAAAGGAAGAGGTTTCCAATCAACAGTAGCAGAAGCAGAATTACTTTTCAGAGTTGTCCTGTAAGCACGGATGCAGCTGGAGAGACTAAAGTTAATCAATGGCAATTCCGAGTGTACACAGAGAACATGCAGCAAAGGAACTGCTTTCCACCACAAAAGCAGACTGAACTTTTCTTTGGCTTAGCTGTAAATTGATTTTCTAGAATCACAGATCTATACGAAACGAGCCTACTGTCAGTCACACATTTCAGCTTAGAACAGGATGACCTATGAAGGTTTTTCTCTCATCCACATCTGAGTGCCAGCCTCCAAGAGAAAAATCACTAAAGAAGGTCATGCAGGCTTTGTTTTTGTTTTGTTTTACAAAACAAGAGTTTATTGTTGCCTTTTATTCAAAGAGGAAGACTCACATATTTCTTTATGCCAAATAAAATGTAATGCTACAACTGTGGGAAAGCAATATTAAAAACTACCCAAGAGTTGCTTCTCATATTACAGGTGACACAATACGCCTCTAGGGATGTCCATCTAGGGCTTGTCTATATGCACTGTTTAGCCCATTCTGGCTGTGCAGTGGCACTGCATTGTTTAAATGACGCAGCTGCCAATACGCAGCCATATCAGGCTTCTCCCCCTGAAATTGCACTTTTTCGCAATGTCATTTACTGTGGTTATGTAAGTTGCTCCGAGGTCACCGCATACTTTCCTCTTGTCGGTGGTGGCCCCACTCCAGGTTGAGCCAGCGGGTGTTCCTGGGGGCGGATCAAAGCCCAGGTAGGCCTGAGTAAGAACAGGAAGGTAGGGCAGGGAGCAGGCTTGACAAGCTGAATAGCCATTCGTGCTGTGGCTTTTCTGGCTGGATAGCCCGTTCTCCTTCCTGCCATTGGGATTTATCATTCCCACTTCGCAGCTGCGATGCTGCATGGCTTTGTGGGAACCAAGCAGCAAAGCGATGTCATAAAGACATCCCCTATCAGAATTAGAATGATCTCCCCCATGAGGCCTGCCTGGCGCCAACACTGTTATCCTTTCGGCACCAGGTCAAAACTTTTCTTTTCTCTCAGGCATTTTAACAGCTAAATTGAGTTTTTTAACTGAATTTTTAGCCAGGCATAAAAGTTTTAAAAATGTTTTAAATATCAACTGGTTTTATGTTTTATGGTTTTAAATTTTGTATATTGACTTTTTAATGGTCCATCTTTTCAATTTTGTAAACCACCCAGAGAGCTTCGGCTATGGGGCGGTATATAAATGTAATAAATAATAATAATTGTACCAGTGCAATTAGAATTTTATCCTCTCAGCCACTTGCCAGAACTAGAGTGTGAAGAGGCAGATAAAATGCCAGCAGAACCAGTCTTGCTGGTAGTACATAATGTACATTCATGTGTCAAGCTGTCACACAGGAATGGTGGCTGTAGTTATGAAGTTCCGAGCTGGACTAAGACACTGGAGCCCCCTTCCCAGGTACAGAAGGTAACCAAATTGGCACTGAATCTTACTTCAACAACGACAATAGGATTGTGCACCAGGGGGATGCAAAGAAGGCAGTGTGGCACACACATCTCTGTTCTCAAACACATCATTGCTAATTGCTACCCACAGCACCTGATCTCTGAGATAATTGCCTCACTTTGGGCTACAGGAGGACCAGACCTGATATTTTCAGTTATTGCTTTCCATAAGGATCTGATTATTCAGCCTTTTGGTTTGATAATTATTCATTGGTTGATTTTTGATTAATTTTGTGGTTACATCATGCTTCATTAGAGAGTTACCCAAATACAATTTAACTATGGACACTGTGCAGCTGTCTTTGAACCATCCAAGTGGTTCCAGTCCAAAACCCAGCAACTGCTGAAGGGAAAATTGATGCAGTCATACATGCTTTGTGAACTTTCACAGAACTGTCTGTGAACTATCCAGGTGATTCCAATACAAATCCAGCAACTGTGTGATTCCCCCACCACCATCAGCAAGAACAACTCTCATGGGTGTTTTGTAAGAATTGAAGTTCCTAATGAATCTGAGGCATATTATTTAGCAGTGATTATGAATGCCCGACATACTGAGAAGCGTTTTTCCGCTGTGGCCATCCTCTCTTTCATTTCTTTGAAAGCCTCTCCTGTGCCAAGTTCACACTTTCAGCCAAAGGGTTTTTGCCTACCCCTAGTTCACATGCTCGGAGGTCGGCAACAAGAGAGAGGGCCTTCTCTGTGGTGGCTCCCCAATTGTGGAACGATCTCCCCGACAAGGCCCGCCTGGCGCCAACATTGTTATCTTTTTGGCGCCAGGTCAAGACTTTCCTCTTCTCTCAGGCATTTGGCAATATCTGAGGAGCCTGGGTTTGTTTTGTTTTTGTAGTTTTTTGAAGTGTTGAAGTGGTTTTTAAATGTACAGATTGTGTGTATGTTGTATGTTTTTGCTGTTTTAATTTTTGTATATTATTTTTAATTGTTTTTAATCCTATGTAAACTGCCCAGAGAGCTTCGGCTATGGGGCGGTATACAAATGTAATAAATAAATAAATAAATAAATAAATAAACTAAAGCCCAACTACATACATGTAAATTGATGTAATCTCACTTTATTGTGGAGGAAACTATCAGAACCAGGTTCAAACTGGAGTAGTATTGATGAGGGGGAAGAATGCCAGGGCCTGCAAACTATAGGGAGGAGGGAAGGAAGGAAGGAAGCAAGAAGGAATAACTCAGGAAGGTATACAATTTAAAGCTGGGGTCATGGGCACCATTGTCCCCATGGTCACCTTTCCTGGTGCCCGCCATCCTCTTTACCTTTAATGATTTTTAAACGTTTTTAAAAGATAGTTTTTAATTAAAAGTAATAATGGGAGGTTGGCATGATGTACAGACATATTTATTTCCAAGAAAACACTGCCCTGAAAAAAGAAAAAGAAAAACATAAGCCGGGGTGATAAAAGAGGGGTAAGGAGTGAAGAGGGAGGGGTGTTTTGCCTGTGCTGTCTGTATTTTACACACAGTGGAGGGTTAGATGGTGTGTGCAGGCTCACATGAGGGAGATGGTTTGTCTTTGTGTGTTTCTGTGAGCTCCACCATTTTGCGTTCTTTGAAATCAGTATTTTATTATGCTTTGTTGGGGCAAACATTTGATTTGGTATTTGGGGCTTTGCCTTGAACTCCGTTTTTGGGACAAATCATTCTGTGAAATGGGCATTGGAGCAGGAAACGGTGGTTTCAAAAACAGAGTTTTGTTTTTAGAATTCAGATCCCACCACTGCTTTATACTTAGGTGTTTGGACAACTTACTTTACTTTTAGCCTCACCAGTTTGCCTTTTGGGAAATGGGTATTTTTTTATTAGCCACATCCACCAAAGCAGCCATTTATGAATGGGTTAGTATCATTGGGACCCCTGCTTTAAAGTGGATGCAGTCCAATATGAAATCAGACAGAAGTGAGCATTCAGAGTCTCTCAGGCCCGTTACTGGCTACACACCTTGGAGCAGGAACTGCTGTTGAATAAATGCTCCAGAGCAGAAGGATGCTGCTCTGAACAGTTCTTTTTTACTTCCTCACTCTCTGTAATCTCCTCAATATCTTTGTCCTCTCTACACCTCTCCCCAGAATTTGCTGTTTGTCTGTCAATCTCCTCAAAAAGCATCCCTCATCTTCTGGCATTTTCTTTAGTGTTCAGAAATGTAATATATAATGCAAGTTATGCCAGTATCAAAAAGTTTGGTAATTACATCATCATTTCTTTCACAATCTACTAGAACATCCCAGTGGCATGTAGTAGCATGGCTAATCAAATGTTTAAAATTCAGAGACAAAAGAGCTGGAACAAAACCAATATCCATTATGGCAAATGCACAAGACCACAAACCCAGCCAGCCACTCAGGCAAATGTATAAACGTTGTCAAAATTTCCACAGTGGATGTGAAAAGGCAGACAATGTTATCAGGCTACCACAGTTTTGCTGAATGGGGACTAGTGATCAGCCAACCTGAAAGGGCATTCAAGACACAATTTTCTTCCTGAAATGCCAAAACCACTATTCGCTGGATTTGACAGAGATTTCAGACTTTGTATGGTCTCTTCAAGCTGTTTACTTGCATGAAAATGTCAACACCTTTGATATAGAATGGACCAGGGGAGTGGTTGTACCAGGAACTGATGTGTGGCATCTGGTATGAAGGAATTTGGTTTCTCTTTTGTATTATTGCTCTAAAAGAACAAAACACCTATTTTATAAACTTTAAATTGGGGGAAAAACCACTTTGTATGACCTTGAAATCCTATAATAACCTAGTAGGTTTTACTGTTTAGCAATTTACATTTGTATATGTGGTGTTGGTGGGGCATTGTTGCTCAAGCATACTTTGAAAAAGTAACTGACTTAAATTAGTTTTCATAATAAAGCAATGCAATTTCTCATGGGTAGCTGGTTGATGTGATTTAAGGAGCTGATGATGAAGATTATGGTTATCTCTATCTTCTCTGTTTACAGAGTTATAAATGCATAGCCAGAAAAAACAGAGAAGCAACTATCCTAAAGTTGTTACCTGAACACCACCCAGAGAACTCTGGTTTCTTGCAGAACTGGTGTAAGTGTAAGAAATAAATAGAAGTAAAATAAATAAATGTTGGAGCTTACTGAGAGTTCAAAATAGAGTCAGTTAGCAGTTAGAGTGAGACAAGTGGGACTTGGAATGAAACGTTGCAGTGTATTTCTGTTCAGGGTTCCAGCCAGTCATGCCATCTTCCATTGTACTCCATTTCTTTCCATTCCCCCTCACATATCTTTTTTTCTGTTATTTTCTCTCTCTCAGCTAGTCAGCTTTTTACTACCACTAAGCATGCTCAGTCCTTCTTGGGCTGTTGCTGTGGTCTCCTCCACATTTATTTTTTGAGTATTATTTTTTAAAATTTCTGAAACCCTTGGGTTCCTGTATACCTACTCATATCTCCCTATTGTTCATGGGTGGTGCAAGACACACACTCATAAAATGAGTTTACTATTAATATAGAAATAGAGAGAGGCCAAGATACATGTTTCACCTGTATCCTTTTCAGGATATTAATATTTAAGCTTTTTAAGAAATGAGACCAAATATCAGTTATCAGATATGTATGAAATCACATTTTGTATTTTGTAAGTATGTTGGTATTTTGAAAATGCATTTGCTCCTAACACCCATTTAACCTTACTAACATGCTTTGGGCTAATGAAACACAGCCTTGGGGGGCAAGCGTTAGGGAAAGCAATTAGGGAAATATTCCATTCTTCTCTTTTCAACACATTTGAAATATCTTAGCATGGATTCTTGATTTATTTACTTTGAAAAAGAGATGTGAGGATAATAGATATAAAGATGAAATTATGTACCTACTACCAAGGAGAGGATGTCACACCTCACGTTGATTAATATAATTGGGATCGCTTCATAACAGCAGAAGTTGGCATAAGTGATGCCATGATAAGCCATGAATTGAATCCTTTACTCTTTCTCCTGCTTTGTGTTGCCTGCTTCTAGAGCCAAGGCCATGTTGTTATAACTGAAATCTGGGAAGAAGGAGTCATGGCACCTAGCGGAAAATTATCCTAAACAACAACACTGTCATAATACAATTACTCTCAGAGTGTAAAGACAATGTTTTGCTGTTATGATAATCCAGGAACATAATGACCTTTGGGACAGAATTAAGAAAGCCTTGAAAAGGGACTCAAAGAATGAAGAAAAAAGAGAACCTTCTGAAGAGAATAATGTATGCTACGTCAGATGGGCTTTTATTTTCATGGGCTTCTAGGCCCTACATTTTAAGGACAGAGACTTTTATTGAGAGCATTGAGAGTGTGATTTTAAAATAAATAAATAAAGATTAATGAGAGAAATGAACCCACATTCTCTTTCCCCTTTAGTTGGCCAGCCTGTTAGCCGGAGACTTCTCAAACCTAAATTCCAGAGGGTTTTAAGTCTTCTAAGTTTTAGGGGCTAGGCCATCAGTATTTACTGATATAGATCTACTTAATTAGACATGTCACATTGGGAACATAAAATAAATGGAAGCAGGCATGACTAGATATACAGCTGATTCTCAGCAGACCTAAAGAAGAGTTCTGTTAAATGTAGGTACTCAGCTATGTTGCAACACAAGAAAAACAGAGAACTAGAAGAGTGAAGCCTTATGAACAGCAAATCTGCCAATATTAATTAACTCCACTGGGAGATGTGGCAATCTCTCCCCGCAACGGGGATTACCATTTCTTGTGAACATCTGAAGCATTCATAGAGGGCTTGTGCAAGCTATCCGGATCCTGCAACCCATATATACCACGAACTTCAGCCAGCTGGTCCCATACTTGCAGTGATCGATACAGTTGTGATTTAAGTCAGCACAGCTGGTTCCCCTTGCTAAGTCTGAGGTGTCCCAACTGAAAAGGTGCCTGCCGTTTTCCAGGAATACAACCTTTATGTAGTGTACACATAATCACTTTAGAATAGTTTCTTCTCTCTTTTCTCTGGCTTTGCATTTGTAAGTGTGCAGACAGAGAAGATAGATATAGTAGTAAGCTTCATCAACAACTACTTAAATCAGGTCAACCATCTATTCGATGGTTCCAGACAGAGTGTCCCAAGGACCACAGGATATATTGGATTGCCCTTGAGAATCTGACATTGGGCCATTCCGCCTCCTCATTTCCCCCTGCAGCAGCAACCTCAGAGAGGTCAAAAGGGGGGTGGGACAGAGGGAAAAGAAGCCAGGATCTGAGGATCATACAAATTCTCCATCACCGTCCCCACCCACTTCCAGTAAGTTAGCTAGACAGGCATAGAGGCATATCTAGCAGAATTGGGGGGGGGGGGGGTTACGAGGAATGGGAGGCGAAATCACCTCTGTCTTCCCTTCTGTTTTGCATGGCTCTTGCCAGCAGGGCATAGGATAGAAGAGGGCTCCAATCTCAAAGTCATTCTATAGTAACTTCACAGCTCTCAATCCTAATTCTTTTTCAAGCAGGAAAACATCTGTCTATATTACACAGTTGGCTTCCGAAGAATGAGATGCAAAACTGGGATTTGGTTATAAATTAAATTATGTTTGGTTAACAAAGCCAAACATTTTCAGCTGTCGAACATTTCTGAATAAGCCAAGGAGAGCTTGCCAAATAGCTTTACCATAACAGGCTTCCAGTCAGTGAAGTGTATCTCAGTAAAACAAAGAACGATTTTAGTAATTAGAAAGCTAAGGAGTCAGTTTTCATCACAGTATTTCAAGATCACATAAGATTACATTTTGTTCAGAACAACTTGCTAGTCTTCCAAGTAAAAATAAACTGTATTAAAATTGCCCCATTCACAGAAGCAGGCTTGTGCACTGGTGGTCACCACTGATGTCATAGATAATATCCAATCGTGACGGCTGTATATAAATTATCACAGTGGTGCCAGTGATGCCTGTACTTCTAAGAGGTTGTTTTGGCTTAATGTGAGTGCCCTGTTTTTCACTGAGCAATCATCTCTCTGGTAGCCTATGTAGCCTCCTTGGCTCCCTTCACTTCCATTGAAGCCCAGGGAAGACATCATGAGATCATTCCTCCGTTGTTTTTGTTTTTTCCAGATCAGGAAGCACAGTCAGACTGGGAAGCTGCAAAGCAATGTAGAGAGGTGTAACAGAGAGGAAACACACACATACAGCACCCTCGGCCACCTTGCAGTAATTACGTAATTCTTTCCTAAAGCTTGGACACAACACTACCCTCCTCGCACTTGCTACAGGGCTTTCATGGAAGTAGCAGCATTATAAGCATGGTTAGAGACAAGATGTATCCACAGTTGCCCCTCAGAAATGTAACATTTTGGAGACCCTGGGGAATCAGGATCTACTGGTAACCAGAAAGTGTTTCTAACTCCCAATTATTTTAAAATGAAGACATTTTATTATTAATTAGGCTGCTGAATTAAGACCACTTGGGAGAAAGACCTGTCCAGGTTTGGCTGTAGCCCACCTACTATCAGCTTCAGCCTTACCCACTGCCAGCATGCATCCTCTAACAGATTACTTCTGGGGGAATGCAGATCTGGACAGTAAGAAAGTTTCCCACCCTGATCTACAAACCAGCTATTTTTAAAGCAACATGAGTGCAGAAACTTTCAGATTCAGGAATCTGATATAAGCAGAAGTTTAAGACAGAGCACTGTAGATGAATTAAGCATTCAAAAGGGGCACTGATTGTGCAATAAACCAGCTTTGCACGGTTTATTGCATAAAGCATTTCAACCTTACATAACTTCTACAAAGGCTCCTTTCCTATCAGAAGTGGTATTATTAAGTCATCAACTGCAGATTAAGAGGTTAGCAATTTCACTTCCCGTATGTGAATCTCAAGCCATTTAGAACAACAACAACAAAAAAAGAACTCTGAATCTGCAATCCTAACCCCATTTAGGGCACGATGCGAATGCATATTAAGACAGAAAAAAGCCCTACAACTCCCAGCATTCCCCAGCCACCTTTGTAAAGCTAGCAGGAGAATGCTGGGAGTTGTAGGGCTTTTATGTCTTAACATACACAGTACTTCTCACTAACAAGGAGTAAGTTTCCATTGATCTCGGTGGGTCTTACTTTTGAGTAAACATACCTTTTGAGTTAGGCCTGCAGACCTGTTTCAGCGTTAGGAGACACAACACACGCACACATCTGGATTGTGGAGGCTTTACAAGCTCTTGCACTTCTCTATTTATACATTTATCATTATTACTGCATGTTTCCGTTTTTAATATCCGCGCGGAGGCGATCTTACGCTTTATAGCTGCTGCTTTTTATCATCCCGCAGCTATGTACCCACCGGGAGACGCAGCTGAATTTGGGCCCTTTCAATCAGGAACACCACTGCCGCTGGATTCGAAACAGAGCTTATGAAAAGGAAAATTTACCCACCCCACTGTCTATCCCATTCCGGGTGCCATCCCAGGACAGCTGAACTAATTTAAAAGCCTTTACAATACTGTCGACATGCTAATACAATGCACCAATTTCCCGGCCTCACTCACCAGCCTCAGATTATCTGCAGAAACCCTGGGCGTGACAACATTGCAAAAACCACCAGCCGCAACTTGCATCCACCAATCACAGTCCTGTCGCTGCAAGGAAAGGCGGGCGCAAAGCATAAATCCTACCCACCTCGTTTTTGCCCACAGCGCCTGCCCGTCCAGAAAGAGGTTTCGGCTGATCCTGCTTCTGGCTATCTTCACGGGTGGTCTGGCTCTTCTTTGCATTCAGAACCACATGGATCCAACCCATAGCTAAAGAGATCGGCGTTTATACCTACACAAGCCACGTTTTTATTCCTTCAGTTTGCTTTGTTGTTTAAGGCCTCAATCCTTGACTGGTCTAACTGGGCGTTTGCCGCCTCCTCGATGGGATTTACTTCCCAATAAACGACCATGGGATCGGGCTGCACGGAGGCCGGAATGGGAGTGAGCCTGTTTCCGTAGGATAGCATGAAGAACGTTCGCAGCTACTATTCTGTCAACTGAAGAAGCTACTCACCGCCTCTTTTTCCCCCCTTAAAGAAACACTACATCAAAGCACGGAATTACACGCAACTGGCTTTTTTGTAGGGATGCACTTTACATTGATTGGGATAATGGCTTTTCACATGAGGCAGAGTAGAAATGTTTTCAAGTAATACTTTATATTAAAATGAAAGCTAGCTCCATAAAGGATGGTTGCTGGCACATTCCATCGATGAAACCTTTTTCTTTCTTTTTAATTCATTTCAAATTTTCCCTGTTGTTTCCCTAGGACATATTTCTATATTATTTAGAAAACTCCGATTTTTAAAATACAAGTATACCATAGGTCTACCCTTTTCTCCTCATGTGCCAAACAGATCTTGCTCCAGAATATGAACATACCCAGAATTTCAAAAGAATTTTGTATCATTTGCTTACAGTTGAAAAAGCATACCCACTTCTCCGGGGGTAAGCCCCATGAAATCCAATGGGCCTTCTGAATAAGAAGACTATTCTTTCAATAAAATAGATGCAGATGATGATTTGCTTAGATATACTAGGCACAAATTTAGTACCACCGCTGATAAAGTATGAGAAAAATAAATGTCATCACTATAAAATAGGTGAAGATTAATCTGTTACAACTAGCTGAGTTGACTAGAAAAGTGCCACATGCATTTTCTTTCATGCCATTTATTTACATCTATTCAATGGATCACTCCTCAAGTCTCAGATCAATAGTAATCCTGCTTCTGGTATGCTTCCATGGTGTGAGTCAGCACTTTTCTTATTCACCTGAGACTCTTATCTCCTTCCAAGTTAGTCAATTCCTTGTTTGGTATCACTCATTTACCTTTTAGCTGCTTTCTTTGCCTTTTTTTGCTCATTATCACTTTTAGATCAGCATAGACAAGCTTGAAAATAATTTCGTTTTTACTTTGGCATAGTTCTCTTAACTTTTTATGAAAACCGGTGTGTGGCAAAGGGACTGTCCTCTTCCGACAGGTCTATCCAGATGAATTTTAAGATGTTTTTAATGTTGTATTTTTCTCTTGCTTTTAAAATTTTAACTGTTGTGATTTTTGTGTTTTATATTGTTGCTGTTCCCCGCCTCGATCCGAAGGGAGAGGCAGGCTACAAATAAATATTATTATTATTATTATTATTATTAGGAATGTCAGACTAGCACTTGGGAAACCCAATTTCAAATCTCTTAGCCCCAACATTCACTAACAATGCAGTCCTATAAATGTGACATCTACTTAGAATTAAGTTCCTCTAGTACAGGTAGGGGTGTCTTAGGACTCAATCCTATGCATGTTTAGACAGAAAAATATACTTACCGATATATTAATTTGCACCCACATATAGGCCTGGTAATCAATGGAGGGGGGAAGAGGCAACCGTCAGTTGTGTTGCTTATTGTGTCGTGTGGAGGACAACGCACACACAACTGACGGTATGCTATTTTGGGCAATTAAACAACGGAGAAAAATAACGGGCTTGCATGTTGTTTATCCCGAATTCCATTGTTTAAAGTGTCACGTGGAGGGAACCCTCCTCTCTCCGTGTACTATTCCGTTTGGTCATAGAGTTCGCCAGCCGGAGCAGCCGGAGCAGCCGCACCCCCCCCCCCCCGGCTGCTCCAATACAGCCGACAGAACTTGCGGTGCACGCTGGGATACAGCCAGAGGACTGAGGGAGGTGGGAGGGAGGAGACACAGCAGCCCAGAAGGACGCCAAGACTTTTAGCTGCGCGACAGGAGGAGGGGCAACATGTTGTGTGGCGGGTGCCGCCACAGCGCCACCAAAATAATACACATCAGTACGCTATTTCCCTCCTCTGTTGCCTAAAGTGTCATCCAAATTCACCCATAGTGAAATAAAAAAGCTTCCCTCTCACAATGCTGTTTACACACACATCTCAGGTGTATCTAATCCAGTAGATTCCCTAGCCTGATAAACTGGTCCATTAACACTGCACTTTTAAGACCATATTAGTACATTATGTTACAGAAACATTTTCTCGTGTTCTTACCCTCTTGTCCTTTTCCAAACGTGTTGCAAAAAAAACAAAAACTTTCCAGTGTTGCTTCTGGTTTAAAAGGCACAAAAAGCATGGAAGACTGACGCTGATTTAATAAACCTAAATTGGTTGCAGATGAAATGAAGACAATACCATTTCATTACAGGGGAAAGTTCTTGTTGTTGCATTCACCTCCTCTACTCATGAGTAAACTGGCTAGGTTCTTTCCAAACTTACAGTAATAGTATTCTAGGTCCTGTAATTTTTAAATCACCCAGAAAGTTAATTCTTCAATAGGCTGGTTTTGTTGAAATATGGTTTAGTAAGGGGACATCAGATCTTTCCCCCGTCTGATGAAGCTCATAGGCCCCAACAGTTGTCAATACCATTATAAACCCTTATAAAGCAGTAGTGTAGATCTTGCCTTGTATTGTATATCATAATGGATTTTAATTGTAAGCCACTTTAGGATCCAATCTTGGGTGAAAACAAGGGATGAATATAATAAGCAAATACCTGCTAATGTCTGCAGATGAGGCTACTATTAATGGCATAGGAGCCAGTTTAAAAGTTGGCAACCCTAGTAAGATGTATTTGGCTTGACAATGGTCTGTGTAATTTCTTTCCTATAGTATAAAATGTCTTAATCCAGAATAGGGCTGCCAATTTTTTTTCTGGAACAACGCCTGTGCCATTAACAGTTGCCTGTCATGTAGAAATGTAGCACTTAAAGCATATTTTAGCACAGAACTATAGTAATGGGGAAAACTTTAATTGGTACAGTTTTGCATGTCGCAGGCATCCTGCTAGAAAAAAGATGACAAACCATAATACAGTGTCTGTTGGCAATCTTGGGTTGGAATCCTCAGAAACACATAACAAATTCTCATACCCAAGAAGCATTTGCATTTGTATTTGTCAAAGAAGTAAAAAAATATGCATGGTAAAACAGTTATTTGGATCCTGGTTTTGTGCTCTGGCTCTGTTTCTCTCCACCACCTGCAACCTATCATAAGCTCAATATAGACAGCCGTTTTATTATTTCATCCACGAGGAACAAATGTTTGTCTAATTGCAATATTTATTTAATGAAATTAAACTCTAAATCTTACTCCTCAGCAAATTACTATTCAGTGCAACAAACGATACTTTTCAATTTTTTGAAAGACAGTACATCCAGATGTAGTTCAGCTTCAAATTATTCATGGGGTCCTATCTGGCAATTTCATTATTCTTTTTTGCAGGAAAAATATAATTTCCACAGCATTTGTAGGCAAAATCAACGCTTTTATCCTGTAGGATTTTCTCCTCATTATTCTCCCATCTTAATTTGTACATCAACAGATGTTCAGCTCCCATGTCTCTTTCCAAACATTACAGCATCTGTCATACATCTGTATTCCACAGCCTGATATACCATTTAATTTAGAGGATAGGTAAATTAGTGACACAGTCTCAGAGGTTCCTCTGCATTAAAAGACAAGACTGTATCTTCTTTGTGTGCAGTTATGTTGCAAGGTTTCAGTTAAATAATCCATAGAAATTGCAGCTAATCAGGAAATTGTTCAATTAGTGGGATGTCATAAGGGGAACTTATTTACAACTGAGACCAATATTAATGCCCATTGTTCCATATTCGAAATATGTTAGAAGGCCAGTGAATAATCCAAAGACATTTCTGTCCCTGATGCAATGTCAGAGATAGACACAATCAACTTGCTATAATTGCTGTCCCTTGACAATCCACTCTAATAACATAAAAATCCAACTTGGCTCAGGAATACAGTATGCTTCATTTAATACAGTACAGTTCATTTAATTTCCACTTCAGGCATCACAGAATAGATCAGTTTAAATAATCCTGGCATAGAAAATGTGACAAAATCATTCCATTATCATTTGAAAATTTAAGGGAAATTATATAAGCATTATATACAAATGGAGAGCGCCTTGGGTCACTATTTGTATAAAATATTTTTTTCAGCCTAATTGATTAGTATTTATCGCAAAACAGAAAACTGCTGAGTTTTTCTAAGGGCCTCTTCACACGTTTTAAAATTCCAACTTGGAAACACATCTTCATGTATAGAATTGCAGGAAACCTACAACATGATTTTAACATGATGTCACTATCATATATGTAGGATTTTCAGTGTATACACCTTCCCAGCCATTTACACCACATTAACATATAGCAAGAAATCCCACATACATAGTTGCCTTGTGTCACAATTTCATTCCATTTCATTTCACAATTTGTATGCAGGTTTCCCACAAACTCCCCTGTGGTATTGCCGTTAGTTTAGGCCACTGGGGCCAGATCTACACCAAACAGGATATAACACTTTGAAAATGGTTGGAAAACTGTATATGGAGTGTGTCCTGGGCCCCAACAGTTGTCAAAACTATTATAAACTGTTACAAAGCAGTAGTGTAGGTCCTGTCTGGGTAATGAGAAAAAAGACCCTAAGAATTAAAAGGGTCACACTTATAAATGATAATATCCATCCATTTATTATAAATAAAATATAATGGTATACACCTTTGTGGGCATGATAAAAGTATATCTTTCCTATGAATCTAGCAAACAGATAATTGTGTAAGCTGGTATAGTTAGTGCATCACTAGTACTTGAATTTGTGTGACTCATTTTACTTCAGTTTGAGTTAGTGCATAGAGCGTTTTGGCCTAGGCTTCTAGGAGAACTGAGTTCTAATTCCAGTTTAACTCTGGATTCACTGTGGTTTCATCAAGTCACGATCCAGCCTCAGTCCCTTCTGTATAAAATGGGAGCATTATAGATCAACCTTACAAAATTGTGGGGGAAATGATTAAGTTGTTTTGTGGCTGGCTAACTCACTGAGTTGGAGCCACACTGTCCTTCCCCTATCATCCAGAAGACCAACAGTTACTGGGAATTTGTGCCCCTACCCTCCCAGCAGAAATTTACAGTTTATTTCCAAATTTTAAATCATATGTGCATAGGTTTGTTTTTCAGATTTATATATCCTGTTTCCTTCCTTTCATCTAAGGAGCTCAAGACAGGGTACATGGAGATTATCCCAGAGGATGCAGAGGGATGACCTACAGTAGACTTCACTAGGTATGTAACACTCTGTGGTTTTATACCCAAGTATACCCTCCCTCCACAAAGTTGCAATCTGGAGCACTCCACAATACTCTTAGAAGAAACTCGCCATTCATGATGTAATGTACCCTTCCCCAACATGGTGTCCTTCAGATGTGCTGGATGGAAGTTGTAGTCCAACTCACCTGGAGCACAGAAGGTTGGAGAAGGCTGATGTAAGACATTATACATTTACCGTAACATAGAATTCGTACAGGACTGAACCATGTTATCACAATATTTATAGACCCATTATTTTCAGCTGAGCTCATCATCTGTTATTTTATTTACACATAGCCACTTATTTACAGTGGTGTACCTTTTATCCTTTTTAGTGTATAATTTAATGTGCAATTTCAGAAGTACTATCATAAAGACACTCACCTCTGATCAGTTTTTACTAGAATTTTAATTTTTACTGAATGTTCTTGCGTAATTCAAAATGTCAGCATGGTAACAAGAGAGGCATTCTGCTTTAGCAGGCATGCATGGCTCTGCTTTTAGGCAAACAGTTTGATATTTGGTGATTGCTGGTTACTATTAGATTAAATCTCAATAATCAACAATGTAATATAGGGTGACCATATGAAATGGAGGACAGGGCTCCTGTATCTAACAGTTGCATAGAAAAGGGAATTTCAGCAGGTGTCATTTAAATGCATGCAGCAGCTGGTGAAATTCCCTCTTCAGCACAACAGTTAAAGCTGCGGGAGCCCTGCTCACTTTTGTAGAGTGTCCACATGCAAAAGAGGGCAGGGTTCCTGCAGCTTTAACTATTGTGATAAAGAAGGAATTTCACCAGGTGATGCATGCATATAAATGCCACCTGCTAAAATTCCCTTTTCTATACAACCCTTAAAGATACAGGAGCCCTGTCCTCCTTTTCATATGGTCACCCTACATAGGTGTCAACTAGGGACCACAAAGCAGGACATGGTGCAACAGCACCCTCCCACCCATGTTCCCTAGCAACTGGTGCACACAGGCTTACTTACTGCCTTGGATACTGGAGGTAGCATATAACTATCAGGGCTAGTCGCCATTGATAGTCTTCTCCTCCAGGAATTTATCCAACCCTCTTTTACAGCCATCCAAATTGGTGCCTATCACTACATCTTGTGGTAATGAATTCCATAATTTAACTATGCACTGTGTGGCCTCCAGTTTTTTCTCTAATAATGGGAGTTAATATGCAGTATTACTGAACCAGTTGTTTTACTGCTCGCTAAGGTACATTATTCTCTTATAAAAGTGTAACAATAAGGCTGTGCTAACCACTGCTTATCTCACCAGATGTAGAACTCAGTGAAAATAAATTTGAAGCCAGTTGGTCCTGATTCTCATATTACTTTTTGTAAAGGATAAAATCCCCAGGTACTGATGCCACCATATAGATTTTGAATGGTGAATGTTTCGTTTGAAATATGTGGCAAAAATTGTATTTTTCTGTGCCAGAAACGCACTGAAAACTATCTTTGTTCTGAGAATATAGAAGTTGAGATACAAGAGGGTTCTCCTCCTTTTGACTTGTAATTTCAAAAAAATCAAAAGATAAAATGAAAACATAACATTAAAAATACAGAAGGCAACCACAATTTCACAGATAATTTGTCTAAATAGATACAACACAAGCTCTGAATTTAAGACTGTTCGGCCCAGTACATGAAAATTGCCACAATCAGTTCACACATTACTTGTTTAGGAGTACACAAGGTATTTTGCAACTATAAAGTGTGACCATGACAAAGATTTTTTCAGTAGTCATATATCTCAGGGAGCTGGATTTGGCAAAGAGAGTGGCCAGGTTACATTTATAACGCTGTAATTTATGAAGTGACTTGCTTGAAGAACTGGATAAAAGGCAAAATTTAGCCAGAATAAACTTCTTTCATCAATATTCCATTATTATTTAGAAACCCTAACTGGTGAAATTCTCACTCCTATGTAACTATGAAAGAGTGCAGACATTCAACACATGTCTGCACTCTGCACACTAACATTGAGACCCACATAATATCCATATTAATAACCTAGTAAACTTCTTATTTAGGCTTAAGTCCTGTTATTTTCAAAAAGACTTGCTTTTGTCAAAAGGCTGTAAGTGACATGAAAGCATATTAATATAGTGACTAACTTACAAATGCGAAATAATAAGTGCAGTGTTATTGTAGTTGGATTGCAATCAAAATATTCCCAGCAGGCAGCGGCAGTGTTAATAACTCTCTCTCACTAGGCCCTTAATTAAACAAGAAAGGACAACAGAGTCCACCATTCTTTTACTACACCATGTACAGTGAGGCTACCAACCAAACAGGCTTGGACTTCCACATCACCTGTTGCTTCAGCATGCTGAGTGGTTCAGATGATTTATTGATTATAGAATGAAACACCATACCTGTTGTTTAATCATATTTTGTTGATTTTATTTAGCTATAAAATAAATTAAAGTAAGGTTATTTGTGACAATCTAGCAAATTTTCACTAATTTGGTACAATCCAGCAGGATATGAATGTATTTGCATAATATGCTTGTGTGACTGTCACATGGGCATCCCCTCTGCCAAGGGTAGGGTGACCACATGAAAAGGAGGACAGGGCTCCTTTATCGTTAACAGTTGTATAGGGAATTAAGCAGGTGTCATTTGTATGCATGCAGCACCTGGTGAAATTCCCTCTTCATCACAACAGTTAAAGCTGCAGGAGCCCTGCCCTCTTTTATATCTGGTCACTCTAGCTAAAGAGGACAGGGCTCCTGCAGCTTTAAGTGTCGTGCTGAAGAGGGAATTTCACCAAGTGTTGCATGCATACAAATGACACCTGCTGAAATTCCCTTTTCTATGCAACTGTTAAAGATACAGGAGCCCTATCTTGCTTTTCATATGATCACCCTACCTAACACCATGAAGCCTACTAGCCAGAGCCAGGTGCAAAATAGAAGCTTACTGTTGGGGTTACTGCACTTCAATGCATTGGTGCAAATCTCCCTGATCATCAACACATGGGGGGAAATCACGTTTCCCTATCATCGTTTCTCCACCCCGCTTTTGTTCCTCATTACTTCCTCTTTCTGCCTGGTGGGGAATAAGGAAGTAAACAAAGACCACATGGCCCATTCAGAGGCCGTTTTAATTGAGCCACTTTTCCTACACACAGCAGGCGATCACAGCACATTCCATTATTGTTGTTGTTTTTAAAGTCGGATTAAAAAGGGTCTATTTTGCAATGGAAAAACAAGCAGACGGAGCAGGAGGCAGGTGGGAGGCAGACGTCATCTTCTAAAGGACACAAACACATCCGTAAGTGGGCAGTAGCTAGTGTGCGATAAAATGCTCATCTGATGAACCTCTCTGATATTTTTTAAAAATCCTTAGAAGGTGGCTGAATGGGATGGAGCAAATGGTGGACCATTTGCGTGGGCGGGTGTAATTACTGCTGGTGCAGGCATCCCATTTGCTATGTCCCTTTCAGCCACCCTCTAAGGGTTTTTTAAAAAAAGATTTGTGCAATAAAGACTGGGCAGAAATGGAAGGTAAATGTATGTAAAGTTAAAATCAGGGTGGTAAATGGGGGGGCCTAAATTTGTGCAAATTTGCTAAAGTAATCACAGCAGTAAAAGGATCTACGATAGGGGGGAATAACTCCAATTTGCCAACTTCCTTGGGGACTTGAGGGTGTATTGAATGGGGAGTTCAAAACTAAACAGCAAGAGGATGATATTGCCAAATGGGCATTATTACACACACACACCCTTGGTGCTCCTTTTCAGAGTGCTTATTTCACCCACATTTTCCCCTTCTGAATTGCACAAATCAGTTCATACTTTCTCAGTATTATTTTTCCCAGTGCCATACAAAGAACACTGGGATATATGCAGGTAATGGGCTGGAGGACTGATGGGGTCAGAGGGGGAAATATGTCATGCCAAGCCGTCATATGCCTGTACATCTGTTGGGAGTAATGTGAGTTGGTTAGTGAACAACCAAGCCATGGTGGCTTTTCCTTCCAGGTGGCTTAGTGCGATGTGTGAACCGGGCCAGTGGCAATTTCAGTATGCAGCAAAAAGGCACAGCCACAACAGAAGTCTACCTGCTGGTGCTTGTGGCTAGGGACTGGAAAGCTCACCAGCTCTGGAACTATCAAAACTGTTATGATGAGAGAAACAGCCAATCAAAACAAGAACTTGTGTGCTTCCCACAGGCTGCTGGCTGACTACTGTATGAACAGAATGCTGGGCATTTATTTATTAACCTTTATGTATCACCAAGACAGACCACTGGTCGGATTCAGCATGGCTTTTCTTATATTCTTATATTATTTTGGATGTTACTCCAGAAATAACTGAGGTGTGATTGGATCACATATTATAAACAGCTTTTTCAAAACAACAAAAAAAGGATCAAACAGGAAGGACTGAATAGAACAAAATGACCCAGATGGCACTTAGATCAATCGAACAATATTTAAATAAATGAGTCAAACATTCTATATACGTTTTGCACATTAAATACCCAGAGCCATTGTGTGTTATATTTTGCATACGGCCTTTTTGATCTTCAAGACAAAACAAAATATGTTAGATGACAATTTGCTATCTGTTTCAAACATTTAAAAGGGAAAAAAGAAATAAAAACTAACAATTTCAAACATAAGTGAGACCATGAATAATTACTTATTCCCCAACCATCTGGAATATTTTTCTTCTCTCTTTTTGATAAAAACAGTCCTCACATAACTTTAAACTTACTGTGCTTTTACTCAAAAACAATTGCCTGTCAAGCAGACATTTTATTGTTGAGTCTAAGGGGGCCTTGTTGCTAATATTTCACATGAATAAGGAGTCATAAATAATAAGGTCTATTCTTACAGACTGAGGAAACAATGTTTAAAATGTGAGGTGTGAAAGTAAAAGAAGATGTTTTAAAACAAGAAGCTCACTTAAAAAAACACAATGCTAGTAAGGTGCTATTTAAGGAATTTTTTATATATTACACTAAAAAGCACATTAAGTCTTTTAATTTAATTGTGTCATATGCAAATGAGCAATAGGAAGCAGTTATGCCATTCAATGAATGGCTTATATGTTATAGGCTGCTGAATAATGATAACCATAATAATGCTTCACTTGTGAAAACTCCCTGCGTTGGATCCAAACTAAGGCTGCAATCCTATAGACATTTATCTCAGCGCAAACTCTTACTCATCTGTGCAGACAGGCATTGGATTGTGCTGTCTGTTCGACTTTATTCCTATTGAAATCAAGTTAAGTCATGGCTCATTTATTAGTCTGGATTCAGCTTGTTTCTGAATTCCCTAACTTGGTGCACTCCATATGAGTTGGATTATAACTCCCATCTTCCTCAACCAACATTTGCCATTCTGTTTTGGGCTTATAGGAGCTGTAGTCCAACACATCTGCAAGGGACCATGCTAGGGAAGTCTGCCCTATCTTCTGGATCAGGAGTAGGACAGGATGTGTGTGTGTGTGTGTGTGTGTGTGTGTGTGTGTTTCTACAGATGATCTAGAATAGACTCTTGGTGTCTCAACTCAAATTCTTAGCTGCAATTTCTGTTTTTCTTCTCTGGTTTACAGAAGTGAATGGACCCCCATGCTGTAATCTCTAAGTCTGTTTCTAGATGGAGGGATACTGGCATTAACTATTGGAAGGCATTTTTTACATAAGACATTTATTCTGCACTTGTCTACTCAAGGTTATTAAGGGTACTTTAGAGACACTGTGGCCTTCCAGTTTTGCTTCTGTTTTTAAATAGCATTTTTGGCAAGTTTTTTTTTTAGAGCAGGGTAAATGAGGTATTATTTGTGAAAGTGAAAGAAAATGCTTTTTCCACTTAGGTAATTGTGTTATTCCACTATACCACAGTGCCACATAGAGGTTATGTAATGGAAAAGCAGGAAGTAAAAGCTCTTTGTGTAGAGCTTGGATTTTAGTTCTATGACAAAACCGAAAGTAGAAGCAGCATATTAAGAACTTCATGAAGAAAAGCTCCTGGCGGACAAAGAACATGGTCTGTTGCAAAATAATATTGGAGCTGTGTTTGAGATTGTTTGGTTTTACACACAATCCTAATTCCTTGTATGTTCCCAGCGTTTTACCTTCCTCTTGAAATGTGCTGGCTTTATATATAAATGTATACCTAGTAGAATGTTTTGTGGTCTTAATTTCACCCATAGATGGTTGAGTCAGATCATATAAACTGATGTCTTAGATCAACCATCACTTATTTTAACTGCCTTACTTAATCTGAACAAAATTCCCATCAAGGGAAAGCAGGCTGAGATATATGGCATGCTTATTATTAATTATTTGCAATCTGAAGTGGTCAACTTAGCCAACCTTGACTGCTGTTAATTACAGTTCCAGTTTGTTTTACAATAATAATATGCCAGAGGAAAAACCAGCTAAGCAAGGTTAGGAGAAATTGGCAATTGGGGTGGGGAAGTTGTTAAATAAGCATATTATAATCATCTTACCTTAGACTACTTGCCCTTTCCTGCTGTTCTTTTATATTATTTCTTACAGCATACCGTCAGTTGCAAGTTATAAAACTCTCACTCTTAGGGCTTCTCTACCTTATAGAAAAATTCCATAGCTTTACCTGGGCTTCGTCTTCCAGAGTCTTTGCTAGTTTACGACGAGCACAATACAATGGGTTTTCCCCCCACCAGTTTTTCCCATGTCCTTTGTGGACATATTCTATATGTTTCCTTTATACAGCCAGCAGATGGTGCTGCAAGATTTCTACAATATTGTGCAATTCTTGAATTACACCACTTCCTTGATAGAAGCTTTTCGTGGGATCTTTTGTTACTGCATTTTCAGCAATTTATAAAATAACAAAATAAATAAATAAAAAATAACAAAAGAGATAAAGGCGGTTGACAACATCATGAAAATGATCTGAAAACTTCTGAGTGAACAATCAGAAGTACACGATAAATGCTTTGTGTAAAAATGCCCTTGCAGTTTCGCTCTCTTTATCCAATGTCTGCAGACCATTTTTCCTCTTTATGGATCTTTACCAATCCTAGATATGTCTTAGATGTAAGCCCCATTGAATTCAATGGGACTTGCTTTCAGATAAGGATTGCAGACCCAGTCTCCTTTCAATGCATATCTTTATTTATATCTTATGTATAAAGTTATTTTCCTGAAGATTCACTAGTATGGATTTCTCAGTGCTGGGTAGTAGCACACATGCTAACAAATTTCACTAGTTTTGCTCCTCCAATGTCTGTTGCCATTGGTTTAAATGATGCTGAGATGCAAGGGTGCACTGACTAGCAGGGCCCAGCATGAATATCAAGTTGATACCTAATTTGTTAAGTATCAATTTGTTCATCTTCATCCAGTCCATTAGTGACATCAGACACCAATTTAGAACTAGAACAGCTTTCTAGGATTTAGATAGAAAGAAAAGACAGAAGCAGGTGTCATCAGCATACCAGAGGCACTGAACCCCAAAACTCTGGATAACTTTTCCTAGAGGTTTCATGTATACATTAAATAGCATTGGAGACAAGATGGAACATGCCACAACATTGAAAAGGAACCTCTCCCCAGGCCCACCTTCTGAAATTGCCCTCTAAGAAGGACCAGAGATACCATTATAACAGTGCCTTCCAGTACCATCTCAGACAGATGCCTCAGAAGGATACCATGGATGCTGGTACTGAAAGCTGCAAAACCAACAGGGATACACTCCCCCTTTCCAGTTCCCAGTATAGATTGTCCATCAAGTCAACCAAAGCAGTCTGTCTCCCATAACCAGGCCTGAAGCCAGATTGAAATGGATCTAGATATCCACCTCATCTAGAAATCCCTGTAACTAAGAAGCTATCACATGCTCCAGCACCTCAGCCAAGAATGGAACACTGGAGACCAGCTGGAAATTATCTAATACAGTGGGATTCAAAAATCCCATCCTGCCATAAAGAGGCATCCACCTCTACTCTTATTCACTTCTGCCAGCTTCTTTATAAGCCAGGAAGGGCAAGGGTCCAGACACATGTGGTAGCTTAAACATTATAAGTAACTATTGCATGATCTGCAGAACTGCCACTAGAAAGATTCTTGAAATGTGTTTCACAGCTGTTTGCTGGTGTTACATTATATTGGAATTAAAACATGCTAAAATTTACATGTGAATGTTTAGCTAATGGGGAGGCTGCCATTTAGCAAGTGACCAAATGTATTTTGTATTCCTCTTAATATCAGTTGCTGGGGAACATTAGTGGGAGGGTGCTATTGCATTTATGCCCTGCTTGTGGGCTTCCAATTAGAACATCTGTTTGACTATCCAGTCCAGGTTGCTGGACTGGATAGGCCTTTGGTCTGATCTAGCAAAAGCATGTCCTTAAATTATTATGTCATGTTCTGTTCAAGCCAGGCTTCAGCCTTGTTTGGAAAACTTACCTCTTATCTCAAAGTTCATGCTGGCAATTTCTGAAGATACAGTTAAAAGGAAAGAGCATTCTGCTTGTACTCAATAAGCATTAGTAGCTAATGTATGCTACAGAGCAACAAATGAACCCTGTTAACTGAAAAAACTGATATGAGCTTCTTACAGATAAAAATTCCAAAGCCTGAGACCAGCAAGTGTTGACTCAAACAATGTACTGAAATTATTCTATTGTTCTAGCTTTAATGGGCGTCAGCAATACATGCAAGAAGATTATTACATGCAAATTAGAGCATCTCCAACAGATGGCTGTCAAGACTTTGCCTGAAGATCAGGGCCAGCCTCCCATTAGGCAGAATGAAGTGATTGTTTCAGGCAGCAGTTGCCAGAGTGGCAGCCGCCTTCCACTACTCCTTCTGAATCCCCTAAGTTAGCCTGCTCTGCACTCTCTAGTCAAGGGGTATGCAACATTTTTGGCTGTGGGCACATTATGCAATTTGAGAAACTGACCTGGACACCACCACAAGCTGGCTGCCATGGCAAAGGACAAGTAAATTGCCCAAAATGCTGAGTACAAGGCAGAGGTCAACCCCAGCACACTACACAACTTCTTTGAACCGTTTTAAAAAACAAAAACAAAAAAACCACAACAGTTCCACAGTAAAAAAAAGGTGTGTGTGTTTTTTAAAGTGGGAAGCCAAGCAAGGTGTCAGGGAGGGGGAAGCGCATTGATGCCCACAGGTGTGTTGCCTACCCACTAATCTACTCTGCAGCTTTCAGATGCAGCGGTGGGTGTTGTCCCATCACCAGTGTTGGAAGATTCCACCAGCAATCCAGTACATTTTTGTGTATGGAATATATGTGTGTGGAGGACGGAGTGGCAATACATTTTATGCTTTGCCTATGGCAACAAAATGACTTAGGCAAGCCCCTGCTGAAGTCTTCGAAGGAGATAGACCCACCCACCCCAGTAAGTGAAGGAAGAACTCCCAAACAAAAGGCTGCGTCAGGTGGTCTCTAGTCACGTAGCTTTACGGCAATAATGGAGGAAGAGGGGGATAACATGTTTTTTTTTAAAGACCGTTTTGTGTCAGAAGCTGGCGTTTTACTTGTGTAAAAGTATCATTGGAGGGCATTATGGGAATAGGAGGCTGGAGGAGGAGGACGCCAAGGAAGACTCGAATTAGTAACTACCTGAAATAAGGAATAAGCATTCCTTAGCCAAGTGGGGTGTATTCCCCACTCCCTAGCAGCAGGGCCGAAAAGTTCAACAGGCAAGAGGTGCACCCTCAGGCAGCCGCGGGGAAAACGCCTCCTCAGGGTCTTGCGCCCCCCGCCCTTCTCCCCCCTCTCCTTCCCCACCCCACAGGAGGCGGCGCGACCAGCCTCCGTTTTCCAATGCTGGGCCACCGTTGGCACATGGAAGGAGCCGCGCTCGCTGTGCCAGCCCCGCCGATGCCAGCAAGCGGAGGGAGTAGCGGCCGCAGGGGTGAAAGACTCCGGCCGGTCCCTTCCCTACGCCAGCTTCGTTTCGCGCCTCGGGCTCTGCGCTTTAACCCCGCTCTGCCCTCGCAGTAGCCCCGAGGGCTGCAGCCTGCCCTGCGCTCCTCCGCTTCCTTTGTGTGTGTGAGGGGAGCTGAGGCGGTGGCGGAGGAGGTGGAGCTGTTCGCTGCCTCGTTTGTCAAGGCTGAGCCGCTCAGGCGAAGGGAGGGGAAAAGGCGAGGAGGGAAGGAGCTGGTGGGGCGGGAAGCCTCTTTTTCCTCAGGCGCAGAGAAAGGAACTGGACGCAGCGCGGGGCCCTTCTTTGGGCAGCCAGAGCAGCTTCCTCCCCTTGCGAAGGCTGAAAGGAGCACAAACAAATCAGCGGCAGCAGCAGCAGCAGCACGTTATTTGGCTGAGCAGCAAGCAAAGCCCGGGCGGCGGCGGCGACGGCTGTTGCTGTTGCTGCTTTGCTCAACGCGGCTCCAGCACTTTGCCATGGGTTGGGGACGGCAACGGCAGCCGGACAGCAGCAGGAGCACCTGGGCTAGTCACTAAAGAACCCAAAGGCAGGAGGATGGCCACATCCAGCAACTCCAGTTTGTCTGGCTCCTCGGTTTCCTCTGGTAAGTTTAAATAAAACCCCTCCTCCTTTTCCTCTCCTCATGACAGCATTTTACATATCTCCTGATTTTACTCTTGCTTGTCCCAGATAGTCCCCAAAACGGTTTATTTGTATGTAGCCTTTTAAATTTAGGAGGAAAGTGACTGTGATTACCTCTTTCTTACTAAGTTATTTTCTCTCGCAAGCTCAAATACACCCACATCCATACCTGAGCCGGTATGCAGATGTTTTTATTTTATGAAGAAAGAGCAGGCTGGATGCATGTCTTTCTTGGACATCTGAGGTTGAAAAGTTCAGTATCCTAAAACCTTTGCATATTTTCTCCGCTGATGATGAAATTCTAATAGGTTCATTCACTCAAACCATGATAGCAATATTTGGTCTTGGTTAAACCCTGAATGCCCAGCAAATCTACACCCAGGTCAAGCATAAAGATGAATAAATCACATTTTCTCTTTATTCCTGAGGAGAGAGGTTATCAATGTTGGAGTGCCAACAATCTCTAAAAATAGCTGTGCTTGGCTGAGCAGCTAGTTCCAAGTGTGATTACACCTGTTCAGTTATCAAACCCTATGGAGCAAGCACTGTAAGATCAGAGACCCAATTTCACCTTCTCTTCATTTTCTAACAGGGACTGGATAAGTGTGTGAGAGAGATGGTACCTTTTACACAGGGCTGAGTCAATCTCATAGCTGATGTGTGGAAATTCTTTGATTATATTATCTGGATGATGACTAATAGTGATAACATGAGACAGATAGCTTCTCAAATACAAAGGAAGACAAGACCTAATAGAGTTCTTCTGTTCTTTGCCATAACTTTTAGGTATCATGAAGAGACAGGTTTCCACACTAGAGAGCTTATAAGTGCTACCTTAACAATGAGGAAGTAAGCAAGTCCTTATTAATTTTATCTAATTCAAACGTAAATATATGCAGAACAATTCAATGCTTGTTCATTCAGAAGACTTATTAATTTCAGTAAAACTTCCTCTTTAGTAAGTGCACATAGGATTGCAGACTCACAATGCAGTTCTATGCATGTTGACTTGGAAGTAAGTCCTGTTTTGTAAATGTGTTTAGTATTGCAACCCAAGTGAACTATTTTCGCTTATTCCATTTAGTGCTCTCACTGTAAAGGCTCAATAAAGAATTCTGTCATGGTTTGCATGTGTTATTTTTAGTCTATACAATTACATATAAATTATTCCTTTATTTAAATTCTTCAACAGTGAAGGAAGTAGACAAGTCCTTGTTAATCTATAATTCAAGCAGAAACAAACTGATGCTTATTTACTGGGAAGTAAGTCCTTTATTTAAATCTGTAAAATTCTGTGCTAATAAGGAACCTCAATGAGACTTGTGCTCATGAGGACTAGAATTGGAGTAGTGTCTTTGGCAAACTGAAAGCATAAGCAGTCGGTACCTGAGTACAGCCTATTTAAAAACCTATTGGGAAGATTTTCACTGTATGCTCTTAAACCAATTAAAAACAAACAAAACACCTTGAATCTTGTGCACCTAAATTTATGAGATTCACATGGGCATAGTAACATGCACTTAAATCGAGAGAGGTAACACACATCTGAATGAAGAGAATGACAGGTTTTGGTGGTGAGTCCAGAATGAGATTTTGAGATACTGAAGCTCCTGTTTCATGCCATGGGACTGAATGCCAGAACCTCAGAGGCAGCATTTTAGATGAAGGTCAAGACACTAAAATCTGAAAGTCAAAATCTTTATTTTATTACTTTCGTTATGCCATCTGCATTTCAGAAACCCAGTTGAAATATGTTGTTTGCATGTTTCTAAATTTATCAGTAATGGGCACAAGCCTTAAAGTCACCCCCCATCCCCAATGCAATCTCCATTATTTTCTTCAATAGACTTTATTCAAGAACAAAATAAAGAGCTACCCTATAAAGAATCCAGCCAATGTGTCCTTCTCAAGTTCTTTGGCAGTTCCTAGCCTTGTTCCCAGTGTAGATGGTGATAACTGAACCTGTGGGCCAGTGTATGAAAAATGTATACTATAGCTTGTTTATAATATACTCAGGAAGCCTATTTACTTGTCTGTGTATCAATAAAGAGAACACTGTAAACTATGTAAGCACCAGAAAAGGGACTAGCCATGGGAGATTGAGGAACTGAGGTTGCGGGGAGCCGCTTTGGTGGCAGTGTGCTTGAGAGCTGCTAGTAGGCATGAAGCAGCATGGCACAGGATGGATAGAGGGGAATCTTATCATGTTTTGGGGAGATAAAAAATTGGAACCTTTACGATGCTTAAACAAAAATGTCTCCTATAGGTGACATTACACTGCAGTGATCAAGGATTTGCATATTTTACTAAAAACAACAACTAAGTGCTTAAGGTCATTAAACATCTTTACTTCCCATTTCTAAATATTTTTAATCTCGGAAATATATTTTAAGGTACTCTTAAATAGGAAGTATTTGCATTCCTCATTGTGTCAGGATCCTGAGCTCCACATTGTTCCACATTTGATGGATAGTTTTTCCTCATTTTGGACTATATCTTTATTCCAAAAGAAATAGGTCCAATAAAAGATATAACCACAATATATATTTCATATTCTTTTCAGTTAAAATGTCAGTATTTTCCCCCTGCAGCAAAGTTTCCAGTGTTAGTGCATCCAGTGTATCTGACTCCATCTAGCCGCATTTTGGCTGTCTGTGGTTTTTATTTCTCAGAACTCAGCAACTTTTTGAGCATTTTAATAGCATTTAACCACAGAGTCCAGGGTTTTTTTTAACAAATGAACAGGCATAGCATATTTGGGTTTAAGAAAAAAAAAGTTTTGCAAATGATATATAATTATTTCTACTCATTTGACTTTCCATCACAGCGTGCTTGAAGAAGGAAAAAGACACATGACCTGTGAATAACAGTACAGAATCAATATAACTACTGCTACTACTGTCATTCTTACTACTGCTTTGCTAGGTAGGGCAATCTATGCATTATTCAAGTAAGACTGAATTAAGAATCAGCAGAACTAGAACAAGGTGTTGTGGCATCTGCTGTATATGCAGCTGGGTAAGGGTGCAAAATATGTATCAAGTGTCATGTCATATATTAATTGGATTAAAGTGAAATTATATCCATTTTTTAGTTTTGATTTTGAATAATTAGATGTGCTTTCTGTATGGTAGCTGGAAAGTCAGATTTGCTAGATACCTTATGGTAGGAGAACAGACAGAATTGGCATCTTTGCAGCTTCTCTTTGGCTCTCTGCCAGCTGCCAAGCACAGTAAAGCACACTGAATGCTGCTAGTGGAGAGGAGAAAATTGGTGGTTGTGATTCTGGCCAGTTACTGCTGATTGGAGCATTAGCCAACAGGGAGATATATAGAGTTTTTGCACTGATTCATTGTAGAGCAGTGAAGAGTAGAAAGTCTAAGCAGAGAGAGCACAGAGTATTAGAGTAGAGCTGGGAAGAACCAGTTCATGAAGCTCACTGGATGACCTTGGTCCAATCACCAGGTCTTAGCTTAACCTACCTCACAGGGTTGTTGTGAGGATAAACTGGGGGAAGGATAATGTGTGCTGCCTTAAGCTCCTAGGAGGAAAGACAGGTTATAATTAAATAATAGGGTACCACTCTGAAGTCTATACTTGCATTGCTTCATAGACAGAGATAATTTCTTATAGGGTTTTGTTAGATGTCAGACCCAGTTGTTGTTTGGTGTTGGCTGGTTAAATGAGAAAAGGTAGCCAAGAAAGAGCAGTTAGTGTAGTGTTTCCTGGTTACTCAAATCAGCAAGCCAGTCTGGTTTGGAAACTTTTATTAGGGTCAGGAGCCTGCTCTTGGTATAAAGAGATCAGCTGCGTAGCTACTTTCTCTACAGTCTCCTGCTTTTGCTACATACCTATCTGACATCCCTCAGGATACTAGTTCAACACCTGCTATGGGCTTCATCCTGACAGGCTGGAGCAGTTTTGCTTGCCAGTGGGCAATTACAACTTGCCATAGACAAATATGTTAGTAGTAAATTGCAAGGCTGGGTTATATTACTCTATATGAGTTTCATTAAATAGTTTGTAAAGCGTAATATATAGTCATCACAAATGTGATCTACATCTGCATATGTTTTGTAGGTACTCTTATAATTGCAAATGTCATTCTAATTGCATCTAAACACTTTCTTTGGATTAGTGTATGTTGAAGATTTTGGTCATAAGTAAGCATTGTTGAGAGAATGGAAACTTCTCAAGGATGGAGCCACCCATGCTATCATCTACTTGTCAGTTATCATTTTGATTCTTCTTTTTGTATTCTAAAAGGCATGAAATTATTCTGTCTTCAACTTGATGTATTTATAGCTAGCATGTACGGTTTAGATGAAAGGTGTGAGCAGTCAGGTGAAAAACTGTGTGCCACTTGATATGGTTTGGGTTAGGGATTTTTGCTCTGCTGGTTATGGTACAAGAGGTTCAACCTGTTGCCTGATCCTTTCACCTGCTGCACTGAAACAGTAGCATGTGCAATTAGGTGTAAGGGTTTTAGCTGCAGTGCAAGGGCACAACCTGGACCCTTTCTCTAACAGCAAAATTACCTCAAATGCAGGAAATCTTGGGAAAGGGTTGTTTTGTTTTGTTTTCCTTGTAGGCCATCAATAGATAAGAAAGGTCTAGCATACTAGAAATATAATATAGCAAGGATAAGGGTTTTTTGTGGCATGTGACAGGAGTAGAGCTGGATATTACCTCCCTATTTGCCAGATATAGGATGGTGTATTAGTTGCCTTACCTTATAACATTATTTTTCACTGTGACAGCTTAAGTGAAAGCTCAGGTGGAAATGAAGCTATCGTACAGTTGGACTATTAGGGTTTAGTTGAACAACTACATGTGTATTTCGGTTACAAAGATGCTATGATGCCATGTAGTGTCTCTAAGTCTCCTCATGCCTTCTAGTTGTCCTAGAAACTCTGGCAAGCCAGGACCTCCCTGCCTCCCGCCCAAAATCTCTCCCATGCTCAGTTATACAGGAAAGTAAAACTTGTCTGTCACATGTTAGATCACCTAACCATGTTAGATCATCAAGTGCAAGTTAGCACATGGAAAGTGGAAATAAAGTGATGCAACTATTATCTAATATGTAACTGATAAATAGGTCTGTCTGCTGGCCTGAGGGGCTGGTGGAAGATAAATCTGATTTGAAATGGTGCTTTAAGGCTGCCTGTGAATGAGACTTTTGGGAGGGTGAGCAGAGTTATGACAGTCTAGCTGATAACAGCAATGCTCAGGAGTTACTACTTTGGCTTAGTCCAGAGGCTCTAATTCTTGGCTGGCATTAGGAAGAAAGAACCTGGCCTCTTAAAGGTTAGTAAGTCAGAAAGTTACCTTGAACTTTTACAGATCTATAGGTGTATTGAGATGTCTTGTCCTCAAGTAAAATGGTCTTTTATATGCTATAAATTTTCATGTTATGCTGCAGTTAAGTGGTAAACTCCTGAAGGTAGGGTGGTTAACTTTGGGGTGTCCTATGCTCTACAGAGGTGGTGTTCTAATTCCTCGCATGCATTCTGAAGCAAATGGGTTCAGCTTAGGTCTTGCTGTGGTTCCCAAGAGAGTAAAGACCAGGCTGGTAGAGGCCATGAGATGATAGCTTGCACCTCTAGGCAACTGGGGTTAGAATCACCTGATGGACTTAAGGGGAAGAACCTTAACTCTTTGGCAGAACACATTGTTTAGATGCAGAAGGTCTTAGGTTCAGATCCTGTTATCTCCACTTAAAGGATCATGTAGAAGGATCTCTGCCATAGACCCTGGAGAATCACTGCTGTCAGAATAGACAAGTAGCTATGTTTGTACACAGTGCTAAGTCAATATTTATGTTAATCATGGTTTGTGGAACAAGCCAGCATTAGTCTTGCAGCCAAGCAAAGTAATAATGGCTTGTTCAGCAAATTCCTAATATATTTTCCCACTACCTCTTCTGCCAGTATCCCAAATACCCTAGCAGAAGTAAAGACTGCCTATCTGTTTATGGATGTGTTTGTTGTTTATTGTGGGAATATGGCCTTTTTGTATATGCTCATGGGAGGGTTTATTTGTGGTTTTTGGTTTTTTGGGGGGTGGGAATCAATCTTTTGTATCAATCTTTTGTTCCTTTTGAGAGTTTATCATTTTTCACCATGTGAGTGTAACAGTCAGGGTATTCTATTTACTAAAGTTGCAGTAACTAGACTTTCAACATGCAGTTCTTGGTAGATATTACTCGGTATGTATTACATAATTTCCTTAAAGTTTTTCTCTTGATGCAAAGCAGCAGCAAAAAAGAATGGGTGGAACTCTACATAAAGGAGGATTTGGGTGTTAAGGGATTGTCTATTCTTTAGATAAGGGAGAAAGACTGTTGCCAGGGAGAATTAGGAAGGATGAAGAGTTCAGGGGGGGAAAGCACACGAAAATAGTTTAGTCTAAGAAACAGTTTCTGTTTTAGCTGATCTTCCTTCACACCTCTGTGGATTTCTCCACTTGGGTGGAGCACAGAAACAAGCCAGGATTCCAGATTCAGGCATCAAAACAAATTGCAGTTAAAACAAGCCAGGATTCATAAACCAACTTCAAACCATGGCTTGTTGCCTGATATGGATTCAGGCATTAAAATACACACACAATTGGGCTAAACAATTCCTGGCTTAGTATTATGTTCGAACTAGATATTAGACTAGATGGAGAAATATCCTCATCTGGCAAAAAGGCAGCCTCTTGTGTGCAGATTGGGCACAGTGGGTTTTGCCTAGAGTCAGGGTGTGTGGGACTGAGGAACATAGGAGGAACTGATTCAGAGCCTTTGGCCTGGCTCCTTTGGTTCTCAAGGACTGAGCCAGGTGGTGGCAATGGAAATATAGGTATTTCCTTGGGTATAATGATAGAATATTCTATTTACATAATGTAGCAATTGAGAGTTTTGGGAAGTAACATGTTATTTCCAGCAAAAAAATGATTGGATAGTTCCTCCCCCCCCCCCCCCCCAAATTATTTTGCCTTCTGTAATGGGTGCCAAACTCTAGTGGTTATGTAGCTTTTCATTTTAGGAATACTTCTGTATTATATAAGATGAAGCCATTTCAAATGGAGATCAAATATTGTGATACTCCTAATAAATGCAGCTCTTGAAAATGTAGTTGCAGGCTTTTATTTGTATATTCCCTTCTGCAGTGTAAATTGTTTTTTTTCCTGAGCCTGTGGTTTCTGTAAAATATGAGACTTGTAAAATAACTATTTCATATTTTGTGTATTAAAAGTCCCAAAAGAAATTTTACCATTTAAACACTAGGGGCAGAATCCAGTGGGGCGCTCATGCCTCTGCTGATTCCTTTGCACCTGTGCCGATTCCTTTATGTCCCGCCAATTCCCTTCCAGAAGTGGTGGGTCCTGCCAATTCCATTGTGCAAGCGGAACCCACTGCTTATGCAAGTGAGATTTTGCTTTTTCTAGGGGAAGCCCTAAAATGAGTGGAAATGCTTGTTTCTGGAAGGACATGGTTGGTCGAGCTTCTTTATCCAAGTTCCGCTGACCCATCTCCCTCCAGAAAGATGTGCTTCTACTTGTTTTGAGTTTCCCTAGAAGCACTAAATTGCCATTGTGTAAGCAGTGGAGCGGCTTGTACAACAGAATTGCTGGGATGTAAGAGAATCAACAGGAGTGTAAACGCCCCATTGGATTCTGCCCTAGGATTAAATATAAAGATGTACTTATATTTCAGAAACATGTGCTTGGATTCTGTTAATTTTAGCAGAAACTATGTGTGACTATGATCATATCTTTTTACTCTGTTTAAACAGCTAGTTTCATTTGCCTGTTCAACAAGCAATGAAGAGAGAGTGGATTTAAGTTAATTAAGAATAATTTAATATTATTTCATATATAGTATTTACATAGTCTTTGTTTCCAAGAAGCTCTGATGGCATTAAAGATTAAGCTTGTCCGAACTTTCATGGCATGGCTTGTTGGAGGGTGAAACAACCCCCAAATAATCCAGTAACAGTCCATGGGTTATTTGAGGGATGTTTCTCCCTTCAACAATCCATGGCACCTGGGTTTGGACATGACAATTCACACCTGGGTTGGTGATTAGGAAAATGACACCTGGTATGTGCCATAGCTTAAACAAGCTGCTGTACTTAGTGCCACAGTGAACAGGTGAACTAGGTCATTGTTGGCTTAGAATGGGCATTATACAGCCAAAGAGAAGAACTTTTGAGTCCCATTAATTTCAACAGGAAAGTTAACCATGTACTCACCCATTGAAATCCGTTTTAAAAGTATTTCAACTTTGACTGAAACTTTAGCTGAGTTTTGTGACCTGGTTTTGGGACAGAAGTTGCTTTTGTCATCCTCTGGGATGATCTTTGCCAAAAGAGAGAGATGGGAGAGGGCTATCATGTTGATTCTCTTAGACCTCTCAGCTGCTTTCAGTACCATTAACCATGGTATTCTTCTGGATGGCCTGTTCAAGTTGGATTTTGAAGGCACAAATTGATCGTGTTTCCACTCCTATCTGTGTGCCTAGTACTGAACCAGTATCACATGCAGCCCTTGAGCCTGAAAAAATTGTACACCTGCGATCTATATGAAGGCTAATAAACTGAAGCTCAATACAGTTAAAATGGAGGTATAATCGTGGGTGGTTTATCCATCCAGGTGAGTGGTGCTCAGTCTGTTCAGTAGAGTGTTGCACTCCCCATAAAGCAGAGGTGGGGGCATTTTATCTGTTGAGAACTGCATTCACTGGGGGGGGGACCTGTAGGAGCTTGCAAGTGAATGGTGGGTGGGGTATAGCAAAAGTGGTGAAACCATGTCTTCTGTGTCTCTTTCTCCCTTTCTCTCTCCCTCCCCACCCAGCGAGTTGCTGGGAATGTCTTAATTGATCACTTCCAGATGGTTATTTGAAATTTGGCTGTATGTGGCCTTAGTGCCACTGGTTGCCCACCTCTGCCCTAAAGGATCAGGTTTGCAGGTTGGGGTTGCTTATTGATCCAGCATTGTCATTAGAGGCCTAAGTGACCTTTATGGCTTGAAACTCCTTTTATCTTCTTAAGCTGATGTGGCAGTTGTGGCCATACCTAGATGAAGATAACCTGGCCACAATTACTCATGCTTTGGTAACCATAGATAATTGCAATGTGTTGCATATGCAGCTGCCTTTGAAAACAGTTTGAAGATTACAGATGGTCCAAATTAGACCTACAAGATTGATAAACGGGACTGGGCAGATGGGACAGGGCAATTTTAACACATCACACCAGTATTTTATCAGTTACACTGGCTCTGAGTCCATTTCCAATTCAAAGATGGTGACATCCTTGTACTGTTGCAGGTATGTTAATACTGACCATTACTGGTTTCATAGTTCAGCTGCTAGTTCATTGATTACAGATCTTTAACCCTATTGATCCTGAAATGTCATGAAACATGAAAGGCAGACAGAACTAAAGCCGCAATCCTAAACACACTAGGGAATGAGAACCATCAAATACAATGAGACTTGTATTACTTCTCAGAAAATATGCATAGGATTGTGCTGTTAGCCATTTAAGCTACAAGTGACTTATGTTGGAAATATGATTCAAACTAATACAATTTATTATGGTTCCTGATGACATGTTTCATTCTGTTATTGTTTTCAAGATCTTTGAAAATAATGTCATAGTTCTAGCTTTTTGACTGTGATAAGAACAAAACACCAAAGTTTTGTATATCCTGATCCTAGGCATGCTTACACAGAAAAAAGCTTCACTGAGTTGAAGAAGACTTACTTCCAAGTGACTGAGCACAGGATTACAAGCCATTTTCACAGTTGTAACATACTCATATTTAGTTATGGACTTGATGAGTGAATCCTTTCTTTTACCTCATTATACTGGAGGTGCATTGAATAACATTTCATGTTGCAATAATATTCATTGTAGAAAATCAAACTGTTTATCATATCCAAATTGTAGTGTGCACAATGATTGAGTGTCATGGTAGAAGTTATTGTCATCCTTAAGTGAGGCTTAAAAGGTGGAGGCAGGGAGTAATCTGATCTGTCTTTCTGTCCCTTTGCTTTTCTCCTTTTCTGACTATAGACACCAGAATTATATGTCCAATAGAACTATGGCATGCATTAATATTGCATGAAAAGCTTTTGTTCCAGTGAAATGTAACAGAATTTATAACAGGATCACTTCTTTTGTAGGTGTATCCACACAAAAATTAATGGTAGTTGTACACTCCATAATCTCTGTTATGAGTGAGGATGAGAAATGTCATGAATCATTATCCATTACTGTTTTTTATGTTTAATTATGATAACAAATTTGAGATTGATATTATTAACTATATTTTGTTCAGAAATTGTAGTCTAGTTCTCAAGGTTGATTCTCAAATATGGATACACTGTATGTGAATGGCGTACAGTGTATTTGGTAAGAGGCTTTCAAATATGCTTACAGAAATGCTTTACAACAGTTGTCATGTGGGGTGGTAATGTTTCAGTTTGCCACAAATAGCTTATTTATAGAAAGATATTTACAAAGTTATTTGAATCAGTGCAACAACCACATGGAAACTGGCAGAACCACTTCGGTATAGCAGTTCTTCTACATAATGGCTATTATATGTGTGTGCTCCCAACATGGATTGACCATGAAGAAGCTCTGTTCAAGTATCGTACATTTTTAGTAGCAGCTGGCATTGGTCTGAATGTCCTGCATATTGTAGGCCTGATCCACATAGTGAGCTGGTTACACATTTTGTTGTAGTGTTTATTGGCAGCCTCCATACTAGCTGACATAACCTGTAAAAATAACATTAGTATTACTGAACACTGCTGTGGTGGGGTTACATAGGAGTACTACATGTATCCTATTCTGATGGGGCTTGAGGTTCCCAGAGTTAAGTCCACTACAGCAAAGATGCCTGAAACAGAAATCAGGACCCTGGAAAGATCCCATTAGGTCCTGCTGGCTGAGCTATAGAACAATGTTGCCTTAACAGGGACTTGAAGCCATCTGACACCTTATCAAGGCAGGCAAGGCCTATTCTGCATTAGCTCCATCTCCTTGAAAGAGTCAGCTATATTCCTTAAAGGAACCTTGCCTGATTCTGAATTCTTTGGCTCCTGTGAGGTCTAGGAGATGAATTTGAATTTGGGCTATGACCTGAAATGGCATAAACTTCGTTGACACCTGAATCTTCATCAGAATACTCCTCTAGGGGCAGGGCCCATGACCACATATGTACATCTGTATATATGTAGGCCCCCTTCAGAATGACATCAATCATAGGTTGGTCTGGGATGTAGTTGATGTACATATTTCCATCTGGGGACAGGACTAACTGGCATGTTCATGAGAGCCCTTTTACTTGTTTAGTACACACAGATACAAATGCATGAATATAGCTGTAGTGGTTTTGTATTATCATATGGTTGTGTAGGTGTCAGTAAATGAAACAATTCTATCTGCTCCTCTGCCTTTGTTCATTATTCTAATGATGATTGAGCAGAAAACACAGCTTACAAGTAGTTAAAAACAATATATAAACATATCTTGGATATAGAATTTGGCATGCAATTTTCTATTACTTTAAGAGAAATCTAAAGCTACTTTTTACCTCTAGCAGTTGAAATCCTCTTTCTCCTATGCAAATGTTCTAGCTTTTATTTACATCCTCCATTAATGGAATAAAACATTCTTCCAGAAATCACTATAACTCATTACTGTTTTGAAGATGGGTTTAAAGAGAGGAACTATATTGGAATAGTAAAAATGCTTGCTTTTAAATAATATATTTGTATTTTCATTGATAGTGTTTTTTAATTATACAGACAACTTGGTTTCTAGTCACACTAGCTTCATTTGGCTTGCTTCTAATAATAATTTTCTTTTGTTTTACATTCAGTCTTTAATATTTGCACTAGCCCATTTACTATATAATCATTGTCAAATCAAGCTTTGTGCTAAATCATTCTAAGTACTTGTTTATGAATATAGTTAGTTAATTTAAAAATGTGTCCTCTAAAATATGTTCCTATATAAGTTTAGCTGGAATCCCCAAACAAGTTCAATTGGATTTCTTGGCTTTAGTAATCCATATATTTTAATTCTAGAACTCAATCACTGAGAAAGAGCCTGATAAGCAGGAAGTACCACTCACATTCATAATTGTCAGTTTAACAAAAGAAATAAAGTTGCAAAGAAAAAATAGAGTTTATTTAGCGCCTCAAGAAAGAGAGCCAAATACATAAAATGTTCAGTTGCTTTTTCAGAGCCAATTGGGTTGCCAGCCAATAATATCAGATGGAGTTAGATTTAGTAGCAGTTGAACGTGTGTGATGTGAGGGTGAAGAGAGGTCATGTATCTAAAAAGGTATATTGTAATTTTTTTTTGTATGCCAAGATCTTTTGATCTTATGCTACCAGACCTTGGTGAACAAATCACTTGGCCCGAAATACTCAGAAAATGATAAGAGCTGTAAAATATAATGTTGGCACTTTAGCAAAGCATCTTTCCTTTTTGTTTCAGGTGTTCCAGCTTGTGAAATATACTGTGCTACTAAAATAAGCTATCTAGTCCTGAATTAAATTTAAAATGATTTTACTTTTGTTGGAAGCTGTACAGTGGGTACTATTTGTATTTCTTTTATCTTCCCAAAGCATTCTCATTTGTGCAAACAACTAGGGGGATTCAGGCCCACCCTGAGTGTGGCTGTAGATGCAGCCACCACCGCAGTCTGACTAATGGCAGGCATTACAACCTGACCAATTTGGTTCTAATCTTCTACATAATTTTCTATCATCTGCTGCATGTTCAGAAAACTATTCTTGTTGTCCAGACCCAAATTTCTGGACACTGTTGAAAATATTATTGTTCCTTTGCTTGCTGATGTTGCAGTGTCCACCAAAGCCACTGCTAGATAATTTCAGATACCCTATTTTTGTATGAAATGAAAATATTTCCAACTAAGGTGGCCAGGTGTCCTCTTTTACAGGGGACAGTCTGCTATCTGAAGTGCTGCCAAAGGACTGTGTTTTAATTAAAGACATCCTTTATTTGAAGGGCTGTCCCATCCAGTTCCTGTTTAAAAGTAATGAACAATAAGAATTCTCATTTATAATACGGGTGGGCAAGATGTAGCCCATGGGCCACATGTGCCTCCTATGCTTTTTGTAGCCCAACCCCACCCACAAATTGCCAGCGAATTTCAGTGGCACACAGCAGTACTGTGAAAAAGCCACATTTAAAACAATGTGTGTGGGGATATCAATGTCTGAGCCTTCTCTAATAGCCAAAAGGCAGAAGCTTCCTTTGATAAAAGAGAATGCAGAATTTTAAAAATAAGAACATGCCTAGCTAGGAAACCAATTAAGGAATTAAAAATGAATACTTCTCTCCCCCCCACCCCCACTAACAAAGCAAAGAAGCTAAATTACATCAAGGATTTCCACAACAATTAGGAAGATGTTTTTATTAGAAGAGCTGTGAATCCTATACAGAATACAGAGTAGAATCAAAACCATGCCTACAAATTACCCATTGTTTAACTTAATTGTGTGCAACTGACAACAATAACTGGAAAGAAATAGCTAAATGTAGACAGAAAGAGTAGACTTTTATTTCTACATGAAGTATAGTACCTGAAAAAATGCTTCAGTACTGAAATCAGAACATAACCAATTGAAAAATAAATTTAGAATAAGTAATGCTAGTTTCAGGAACAAAGACACTGATGGCCAAATGCTTTAAGAATAAATGAAGAATGAAATTACACCTGTTACGTATATGTACAAGCAATAGGACAAAGCAGATTCTGTATTACATAGCAGAAACAGCTATTTCAATATGGAAGATGGATTAAGATTACATCCAACTATTGGCCATAAAATGCCAAATCATGCATGGGCAACTTTTGGCCTTCCAGATGTTTCTGCCCACAGTTCCCATGATTCCTCACCACTTGCTATATTGACAGGGGCTGATGGCCCTATTCCACACATGCTCACATAAACAAAGCTGATACAAACTGAAATTTTCCTATGCAAATGAGTTTATGCAAACTAATCTCATGTGATTTAAAAAATCAAATATATTTTAAAAGCAGGTACTTGTATTCTCAATTCTTGACAAAATTAAAGAGAAGGACAAAGATGAATGACTTCAGAGGATATTGGAAGCCAAATCATGACTTCACATCCCTAATAATAACAAAGTTGCCTCAATATATGTGTATAGTGGGCAGCATTCAATGATGTCCTTGCATGGGCAGGTCCACCTGTCCCAGCGCACATGTAGCACCTACGGCTGATGGCTATGATGCAGCACTTTGTTTCAGGGGCAAGTCCTGAAACGATCAGAACTGCTTGTTTCCGGAAGTGACCTTTCCCCCAGAAGTGCTTTATCACAGCCTCGAGCATGTGCACCGGGACAGGTGAATCTGGCCTCACTGGATCCTGCCCAGTACATCTGCAATACAAGAGCACTGAAGGACAAGTTTCTATGCCATAAGTTAAAAACAAGTTAAACAAGATGGCCAAAATTTTTTTAAATAAATAAAAATAAATAAATATAAAATGCAAATTCACCTAAAGCAATGTTCATATTTAGTAAGATCACTTCCAGAAGGGGCGTATTTGTTAACCCAATCACATACTGAATGCCTTTATAAACTCTGGCTCATAGGTGTGCCAGGTGTGCCCAGGCACACCCTAATGTCTCAAGCAATAAGCACCAAATTGAAGGGTTCATTGAGGGGGGTACAGATGCAGCAGGAATGGTCCTTTGGCTGCCCTCCCAGCAGCAGGAGCAAAAAGGAATCGCTCTGCTGGGAGTCTTTTTGCTGGGAGCTGCACTTCAAAGAGGCCAGGAGGAGGGCCCCTTCCAGCCAGTAAGCCCCTCCTGCAGCCAGTGTCACCACAAAGCCCCACCAAGGCTGGGGTTTGAGGAACATCTCCTCATTCCCCTCACCTGCAACAGCCCTCCCATGGTCAGGCAAGCTGAACGCAGAGTAGGGCATCAGTGTCTACAATGTTTAATAAATGAATGTCTTTTATGATTGAGTATTCAATAAATGTTCACCTTTTTAAAAAAATCCTGGGTGCACACTCTAATGCAATATGCTGCGCTTGCCTATATTCTGGCTCCATAAGGGTCTCACTCCATAGCAATTGAAAAATAAGTGTTACACATTGCAATTCCTAGTTTGGGAATGTTTCAAATCAGTTCAAATAAGAATTTGAATACAAGACCTAACAATTGGTCATTTGTTTATAAACAAAGAACAGCTAGTCAACTGGTTCTGAGAGAATCATTCTACACTCTTCAGGAGTGCCTGCACACTATATAGGCCACTACAAAGCAAGCATGTTTTTAAAGCAGCCATTTTAATTTAGCTACAGTGGCTAATTTGAGCTGATTTTCAAATTTGTTGAAAGTAGTCAGGCAGGGCTCAAAACATAGAATAGCAAACCAGTCTCTTGCACAAGTTCTTGGAACATAATCTGCCTGCTTCTCTGGCACAAGCACAATAGATCGGGGGCACACCCAGTACCTGATTTTCCCATGGGCCCTTTAATGAATGTGCCTGTTTTATACTTTATTTCTTTGTGTCTCTTAAACTACAACCTCAGTTTGTATAATGTAGAATTGCACAATGAAGCAAAATATTGCACAGGACAGAAAGGCAGAATATAACGTATATTTAGTAATTATTACAGTGATGATGATTCTGACATGTTTTAGCCTTGCTTAATTTATCACATGTTAACTACATCTTTTTGGGACAGGCTTTTATATTAAAACAATCAATAAAAACTGATCTAGTAACAAAGGGCAATGCTACATTTTTCACATGATCCCCAAGCAACATATGAATCAAATATATACATTCAAAGAATTTAGCAGAATAGTACTATCAATGTCTGGATAATAGCTATAGATTAATAGATTATTATATATAGATTAATTAATATATTATTAATAGATTATATATAGATTATCTTTCCTTTATATTAGAAAAAACCAATCCAAAATCTAGAATACATAAATCTTAAATAGATTAATCTTGAAGTAAGATTCACTGAATTCACCAAGACCAAGGACATGTTCTTCTACTTTCATACATTTGTCTCTATGGATATATTTGCATTTATATGCAGTAACACATGACCCATTACATCCATTGATACAACCACAGCTACCTGGATAGAATTTAAATGATGATGATGGTAACAAAATGCACTCCTGCCATAGCAGAAATCAACACAGATAAATTACAGTTATATTCATGGGACACATTCTTTTCTATATGAACTGTGGTGAACTGCCGGAGTGCATGATGTGAAGATTTGTATGTCTGAAATGGATCTTAATTCCAAATAAATGTGTTTAGGATCACAGTATTAAGGCTAAAGCAATATTAGAAGGTCAGCCGGACAGAAGATAGGCCAATCTAGACATGAGTTCATGAGCTAGAACATATTCATAGAAGAAGTGTGTAATAGTAATAATATCCCACCCAAGGATCTCAGAATAGTATCTTAACCTGAGAACCCTGTGTGGTAGTTTATACTGATGATTGGAGCTGCAGTCCAACAACATCTGGAATGCCACAAGTTTCCCACCTTTGTCCTAGAGTCTAGTGCTTCTTTGGGGCTTCAGTGGTGCAGAGGTAAGATAGGCAGTGAGGGTGGATGGGAGCTGTGATTATGCACTGGGGAAAGTGTGCAAGGGCGTACGTGAAGGGAAGGGTAAAGGGACCATGGTGGGCACAACATTTTCAACCTTTGCCCTAGACAATTCTAACATCTCCCAACATCTTCAGGATGTGGGTCTTGAGCATGGGCTTCACCCCTGCTCTGAATCTGGACTAGGAAGGTTCCAATACTAGAAAGGAGAAAATGAAAATTCCATGCAAGGTCTCTATGGTGCAATGCTCTGTTAAACTCAGCTACATTACTGAGGTTAATTCAGCTACGTAGAACCAGTAGATCTTTATGATATGAGGAAAGAATGAAACACCCATATAGTCCATGCCTGATTATGGGTGAATTTTCTCATTACTTTCATGCAACATTTACTTGCTACAGGTTAGCAGGCAAGTTGCTAACTGCTAGTTTGGTATTTCAGGACTAGATTACTGTGGCAAGTCGTGGAAGAATTAGAAATCTGCATATGGCAACAATAGAGGATCGCGATTGGTCCTTTGACAATGGATACAGGCCCTAGAATTCGCATCACAGCTTGGATGTGATGCCAGTTCTCTTGATAATGCAACTCTTTTGGCAACACAGGTTTTTGATAATTGCTCAAAGGCTCTCTCTCTCTCTCTCTTTCTGTGTGTGTGTGTGAGAGAGAGAGAGAGAGAGGGAGGGAGGGAGGTAGAGAGACAGAGACTGTGGGTATAGTGCTAGAACATTTCAAGTTTCCTGGTTGGAATTATTCAGATTATTTTTAATTCCTACAGCTGGCAATATAAGATCCCATTACTGCAGTTTGAAGGTACATGTGCATAACACTTGAAAGGGAACTGATGTGCAGACATGACCCCTCCAGCTGCTGAAGTCTTTACTCACTTTTTGCCTCTCACCTGTTGCCTCACCTGTTTGCTGCAGGTCCACTAGTCTTCCAGTGATGTTTCCTGCATCAATTGCAACATATGTGTTCTTAAATTTCCATGTATAGTGAGCTGTAGCCCAACTGAGGTCCCTCAACATCCGTCCAATAGTGCTTAAGGGAGCATGTCTGTCATTTACCCAATGCTTGCAAACATTACTATTGGATGAAGTGTAGAACAGCCTACAATCGTATATTGTTCCATCCTTGCCATTCAAACAAAAGGTGTCAGAGACTGCAGGGGAAAGCTCTTTGGTTTACTTTGTAAGGCTCCTAGTTTGTCCTTTTACTATACTTCCAATTTAACACAAATGCTGCACTGAAAGTACGGGAAATTGTATTTTCAAAACACCCTAGATTATTTTTAATTCATTATATTTTATTTTTTTTACCTCCCAGTATAAATCTTGCAATGTACCTGCTTTTTCAGAATGGCTGTTTTGTAATAATGATGCAATGTGGGAGTTTTTAAAGCTATAGTACAGAAGCACATTGTCTCTGCTTCATTCTATGCATAATAAGCAATGAATAGGTACTTTAATGCATCTTTCTATTGAGATAAACAATTTTTTCATTATTTTGGCTGTTTCTGGAGATATCGGTTTGAATAAGATGGGAAGTTTTTGTGAGATGGTTTAGAATAAGGGAAACAGACACAGCTGTTCACAGTATATATAAAGACACCTACATTGATATCAATTTTGAGTGCCCTTTTATCTACATTAGTGAAATTAAATTATATCTCCATTACTAAAATTAAAGAGAAGGCTCATTAGATTAGAAGTGTTTTTTCTTCTAATTCTTGAATGAAGTACTTTCTTGAGTATATCTATAATAGAATTAAGTGTTATGCATCTCATATCCTGAAATGTTATAATGAAAATGCTAACTTTTGATACTTACACTAAGTAAGAACATAATCAAAGATAATGCATGCCACAGGGATGAGTGGACTATTTGGATGGCAACAATAGAGGTAAAGGCATAGAAGATTTTCCATATAATTAAAGTATGTAAGGACTAACACTCCTTAATCTATGAGTCCTCAACCTCTTTTGACCTGTGCTCACATTTGGGAATTTGAGAAACTACTGTGGGCACTATCACAAAACAGCTGACATAGAAGATTTGGCAAGTTACATAATGGCTGCCATGGTAGCCTGGCTAACCAAAAGACAAGTAATTCACTCAGGAAACTGAGTTCAAGCAGAGGAAAGGTCTGAACCCCAAAGCCAATCCACATATTTCACCCTACAGAAGCACAACAAAATAAATGGCTAAAGGTTGCAATCCTATGCTACCTCCAATGCCAGAGGCAGTAAGCCTAGGTACACCAGTTGCTAGGAACATGGGTAGGTGGCTGTTGTTGCACTCAAGTTCTCCTTGTGGGTTTCCCATCAAGAGCTGTGTGAACAGAATGCTGGACTAAGATGGACCTTTGGTCTGATCCAGCATGGCTCTTCTTATGTTCTTATGCATGTTTACATGGAACTCAATGGAAATTATATCTGAGTAGTAATTGCTATTCTCATCCTTTCCATACAACTTTCCCTAGCCTCAAATCAAATGGAAAGTTCCATAGCTTGACTTCAGGCTCTGTCACTCATTTCTCCACCTGTTGCTCCTCCTCCTCGTCTGCCATCAGAGTCCCTGCCCTGGAGGGGATAGGAAGGGAGAGCAAAAGAGCAAGGCTAGGGACTGGTGGAGGTGAGGGAAATAGCAAGAGAAAGAATGATGCTAGAGGCTAGGATGGAGGAGAAAGAGCAAGGCAAATGAGGAGAAAAGTAGTGAGCCTAGTGGAGAAAAAGGAAGATTGATCGGGGCCAGGAAGCAACTCTTCTCTTCATGCCCATTAAACAGCTTTTCAGCAACAGGTTCAGGAAGGAGAACCTGGTAGGGATGTGCACAGTAAAAAAAATCGGATCGGAATCGGAACCAGAATTGATGCATCGGATGGGATCGGAGGCTTTCCGGATCAGATTGGATCCAATTCCGATCCGAAAATCGGACACCATTTTAGGGGTTTTCACCATAGGCTTGCATTGGGGGAAAGAAAGCTTTTCCCCAACGCAAGCCTATGCGGAAAACATGGGGGCGGGTGAGTGGGGACCTAACTCCCCCCTCCCTGTCCCTCCCCCCCACTCGCACTCCTTACCTGCCGGGGCCGTCCACTACCGCCCGCTGCAGCCTGCTGGTCCCTTCTACTGAGAAACAGGCTTCACGGCCTGCCTCTCAGTAGTGCGCTGGGTGACGTCATCACCCGGCGAGCTACTCAGAGGCAGGCCGCGAAGCTTGTTTCTCAGTAGAAGGGACCAGCGGGCAGTAGCGGATGGAAGCAGATGGCCCCGGCAGGTAAGTGGAGACCTCCCTCCCCCTTGCACTCCTTACCTGCCGGCATCCAGTGCTGCCGTCCACTGCTTCCGTATTACTGATAAGCAGGCCTTGCGGCCTGTTTATCAGTAGTACGGAAGCAGCGGACAGTAGTGCGGGATGCCAGCAGTTAACGGGGGACCTCCACCTCCCTCCCCCCTCCCCCCTTCCCTCCTCGAGCTCCTTACCTGCTGCCTCCTCGCTGCCGTCCACTGCCACCCACTGCCTCAGTACTACTGAGAAACAGGCCTTGCGGCATGTTCTATAGTAGAGCGAGGGCACGCTGAGTGATGACGTCACCCGTCGCGCCATCGCTCTATTGTGGAACAGGCCGCAAGGCCTGTTACAAAGTAGTACGGAAGCAGTGGGCGGCAGCGGATGGCAGTGAGGAGGCAGCAGGTAAGGAGCGTGAGGGGGGAGGAGGTCCGAGCCTCCGATTTGTTCCGGTCCGGATCGGGTCCTTTCAGATCGGGTCAGATCGGACGATCCTGATGATCGGGATCGGAATCGGATAATTTTATCCGATTTCGCCCAGATTGGGTCCGGATCGTGGATCTGATTCGATGCATATCCCTATAACCTGGCACTCTATTGATATATAAAAGAGCAGGGACTGAAGAGCTACGTGGACCCCACTGAATGTCCCCATGAGTGCCATGGTGCCCATGGGTGCTGCTTTGGGGACCCCTGCCTTAGCTATTGACAGATTAATTTTCCTATTAGGCCATGAATTCCAGGGGGCACAAACAGACTATCATGTTATGTTGTAGCTGTAAGAATGTTATGTCAGCACAGACAATATATCTGCTGGTGCAAATGATTATAATCTGGATCTTGTGCTCTGAGTCTCTGAACCACTGTGCTGAGGCAATGGCTTGTAAGAGCTACTGCATGACTTTGCCAAGACTGGAAGTACAGTTGGCTTGTGTAGGTTTGTATGGTTCTTTCTGGCCAGTTCTGCTATTTTCCAGATTATGCTTCTGACAAACATGCATCACTAGGGTCCCCTCTACAAGGATTCGCTTATGCGCATAATCGCTGAAGCGCATTTACACCTAATACCTCTGCACGAGAGGCGGCGAGAGGCGGCGAAGCGCATTAACGGATGACCAAAATGCGCTTTACAAGTAGTTAATGCGCATAAGCGCTTGTTCACATAGGCAAAATGCGCTTTAACGGCCGGAGCAAAACTCGCTGTTTAACGCGCATTCGATAATGCGTATAATCTGAGAGATAACGCGCCCGATTTGCGCTCCGTTCTTGTAGAGGTAAAAAATTTTAAGCGCCTTGAAAGAGCATTAAACCTCACTTGTAGAGGCAGCCTAGATTTCCCACTGTAGTTTATGCTGATCCACAAGATATAATGAAGAGTGAAGAAGAGATTTGCTGAGATGGGAACAAAATAATGTTGATCAGCAGCCAAGTTATGCATGGGTTTGTATAAATTCCATGTATAGAGGAGGAAGGCAAAGAATATTCATGAGGATGTCATTAGAAGCTTTTTGATATCTATTTCCACTTATCTAATATCTTGAAGAATACAAGGTGCTTTTTGGGCATCACTTCATTCTTCACAACAAACCTTTTGGAGGTAAAGCATATTAATGGTACAAGACAGAGACTCAGGAATATGATGCCCTTGTTCTGATCCATCATGGCTCTTCTGATGTTTTTATGCTTTCCTTCCAGGCTTTCCTCATTTCAGCAGTATAATTTAGGGTGGGGAGAGTCATTTTGTTGTTCTTATTGATAAGCAATTGGAAGTCAGAAATTATTGTTGATCTACTGCAGATCATCCAGAAATCTACAAGTAGATCTTGATCTACTGTCTGCCCATCCGTGCTACACAGAGCAAGTGGAAGAGAAGCATGTAACCTTTTGTCATTGGGGGGGAAATGTTAGAGGCCCTTACCATTAAACATCTTAGGTATGGAGTTGCCTGTATACAAGTGATGTGAATCTGTTCCAGCATTGGATCTGTTGCTCTCCTCCTTGCCCACTTTTCAAATACTTGAAAGGCTGTCATACAAAGGAGGGCCAGGATCTCTTCCCAGAGTGAAGGACACGGAATAATGGGTTCAAGTTAGAGGAAGCCAGATTCCTCTGGACATCAGGAAAAATTTGCTGACTGTTAGAGCAGTACAACAATGGAACCAATTACCTAGAGAGGTAGTGGATTCTCCTACACTAGAGGCATTCAAAAGGCAGCTAGATAGTAATCTGTCATTTATGCTTTAAGGTGGATTCCTGCAGGGAGTTGGACTCGATGGCCTTATAGGCCCCTTCCAACCCTATGATTCTATGATATATAAATTAGGCTTTTGTATGGGATACCTTGGCATACAGAAGCTGTAGAGGATGATGGTGGTGGCATTGGTTTGACAGCAACAATCATGATGTCTGCAGCTGCATCAGCATTTGTATAGTTTTTGGACCCCAGTGCTAATGCAAGAGGATATACTAACCCCTTGGGATGGCACTGGGCTCTTGCTATCTAGTCCTAGGAGAATCTGTCTCAGCTTGCCAGCTCATAGAGTAGGGTGGCATTAAAAGTACTGTTTCAAATCTCCACCTATTATTCATAAGCATATGAATGCATTATCATCGCATTTCTAAGTGCATTTACCTGGAAGGTAACTCTTTCTGACAGCTATAGGACATTTCAAAATAAATGTTAGTATACAGCCAATGGGAACAGTTAAGGACTACTTCACAGTTTATTCCTACATATAGGTGGTTAATTCATATTTTGCCATATATTAATTGAAGGAAGAATAGTTTTTTGTTATTTTTTTACTGACATCGACACGCAGACTGGACGGCTGATAGCAGTAGTGTTTTAAAACATGTGTGTTCCACATTCATACATATAACACACTTTCCCCCTTCATGATTAACTGTCAGGAAAAATAACACACAAAGCTTCCCTCAATTATCACTTACACCGTTTGTGTTATTCCTTTAGAAGTCTGAAATCTATGAATTATCTCTTATATGCATTTTAAGTAGTTCCAGGCAGATTTAGTGTTTGTAGAGGTAGGGAAGAACTCCATTACCATAAAAAAAAAATCGTTTGGGTGTTGATCACTATGACTTTATTTTCATGTAGGATGTTTAGAGAAAAGGTGTGCCATTTTATTTGTGCTTTTATAATTATGCATATAAATCTTAGCACTGGCTTGTAACAGCATGCATGCACGTTGAGAACAGGTGTAACTGGTTTTCAGTGTAATTATGCTACAACATTTCAATTTTTTGCTGAGACAAATCAGGTTTCCATCCATTTGATAATGGAATTAAAGTATATTGCACATCATTTATTAGTATGGATTCTTATTCTTACAGAACCTTTCGATGACTATTGCTTCTGGTTTTTTCCTTTCTCCACTTGCACAAATGAACTGAATTGTGCCTGAATGCTTTCTCCTAAATACATATTTAAATCAATGTTAATTCATGAAATTCTGATCCCTTATGATACATGAATACAAGTTATATCAAGGCCGGCCCTACCATTAGGCAGAATGATGTAGGCAGCAGATGCTGGGGCTGGGGGAGCAGCAGCAAGATGTTTGAGAATAGAGGTGTGTGTGCACTAGGCAGCCTGCCCCACATTCCCTAAATACTGTCCTTGTGCACCCAGGTGTGGTGGAGGATAGTGTTCCCTCACACGTGTCAAAATACAATTCTTCAAAGTAGGTATGCAGGGAGCATTCTAGGAAGCATAGAGCAGCAGCTTCAGGTCAAGGCTAAGCATAGTGTTGCTTTGGCAAACACCCAGATCTCACCTAGAAGCATTTATAGCTATGCCAGATCAGGAGTAATCAGTGGGCTGCCTGCAGTTTGGAGCCTTCTTCCTCCACTTGGCAGCCTTTGAGTAATATGTCACAGAGCATCAACACATAGCCCAGGACATTCCCAGATTATCCTGATAAACTCTAATAATTTGTGCCAACATATTTATATGAGACCACGATGTCACATGACATTCCTATAGAGCATGGATGGGAACTTAAGGCCTTGTGGATCAAATCCAGTCTTTCCAGATTCCCTTTGGCCCTGCCCCTTTCCCGTCTCTCCACTTCCTTCCCCCAATCACTGATTGTTTGGTGGTGCCTGGCTTTTGTGCAGTTTTAAGGCTGAAATGCATTTTCGAAGCTACTAACTACAAGAGCTTGAAACCAGCCATTTTGCCTTCGGCCTTGCCCCCTGCCCCACTCTGGACTGCAGCCCCTGAGAACTTCTCCAAAATTGAATTAAGACTTTGGGCTGAAAGAGGTCCCTGGCCACTGCTCCAGAGCTGTGTTATGCATGCCCTGTCAAGCATTCAGCAGTTGGTATATCAAGTCTTAGTATGTCTTTCTATGAAATTTGAAGATGGGACATGTGTTTGTAAATTTACATTTGCCTAATAAATTACAACATTTGGTAAATACTGAAAATTTGCTCAATATTTGCCTGCCTAGATTTACTACTAATGAGACATTCCTGGTATAATACAGCTTTCTCTAACCTGGTGCCCTCCATATCTTTTGGACTTCAAGCCCCTAAGCCCCAACTAGCATGGCTAGTGTTCAGTATTCCTGGGAGTTGTAATCCAAAACATCTGGAGGGCACCAGTTTGGGAAAGGCTAATTTAAGACTCCAATTGTGATTCTGGAGGTATGTACCTAATTCATTATTTGCCTGTGCTTACAGAGCTCACTTGACTTTTTATCTTTGCATAGTCATGTTGAAAATTGAAAGTTCTGCTGGCTGTCTCATGAAAAAACGGTCACAATGTGCAAATACATGCTTTGACTTTGGAAAAGGTTACTCTTGAATGGTGATATTTTATTCTTACTTGTTGACACTTTGCTGGTAACATGGACTGGTATATCTGGGGTGGGGGGACTTTGTGTTTTTTGCTATGTAGTGTCTGGTTCTACCTATTGATTGGTATCTGTTTTGGAGATATAGTAAGAAGCAGCAGTTCAAAGGTGTTGAGCACATAATTCCTCCTTGTGAGAGCTGCTGGGCCCTTTATTTTCCTTAAAACATTTGACTGCAGTTTTCTATGCAGTAGAATTGCCAAGTGCCAGAGAACCCTAATCCTACATATTGTGGAACAGAAAATAAGGAATCATGTTATGCAGCATCCTCTAATTATCTATTTACACTCCATTCTTCTGCATTTTTGAGCTGTGCCTCTTTGAACCTGTCGTGATTAAAAAGTGTTGAATTTTACTCTTTCTCTGGAAGGTTCGTAAGCTTCAAAATGCTACAGTGTCTATAAAGCATGTTGTCAGGAAGGTGTATGTATATGATGAATTTGTTTAGCTTTATAGGTGCTTTATATCAACTAAACCTGGATTGTATAGTAATGTAATTAAAGGCACACTCCTATGCATGTTTAGACAGAAAAAGGCCTACAACTCCCAGCATGCTCCAGCTTATAAATACCTCCATGTGCATAGATATGACAGATATGCCCCACCCATGCACTGGCAGAACCCTCAACGAGCAAAGGGCCATCTCTGTTCCATCCTAACCCAAACAAGCCAGTTGATTTGGAGGATATGGTGCAAGTTAACACCTAAAAATTTATTACGGTACAACTACCCCGCCCCCAATTATGGTTAAAGTCACCCAGTTCCAGAGGCCACGCAAAAGAATGAAGAAATATTGCGTGATATTTTAGGAGTCAGACAATTCATTTCTTATTGTTGAAAGTTTTTGTAGTTCAGGGCAATTTTCATGCCAGAACCTGTAAATCGGATTAACAGAATGTGCTCTAGCACTTGAGTAATAAATATACAAAATATTTATTTCTCTAGCTAAATTTTCCAGGTTGTTAAATCACTTTAAATCCAAAGCCCTGGATTGTGTAGTAAAGAAATAAATAATAAAATTCTAGGCTCCTTTACTGCTTTGGCACATAATGCATGTTGGGCATAATGCTAATTGAGACTTTGAGTTTGGTATTCAGTTCATAGGGTTCACACTTACTGATAGAAATCTGTTCCTTCTACATTCATCCCCTTCCTCAAATCAAAGTATGAGGAAACTGAAAATTGTTATTCTTAATTAATTTGTAGTTACTTTGCATAATTTGCCTTCCATGCATATTTTCTGAGAAACCTGTGATGTTTTCAACATGTTTTTTTGCATGGAAGTTACTTCAAAAGCATTGCCGTGAAGAAAAATATTACATTGCAAGAAGTGTTCTAATTTGCAATCTACTGTTTTGCTTCTAGCTGGATAGCGGGAGATGGGAAATTGGGTGGAATACCTCTAGTTCTTTAATTAACAAGAGCTCAATTGAAGAGAATTGCATAGGCCAGTTTCATCAACCTGTTCACTGATACTACATGATGACTTGGAAGTAACCTGACTTTATCGTCTGCATAGAAAACACATGTGACTCCTGTACTGTAGTATTTAGTAGTAATGAACATTTGCCTGCTTTATTAGAGACTTTCTAAAGAGAGACTAGAGCAATTATTTGAAAGAAGCAATTAATGCAGTAATCGACTCAGACTGCTTTCATTTAAACTCCCTTGTGACACCGCCTCTCCAAGAGTGAAACCAGGAATTGCATGACCTTCTTAGCCTATTTCTTTGTTGGCTTTTACTGAAAAAAGTTATAATTGGTTTGGATTAGATTTAGATGTGGTGTAGATAGATAAGATTAATTTGAGCGAAATACTAACAAAGTATCTTATTTAATTATGTGGAGAGAATTACTTAGATCAGAGCATTTTACAGTTCAGTAAAGTTTCTATTCATTGCATTCATTTCAGTCCACTGACTTCTAATTTTTTTTACCCCAATGCTCTTGTAAGAATTGAACTACCAATTCAAAAGACCAAGTATTTACTCTTCCTGGAAGAAGAAAATAACATCCCACCTTTCTCTTCAGTAAAGAACAAACCTAGATGGGCACATAGTTAAAAATTAATTACACAAAACCAAAGGGAAAAAAACCAAGTGTAAGAGAATGTGAAGAATTCCCTATACAGAGCCTAAAAATTAAGTCAAGGCAGATTGCTCCGATTCAGTTCTTAGTTGTTTATACAGCTAATGGGAACTAGGCTGTGTTAATCAGAAAATCACCCTTTGAAGTACAAAGTTCATGCAAATTTGAGAAATGCAAATAGACTTGGAATTTAATTAAGCAGGAGAAACAGGAATGAGAATAGAGGAGCATTTTGTACAAATTACATTTCCTTGCTGATAAATATAGTAATTTTAATTCCGAGAATTATTTCAAATATTCATTATTTGAAAAAATGCCTTTACATCCTAAATCATTCATATATATAACTGAAGAAGAGGTGCAGTTTTGTTTTTTAGAAAAATTGGAATGTATTTAAAGACTGGCATTAATTCCTCCCTCTGGCTGTGTGTACAAAGGGGTGCATACATGCTTTGCAGGTCTTACTGTTACTAAGTACAGCTGGCAAGGGAACTGCTCTGTTTCCAGATCTTCCTGTCATCATGCATCAGCTCCTCCTTTCCAGCACACTGTGGTTTGCACTGGATGAGAAGAAAGGGAAGAAGGAGATGCAGGAAGAAAATCAGTAACAGAGAAATGGGAGAAAGCAGGAAAAAAAAATGAGATGCTATCACTGTAAGGGGTTACACCTCCCCCCTGCACCCACTCCGGACTTGGATATGGTGATTTAGTGCCTGCATTTCCCACAGCCTAAATGACAAGTATGCTGGCGGCACATCGAAGCATTTATCAAACCTACTGATCCCCATATTCAGTTCACACAGAGGAATATTGGACAAAACTCTGTGGAATATGGTACCACATTGCATATTGCTTCCTGTGCTTTTGATTTCACATCAGTCTGGCAGCATCAGAAGTTCTTGTGAAATCGAAAACAAGTTTTTGTGAACATGTTCAACAGCAACAAATACCAACCCTTTTAATGTGCGCCCTCCACTTCCGTATTGTGTGGAACTATGATGAAGATGTTTGCCTACTGATTCATTTGACCTTATTGATATCAGAACATAAACCTGATTGGCTATATATTATTGTGATATCCTGTGCCCTATGCTATTCCTAATATCCTGGGATTACCCATGTGACCATTGCATGAAGCATTTCCTTTTCTCCCAACTGACTTTGTTTTCCCCAAGTGATGTTGTTAAATGGCTGACTGGCTATGAAGCATTGTGATGGCATCCTTTACTTCAAAATCCCCGATTGGCTGGGATTACCCATGAGACTATTCCCAGGAAGAAGCTCAGTAATTATACCAGGGTGGGGGGCGGCGGACAATGGCAGTGAACAGGCTTGAAAAAGGGTGAACACACTCACCTTTATTATGGTTTGGGGGGAGGGAGAGAGGGAATAGTGAAACCCTAAAACTCTCCCCACCCACAGTTAATTAGGTGAACATTCAATGCAGCCGTATTGTCTAATTGCATTAATTTAATGGAATGTTTCAGTTAACCACAACTTGGTTTTACAGAGTGTATGGCATTTGTTAATTAACAATCATGAATTGTCCTTAATTAATAATATTAATGGTGCTAAAGAACCATTAATAAGGCTGATAAATGTAACGGATGGAGTAAATTTGTAATAGAGCAAGGATTGTTTGGATCTCTGCACTGTTTAGCAGTCAGCACGATGCATCAAGATCAGCTGTCTGTTGCAGTAAGAGTAGAGTCCAAAAGGGTGGGCAAGCAAACACAAAAGGGTGTGGCAACACTTATAGTCCAAAGTTTAAAGTAATGCTCAAGACTACAGAGGCAGTCCATGCAAATGAATACAGTAGCTGTGTTCGGATGACACTTTTAACAATAGTGGGTGGAGCAGTTAACTGACAGTTGGGATTTTTGGGAGTACTCTCCACATGACATGTTCCCACACCCCTGTAGAGCGGTTGAGGCTCGCATGGCATTTGACTGACAGACCGACTGCCCCTCTCCCCACCCTCAGTCTTCCCGGTGCTATCGCAGCAGCCATTGCGAACATTGCTGGCTGCCACAGAGCAACCGGCTCGGTTTTGCCCACTCTTGCCTGGGAACTCTGTAGCCAGGCAAAAAAAATCAACTCAGCGGGGCGGAAACATCACTGGCTCAGGTTGGATGACACAAAAACCACCGGTTGTGCAAGAAGTCAATTCTGCAGCCAGTTGTGTTTCATCAGTTGTTTTTCTGCCAAAAAATTCATCTGTGGAGTGGAAATTGCCCGACAGAGGGCACAAATAGCAACCATTGACCATTCCACTAACAATTGACTCCCAAAATCACCGGTGGTTTTTGGGACATCCAAACACAGCCAATAAGTGGTAGAGAGGAGATTAGAAAGGCAATGAAGATACAGATTGATACTGAAAGTTTAGAACAATGCAAGTATCCTAGTAGCAATCAGTGGGAGATATGAAGGAAGAAAAGATTATGAAAGCAACTTGCAGTAAGCTCGTTGCACAGATGCAAATCCTTGTGGGGCAGTCATATTTGATTGTGAAAAGACTTAACAGGATGGTTTCTTGGTGCTGACCAATGTAGCCATGGTATACTCTAGACCAGAGAGTGTGGAGAGGCCTAGAGACCTCGACCCCCTCTAGATGGATTCCGTTTGACGCCTGGTTAGCCGATTATGCGCATAATCGCTGAAGCACTTTATCGTAAATGCTTGTATGCAGGAGGTAATTGAGCACTCAACTGGTGACCTTACCGGTTGTTTCAAATGCGCTTTACAAGTAGTTAATGCGGAGAATCGCTTGTTCACATAGTCAAAATGCGCTTTAACGGCTGGAACAAAATAAAACTCGCTATTTAACGCGCATTCGATAATGCGCATAATCGGAGAGAAAACGCGCCTCTGCGCCCAATTTGCGCTCCATTCTTGTAGAGGTAAATTTTTTAATGCGGCTTGAAAGAGCTTTAAATGCCTCTTGTGGAGGCAGCCCTCATTTATTTTAGAGTGTCTCCTTGGGTGAGAAACATATATTGCTTTGGAATGTATAAATAATGATAGATTGGAGTACGTTTGAGTTCTGCCCCCTAAAACTAGAAACATTTTCCAAATAAAAAATGAGATTCTCATAGAGTCTTGTGGATTTTGGTGCTGGAAAGATGGCTTCACTGATGTTCACATGAATTGTTAGCTGGCCTCGCACTTGGGTATTAGATAGCAATTTAATTATGGGTCACTATCTATCTTTGGCCATAGGAGGGAATTGAAGAGTGTCTAACCTTACCAGCTAAGGAAAACTCTTTGCACCCATAGGCCAGGGTGAATCAGGTAATATTTCCAGATCATGCTAGCTCCGCGTTCTAAGCTACTAAGAGACCTGCTCTTAAGATAGCCCTCATTTTCCTTCTTTTCTGCCTTTGCTTTTTCCATCCTCAGCAGTAAAGGAGCTGGGTCTGATCCATTTGAAATGGATACACATTTTTTTAGGCCAGGATGGAGGCCCTGTCACTTGCAGACTGGGCGATATGTTATTGCCAGATGCATGTGTATCCTTTAGAATTGCTTTGTGCAGAATTGGTGCAGTTTTAGCAATATTGACCAAGGTATATTTTAAAGAGAGAAGGAAATGATTGCAACTTCTTTCATATTTGGAAGGTGTTATTCTTAAGGCTATGGCAGCTAATGACAATGACAGCTAGTATCTGCGTAGGCCTGCGTAGGCTTTTGCAGATAAATGCAGTCATTTAAAACTTGCCCTATGGTGAAGGATGACGATAATAACTTTAAAATGCATATTTTTTCTTTACATCTTTATTTTTATTTTTTTGCTAAGTAAAGTGAGATATCTCAAACTTGAAGTATTAAATGCAGGTTGACTGGCATATGTTTCTTACTTTGTGTGTGTGTTTTAATCAGCATTTTAAATGCAGATTTGCACATAATTATACCTAAACCTCAAAGGAAATCTTCTCTTTATTATCATATTTATGGTAATTTAATTAGATGATTGCAAGTTTTTAACTCTAGGAAAGAGAGATTCCAGATCAATACTCTTAAAAGTTATCATAAATGTATAAGAGAATGTTGATATAAATAGTAAAAGAGCTGGATTCCATTTATTAAACACTAAATACTTAATAATACAAAGGTCGTCTTGTTTAGCTATTACAATGAAACTGAATACAATAGTTTGATTTTTATCAGATAGCTCCTTGAAATTCTAAACAGTTGGACACACTTAACTGTAGTGCACTTTTGTTCCTTCTGACATTAGCAGTTCTGGACTAAGGATTGTCAGGAAATGGCAGAGTTCACTCCCACATCACTTGAAGTTCCCTTACACTACAAAGATTAAGTTTTCATCCTGTTTTGTTAAACAAAGAGGTAATGATTAAACACATTTTCGGTGTGTTTAGAATATTTGCATAGGACCCTGCTGCCCTCTGGGAGTCAATGTTTTGGTCTCATTTTCCTCTCTGTTAAATTTCTTGAGTCATACATAGCTGTTGTTTGTGGTTTTTCTCAAAGAACCTGATGAGGGACAGGAATCTCTTGTATTGGGCACTGTATACACACACACACACACACACACACACACACACACTTAGAAGTATGTTTCCTGCTTCATAGTCATACTTGGCCTGGGTCCTTTCAAAGTGCTCAGAACACTGCTTATAAACCAAAAGCGGAGATCTGTAACTTTTTGTTTTTGATGAACCAAAGTCTCTTTTGTTGTCTGCACATGCACAGACAGTATATAGAATCTTCTGCCTGCCAGGTGATTCAGAGTTTTCTAATGCATCACCCTCCAAGTCAGAGCTTGTTTCTGTTCTTTATTCTTGTCCTGTAGTTACCTGTGGTAAGGCCTAAGTTGTGCTCACCTGTATGCCACTTGCATCATTTCTTGCCTCACCTTGCCCCTTCAGACTGCTGACTTGGCTTCAGTTCATTGTTTCTCATCTTTCATTTTCTTTGGTTATGCCGCTGTCTGCCACCACTTTGCTCTCTTCACAGGTCCTGCTTAGGCAGAGACACTTAGTGCTGATTTATACATAGACAGGAAATGCTTGAGTTATCTACTCCTAATGACTGGCAGTGAACTGATTGCATTGTATTGAAGTGATATGGAAGTTCTCTCTGTGCTGTACTTAAGTGATAAGAAAATTCTGCCTCATGGTCTATTCACACGTGCAAGTTGTCATTTGACATTGAAGTTATCAGATGATGAACATCTGCATTTATGAATCTGCCCATAAGAATTGGCTTCATGTTATTTAGTAAGGGCCAAATTAGAAGTAATGTTAAATATGTGATTGCATTTAACATGTCTACTTTATTCATTCTAAATAACAGTGGGAAGGGGGGGTGAGATTGCTGTGAAATTTTTTGGAAATGTCTAACTTATTATATGAGAACCACCACGATGCAACGTTTTGAATAAAGAACAAAGGAGCTGTCTAAAGCAAGCCAATCCATTGATCTGTGTAGCTTTGAATTGTCTACAGTGCCATTTCAGAGAGATGTTTTTCCTGGCGATGGCAGAGATTGAACATGAGACCTTCTGCATATCAGTGTCTTCTACATGCTTAATATTTTTGTATTGATAATTGTGGTGGTAATTGTCTCCAGGGGAGTGTCTATATGCCCTATAGTTGCTGTGCAGTGCCGCTGTGTTGTTTATGTGATGCAGCCGCCAACTCATAGCCACATCGGGTCTTCCCCCCAAAACTGTGTGTTTCCAAAGTCTTGATTTACCGCAAGTTTTGCTCCAAGGTCGTCATGTTGTTTCCTGGCTTTGGTTCGGGTTATTCAGTGGGCATAGCTCTGTAAGTGTGGGAATGCAGGGCAGGGGGTGGGCTTGTTCTGTGTTTATTTCTGGCTGGATAGCCCGTGCTCCCCCTTCATGAAGCTTACTGGATGATTTTGGGTCAGTCACAGACAGTCTCTCATCCTAACCTTCCCCACAGGCACAAGTCCAGCCTGCACTGTTGGGTGGTACTTTTTGAAGATGTATGATGGAGCGCCTTCAGGTAGCAGCAACCCCAATGTTCCAAACCAGCCTTCCCAAACAGTACTACAACAAACTGTGCTGTACTACAACACCTGTCATCTCTAGCCAGCAGGGCCTTTGGCCTTGCTGACTGGGGTTGATGGGAGTTGTAGGCCAGGATGGGGAAGGCAGGACCATGTACTGTTGGGTGCCAGTGCTTGAGGCAACTTTAGGCAGCAGTGTCCAGAACTTCCTTCCACATCTCTGAATCCGGAAAGTCCAGCATGAGGTGGGAGAACTGCTCACCGTGTTTGCAAGAAGGTGGTGCCATGCTCTCAGGATTATTGTGAGGATAAAATGAGGAGGGAGGAACCATATATCCTGCTCTGAACTCCTTGGAAAAAATGTAAAAAAAAAATCTCTTAATAATCATTTTATGCTATATAAGATCATTGGCAGGTGTAACTGTTTCATTGCCATTTTGTACATAAATGACTGTAAGGCGGCTTCATCGGGTGTTCAGTCTAGTTAATAACATTTATTGTGTTAGCACACATAAATAACAGAAAAGAGCTGATAAAGGTTATTGCATCCCCACCACCATTACAAAATTGGGTCAGAATCTACATATATCTGCGTGATGCGATTAAGACAGATAGTTTGTCTTGAACATCCATCCTTATTATAAACTACTGAGAGCATTGCTTATAATAGGGACAAAGTTCAAACTCCCTGTGTGTTTTCTTGCACAACCAGCTCTTACATTCGAGTGTATGATTTGCTTTTTAATGTCAGCATTAGGGAAGCATAATATGACTATACTAATTGTGAGATCTAAAGTGCAGAGTGAGTACAAGTGAATTGTGAAAGAATTTATCCACACACACTATGAAGTAGTAATTAGATTTCTTTATATTATGCAGCCTTTGGTGTGTTCTTTTTTATTTATTTATTTACTCTGCACATGAAGATTTTCTTTTATTAAGGAAGCTTCAGCTAAAGGAAATGGAGCATCTTCCAGTTTTCAAACGAAACACAAATATTTTAGGAGAGGCTGTAAAGTGTGTTAGTCCAAAACATTCCCTATGTGTTCTAGCTCAGTCCTGTTTCTGCGGTTCTGAAGCTACTTGAGTGGCACCACCTTCTAATCCTCCCTTTTCTCACTCTGCACCTGCTTGAAGCAATCTACTTCCAGTTCATACTAGTTTATGGATTACACATTACAGCTACACAGAGAGAGAGAGAGAGTTCTTCTTTTCAGTCTCTTTGTGGTAATTGGATAGGATTACTCAACATATTTAATTCTTTTTTAGCAACATAATATTCCTTGGTCAGGAAGTGCGCTTTTTATTCCTCCCTCTCTTTTGTCTTCTATGATTAAGTCAATATTTAAAGCAATGCCTTTTAATTAAGGGTTCCTATTGTGTCATATTCCTTTGTTGGTTGAATTTTGAAGTTGTTATGTGTCTTAACATGTATAATCTGCAAACCTCTTCTAAAATCATGAGGGTTAACTAGTCAAACCAGTGTAACACATCCCATTTTCCAACATACAGATGGATATGATTGGAGAAAGGACTATATAATTTTGCAATGCTGCCTAAAAGTAGGGTGACCATATGAAAAGGAGGACAGGGCTCCTGTATCTTTAACAGTTGCAGAGAAAAGGGAATTTCAGCAGGCGTCATTTGTATGCAATTAGTACCTGGTGAAATCCTCTCCTCATCACAACAGTTAAAGTTGCAGGCACTATACTAGAGTGACCAGATACAAGAGAGGACAGGGCTCCTGCAGCTTTAACTGTTGTAATGAAGAGGGAATTTCACCAGGTACGAATTGCATACAAATGATGCCGGCTGAAATTGCCTTTTCTCTACAACTGTTAAAGTTACATGAGGCCTGTCCTCCTTTTCATCTGGTCAGCCTACCTAAAAGGGTGCTGCTGAAAATCTAACAGAGTATAAGTCTGAGAGTGTATTAAATACAACGTAACTGTATAAACAAACAGTATTGGATCAGCCCCACAACTGCTGGTCAGAGGTGATCTTGCCTGTCCTGTGTGGTTACTATTATTATTTTTTAACATCACTGGCATTGGCAGGGTATATAGAGTCATGGAGAAGAGGCAACTGCACCATTCCCTAAATGTAAAAATCTGGTTTATATAACATGCCAAAAATCCTTCGAGGAGCTGTAACTGAACAGTACAAGACAGGCATGATATTCAAGACACTTTAAACACAGAAATGGTGTTTGGAACTAGATCTCAGTGGCAGATAAGGAGGAACAGGAATACAGGTTCCAGGGGGGTTGAGGGTACAATGCAGCATCAGAGTTAAGACGTAAATATAAGAAATGAGCATAAAAAGTCCTTGACACAAAGTTCAAGCTTAGGAGTTTCAGGAGCAGGCATAATGATAGATTTTTGTTTGTTTGTTTGTCTGTTTGTTTGTTTGTTTAATTACAGGTATGTGTCCCTCCCTGTTGGGATCACAGCACATGGAGAGAATTAACCCTTGCTTCCCCAGCCACAATCCCAGCAAGGATGCCTTTCCCCATGAGGCTATGAGGCTTAGGGTGGGGACTCAGATTTCTAAGCTGCATAACCATATTATAGTTAGAGATGTGAAGGCCTGGGGAAAAATGGAAAATTTGGGGAAAATGTTTTTCCATTTTTTCCTGAAGCCTTTTTTGTTTTCCTCCTGGAAAATTGGAAAAAATGAAGAAAAATGGATTATGGAATGATGAATAAAATTTTTAAGATAAAGGTGTTCATATGTTTACTTCTCCAGATGATTTCTAAAAACATTTTATGGGAATGGGTGCTTTATGTCTGCTTGACACTGTGGAGGACTAGCGGAGACATAAATAATTTTCTTTGTTATTAATGTTGATTGTTTCTTCTGCTTTTTTAAAATTGTTTTTTGCCTGGTCATAAAGTGGCAAAATCAAAGAGGTTCCTTGCAGTTCAGGTGTTCCTTACAGTTCAGGATCTTATAGCTCCATTTGTTACAAAAAAAGTAAAAATTTAAAAAAGCTAATTCAATTTGTTTGAATACACTGTGATAATTTTATGCCAAACCAATTTGTACATCATTACATTTTATGTTTCCTAAGTAACAAAGTGACATTCAATCTGTAAAAAGTGCTAATATTGCACTTTTAAAAAAAAAAAAAATCAAAAATTTCTGTTTTTTCTGGAAAAAAAACAAAAAACCTGGGTTTTTTCCATGACTTCAAAATTTCCAGAAATTTTACATCTCTAACTGGTAGGACCATTTTCATTGGGTTCATGGCTTGGGAGGAAATAATTAAACTTCCCTCCCTGCACACTACAGTCCCAATGAAAATTGTTCCCTTGCACCTGTAATTTTACATTTTACAAAAACAGATATAATTTCACTGTAGAACATTTACTACACTAAGGAATGTTGCTTCTCATGCTAAATTTTGTGTTATAATGCAGATGCACAAGTGGAAAATACACACATGTCAGTTGAGAAGGGTGCATTCATCTATACTTTCCCTTTAAAATATGCAAAAAATCTAAGCTTCTATATGACTTTTAAAGGGGAAAAGCAGAGAGCAACACCTATTTGTACCTATCACAACTGTGGTGGTGTATTTTGCATTTACTTATCTGTACCTGAGTAGAAAATGTTTCTATGATAGACAGAAAAGGAGAACTCGAAGCATTAAGCTGGTGGTCTCCAAAGATCTCATAACAAAGACCATGGATACAACATAGGATGCACATGGAGACCAGTCCTAGCCAGATTCTTACCTATTTAGGGTTTTAAGGATAACAACAAATACTTTGCATGGTCTGAAAAACTTAGGGCCAAAACAGATAGTGTTTAGATTAGAGATGTTTCTAAAACAGAAGACAAATGTCAAAGGTTTATTGAACCCCTGAGTTAGCAATTTTATTCTCTGACCATTTGCAGTGCTGGCAGAGATGAGACCTGCATTTGCCTACTCTGTTGAGCTACCACAGTATTCAAGACCTCTGGTATTTTATAACATATGTCTCTGAGGCCCCATTCAGACGACACTCAGGGCTTTGTGATTAGCTTAACCATGTTCAGCTGTGGTTAACGCTAGCCACATGTGGAATGCTTGCAGATGACACTGGTAATCTTTTTGTGGTTAAGTTTTCTTTAACCACACGCTAACCACAAAGTGGTTAGTGGAGCACCTGATTCCTCCAAGTGATCCACCCTGTATCCCAGTAGCCCTAGTACTAGGAGCCCTGGCAGTTACAGCCAACATTTTAGTGCAGGCACCAATGAAATCAGCAATTACATACATGCATCACCCCATTTAGTGAGTGGTTCCTTTGCTTTCTGCATCGCCATGCCTGCTATACCTCTGCAGTCATCACAGGGGAGGTGGAAGCCTTCCGAGGAAGCCGTGTCATCAAACAGCACCGCCACAGTAATCAGAACCTGAGGGGTGTAATGGTGCTTCAATGGGGTAAGAGAAACGGATGCTTCGTATGGGTAAATTGCATGTGAGGATTTAAAAAGATCTACTGTAAATTGCTCCAAAAAACTAATGCAAAACATAGCAGCCGCAGCGACCGTATCAATCAGCAGTCTAAAACAGCCACAGAGTCCACTGGCTAGAGCAGCCTTGCCTAGTTAGGCTGCTCTGTACTGGAAGCTGTATGCCTTAACCATGGTCCCTTAACCACAGACACGTGTCAGACGACACTTTTAGCCATGGTTAGTGCCGCTAACCATGTTGCACAATGTGGTTAGTGAGCCTAACCACAATGTGGTTAACAGGGCAGATGATTAGGGAAAACAGGTGTTCAAACTACACCGTTAACCATGCTGTACTAACCACAAAAGGGTTAACGGCATGGTTAATGGTGCCGTCTGAATGGGGCCTATAGACAGTTCCTTGATAAATAGCCGTTGCCATTCTGATATATTATAGGTTTTATAGGACCTCTCACTCAAACTCAGATTCATTAAGGCAGGGGTAGGCAACCTGTGGCCCTCCAGTTGGCCTACAACTCCCATGATCTTTCACTATTTATTATGCTAGCTAGGGCTGATGGGAATTGCTAGTTCCAACAATTGGAAAGTATAGCAAAAAAACCAAGATATTTTTCCTTCTCTATTATTCCATGGTATAAAAGTGACTGGAAAAGATATAATTTCTGCATCTATATCAGTCAGCCACTTCTACAGGGATAACTTGAATTTCTCTTGGGAAAAGCTTCCTTATCATGTCCTTCTCATTTCTATCTACAACATATTTATTTCACTTGAAAACACACCAGTGGAAAATGGATAAATTAAGAGACCTTGTTTATTACTGTGTCAGTCAACAGTTTACATTACACTAGACAACAATGATAGTGGAGCTGACCGATGTCTGTATATATGACCTTTACCTTTGAAAAGGCCATATGTTATATTTTATTTATTATGTTTAAAGCATCTAGTAATATTAACAGTGCTTAAGTTCAACTGACAATTATTTTAGTTACAAATAGGAAAGCAATTAATGTTATTACATCACTTGGAATAATGCTGTGAAAATAAGAGGTGCTTTTTGAATTTTTAGATTCCCCTGAAGTGTATTTCCTTTTTTTTTTTTTTTGCTAACGTGGAAATGTGTTCTTTAATTCACAGAGCAAGAAATCACACATACATTAATGTTTTTAGTTTGGGATGAAATGCATGTATTGTCCTAAATGAATGCCTATGGTATTCCAAAAAATATATGTGAAAAATTGTGAACACTGATCTTTTAAAACTGTTCAGTTTGCAGCATATATCAATGGTATGTAAGGTCATCAGAGATAATTGTCAAAAGATTGTCAATAATTATCTGTGTTTGATAGAATATCAAAGCTTAAATAAAATTATGAATTGAAATAAAGATTAGATAGTGATGATGACATCACTTTATCTGATCCATAATCTAGATGATGAAATCAGAATGTGCAGTTTGTCTTGTTTGTTTTCACTGAAGTTGTGCTCTGTTCTGTTATTGGAATCAGGAAAGATTTCTTTTATCTCTTCCCTCTGGGCATTAGGTCCCAACAATTGCAGTTATGACTAAGTGGCAAAAGCTGATCTGTGCTGAGTTCAGCATATGTCATGAACAGTTTGCACAGATAACTTAGCCCTTTGCAGCACACTGAAAGTTAGCTTGGATGGGCTGTCAAAAGCTAGTGAATGCAAGGGGCTCAAAGGGTAGCATGAATGGACTTAAAATAGAAAAGAGAAACAAAGGTAATATTAATGTGGCTGAAATTATAGGTCAATTTTGTTCACATAACGTGTTAATCTGGTACATTTGGCAGTGAAGTTAATTTCATCTTGGCAATATGGTTGTGTTTCAGAAAGACTTTCAAATATTGTGGTCTACATTTATTGAAGTGGCTTTTTTAATGATGTCTGCTGGTCTTATTCAAGGTTACGAACACAAAAAGAGGTCTTTCTTCAATTCATAAAGGGGAGGATTTTCATTACCATATTGATGTGGATAGAAGTAGAAATGAATTATGAAGAGTTTGGTATTGCTGCTGTATCTTAGAACTGGGTAAATTTAGATGGAAGTTTCTCAAGCATATGATAGATTTTCTCATGTATGTAGATGATGCAGTGCTGCAGTATACAGCAAATCCATCATTAGCTTGCTGTAGAAATTCAGCAATATGTTTTGGTCATATCGTAGGCTGTTTAAATCATGACTTGTGAAATATCTGATTTGACTTTTACAGAGAGCCTGCTATATTAGCAAGCAATCTTTGAACTAATATGCACATACGCTACCAACATTAGAATGATGCATGCTCATTGATCTTAGTTTTATTTATTTATTACATTTCTATACCTCCCAATAGCCAAAGCTCTCTGGGTAATACAGTTATTTTTTATATTTTTATTTTATTCTATTTAAGTTCTGTTCTATTCTATTCCATTAAGTATTGCCCATTAAATACTGTCATTATATACAACAACAACAAAAATTTTGGTTAAAATTTTATTACATATCATTCATATGAAACAACTAAATGTACTATATGCACTTTGCCTTTATGCATCATTTGTATTTAAAAAGCAAAGAAAAAGTGTTGCATTTTCTCACTTCTTTCATATTTTTATTTAGCTTAAGTCTTGCTTTAATTATATTTGTGTGCAATTATAAACAACAGAATACTAGTCCTCCTTCTCCTTTTCCCTCTCCTTCTTTTGACTATAAATTTTATAATTTTGACTATAAAGTTTATGACTTTTCAGAGAAATCCTAGTTTTTGCTGACAGAAGGATATGCAGTTATGGTACAAGATTCAGCTAAATACTCTGTGGAGTTTCTCTTATTATAAGTGATTATCAACTTGGTCACTAGATCTAGTAGGGGAAGTTCAATGGTTCTATAGAAGGGAGCAACTGGATTTCCAGAAAAACAATACAGTGGGTTGGATCCAGAACTGATTTCAATTGGTCTACTGTAAGTATAACTGTCTGGATTGAATCTGATACACTTGGTACCAGCACTGCCTAAGCCAACTGTTACTTTTGTTTCTTAGGAAATGCATATGTTGTTGGGATAAGATTATTAAATGAAAAGGGCAACTTCAAAGCACAATTATATTAATCCATATAATGGCAGTTTTCTAGTAGGAGGCAAATGGATCACTCCCAAACATATCCTTCAAAGTTACTTGCAGCCCAATTACAGCTAAAGCAATTATTATATGTTAATAATCCTAAATTGATTGATTTTCTAGGGGTACAAAGAACCTCAAACATAAATTGCTGCATCAGTTGGAATCATATATGTACTGGAGCAGATGTAATAGATTTAAGGGCAGCCATTCACTGTGATTGAGTAATACCTTGTCCTGATGCCTGGTTAAACTGAACACTCAAAAAAATCTTTAAAAGTCCAAAGCTTAGCAGTTGATTTGTTTTAAAACATTAAAAAACCATTAGACAGTGACATAGCTCAAGATACTGCCTTTCAGTGGAGTAAGACAAATTACTTATTTTTGTAACCGTTAAAGGGATAAAACATATAAGGGCTATTTAGTTATGATAGTATCTTATTGGGACGTTCCCTTCTCTGGAACAATAGAAGGCAGGAACATAATGATTACTTCCTTCCAAGGGAGGGGACTTCCTCCTCCTAGACCTGTCTCTGATCAAGAGGTCTTAGCTTGAGCTCTTCTCAAAATAACTATATGATTACCAAATAAAAAAAAGATAAATAGAAAATGTAGGCTTGTTGATTCATTTTTTCAGCATGTGTTTTGTATGATGGTGAATCTTTTAAAATTGAAATAGAAGGCTGTTTAATATTTAGAATATTATTAATTATTCTGCAAGAAGAACACTCCTAGGGAGATAATTAGCAAAACTCTGAAATTAGGACATGCCTTAGAGACATCCTGTAAAATAATTGTATCTCTCCAAGAAAATGTGTTAGGCTTTAGGATCATCAGTTAAAAAAAAAGCAAATGACTGAAAAAGTAAATTAACACAAACTTGCAATTTACCTACTAACTTATCTTGTGGGGTTTTAGACTGGTGGAGTCTTCTACAACTAGCTACCATTTTTACAATAACAGAAAACCTATTAGCAAAAGAGTTGCTAATATGTTTCATATTCAAACTTTCATAAAGCAAGGCAACAGAAACTTTAGCACAGATCCATTTTTTGGAGATTTTGTCATTCATAGAAAAGTTTATGTTAGTGGAGAACTTCCTTAACTTCAGCAATTGATTTTATCATAAACATTGAAATGTGCTTATATTATAGGACTTACATTGTAGGAATCAAGACTTGTAGAGATTTGTTTTGGTTTTTATGAAAGTGAGAGCAAATAGGATGTTAATTACTGTATACACAATGACCTTTTCAGCAGTTGTGTATTACGTTGGAAAAATATAGGAAGAAAGTAATGCTGAACTTTGGTAAAAGTTAATGCATTGTTACACATTTATGGTAATTAATTGCTCTGAAGTGAATCAAGGTATCAAGTCCATGTTATCTTTACCTCTATTTGAATAGGTCTTCAGGTTGTTTACAGTAGGAAAGCCTTCCCCAACTTGCTGTCCTCCAGATCTGCTTATCTTCAACTCCCCCCATCACCAGTTATATTTGGAGACATTTTGATTTGGCAACTTGGTTAGTGCAAGGTACTTAGTACACACCCAGACTTAGTTAATTTCCTCCAAATGGAATATTTCATTATATTTGCAAATTACCAATAAATAAAACTCTTTTAGTGTGTACATTTAAATAATGACAAGTTCAAGGGCTCAAAAGGTCAGACATTTTGAAAAGCTGGACACTGCTTTTCCCTGTCAGTTACATGAATGGGACTGGAACATCTCATTTTCCCCTTGACTGGAGAGAGAAAAGAAAGTGCCCCCAGTGACAGAGATGATGAAATGACATGTGTCAGACCCAACTGAGTGAGCAAAAGCAGTGATTTGTATTTTGCTAAAGATTAACAAGTTTTGTGGAAATATTATCGTCTTCCCTTTGGCAAATAAATAGGCATTTCATTAACCTATGATGAATATGTTACAGGAACAGGAGTCATTCCTGCAACAGAGTTTCTAATTTAAATATTTCTCCATGCTAATTTTGACCTGTTAAATCCTATCTGTTACCATAATGTTGGTTGTTACAGTCACTTGCTGCTAGAGCACTTGGAAAGTATGGTGAGAGATTCTCAGTAATCATAAATGGAATCAGCGACTTCATATTTGCTTTTGCAATCTGCAGATTTGTTTCCACTTTCTAGCTAATTAATCATTTGAAACTGTAAGTGGTAGGTCAGAAATATATATATATATATATATGAGAAATAATATATTTTCTTCATGGATCTAGTGGCTCAAACTTTTTTCAAATTAAAATAAGACATCACAATTGTAGCATATTAAAATACTAGATATAATATTAGATGACAATAGTAATAATAATAATAATAATAATAATAATAATACAAAATTGCTCCATAATTATAATTCTGGCTTTTGTGATTTTAAAAATCTTTGGCAACATACATAAAGGGGAATACATGATTGCTCTAAGTAGTGAAAAATTAGCCATGTTCGTCAATAAGATTTTTTTTTAACATTTTCTACACAGCGGTTAGTCAGTTTCAAGTTGATACAATAATTTACAAGTGCCACAACAGTTGGTTGTCCTGTTTCGTTATCCCATGTTTGAGTAGTGCAAAATGTTTGTAGGAAAATATCTTTGGGATGAAAATTGGGCTTCTTCAGAAGTCCCCCCTGAAACTTACCATTTTCATTCCAGAACTGCTGTTCACTGTCTCAGTAGACTGCTACTTCACTGTTGTTGTTGTTGTTGTTGTTGTTGTTTATAAAAACAATTGCATCCTCCTAGTAACAGTGATATCCCAGAGGCAATTAGATTTGGCTAGATTACTATCTCATTGTTACTAGGAAAATGTATTTGAAAAAAATGGCGCCAAAGTAGTGGCTGGTCGGGACTGAAAATATATTCTTTGTTTATTGCTACTGCTGACAGCTGAACACCAGATCTCAAGGAAGGAGAACTGCCTGAATGTGAGTTTTGGGAGGGGGCATTTCTGCTGTACACATATGCCCTCTCAAAAAACACTGAAGGTGGAGAAAATGTTCATGAATCATGCCCCTTCCCCATTTAGCTCAACCTGGATGTTAATGGCTTTTAAGAAAATATATTTTCTTTGATCCAGTCTGTACTGTTCTCCCTAATCTTTCCTGATGAGAAATATTTAAACATTTACAAATTAAAGCAGCTGTCATCAGAAAAAAATGCTATAATGAGATGGGTGTAATGTAACCATTAGACATCAAGGGAAAAGGTTTATATATCTGCATGGCCAGATTGTAGCACACACAACTCAGGTACTGTTACAGCATTAAATAGAAAATACCCTTTAGGGAGCGGTCATTGCTCTGGACTTCCTCTCTGTGGGAAGAGGCCTCCCAAGTGTCATGGTGGACAGCTCTTTTGGTGATTTGGTGGTGAGGGAAACAGGAATGGGGCCTTCTAAGGGTATGTTGGGGGAACAAGATTCTATGATGCCTTATTCCCTTGACACTACCCAAACAATGTCTGGTAACTATGCTAGCCCTGGAGGTGACATAGTTCATTTCCTTCCCAGTGGTGTCCATGTGAGGGAATGAAGAAAAAACACCACATGGAGCAGAGAAAAGTAAAAAAAAAAATCCCCCATACCTTCTGCCCTGACCAACATAAACCAGCAAGGCTTAGAAGTGATCTCTGCCACAGATTTCCCTTCTCATCAATAAGTTTGTCTTTTAGTGTGCATGGATGTTTGTCAAGGTCATCAGTCACTGATGGATTTGAACCTCAGGCATTCCAGGAGCTGGGTTGGAGCCATGACCTTGAACAGCTGCATCCTTGTGGAAAATCATTAGCTTCCTTGGGCCCAAATAGTTTTATTGGCTCTTTGCCTTGCTCCATTCCGGTCCACTCTGATTTGTATTCTATCTTTATATAAATTTCCCCTTCCTTCTAGCAGACTTTTGGCAAGAAAGCATTTACTATATTCAACACTCAGTGTGTTTTCAATTTGCCTTGTCTGTTATTTTGCATAGTTCTTAGGACCTGCTAGTCTCATTACCTGCTTCAATCTTGTATTATTTGCCTGGATTCCCTCTTTGCTCTCCAACCTATGATTTTGCTTTGTTTCCTGCTGAAAAAGCAGCAATCCTGCAAACATTGAGATTGCCCCCTTTTCTCTCCCTGAGAGACTCTGGTTCCACTAGAGCATAACAAAGCTAGAGATGAATCTTGCCCTTCTCCCTTCTCTCAGCCACATTTTGGACCAAATGATCCCAAGAGGAGCAGATTATAACAGTAGTAGCAGTGTAGTTCATGGACCCATAGACTGCTTGAAATATTAAAGCAATTCCCCGTCTATAATTAATTCATCATAGTGTTCTCAATTTTGTACTCTAATGGGATACAGCTTGATTTTTTCCCCAAGGATATTTCAAGAATGTTCTTTTGATCTGATGTTATTTACCCTTCCGAAGAGCTTGAATAAATTGCTGGACAGATACTTCAAATATTAACAATCAGATAAACCAAGAGCAAGTAACAAATGCATACTCCAAACAAGCACTTTGAACAATCTTCAAACTTAATAGCGAGACACTATCTGGCAATATGAGATAGTAATGCATACATGAGAGAGTGTATGCATACATGAAAGAGCCTAATATAAATAAAGCACTCACCATTTTTAATGTATTGTGTTGGTAGTCCTGATAAGACTTGGATAGTAAACACCAGTAATTGGTAGGTGGTTCAGTACACAGTGGAAAGCAAACAACTCAGTTTGATTTCATTGTTGGGAATATAATCACCTTTTAAAGAAAATGCCATTGTTTACTAATGCAGAACATTTTGAAGTGGATTTGAAATAATAAACAGACAACTATGGATTTTGTTGGTACTTTTTTGTTTGTAATATTTTCTCTGTTAACATTCTATCTGCACTCCCCCCCACATATTAGAACTGGTTATATAATGGTGTTTGCAGTGCTGAATATAATAAACTATGAAGGACGAATGTTAGTCTTCAAACAGTCAGAGACATATGGTGGATGCATGCCAATGAGCCCAAAAGCCAATATTAAATAGTAAACAATATTAGGTTGGATCTACACTTAGTCATACTTAGAGTAGACTCATTGAAATCAATGGGACTTAAGTTAGCCCTGACTAGCATAAATTCCATGATTTCAGTGGGCCTACTCTCATAATGACCAAATTTAACCCCAACCCTTTAAAATTATACAGTGGGAACAATAGCTCAGTAATGCAGACCCATACCCATTCATTCATATTTCTGATGAATTGTTTTACATGCATCATTTACACAGCATTCACACATGCCTATCTAATTTACACACACTTACAGCCTAATCCTATGAATGTTTACTCAGAACTAAGTTCAAAGAAACATGTCCAAGTAAGGGCCCATTAGTTTTTAGACTTGCTGCTGTGATAATGCTGCTACCTCAGACTGCTGACAACCAAATTCCATTCCTTGGCAGCAGTGGTCATTCCTGAGATGATGTCACAAAATGGCAGAATCTGCATTGTTTACCTATACTTGAAAAAGTATTTTGATGAAGTCTCTCACCAAACATAGCAGTCATGGATAGGTAACTGGTTAAAGAACAGGAAACAGAAACTAAAAATAATTGTTCAGTTCTTGCAATGCAGGGATGAAAATGGTGTGGTCTCCCAAGGATATGTACTAGGATCTGGCTTTTTAGCTTGTTCCTAAACGATCTGGAATTAAGAGCAAGCAGTGAGGTGCCCATGTTTGCTGAAGACACCAAATTATTTAGGGTGGTTAAAAGAATAAGGGATTTCAAAGAATTCCAGAATGATCTCTCCAATGGGCACTAAAATTTGGAGAATCAGCATTAAAATGGCAAATGTGGTTCAGTGTAAGCAAATGCAAAGTGATGCACATTGGAGCAAAAGTTCTGATTCCATGTGAGATCTGAGATGGTGGTGACTGACCAAGAAAGGGTGATTAGACAAATTCATTGAGGATAAGGCTATCAATGACTACTAGTCAGGATGGCTATATATTAACTCCAGTATCATAGTCAGAATTATAGATATATGTCGGTTGGTGATGAACATGAGTGGGAAAAAGTTATTGCATTCATGGTTGGTCACTGTGTGAACAGAATACTGGACTACATAGGCCTTTGGTCAGATCCAGCATGGCTCTTCTTATGTTCTTATTCACTTATTTTTAAAATGTCAGAGCCATCCTTCAATATAGATATTCTCAGTGAATATTTTACATAATAAAAAATAAAATAAATATAACAACATAGTAACAATTGTTTTGTGTTGCTTGTCACCATTCACACATTAATATTAACTTGATATACAGTTCTGTTTCTTGTTTCACAGAAAAATTATTCATATCATCGTTGCTAGTTTTTTCTTCCACAAATATAGATTTTCAATAGTCTGGTTTTGTCTTCATTTTATTTTACAGCATCATAGACAATTAAGATAAAACACTTTAGTTGTTTTTCCATCAAGCCTGCATTTTTAGTCACATATATTTTTAATTTAATATTGATTAGAAATTTTCATAAAATTTCATCTAACATGATCATTACATTTAAAAAAATACATCCTTAAACCACATAATAACATCATACTTGGCTTGTTTCCTAAAATTAGATTGCAAATATACGTGTGAATCATACACTAAAACTATAGTGGAAAACAACCCTTTTTCATCTAAAATGTGTCTGTGCATTTTGTCTTTGGATACATTTTATTCCAAAGATTATCTAATTATTATGATCAAGTTGGATGTTAATAAGATAAGTTAATAAGCATTCAATGCCATACTCTTGGGCATTAGAAGAAGAAGAAGAAAAGTCAATTCTGGCCTTCAGTCCTTACTTTCAAAGGTAAATACAACAAAGAGGATTAAACAGCTTATTTGAATGTAAGAAGCCATAATGACAAACGTAAAGATCAGGTGAACGTTGCAATCAGACTTTCAGTGTGTAGCATTTGTAATCATTAGTGAAATATGATTAATTCTGCATTAATTTTAAGTTTATCCATTTTTCAAATTAATGATACCTCCATGTATTAGGAAAATTGCATTATATTGGCATAATGTTGCTAAGAGATCTAGCAAGCTAAACCAAAGCAGTAGGTGATAGGTTTTAGAATTAGTGGGTAGAGGGTTGTGTAGTGGAGTGGATGACAAATGTATTTGCATATTGCTAGAGTATATTGCCTCAAGTTCATACTCTCGTTTTTAAAAGCATTCTGTAGTTAATCACTAACATTTTATTAAAGTACACTGTGTATGTAGGCCTATATAATGCACATGTATATGTGTGACCTCAGGAAATGTGCTTGATTTTTCATTTTCTTAAGTAATGTAGGAGAATAGAAAACATCAAATTATTTTAATTAACCAGCATGTTTTTGTTGATTGATAATATCATCTACTTGAGTAGTGTATGTATTATTTATTTATTTATTTATTTTATTGCATTTACATCCTACCTTTTTTCCTCAAAGGAACCCAAGGTGGCCTACATAATCCTCCTGCTCTCCATTTTATCCTCACAACAACCCTGTGAGGTAGGTTGGGTTGAGAGTCTGTGACTGGCCCAAAGTCACCCAGTGGGTTTCCATGGCCAAGTGCTGACTAGAACCCAGATCTCCTGACTCTCAGTCCAACACTTTAGCCACTATATCACACATTTATTTATTTATTTATTTGTTTACATTTGTATACCACCCTATAGCCAAAGCTCTCTGGGGGGTTTACATAAGATTAAAACAGTTAAAAATAATATACAAAAATTAAAACAGCAAAAACATACAACATACACACAATACACACATACATTTAAAACCACTATAATAACTTTAAAAAGTTATAAACCTAAAAATAAAACAAACCCAGGCTCATCAGATATTGCTAAATGCCTGAGAGAAGAGAAAAGTCTTGATCTGGCGCCGAAATGATAACTATGTTGGCGGCAGGCGGGCCTCATCAGGGAGATCATTCCACAATTGGGGGCCACCACACAGAAGGCCCTCTCCCTTGTTGCCGACCTCCGAGCTTCCCTCAGAGTAGGTACTCGGAGGAGGGCCTTAGATGTTGAATGTAGTGTTTGGGTAGGTTCATGTTGGGAAAGGCGTTCCATCAGGTATTGTGGTCCCAAGCCGTGTAAGGCTTTATAGGTTAAAACCAGCACCTTGAATCAGGCTTGGAAACATACAGGCAGCCAATGCAAGCGGGCCAGAGTAGGTCTTATATGCTCGAACCTTCTGGTCCCAGTTACCGTATTTTCCGGCGTATAAGACGACTTTTTAACCCTGGAAAATCTTCTCTAAAGTAGGGGGCCGTCTTATACGCCGGGTACAGAGGGGGCTTTCTTCAGGATCCACAATATTCCTCCTCCCTGCCTGGCTGTGCGCATGGAATGTGTGCGCAAATGTAGGACTGGCAGGAAACGCGGCTGAGTGGAAGAAATCCTCCCGGCTGTTGCTTCCTCCGTCCGACAGCCACCTCGGCGAACGAACGAAAGAGAGACCCGAACGAAAGAGAGACCCTCGGCGGCGGCTACTCGCTCTCGCGAGGTGAAGAGGCCGCCGCTGGACTGGAGCCGGTGCGTGCGCGTTTGTATGTGAAACGAAGCCCTCACCCGGGTTGGGCTCTGTGGGAGTCGGGAATGTCATCACTGCCGCTGCCTCCTCCTCCTCCCACGCCTGCCACTTGCACCTCGGGCCAGGAGGTGGCTGCGTGAGGCAGAAGGGGAGAGCGGGAAGAAGGCAGGAAAGCCAGACAAGCAAGCAGGAAGAGGGGAAAGAAACGCAAACCTGAGGAGCGCAGACGCAGCACCAGCAGGAAAGGGGATTAGTGCCGCGGAAAGGCAGCTTGTGCTGCGGTCTTTTCCTAAGGAAGGCTTGATGGAAATAACCTCCCCCTCCCACCCCCGGGCTTCTCTCTGCGGCTGAAATGAAGAGGCGTCATGTAGCAATAATCTCGGAATTATCCCTGGCTTTCTCGCTTTTTTAATCCCCTCCCTTCTCCTCCTCAAGGCAGTTAACAGCGCCAGAAGCCTTCCGCCCCTCCTTCCCTTCCTCTCCTATTTTTTTATTTTTATAAATAGCAATTTGGAATTAATTTTATTCGCCCGTGTGGCGAGGAAAGTAGAAGGGGACCGCTCACCAGCAACCAGCATACACACACACACCTCAGCCTAAAAAAGAAAAGAAGGAGCCACAATGACTGAAGAGAGCTCAGACGTTCCCAAAGAGTTGCTAGGTAACCATGTGCATTTCTTCCTCCTCTCTTCGCCCCCACCTCTCTCCCCTTCTGGGTTAATAACAAGCGTTTAAGTGCATGGGGGATATATGGGGAGGAGGGGCTGTTTCCTGCCACAGATATTCAGGAAGAGTAGCGTTGGAAGAGGGGTAGTCTTATAAGGCGAGTATATCCCAAACTCTATATTTTAACTGGAAAAGTTGGAGGTCGTCTTATACGCCCAGCCGTCTTATACGCCGGAAAATACGGTATCAATCTGGCCGCTGTATTTTGCACAAGCTGCAGCTTCCGAACATGGTATACATGTTGCAGAAACAGCTTGTGAAGTCATACAACAGAAGTATTTCTCCCACTCTCCCACTCTCCAATCCAGGGTCATTCCATGAAGCTAATTGATGAGATTCAGGACAGATAAAAGGAAGTACTTCTTCACACAGTGCATATTTAAACTATGAAATTTGCTAGCACAAGATGTAGTGATGTCCACCAATCTGGATGGCTTTACAATGAGATTAGATAAATTCCTGGAGGAGAAGGCTATCAATGGCTACTAGTCCTAATGTCTATGTGCTACCTCTAATAGCAGAGGCAGTAAGCCTATGTACATCAGTTGCTGGGGAACATGGCTTGGAGGGTGCTGTTGCACTTATGTCCTACTTGTTGTCAATAGCTGGTTGGCCACTATGTGAACAGAATGCTGGACTAGATGGACCCTTGGTTTGATCCAGCATGGCTCTTCTTGTGTTCTTAAGGTGACTAAGTGCTCATTAATGGTTGTTGAGTGAGTAAATAAGTACAAGTGCAGTAACATAGTTACTTTTCCATTGCACATGCTGCAACCTAATTTCCCATTCTTCCATTGTCATTTCCCCTGATGTCTATGTTTTGGATAGATGGGCAGGAATGTAGGATGTGATTTTCAAGACAATACTGACACATCCACTAAAGAGTGTTGCTTTGGTATATTGTCTGTAGGAAAATGTATCATGAGTGTTTGGTCATCAATATCAATAGATACAATGAAGCACCTGGTGTTCACCAACCAAGGTGGATGTTCTCCCATTGACTTCAACAGGTGGAACATACCTTGGTGAAGGTAACTTCAGGGCTTATGGCTAACAGGACCTTCCCCTTTACTGAAACCTCCAGATTTATCCTGTGACTTCTGTATGTGGAAATGCTATAACTATGTTGTGTAAGGGAGGGTTCTTCAGCCAGTACACCATTTCTCCCATATTTCAGGGTTGGATATTTATGCTCTGTACACCAGTCTCATTCCTTGGGGACTTAAGGGTGATGGAAGGAGGAGGTGAAGGTTTCATACATCGAGGTATGGTCTCCTTTTTTTGCCTGTGTTGGGTGTGTTGTCCTTGCAGCCCCAGTTACATCAGTGGAACTGGCAGGTGTTTTCATTGGTGTCTTCTGACAAGGTACCTATAAGTATTATAGGTGTCCTATTGGAGGATACCAATGCAAGCATAAGTCTACTATGAGAACACAAGTATTATTTATCTGCCCTTAATTCCTTTTGTTCTCTCTGTTCTTTTTGGTGTTCCATCAACAAAGTTCCCACTAGTTCCTTCTAGATATGGGAGGGAGCAGCATGATGTAGCACCAGGCATCTTGATATGGGAGATATGTCTTGCCTGGCTGGACCCAGGGATACAGCTAGCTTTGAAAGGGCCCAGGCAGGGGGCTCTCCATCAGTTCCAATGAGAGTGCCTTAAATTATGCCACTCCTTTTGCAGATATAATGTTATGCTGTCATCGGGCAGAACCACCCCCTGAATGAGTGTAGAATTCCATCTAAACTTCCTGCCCTGTTCTGCTACCATGTCTGCCCATTTTTATTCCATGTGCTGATGGAGTCCTGCTGGTGTAGGGTTACCCCAAGTTGTAGCATCTGACTGGTGCAAGGACATTGCAATGGAGTAATTCTATCCCACCAAGGCTGTGCACACTTACCTGGAAGCAGTTGAGTGATGCCTATTTTTGAGTAATCATAGGATCAGGCTTAACCATTGGCACTGTTATCAGTTAGCTTAGATTACTGATCTTGCTTAGCTTTTTGAAGTGGTTATTTTCAGGTGTCCTTAAGCTTTTCATTACTAGCTTGACCCAATCTCAGTGGGACTTGTGTGTATAGTTAATTTTTCTGGACTGGGGTCATTTTAGTAAATTGAACTCAGTGAAATTACTTTGGAGTATGCAAGTTTGGAATTACAGGTATTTTTACACTCTTAAACAGCTGCGTTTTACTGTGCTTTTCACATATTTTATTTTCAACACTGATTTGGGAATTGCCCAAACCATATACAATAATAAAAAATATACAAGTTATCAGCTCTTTCAGGTTCAGTGGTTGCAGTTGAGTCTGCTTCTTTAGTGTCTGTACTTAGGTCATTTCCCTCTTCTACAATTTACCCTAACTTCTGAGTAGACCCTGGACAAATGGTCTTCTGGTGGCCAGGCAGGCAATCTGATGAGAACTCCTCCAAAGAAGTCTCCCCTGAGCTTATATCAGCCAAGAAACTGACACTAGTTATATTTAAGCCAGGGTGAGGAACTTTTGTCCTATTGAGGTCTGCATTACCTAGACTAAAATCTGTCAAGGATCTGCAGTGGCCAGAACAAAAGGTGAGTGGAGGAAGACATTTGAATCCAGACAGACTCCTTTCCTAACTTCTGCAGAATTCCCTTCAGCATCTTTGCAGTTGGAGGACAGTGGGATGTAGCAAAAAATATCAATAACCTACAGAAGGGCTGGTGAGCATTGCCTGGGCAAAGGGGTCATGGTCTGGGGAGGATCTGGAGGTTCAGACTGAGACAGCATTTAGCCTGGAAGCTGGAGATACCCCATCACTTCAGTTATTAATCTAAGCCATCATTAATCTAAGTCCAGGGTGAGTAACAAATATTTTTGTATGGGTTTGATGTTGCTGTGGTTGGTCATTTTCAAGGCTTACTTCATCACAGGAAAGCACAACCTCTTCATACACAAGGACTGCAACAGATGTTCAGGGTAGCAGGGGCCACACACACCACTCACACACATTCACACGCTAGGCTGACCAGATTTTAAAAGTAAAAATCCCGGTCCCCCCCGCCCCCCCCCCAAAACAACCCCCCCACCAAGCCACCCCCCCCCAAAAAAAACCAGCCTGGACCTACTGCCGGGTTCCTCTGTCGCCCGCGCGGCCGCGCGGGTTCCTCTATTGCTGCCCGCGCGGCTGCGCCGGGTCCTCCGTCGCCCGCGCAGCTGCGCGGGGTCCTCCGCTACCGCCCGCGCGGCCGCGCCGGGTCCTCCATCGCCGCCGGCGCAGAAGAGGCGGGAGAGGGCCGGATCCAGAAGTGACGTAACCGGCCCTCTCTCGTCTCTTCCGCGCGGCCTCTGGCCTTTCTGGGGCTCGTCGCAATGGCGACGATCCTCGAGGAGCCCGGACGCCCACGCGGAAGAGGCGGGCGTGGGCGTCCGGGCTCCTCAGGGCTCATCGCCATCGCGATTGAGCCCCAAGGAGGCCAGAGGCTGCGCGGAAGAGGCGGGAGAGGGCCGGTTATGTCACTTCCGGATCCGGCCCTCTCCTGCCTGTTCCGCGCGGCCTCTGGCCTTACGAGTCCAGCAGCGGTGGCAAAGGTGGCGGAGGAGCCCGGGAAGCGGCCGCCCCAGCAGGTAAGTGCCCCCCTTCGTGCTTACCTGCAGGGGCGTCCGCTTCCCGGGCTCCTCCACCGGGTCTCGCTGCCACCGCCGCGTGACCCCCCGCCACCCCGGTTTTCCCCCGGTTGGCCCGGTTGGCCTCTGGATTCCCGGTTAGGACCGGGAAATCCCGAGCCACCTGGTCAGCCTACACACGCACCACTCATACTCACCACTGCAGCAAAAGTTCTTGATCTTACAGCAGCAGCATCTGTTCTATGTAATGGCCATCAAGGTGATGAATCCCCCAACCTGATTTCCAAAAGAAAGAAAAAACACTCTAGGAACAGACTCTATGATTGCTGCTGTAGAAACCGTGCTGCTAGAGCATCCTCAAAGAGTTCTATGAATCTGGCAGGAACCTTCAAGCTCTATTTCTAGGATGCTCTACTGAGGTTTCTATGGCAAAAAACATAGAACCTGTTCCCAAAGCGTTTTCCTCCCTCCACTTTTTCAGCTGTGTCAGATGCTGGGGATCATGCCACCACTGGGCAAACTTGGGGAGCTTGCAGTTTTTGCTCTATTATATTACTATAAATATTGAATAAAAATATCCTGTGAATGCCATATTTAATTATTCATTAATAGAGACATGTAGATATAAAAAATCTTTGCATTGCAGAATTTGGAAAAATGGCTTCAAAACTTTTAATGTCTAACATAAGGAAACATCTGTCATGTGTGTCAATGAATTATAAATTATCATATTCTCTTGGAAAGGTTGCAATATTTTTTCCTGGCAAGCTTTGAAGTCTTTATAGAAGATTCATCTTGAGCGGTTTACAGAGCTGCTAGTTGATTGATTTTTATTTTATTCATATTCTAGATGCTGAAGAATATCAACCCCCAATATGGAAATCATACTGTGAGTATCAAAAATTGGGACTTGGGGATGGGAGGTGGGTAGGGGACCTAACTTTGGAGAGACAGCCCCAGATATCAGAAAGGCATTATGTATGATTTAGAGGACCTAGAGGAAATAAAGTAATCATTGACAAAAAGAATCATGGCCAGTAAGGGAGAAAGCAAACAAGAATACAAGATATGCAGGTTGCAAGTCACATGATGATCAAAAATCCCAATTTCAGTGAGGCTATATCTTATGTAGAGAAGATAATAATAGTTTTAAGAAGAGTATAGATAACACCTGTAAAGAATTTTGTGGTATGAAATTAGACTAGTTCAAAACACCTATTATGTCCAACTTGGTGCTTAGATGTTTTGAATACAATTCCCATAATCCTCACCCAACACAGCCAATTAACATTTGGACTGGGAATGAAGGGAATTGTAGTCCAACACATTTGGAGTTCACCACACTGGATAAGGCTGCTATACAGGTGTACCTGATGGCAAGTCCCATTGAATGTAATGAAGCTTACTTCAGAGTAGACTTGTACAGCATTGTACTTCACATAGCTACTAGGATTCCTTCTTGTTTTGTGTTTTCCAGCTCCTCAAATGAGTGGGGTAACCATGTCTATAAAATTTAAGTTTATTAACTGAACACAAAAGTTAGGAGCACAGAAACAGAACTGACAGCTATGATTAGGAATATGTTGGTTGACACAAGGTATAGTACAAAATGTAAAATCCAGAAGTGCAGTCAAAGAAAAGACATTTAACCCAAGTACACAGATCCTGGGATGATTTTTAGGACAGGCTTAAATGTTCAATTTATTGTTTCATCCTAACACAACATTTAAACTTTATGGACTACAAGATCACACGGCATATATTTTACTTCTGTTTAGTGCTGAAACAGAAAAACATTGCTGCCAGTATAATGTTAAGAATGTCAAAGATTTTCTTTTGCATAAGCCTGATTCATTTTACTATTTTTATTTTTTCAAGGCTAAAACTGCTGTGAGTCACTATGTTCAAAGCATTACCTTTTTCTTAACCTTGATTGCAGTTCTTAGAGCATTTATTCAAGACAAGTCTGATTGATTTGATTGTAGCTTTTATTTCTGGGAACTTGTCTTTTACATTTTCGAAGGAATATGTCAGCCCTATCTTTAGTACTGAAGAAAGCAGCCTATATTTTGGACATTTAAAATGAAGAAATTTGAAGTACATTGGAAGTTTTCAAAATCCTCCAATTTGGAGACCACCAGTTTGGATGGCGCTAAAAGGGTACTAGACAAATTCATGGAGGATAAGGTTGTCAATCTCTACTGGTCATTATATTATATATTAACCCTATCAGAGACAGTAGGCCTGTGCAGACCAGTTGCTGGGGAACATGAGTGGGTAGGTGCAGTTGTACTCATATCCTACTTGCCTCTCACTGTGAGTACAGAACGCTGGACTAGATGGACCCTTGGTCTGATTCAGCATGGTTCTTCTTATATCCTTATTGTAGCCAAGGTTTGTGCCTTAGAGGGCACCAGATCTGCCTCTAACCTATGAACACTATTGTTATCCTACGGCCTTTTTTTGCTTTTGTCTCTTAGACTGGTTGCCATGATTTTTGATAATACTTCAGATGCACCCATATCCTATTGCACTTTATATAACTTTAGTGCCAATTGAGTAGAAAACAAAAAAACATTATAAAAAAGTAAAGTTGGGATGGAAAGCTGACAGGTTTTAGGTTGCAAAGCACTAGAAGTCTCAAATTGGGGGCTCTGGCATAAGACCAAACTGCTGTATTCTACGGCAGCTTCCCAGAAGAGGGAGCTTCTGGGCTCCTATTTGCTGTGTTTAGTAGGGATGTGCACTCACCACAAGATTTGGATTGGATCCTGATTCAGCAGTTTTGAAATCAGCTAGTTTATTTATTTATTTATTTATTTATTACTTTTGTATACCGCCCCTTAGCCAAAGCTCTCTAGGCGGTTTACATAGGATTAAAACAATTAAAAACAATATACAAAAATTAAAACAGCAAAAACATACAACATACACACAATGCACACATACATTTAAAACCACTACAACAACCCAAAAAGCTACAAAAACAAAAACAAACCCAGGCTCTTCAGATATTGCCAAATGCCTGAGAGAAGAGGAAAGTCTTGACCTGGAGGTGAAAAGATAACAATGTTGGGTCCAGACGGGCCTTGTCAGCGAGATCGTTCCACAGTTGGGGGGCCACCACAGAGAAGGCCCTCTCCCTTGTTGCCGACCTCTGAGCTTCCCTTGGGGTAGGCACTCGGAGGAGGGCCTTAGATGTTGAACGTAGTGTTCGGATAGGTTCATGCCGGGAAAGGCGTTCCATCAGGTATTGTGGTCCTAAGCCGTGTAAGGCTTTATAGGTTTAAACCAGCATCTTGAATTGGGCTTGGAAACATACAGGCAGCCAATGCAAGTGGGCCAGAGTAGGTCTTATATGCTTGATCTGGCCACTGCATTTTGCACAAGCCGCAGCTTCCGAACCACCTTCAAAGGCAGCCCCACGTAGAGTGCATTGCAGTAATCTAACTTGGAGGTTACCAGAGCATGGACAACTGAAGCCAGGTTATCCCTGTCCAGATAGGGACGTAGCTGGGCCACCAACCAAAGTTGGTAGAAGGCACTCCGTGCCACTGGGGCCACCTGACCCTCAAGTGACAGAGTTGGTTCTAGGAGAACCCCCAAGCTACGAACCCGCTCCTTCAAGGGGAGTGCAACCCCCTCCAGAACAGGTTGAAGATCTTCCATCTGGTCAGCAGAACCACCCACTAACAGCGTCTCAGTCTTGTCTGGATTGAGTTTCAGTTTATTAGCACTCATCCAGTCCATTGTCACAGCCAGGCACTGGTTCAGCACATCCACAGCCTCACCTGATGAAGATGAAAAGGAGAAATAGAGCTGCGTGTCATCAGCGTACTGATGACAACGCACTCCAAAACTCCGGATGACTGCACTCAACGGTTTCATGTAGATGTTAACCAGCATGGGGGACAAGACTGACCCCTGCGGAACCCCATACTGTAGAATCCACGGGGCCGAGCAATGTTCCCCAAGCACCACCTTCTGGAGCTGACCTACCAAGTAGGAGTGGAACCACTGCAATGCAATGCCTCTCACTCCCAACTCAGCCAGTCGTCTCAGAAGGATACCATGGTCAATGGTATCGAAAGCCGCTGAGAGATCAAGGAGAATCAACAGAGTTACACTCCCCCTGTCCTTCTCCTGACATAGGTCATCATACAGGGCAACCAAGGCTGTTTCCGTACCAAAACCAGGCCTGAAACCCAACTGAAATGGATCCAGATAATCGGTCTCATCCAAGAGTGCCTGGAGCTGGCTCGCAACCACTCGCTCCAGGACCTTGCCCAGGAATGGAACATTTGCTTAAAACAGTTTAAGCTTGACCTGATTCAGAGGCTACTTGATTTTATTCAAGTATGACTCTCAATTCGGAAATCCAAATTTTTACACTTTATTATTAAACCTCATTGGCTATTATTGGAACTCAGCAAACAGCAAGTATAGTATCCCCTTACAACCCTTCCAAATGTCAAACAAATAGATGCAGGCATCTTTGTGCTACACAGCTTTAGATTTAGATATTTATATTTTAAAAGGGAAACTGCTGACAGACTTTTTATTTCTTGGCAGAATTGGACAAACTTTGCAGGGGTAGTTGTCCTTTCTGAGGGGATCAAGTCTGCCAAGTTTCAAATGAATTGATGTAGGGTGTTTTGTGTAAGAGTAACATTTACAGTTTGGGAGAGTTCCATTTTTGTGGGCAATTGTTATGAAAATAACATACAGCATAAATATGGCCCCATTTAAGAAACCTGAAACATTTCAAAAGGATAGATGCAGCATTTTTTGCGGAAGGGGAGTGTTTAAAATTGTTTGGGGTAGGGAAGTGATTCGCTTCTTCTTAACTATCTCCCTCCATAGGTTTTTTTGGCAATATGTATGAAAATGGCCTATGTCATAGAGGTGTCATTACACAAGAAACCTATCAGAAGGATAGGTGTAGGGGTTAAGGAGCTATGAATAACAGCTTAAAACTTTTTTTGTTTTCTACTCACTTGGCACTAAAGTTATATAAAGTGCAATAGGATATCAGTCAAATCATGGGTTTACTGCCTACAGTGACAGAGGCAGAAAGACCTGAATATCCAGCATTTTCCAAAAAAGCACCCTATGCCATGCCCTCCCAGTTCTCATGGACTCCACCAACATGTTTAACATGCTAGAGAGAACTAGCAAAAAACATTGAATATTGGATCATTCCTGAAATATATAGTATTACTTCAACAATCCTCACCCAAAGCACTTGAATTGGGACACTCTGGTAAAACCATTCAGTGTAATTAGAAATTGGCGCTGCCAGACCCAAGAACTGCATCCCCCCTTTTCCTCCTCTCACTTCCTGTTAATTTGACACTGGGAGGGTTAAATGATTTTACTAACAGAAGAGAGAAGACTAAAGAAGCTACTTCAAATGATAGGCTAATTTGATCTGAATGAGGTTTTTGAGAAACCTACAAGAAGACTCCTAAAAGACCCCAGACATATATTTAAGAAGATCCCAGATACATATGTATAAAGACCTAGATTTGTGATATTTGATAATTAAGAACGCATGGCCATGTGTTCTTAGTTAAGGCCTGACAGGGAAAAAAGCATTCTACCATGACAAAAGGGTAATTGGGGGGTTAGTCATTCTAACATTCATAAAATCAAAAAAGTTTCACCAATCTTCCTGAAATTTACTTGTGCCAGAAAGAAATGTCGGTTTTACATAACCTGAACATTTCAAGAAGATTGAGGGAAGGAGGGTAGTTTAAAGTAGGAAAAAAATAGATCTGAAAATTTACGTTGGTGATTATTATTATTATTATTATTATTAATAATAATAATAATAATTTATTTATTTATTTCTAACCCGCCTCTCCCTCTGGATCGAGGCAGGGAACAACAATAAATATAAATACAAAGACCATGAAATAGATAAAACATTAAAACGAATACATCATTAAAAACATCTTAAAATTCAATTGGGTAGGCCTGCCGGAAGAGATCAGTCTTCACGGCTCTCTTAAATTCAAGAAGACTGCTAATTTGTCGAATCTCCTCCAGCATGCCATTCCACAGTCTGGGAGCGGCAGAAGAGAAGGTCCTCTGGGTAACACTCGTCAGCCTAGTTCTGGCTGATTGAAGTAAATTCTTCCCAGAGGACCTGAGTGTGCGGGGCGGATTATACAGGAGAAGGCGATCCCGCAAGTAACCTGGACCCAAACCATGTAGGACTTTAAAGGTAATAACCAACACTTTATACTTCACCAGGAAACTTATTGGTAACCAGTGGAGTGATTTTAAGACTGGTGTAATGTGGTCATCCCTAGGTGTACCGGTGACCAACCTGGCTGCCATATTTTGAACTAGTTGAAGTTTCCAGACTAGGCACAAAGGTAGCCCTATATACAGCGCATTGCAGAAGTTAAGCCTCGAAGTTACAAGTGCGTGCACCAGCATTTTTAGGTCTTCCAACTGTAGGAAGGGGCGCAGCTCGCGTATCGCCGAAGCTGATAATAGGCACTCCTGGCCGTCGCATCTATCTGGGCTGTCATTTGGAGCGACGGATCTAGGAGTACTCCCAAGGTGCGAACACAGTCTTTCAGGGGGGGGTGTAACCCCATCCAGAATTGGTTGACACACCTCCAAACTTAGGTTGTGGCCTTTGACAGCAAGCACCTCCGCCTTTTCTGGATTCAGCTTCAGTTTGTTTTCCCTCATCCAGCCCATTATCGCCTCCAAACATTCTTTCAGAGTCGACACACTATCCTTAGCTGACAATGTTGTCGACGGCATAGAGAAATATATTTATCCATCTTTTGTGATGAAATTACAGTTTACCTAATTAAAATCTGGATGATTTCCATTTCTTTTAATCTTCTGTTTGATGGAATAGCTTTTTTTTTTTAAATCCCTTTAGTTGATTTTTAAATAACGTTTTCCTACCCCTTAGAGTGTATACGGTTGGCCATAGTCAGCCATAGTGTAGACATGCTCAGTAGTGTCTCTCTCCCTCCCTCCTACCTCAGCTAGATTGGAACATTGAGGGGAACAGGCTGCCTCCTAGACCAAATACATTGGCTGGGTTTGGACGACACAATAAGCAACGGATGATTAATTAGGCAACTGTCTGTTGTGTTGCTTATTGTGTCATCTGGAGGGAAATGGACAATGGACAATGCACTACTTTTCCCAAATAACCAATGGAGAAAAACAACAGGCTGCTCCATTGCTTATCCGGAGACCCGTTGCTTATTGTGTCATGTAGAGGGCTCCATTTATTAATTTAATGTGTCAAGTACATTGTTTCGGAAGCCCATAGAGTCCTCCAGCATGAGTGGCCGAAAGTGCTCCAGCCGCTCCTCTACAGCCAGAAGAACTCGATTCTGACATCTGCCTAGCAAACAAGGAAGCCCACCTCCCCATCCAGCCCTCACTGCTCTCACCAAAGGACCGGCTTCTGAAAGGATTCACTCTCTATGGCTGTGGCTGCACCGACACTGCCCTGTGCATGATGGGCACACAGTAGCAATTTGCATAACTACCTGCACTACAGCATGGGTTTCCATGTTGTCCAAACACAGCATGTGGCATGGCAGGGCATCTTCATAACTACCCTACAACCCGTACTGCTCATTGTGGGTTGTACGGTGGGTACAATGCCTCCTCTCACTGCACTGCATCTCGGTTTGGGCGACACAGCAACCTGCACTATAGTATGGGTAATAACGCAAATCATAGCCATGTACATGGCATCCGTGGAGGCATGTACGTGGGTGGGAGCAGAAGGAGAAGCCATGATAGCTTCTTGTACTCCTGTAATCATTCAAACCCAGACACTGTTTCTGTCTTATAATGCTGCAAGGCTCACAGATATAGTATGTGTGAAATGATTAGAGATTTTTTAAATAAGTATTGCATAAATACTAAGTATTAATCTGTTTCTGTCACTGTGTTGCTATTCCTAAATATCTGTAAGTTAAGGTCAACTCTTACTTGTCTACAAGTATGCTAATATGCACATATAACAGCTGTCTTTGAAATGCCCACATTTGAAATAAATCTGAAGCTTGTCTGGGCTACAAAAAAAGCTACTCCTTTTCGCACTTATATATTCCCTGAAGACCCACTTCATCCATGCTGCTTAAAAATCTTTGCTGACTAAAGTAATTTTCTAATGTATTTCATTTACTTGCATTATTACTGACCATCTCACTTACTGACATAAGATCGTTAGAGCAGAAACTGTAAATAGCTCTGGGAGAGCAAGGGGAAGGGAGCAGGAAAATGAAATAAGGGTGCAAGATTGAAATACAGGTTGATGAAAAAATTAAACAGTTTATAGAATTTGTGTGTACTATATATTATTATCCATCTACTATCCCAATATTCCTTATTTATATTCTGTTAGGAGATATAGTACTGATGAAACTAAGCTGAAAGTAAGGAGGCTTTAGTGGAAGATATGTATATTTTAGTATTTTTGTGTATTTTATTTGTTTTAATTTTACTTGCTTTTAAGTATATGTGTTCAGGTGAACTATTAACTGAAATAAACAAAGAATATGTCTAGATAACAGCTTTACAGAGACTTGGAAACAGACTTGGTAAAGTTGTCATTGCAGATGTTATGGTTACTTATTTTGTGTGGTTTCTGCACAAGCTGGATTTTCATTATTATCCACCATCATCAATTATGTACTCACATTTACCTCCAAAAGGAATCCCTATTTGTAATTTGAAAAGATTGATTTTTACAAATGTTTCAGAATACTCTTGATAAAATATTGAATTGTATAGCACTTCAAGCTGTATCTTGGTAAACTAGGCTATAATACACATTTGCATAGTATTGAGGGTGCTGGTTAGAGAGTGCCTATGATAAGTAACTATTTAAAAACAATGAACTAGGTTTTTAAGGATATGAAAAGACATTTTCATACAAACAGAATTTTTTGGTAATTATAGTTTCCCTTGAGAAGGAAATTAAATAAATAAGAAGCTGCTTGCAATCTGGTTAACCTGTTTTTTCCTTTGAATTCTGAAGGACTAGTGGAATTACCATAGTTAAGATAATTAAGCAAACAGGTCTTGATCCCCATTGTAAACTGTATAATCTATGGTCTTCTCTTATGGTTTGTTTGTTTTTTAGGATTATCATGCTACCAGTGCTGGATCAGAGATAGTGCAAAAGTAATGGCAAAGACAATACCACTCCTTTTGGCCCAGATAAATAATGTACTAATACACATTTAACTAGTCATTAACATTAACTCAGCCATGTAATCTAGTGTGTTCAACACCATGGAAATCTTGCAATCCAACATCACGGAAGTTTGTGCTGTGGTGGACTCAAGGCTGTGTAAAGAAATCTTTCCCAAGAGAAGGATTACAATGAACAATATAAACAATTTTAAACAACCAAACTGTACATTTGAGTTTTACGATATAAATCAGCGTTAGGCAATTTTTATTGCAAATTTTATCAAGAAGGCTTTAAATTGAATCCTGTGGGGGATAGAGACGAAAGCCCAGAAGTAAGGGCTACAGATAAGGGCTCACGTAGCAGGAACTAGGAGAGCAGTGTTAGTGGGGCTGTTAAATTTCTTAATAAAAATGCAGGGAGGTCACTGGAGCATAAAGTTCATGGCTTTTGATGTCTTTATACTAATGTTCAGAGTATGGGAAATAAACTGAATGAACTCAAAGTTTGATTCAAGAAAGTAAAAATGTCTTGATATGTATAACTGAGACTTGGTGGAATGACTTCCAAGAGAGGAATAGAGCAATTGAAGGAAATACTTTTGAACAAGCAGAAAGAGGGAAGGAGTTCCACTACATTAGAAATGTGCACACCTTCCAGAAATTCAGGAGGCTGAACATGGTGGCACTGTCAAAAGCATCTGGGTAAAAATAATGGAGGAAAGACTAAAGACAATACTGTGGTTGGAGTCTACTACTGACCATTCAACCAAGGAGAAGATGTGGATCATGCTTTCCAAAAGCAAATTGCAAATATTTCAAAGCAGCATGAAGTAGTAGTAAAAGGGGACTTTAATTACCCTGATATCAGTTGGTCTCTGCCAGGCATGAGGAAAGGTTACAATATTTAGGACTCTTTAGCCTAGAAAAAATATGAAAAAGGGGTGGGGAGTCATGATAGAGGGGTGTAAAATAATGCATAGGGCTAAGCTAGTTAAATGTGGGCTGGATGGCACAGTTACAAAGTAGATGCATAACTGGCTGTATAATTATACTAAAGAGTTCTCATCAGTGGTTTGTCATCAAATGGGAGGGAAGTATTGAATTGGGTTGGGCCCGGTATTCTTCAACATTTTTATTGATGACTTGAAGGAAGGGGGGGGGGGGGAGAAATGCTTATCAAATTTGCAGATGACACAAAATTGGGTAGAATAGCTAATACTTTAGAAGACAGAAACAAAATTCAAAATAATTTTGATAGGTTGGAAAACTGGGCAGAAAATAACATAATGAAATGTAACAGACAGGTACAAAGTTATTCATTTATTTACTACATTTCTATACTGCCCAATATCCAAAGCTCTCTGGGCAGTTTACAAAAGATTAAAACCTTAAAAATACACTGTAAAACAATATAAATGCAAAAACCATTTACAAAACCATTTTAAACACTTAACAACGTACCATATGCTGTCAAATGCTTGGGAGTAGAGGAGAGTCCTCACTTGGTGCCAAAAATATGACAATGCTGGTGCCAGGTTGGCCTCAGTGGGGGAGAGCATTCCACAGTTGGTAGGCCACCACCAAGAAGGCCCTCCCTGATCGACCCCCTCCAAACCCCACTTGGAGGAAGCACCTGGAGGAGGGCCTCAGATGATGATCACAGTGTATGGGAAGGACAGGCATTACAACAGGTATTTTGGTCTTTATAGGTCAAAACCAGCAATTGATTTGGGCTTGGAAACATACAGGTAGCCAGTGCAAGTGGGTCAGAATTTGTCTTATTATGTTCAGACCTTCGGTCCCCACAATCAGTCTGGCTCAAGCTGCAGCTTCCGAAAAGTCTTCAAGGGCAGCCGTACATAGAGTGCATTGTATAATCTAACCTGGAGATTACCAGAGCATAGACTATTATCCCTGTCAGATAGGAGTTCAGGTGGGCCACTCTGTGACACTGATGCCACCTGAGCCTCCACTGACAAAGATGATTCCACAAGAACTACCAAGTTACGAACCTGCTTCTGAACCTCATCCAGAACAGGTTGAACACCCTCCATACAGTTAGAAGAACCACCCACTAACAGCATCTAAGTCTTGTCTGGATTGAGGTTCCACTTGTTAGCGCTCATCCAGCCCATTGTCGCAGCCTGGCACCAATCTAGCACATCCACAGCCTCACCTGATGACAATGAAAATGAGAATTAAAGCTGCATGTCATCTGTGTACTGATTACAATGCACTTCAAAACTCCTGATGACTACAGTTTCATAGATGTTAAATAGTATGGGGGACAGAACTGAGCCCAGCAGAACTCCATGCTGGAGAATTCACAGGGCTGAGCAGTATCTCCAAGCACCACCTTCTGGAGTCAACCATCCAAGTAGGAATGAAACCAGTGCAATTGTGTACGCCCCACATCCAGTTCTGCCAGTTTGATGCATAAAGGCTATGCAGTGTGCTGATTGGCTAGGTGGTTGTGAAATTACCCCCCCCCCCCCGCCGGAGCAGTTTTTCAATGGTTTTGTTTTTGAAATCAGACTCACAGTTTCCATTGTTTAAATGTATAATTATAGAAAAGCATTTTAAACTAACAAATAAACAAACAGCAGATAGCCCACCAGCCAGCAGAGGTGAGGGGTAAAATGGACAAAGAAATCATCATTCATTGTGTAGGCTGGCTCTTGTTTTTTGTATAAATTCTGTATGAATCCTAGATATGGTATTTATAATCTTGTCAGCCCACTATCTTTGTTTGAATGTGGTTTGAAGCATTTGCTTTAAACCTATAGAAATAAATGTTGGTATACATTGCAGCCTTCTAATTATTCTTACATTTTTATCTTTGACAGTGTATCAGTTACAACAGGAAGCACCCCGTCCCAAGAGGATAATTTGTCCTCAAGAGGTCAGTTCAACTTTCTCTTTATCTTATTAAATTGAATGAATTGTCAACAGCATCTTCCCATTTCAAGTGTGCTGAATTCAACATATGTTTATTCATCCACACAAAATATTCAAAATATTCTTAATTCTAAGATGAGCATGTAAAATATCCATTGATATGTGTCATAAATCAGTATTTAATTATAAGAATTTAGTCATTAATGTCATTAAACTGTCCTTTCAGTGCTGTTGCAACACTTCATCAAAGTGTTATATACTTTTGTACTTATCTGTATCATAAATTAAATGTGATTCCCCACCTGCAAATATGCTGTTCCTCTGGTTTTCCAAAACCAATTTGTCCTCTGAAAATATTAATTTGACAAATGTTTCAGAATACTGTTGATAAAATATTGAATTGATTCCATGAAGATGTGATTCCTACATGTCTAAAATGTGAAGACAACGCATAAAAACGGATAAAGCTATACTGTTACTGGCTGATTCTCTACTTGGTTTCAGACGTTTTCTAATGAAGTGCTCTGTTTCTTAGTGCATGCTCATATGAGCTTTATTTCCATGATGTCTTTTAGGGGTAATTGATCTTGATTACACAACATCCTGGATGGAGTTGATAATATTTCTTTGTCTTGGGAAAGTCAGCACCTCATTAAAGAACGGTTCCTGATCCAAGGATGTTGATGCAGACTGTTGGTGCAGATCTGCTAACTGGAAAAATGTGCATTTCAAGTAGCAGATCCCTGTGGGTGGATATATTCATGGGTAAGCAACCTTGCCTGATGTTTCAGTAGATCTTAGCAGAGAGGACTCCAGCTTTCCTCCAGAAATAGAGGAACTTCCAGCCAGTGGAACTTCTGGCTGGAAAGTGTACACATTAGGCAAGAGCCCTCCCTACAGCGAATCCATGTATTTAAAAGCATCTGAATTATCAGGCTGTAGGGCTCATAAGTAACTCTTTTGTCTTTTGCAATGTAAATGGCACACCCATACAGAGCTGCAGATTGTTTCTTCTTCCTCTAGGAAGAAGGTGCATGGTTCAAACATCACTTTAATTTCCCCTAGTTATCTCTTTAACCCAACAGTATTCCCAATTATTTTTAGTAGAGAGGTTTCTGTCCTTCAGTATTAAGGGCAAGAAAAAATACCTAGAAACAAAACAGTTTAAGGCATGTTTAGGCAGAACAAAAGTACTACAACTCCCAGCATCCTGCTCTTCCTCTTTATTGAACTCAAAGTGGCATACATGCATTCTTTATAACAACTCTGTGAATTAGGACAGGTTGACAGGGAGTGATTGTACCAAGGATGTAGATGGGCTGTAGCTCTGTGTTAGCTCTGTGTTGTGCTTTGCATGCACAAGTTCAGTACGTGTTATCTTCTGGTAGGGCAGGGAAACATTCTTGTCTGAAACGCTGGAGAGCTGTTGCCAGTCAAGAGTTCTGGATGTCAAGGCATAAAAGGCTTCAATCTGGTTCCAAACGTTGTCAACATAAGCAAGTTGCTCACTAGGAGCTCTCCTTGGTGCTGTCCTTGCCCCACCATGCCCCATGGGCTTCTCAAGACCAAGACAGGACACTTCAAGGCTGAGTGGGGATGTGAATCCAAGGTCTCCCCACTCCTAGTTTGAGATGTTAGCTACTACACAACACTTACTGTGCTGTGAAGCCTGACTTTTTGAGAGTAACAAAGATACATCTGTGCATTCTGCTGCCATTTCCTTTACTGAAGTGATCATACATTATTATGTTCTGAATGATTTTGGCCTCGTAAACAGATCAGCCAGTCATCAGCAGAGAACAATTAAAATGGCTGCTTACTTTATTATCTTGGCAGGAATCCTGCTGCATTCACAGGGACTTAAATGCATACAACTTTGTACAGGGTTTCAGCTAGAATGTGACAAGTTCTTGAATGTTACCAATTTATCTGTAAAATAATATTTATAAGAGTAGGAAAATTGATCTAATACAGTGAAAACATGCCTACCTAAGTTTAAAAGGGACTGATGTCAAAAAGAAAGGAAAGAAAAGAAAGAAGAGAGGAGAAATAATGTTTAGCTAGTGGTATAGAATATTGTGGGTCATTGTAGCCAGTTTCTATGCTTTATCATTATCATAGATCACTTTTCTTATCGGAATATGCAGCTGAAACAGGAAGAAAAGAGGCCCAAGTGTGCCTGGCTGGCAGAAATTGAAGTAAATTTATCATGTCCAAAAAAGAGAACATTTGAAATCTTGTGTATGTCTTTGACTGTGGTTCCGTGATAGACAAAAAGGGCCTCTTACCCTTTTAATGTCCTGTACAGTCCCAGTGTAGAAACTGGTAGTAATTAATTATGTAATGGTTTTGCTTAGAGAGAGTTGAATATTGGCTCTTTTGCCTATATAATTGCTTGAATTTGCTGATGTGTGGAACAACAAAGTGGCTTCTTTCGTGAATTGAGAACCATATCAACTTTATTTGCTGAGTTTTTGCACAGTTGGAATGCTCTGAGCTATTACTCTGAGTTTGGCTTGATGACTCACTTGCCTGTATTGTTAACTCTTTTGTAAAGCATCAGACGTTGCTTTACAAAACGTAGAATCTGCCAGATGAACAGTTGTTAGTTTTATAACATCGACCTACAGATAGGTTTGCTAGTTACTCATTAGTGCCAGTTTTTCCCTCTTCCTACCAAATGCATGTCATCAGCACTTTTTTTCTGTATATGTGAAATCATGTAATATACACTGTCCCCATTTAATTATCTTACATTTTGTACACAGTGCTAATGAAATTCTCTCCTACTGAATTTCCCCCCAAATTTGGGGGTTCTGATAACCCTTGCCTTCATTCTGGACAGAATCGGGCTGGAGTTCTAGACTTGGTCAGGATTATTTCACATGTACAGTTTGTTGTTGCTTCTTTGTTTCTTTCATTTGTAGGGACAAAATCCAACAGGGCACTTATGTCCACACTGATTCCCTTACACCCCTTCAATTCCTGTCTACAAGCAGGACTGTTCATTTCTGGAACAGGGCAGAGTTCGCATAAAGGAGTTCCGCTAACCTGCCTCAATTGAGAAATGTGCATTTCCGCTCATTTTAGGTTGTCCTCTGGGAAGTGCTAAATTGCTGTTGCACAAATGGTAGGTCCTCTCAGGTAACAGAATCAGGAGGATGTTCTGCTTACACAAAATAATCAGCGGGGCGCAAGGGAATTGGCAGAGGCAAAAGTGCTATGTTGGATTCTGCCCTAGGATTTCTTTTTTGCTGTCAATAAAATTATGTGTACAAGCAATTGTGTGTGATAAAACTCAGCACAACCTTTGTGTGTGTGCTTCTGAGCATGCAATCCTGAGTGTGATCTCTGGGATGATACGCCTTTTAGTAATGGAGTGTACATGAGCATCAAATTTAAAACTCCTTTACTAGCTGTGAAACCTTGTGCAAGAACTTGTGCATAAGATTAGGGGGTAAAGGACTGAAGAGAATCATTACCATAGGTCAGTAGTTTTAAAAGGGTAAGACAGGCGTTTGGCTGGCTTTTTCTTGGGAAAGCTATAGAGAGCTGACTGTGGAGGCCATGGTGAAGTTGCTTTCTATACTCCCTCCTAACTTCTCTCAAGTTTGAAATCCTCTTCATTCCATTTTCCACTGATTTTATAACCACTTTCTACCATATCTATTTTTAAAAATATTTTTAAAAAATATTCATTCAAATGCCCCAGACTTACCTTGCACAAATTGCCCTTCAATTGCTAGATAATTATGATTCATACGTATAATGCGACTAAGACACCAAAGTTTAAGTTTGTCAATTTCAATCCTTATTTGGTCCTTGACTAATGTACTAAAGGTCAGAGTATGCAAATATTTGCATTCCGGAAGCTATTTGTCTTAATAATGCACTTTTAAAGATTTTCCCATCATTAACAGATTATATGGGTGTGGATGCATAAAGATAATTATAGAGGCAGAAAAAAATACTGCTGTGTGATTGTAAATTAATCTCCAGATACTGGCAAGTGCTGAAGGTGAACTTCGCCTATTCTCAGTTACAAAATCCTAGATAAAACATCTTTAGTAGAATCTGCTACTACAATTTCCACCCTTAGTGCAGTGATCCTGGACAGATTTGACATTCTGGATTAGATTTTGGAAATATAGTCAGGATAATTTTTCTTTGCTTCCCGTCTTGAGGAATACTTTATCTTGGAGGTTAAAAAGCAATTTGTATTTTCCTTTATACTAATATATGGTATTTTTTCACCTTCTTCAACTGAGTAATGGCAGCAATAATTCCACAACTTTCGTAGATGAGAGTGTGAATGTGATGTTGCACTCGTGTCATACTTGTGGGTTCCTGGTCAACAACTGGTTGGCCACTCTGTGGACAGAATGCTGGACTAGATGGACCCTTGGTCTGACTCAGCATGGCTCTTCTTATGTTCTTAGATATGTTTTATTTACTGCAGCTCATAATTTAGATTTCTTAATTCCAACAAGGTTTCCATTTGGAACTGATTTCAAAAAGTGTTCATGTGTTGATTCTCATTTTTTTTCTTTTTGTATCAATTAGATACTTGTATGCAAATACTCTTTATATTTAAAAGAAAAACAAAGTCCATTCTCATAATCAAAGCAGTTTTAGCATCAGCTGAATGTTAAAGCAAATTAGCTAGCTGTCTTTATTTATACTAGATTCAGGAAATACGATAGGAATTGGACTCAAAAGAGCATATTGGTGGGCCACCATTTTCTTTCGGAAAGTTCGCATGATGAAAACAATGTAAGGAAAGGATTGCCTTTGGAAGAAGAAGGGAATATAGGGTTTGAGGGGAATTGGGCTTCTAAAGCTTGTCATGTCCTCTTCCAATCTGCAAACTTTTCTTAAAGTTCTGGATAGTCTTCAGGTGTTAGAGCAGGCAAATGTTTTCCTACATTCATACTGGAAGTCTTCCTTCATAGTTGTTTCTCACTGCTTCTGCTCTTGGTACAAGGCTAGGGCTGAATTCATTTCCCTAAGTTCTCTCCTCTCTCTTTCTCTCTGTTGTCCCACCCACCGAAATGTCTCCCTACCCAACATTCAGCCTCCTTTCATTACCACCTTAGATTGTCTTACAGTGTGAAGTAGGCAAAAAGACTCATAACATAAAGCTGATTATGAGCAAAAAATTCCTACTTGGCCCTCCTAATGAGCGACCAGCGAACCCACACTGCCTACAGGGAGGGAGGGAGGGAGCCGCAAAGAGGGAGAGATGAATGGTCGTTGGGAGGGGTGAGTGCCACACATACTCCTTAGTCCCCTCCCAGCTGCAGTGGCACCACTGGGGAGCCCACCAATGGTGGCTCCCCTGTCTCATCTGTCACCCCACCCCCACCGCAACCTCCTTTTCGCGCCCAGGCATGCCGGGCGCGAAAAGGGGCCCTTGTTTATAGGTTCTCATGACATTGTTGTCATTAGCCTCCAGTTTTGCTCCTGTTTTTTTAAGAGCAGTTTCCCGGGGGGGGGGGGGGGTTAGAGCTGGTAAAATGGAGAACTTTTCTTCACAAGGCTATTAATCTGCTGTATTTCAGTTTCAGCACAGAATTGAGATCTGAGCACTATATATGAAGAGCTTTTCCTTTCCTACTTTTCTGCTACATAACTGCTAGGCAGCACTGTGGTATAGTGGAATAGTGCAAATACACACATTTTCTTTAGCTTTCACAAATAATATTACATTTTCTCAGCTCTAAAAAAAGTTCTCCAAAGGCCTTTTAAAAAACAAAAGCAAAATTGGAGGGTAACGACATCATCTAAAGAACCCATAAATAATTGCGTAGGAAATGATGAGCACACAATAAATACCCTGTCCATAAAAGCTCTAAAAAACGGAAGCAAAACTGAAGGGTCATGACATCATCTAAAGTACCTGTAAACAAGTATGAATAAGGAACAATGAACACACAATAAATGCCTCATATAGAAAATCTATTTGTATAGAGCTCAGATCTCAATTTTGCAATGAAATCAGAAGTAGATTCAGTGGATTAACAGCCTCAGGTAAAGCTGAGACGAGCATCAAAAATCTCAGCTTAGAACAATTCAGGCATTACTGTACCAATACAAAATGTTTTAGATCATTCCTCTTAAAAAGAGACGGTTCATTTGAAACGTTAAAAGATCATTCACACATTAAAATGAAAAGTTAAAGCCTACTTTTATAAATCCAGTCATAATTTAGTACTAGTTGATACAAGACTGCCAGTTAAAAGTAATAACTATTTAAATTAGGAACATCTTCACTGTTAGTAGTCAAACTCTACTCTCCAAATATTAAACATGCATTAAACAAAATATAGCATGTCAAACTTTGTAAAGAACTGCCCCCTGCTGGCCTAGCATTTGTTTGCTTATAAACGCCAAATGAAATACTCAACATTATGTGTGGCGTTTATGATTCATTCACTGTGTTTCTCCTGATAAGGGCACCATCCTTCAGGCATTGTTGCTCTGCAAGCACCATTTATTTGAATGAAATTAATAGAAAGTGCTTGTTCCTTTAGGGTTGCAAACTGAAGCATGCTTAGGTGGAAGTCAGTTGCATTGAAATGAATGGCATTTCATTGTGAGTAGACATGCCAGTCTATTATATCTTCCCTCTTAAGAAAGTAATATATAAATCAATTCTTTTGTTTCAATCAATCTTTTAAGTTTTTTAAATGTTCCCTAGACTTTACATTTTGATTATTTTATTATCTATATTTAATACACATTAGAGGTAAATTGTTCGCTTACAGTAATATTGAACTTATTTGTTTAGGGTTGGTTGTGAAAGCCAAAGTTGAATATAGAACATTTTGGAGTGCACAAAATGGAGTTCATTAAGCAAATCAAAGCCAGAACTACACCAAGCAGGATATAACACTTTGAAAACAGTTTGAAAACTTTATATGGAATGTGTCATGGGCCCTAACCGTTGTCAATAGTGTTATAAACTAGGCTGACCATATGAAAAGGAGGACAGGGCTCATGTAACTTTAACAGTTGTAGAGAAAAGGGAATTTCAGCCAGTGTCATTTGTATGCAATTAGTTCCTGGTGAAACATGGGTTAAAAACAGTTTAGCAGTGTCCTTGGCTGAGGAACTTGTCCAGATAATCCCTAAAAATATCATGCATGAGACGGCAAAATGTGGCTGGAGCATTAACAAGGCCGTAACTCATGACCAAACATTCAAACGCACCATACAGTGTCAAAAAGGCACTTTTCCATTCATCCCCCTCACAAATATGGACCAAATTATAGGCTCCCCTCAGATCCAATTTGGTAAAAATAGCAGCTTGTCCCAAACGCTCTAACATTTCTGGGATGAGGGGGAGGGGGTACTTATCGCGGATTGTTAATTGATTGATGCGTCTGTAATCATGCACAAGACGTAGTTCTCCAGAATTCTTTTTGACAAAAAAGGAAGTCGCCCCAGCAGGTGAGCTAGAAGGGCGAATAAAACCGCGCCGTAAATTAGCGTCCAAGAATTCCCGGAGAGCCTTCAACTCAGGGCCTGACATCGGATACAACTTCCCCACAGGGATGGGGGCCCCTGGGATGAGATCTATAGCACAGTCATATGGTCGGGGGGGGGGGGGTAGCTGATCCGCCTCCGTCTTGTCAAAGACATCTCGGAAAGCAGCATATTTATCTGGGAGAGAGTTAAGGGTGGAGGAGCTGAGTTGCCCGGAGGCTGCCAATACTGGGGGTGGAAGAGTTAAGGTCTGAGCAATTGGGATGCTGGCTCCAGCAAGACAATGTTGGCGACAATAGGGAGACGTAAAAAGTACTTGATGGTACTCCCATGAGATTTGGGGGTTGTGTTTGGTGAGCCAGGACATGCCCAGTACAAGTGGGTACTGAGGCAACTTAGCAAAATGGAATTGAAGTTGTTCCTCATGTCCTTGGGAACGTACAGTGATGGGAACAGTAATTCGGGTAACTGCTCCTGACAGGAGCGGACTGCCATCTATCGTTTCCACGTGCAAGGGATGGGACAGGGGCTGGGTAGTCACATTGTGGCGGCTAGCAAACTGTTCATCCATAAAATTTGTAGTAGCCCCTGAATCTAGCAAGGCCAAAAATTCTCCACCTTTCCAATGGGGTGTGTGCAGTTGCACAGCAAGGACAAGGTGGGGTGGGGGAGGCACGTGCGAAAGACTTACCCCAGTCATTGCTGGGCCTTCCTGGCTAGAAACCCCCATGAGACTCGGGGGTCGGTCTAGTCATGCCTGGGGGGCAGAAGCTGTCGTAGGAGTCGTCTCTTTTTTCCACGCTGGGGATCTGCAAGATTTAACGTAATGCCCTTTCTTTCCACACTTGAAACACAGTCCTTCCACACGCCGGCGATCCCTTTCAGCCAGAGAAATCAAAGGTTGATTGGCCCCTAGTTGCATGGGAACTTCATCAGCTGCAACAGCAGGGGGCCGCTGAGGAGGGGGAAACACTCTAGGCAGTATAGAAGGAGGCATGGGGCGGCAGGCAGCTGCGCGCCGTGCATCTCTGCGACCCTCCAAGCGAGCATCTATGCGTAAACACGAGGCGGTAAGATCTGCTAATGTCGCTGTAAGAGCAGATCGTGCCCACTCATCTAAAATATTTTTGTTTAGACCTTCCAAAAACTGGGCCATAAAGGCAGCATCATTCCACTGTAAGTCCTGTATGAGTAATTGGAAGTTGGTAATGGCATAGACGGCAGATGTCTCTGGTTGCCGTCTCCATCCTAAGAGAATCTCCCAAAAAACTTGCCATAGAAGTCACAAAATTTTGGTAATTGGTTAATAAGGGGCTGTTTGCAATTAGGAGCACCGAAGACCATTTTGCTGCTGCTCCGGAAAGTAGACTAATTAAAAATCCCACACGCATCTGGTCGGTCTGAAAATCGTCTGCCCTCAAACGCACGTAGAGCTCTGCCTGAGCGCGAAAAGCAGTAAAAAGCTTCTTGTCTCCATCAAACTTCTCCGGAAGACTTAGTGGACATTTTCGACGTGGAGGCACGGGGGGGGGGGGAGGGGGTGCCGCCGCTGCCATCTGTAGTGCACCCTACCAATTGATTCACCTGATCCCGGAGGGTTTGATTTTCAAGGGTTAAATTAGGAAGAGCCTGTTTCATGTCGCAAGCGTAGAGCACCCCAAAACAATAAATGAAAACGAAAAAGGATCTTTTGGATGGATCAAGCTGTCGTGACTCCCTAACTTCTAGTGCTCATTGAAGTCAATAAGGAGGCCTCTTAGGAAAACAATCAATCTTTTATTTAGCAAATGATCCCTTCTCTCCCTTTGAAATGAGTTAAAACTTAGAAAGCGTTTTGCCCCAAGGCGTAATTTAGCTAAGCAAACAAAACAGTTGATCCATCCAAAAGAAAGCGAGAGTCACTTCTGAGAAGAATTCACATCCAGCCTTTTCTGAGCAAGTAATCTTTCCGAGCGCCGCCTCCTAACCTCTTTGATCTGTTCTCGCTTTTCTCTCCTACGGAAAATGGGACTTCTGAGCCCACTCCCCCCCCCCCTTCGTCCTCTGAAGTCAAAGGCTGGTTATCAGCTGCAGGGTTATTTACATCAGAAGAAACATTTACTAAAGGCGAAGCTATGGGAACGACCTCTTCCCCTTCTGGTACGGACTGGAATGTCTGTTCGGGTTCAGAATCTGATTCTGAATTAACGTCTAACATTCCTTCGCCCTGAGCAAGGGGAAAGGAATTAGACACAACACCTGGGTAGACAACAATATTATTGGTGATGAACAAGCAGGCTTCCGACATAGGAAGTCAACTATAGATCAATGCTTTGTTCTAAACCATCTGAGAGAAAAATATGCCGGTGCCCCAAGGAAATATTTATTTGCAGCTTTTGTCGATCTGACCGCTGCCTTTGATGGGATAAATAGGGAGATCCTATGGAGTAAACTATGGAGATTTCAGATGGATAGGCACTTGTTGACTTTAATCAAGAATTTGTACACAGGTACCAAGCTTCAAGTCAGGATAGGCAGGGAAGGCCAGCTGTCTGAGGAAATTGACTCAACCAAAGGTGTAAGACAAGGCTGTTTGTTAGCCCCCCTGCTGTTTAATATCTATGTGAATTACATCATTGAACCACTAGCTGACAAATCCAATTTCCCAGTAGCTATCGGTTCACGGAAACTGAATATATTGTTATATGCTGACGATATGGTCCTCCAAACCCAAAGAGACATGAGGAGACTTTTAAAACTATTTGGGGAAATATGCCATAAGGAACAATTGAGAGTGAATTATGCTAAGACCAAAGTTATGGTATTTGGTAAGCGTGTAATTCGACATAAATGGGTCTTAGATGGCCATCTCCTGGATCACTCCAATAGATTTAACTATCTGGAGATTTGTTTGCGCACAATGGTTCTTGGAATAGCCATTGGCAAGCTAGTAAACTAAAAGCCTAAAGTTCATCACAGTCAGCGTTGAAATTTGCCAGAGTGAAGGGTGGGAGCCTTGTGTTACCAGTTTTTAGAGGTTTTGCTACCAATGTTATTCCTCAGATTACTTATGGGGCAGTACAGAATACCTTTATATGCATCTTATTGGGACTGCCACCAGCAATGCCTACAGTCTATCTGCGAGCAGAAGTAGGGGTAATGCCAGTTTTATGTTTTATTTTGAGGGCCATTTTTTAAATTATTTTTTAAAATTGAAATATTCTGTAAATAAATTGGTTAAACTGTGTATAGCAGAACAGGTAAAACAACCGTCTCAAAACACTTGGATAGCTAAAAGTAAATTTTTACTACAGAAATATGAGCTCGATGCAGATGCCCTTCTCGCCGCTGGAATCTATTCTAGCAGACATAAAATCAAAGTGCATCTCCGAGAGCTATTTGCAAAAAGGGATATGGAGGTATCTGCCTCTCCAGATTTTCTAACACCTCCCTTTTTTAAAAATGGCACCACAGGATAGAGAGATACTTACTTATCTGAAGTAAATCTACCTCTTTGCAAGGCATTTATTGCCCTGCGTTGCCAGACAATGAAATCCAACTTTTTGGAGGGCAGATTCAAGAAAATCCCCAGAGACCAGCACCTATTCATCTGCGACAGCCAACGGGTAGAGGACACCATACACTATATCCTGCACTGTAAATTGTATGAAACACCTGGGAAAAAATAACTAGAGAAGCTCTTAAGGGTGATTCCTACCGTCAGTGATATGGATAATGCCAAATATTTACTGACCAGTACAGACAAGTTTGTAATGTTTTAACACAGCCAAATTTGCTGTGAAAGCAGCCCAGCTTAGACAAACTCATGTGACCTGCCTTGAGATGTAAGGTTTTAGTTGTAAGTGCATGTATGTTTTAACATTTTATAATATATTCACGTTTTTATATTCTGTGTAGAACTTTTGTGTATTTGGTTGCCTTCAATAAATTGTTGTTGCTAGGCTAAAGCAGAGAGAGTAGTTTGCCTAAGGCCACCTAATGTGTTCATGACAGAAAAAATTAAATATAATTATTTTGCTCTCATTTGAATAATTTCAGCTTGAAATGTTTGATAGCATTGTTATAGCTATAAGTTGCCCAGATCCTTAGGCTTCCTGAAGGCAGAGGAAATTCAATGCATGCACAAAGCTCTCCCACCTTTAATGGTTTCCCCATTTATTTTCATGGAGGGCAACTATGCATCTGCATTCCTTTCCTCAGACTACACCCAGGGCTTTTGTATTGGGGAAAAAATATATTTTATTGGCCCAAATCCAGTACATGCAGGCTAACACAAACTGATTTCAATGGGTTTAAGTATGCCTAATTCTGTATTGGATTTAGGTAGCTGTTTCACCACCTAAATTTTTATTGTTAAGTCTGCTATTTTATATCTAACTACATTGCTAATATTCATGTTGTTGTTTTTAATTTTAATTTAGGTGGAGAACAGACCAAAATACTATGGAAGAGAGTATGTATTTAAACTCTTTGTAAACATTTTGTATAAGCAGTCATTTAATATGTGTATCAAAATTGTATCTCCCTTACTTTCCACAATTTTTCCTTGAAAGCCCAGATTCTCAGCATGTATATGAATGAATTTCCTTTCCAGATGGTGCCAGAGCATATAACTCTTTCTGTACTGGTATTTTGCAATTAGCAGCAAAACCATTAATTTATTTTTGAAAACAAATTAGGGTTACTTTTATAAGAGCATCTCTGAACCTAGATTTGTTTCTCCCTTCCACCCTATCACTACCACACAATACTCAGCATCTGAAACACACTGTTTCCTATGTGTTTTGGCAGAAAGGAGACTATGTTTAGGGCTAAAAAAATTACCATGTAAAAATCCCCATCTGCTCTTGTAGTTAAATGTATCTGCAACCTAATAGTTAAATTACTCTGCATACTGCATTTTACCCTTCTTCAAAGGTCACAGCTGAATTATTGGTTCCAGTAAAGTGATAAGGTCCTATTTCTTCCTCAAATTACTGTGGTAAAAGATCCCTGAAGTGTTTGATTTCTTCTAAATTGAATGAGCGGAGGGGGAAAGAGACTGAAACAATTTTTTAAAAAACATATGAAACCCTAACCTCAAAGTCACTTTACCCCTTCTTTTAGATAATTCACTGAAGACAGCATTTGCTTTTATCCAGCACCTTCTCTGTGTCTCATTCAAGCCTAGGTTCACAAGGGCTTAGCTTTCAGTGCCAGGTCCTGAGAGACTAAATTTTAGAATTAGCAATTTTAAAAAATCCTCAGATTATTTAAAGTTAACATCCCTCCCATCGCCAGTGAGTAAGCATGATATATAAGGCATATGGGGCAAGGGATTCTGATAGAGCATCATGACTAGTAGCTATTATCCAATGGTAATTGGTCTAGACCAGCTAGACGTTTTTAAACCATAGGTGCCATTATCCTTGACCATTGGCTATGCTGGCTGGCAATGATGGTAATTGTAGTCCAACAACATCTGTGAACACAAGGTTGGGAAAGGCTGGACTAGAAAAATTTGAGTTCTGTCAGCTCTCTTTTTTCACTAATCAATCTCTCTAATTTCTTCCTTCCATAGCACAGATTCACACAACACATAGTTAAGCTATCGAATTCTGACAGAAGATGTGATGATGGTCATCAATTTAGATGGTTTTAAAACGGGATTAGACAAATTCATGGAGGATGCAGCTATCAGTGGCTACTAATATGATGGTTATATACTACCTCCAGGTTCAGAGGTAGCATGGCTCTGAATACCAGTTGTTGGGAAACAACAGTGGGATAAAGGTGTTATGCCCAATTTAGGAGGTTTCAAGAAACTTGGAACAATCTTGTTGACTTTCATGAGACTGTAGCAGTGCAAGTAGCAAGGAGTGAAAATAAAGGCATATATGGAAACATTATGGGCAGGATGAACCAGGGCCTATTCTAGTGGAAAGCCTCTTCTGCTCATGGAAGAGCTGTTTACAACTTAGTAGAGTTGTAATGAGTAGAGTAACCCCAGAGAGTTCTCACATTTGTGCAAGCTCTTGTGTAAGACTTTATCCAAGCTCATTCTCAAGCTCATTCTTTTTATGGCTCACTAGAGCAGGGGTGGGCAAAAGGTAGAAATCCAGATATTTTGGACTTCAACTTCCTGAAGCCCCTACCATCTTAGCCAATGGTCAGGAATGCTGGGAGTTGAAATTCAAAACATCTGGAGATCTGCTTTCTGCCCACCCATGTACTACAGTATGTACAATACAGCCTGTAAGTTCCTTATTCACCATTTCTTATGCAATAACATAACCACTGATACATTGTGGCACCACACTATATGATGTCTTCCACTAGTTTGTATAAGTCTCGTGCAAGAGTTTGCAGAATAGCTCTAATGCATTTTCTTCTCTGCAATGGCTGCTATATGCCCAATGCCAAAAGGGGTTTGTTTAGTTCAGCACTCAGGCAGCACATTAGCTCACCTGGAGCTTTGAACGGCTTTTGAAGCAAAGCCTTTTAGGATTTTGGATACTACTTCGTCTTTAACCATATCCAGGGTTCCTGTGCCATCAGCCTTCTACAATATGTTCTGTACTAAGAAGGCTCTGAGAATCACAGTAGATGTGACACTAAACATGTCAATAGGAAGCCCATCCATTGTTGTCTTTCTCAAAAAACGAGTACCAGGTGTAGGGCCCAATTTTCATTGGGTCTAAGGCGCACAAGAAGGGAGGATTAACTACTTATCCCCAATTGAAGTCCTGACAAAAATCCCCTCCCACACTGCTAATTAGACTCCAATAAATAATTAACCCCAGAGAAAAAGCCCTAAATGGCACCAATCTGTACATATACGCACACACCTTATTTGTGATCTATTACGTTGCTGTAATCTATGTGACACCTGTCTCTTTCTTTAACAATGAGTTCCTGTGGCCTTTCCCCCAATGCATAATTATTCTCTAAATTGCTGACTTTTTTCTGTCAGGTTTCATGGGATTATTTCTCGTGAGCAAGCAGATGAATTACTTGGAGGTGTAGAAGGAGCATATATTCTCAGAGAAAGCCAGCGACAACCTGGATGCTATACTTTAGCTCTCAGGTGAGCTCTGCTACTTCTGTGTGTAACTTTAAGAAAGGCTTGTGTATCATTAGGGACCTCAGGACATGCACATTAGCATCATGTTTATAATAACTGTGTACAAAACAGAATACTTTTAGAAATGGTATAATGTAGTCAAAACATCTGCCGGACATAATAATCCTCTTAGAAATTTTAAAACATTAATTTTTGCATACGTAATAGTTGATTTTTGTACCTTTGTGATCTATGTACATAACAAAAGCAACACTAGTGCCCCATACTATGGCATCTGCAGAAAAGAGGCTCTCAATCCATCTTCACATGTTATGGGCCACTGCAGATCCAATGCTGCTGATTTCTAAGCCATACTTAAACAATGAAGAGCATGCCAAAGGTCTTCATGGTCCCTTCCATCATCTCTTCCCGTCTCAAAAACAAATTGCCCCTGGAAGACTCAATGTAATTAAGCATTACATTGGCACCAATGTGAACCTAGGTTAAACGTTTGTGAACTGGCTTTAATTCTTATCCCTACTGATCTGCAGCTGTGGTTAACTTTTATGTTGTGTTAACTGTGGTTAGGGAGAATGGAATGGGAATTCACACTCCAAAAAGGAGTAGAGATCTATTTTTGTTCCAGCGACCTCTTCCATGTGCTTCACCATGGCTACTTTATTAGGAATGTTACTTCTACAATGGTAGAAACCTATCTTAACATGTTCATGTTCATGCAGCACCTGCCTTGAATTTATACCTCTGTTATATGATAACGTACACCTTCCTCCTCTGTCTCCTCTTTCTTTTTATAGCAGGGGTGCAAGATCTCAGGCCTGGGAGCCAAATTTGGCCCACTTGGGGAGCAATTATGGTCTTCCAGGGTTCCCCAGATGGCCACCCCCTTTCCCCCAACCACCAATTGTTTGGTGGTATCCCAGCTTTTGTGCAGTTTTCCCCCATTCTAAAAGGTTCAAACGCATCTCCTGAGGCTTAGTTACTGGCAGTAAGAGCTTTAAGATAAAATATGCTGGTATTTTTGGCTTGGCCTCTTTTCCCTTCAGAGCTCACCAGTGCAATCTGGTCCCCATGAGCTTCTCTGAAAAGAAATTCAGCCCTTGGCTGGAAAGCGGTTCAATACTCCTGTGTTATAATGTGAATAATCTGAAAAGTCACATTTTGAGTGTTCCAACACTAATGCAACAATTTTATTTGTGTTTTAATGCAGATTTGGTAATCAGACCTTAAATTATAGGCTGTTTTATGATGGGAAGCATTTTGTAGGGGAGAAGAGGTTCGAATCCATCCATGATTTGGTAACGGACGGCTTGATAACACTCTATATAGAAACCAAGGCTTCCGAATATATTTCCAAAATGACAACAAATCCTATCTATGAACACATTGGATATGCCACTTTGCTTAGAGAAAAAGTATCCCGGAGACTGAGCAGATCAAAACCTGACTCAAGAAAAGCTAGTGTTACAACGTGCGAAGAAAATGCACCAGTTGAAAAGGTAAGGAGGTTGATTTATGAGGAAATCATTCTATATGTATATATGTGTGTGTGTGTATGTGTGTGTGAGAGAGAAAGAAGTTTTAAATTACAAGAGTGGGTTGATATTAAAACACATTGAGTGATAAGGTTGTACGCTGGCATTTGAAATACTTGTGGCAATTTCAGTTCATAACAAGTATCAGGTGAAATGGAATTTATGGTGTAATTCTTTTGCCTTCCCTGGGAGTAAACTCCAGGTGATTGCATACCATGTCTACAAAAGCTTCTCATTGATTTCAATAGAAGGACCCTATCTCTACGGAATATGTGTCCAGATAGGATCCTATAGTTGCAGTGAATGGGACAGCCCACTTGCAAAAGGGTGCCATGTATTCACCTTATACATACCGATATTAAAATGAGAATGAAAATATAACAAGCTGCCTTATACTGGGCGAGTTTGGACAATTGCAGTGATGGAAGCAACTATCATGGCTGCTCTCCCTGTCCCTCCGTACATTTACATTATTCCCTGCACTGCGGCACTAGTTGGCATGTTGTCCGGTTGCAGCACATGGCAGGAAGGGGGGTTCGTACCCACCTTACAATGTCTACTGCATGTCATAGGTGCAGTGTGGGGAATAATGCAAATGGTGGTCATGAACATGCAAATGGTGGTCATGGGAGTTGGAGGGAGCAACCACGATGGTTGCTTCCCTCACTGTGATCATCCAAACCCAGTCACTGAGTCAGAGTATGGCCCATTTTGCTCAATATTGTATAAACCCTGACTGGCAGCAGCTTTCCAGGGTTTCAGATAGGGAGATCTCCACTCTTCCCATACTTCCCCCCCCCCCAGCCCTAATTGGAAATGCTGGGAATTGAATTGAATCATCCTTCATGCAAATCATGTGAGCTGTGGGTTATTCCCTAACATAGGACCTGGTAAGCAATATCTATCAAAAATAGAATGCAATTTCAGTCTTGATTCCCTGATGGTAGAACATGTGCTGATTGCCCATTCACCAGATCTCAAGTTTGTTCGTCTTTCGCACGAAGTGCAAATCTCCTCTTTACTATTTTGCCTTTGGTGAATGGGACTGAATCTGGGGACTTGGCTTTTCTTTCTTTCCACCTTTACATTTCCCAGTTATAGTTGTTTTAATAGCTGTGTAAACTGAATAGACAAGAAGTGGCTGAGATAATGCAATTCACAGTAAAAATAGCTAAAATCAGGTGGAAATATAAGACATTACAGCATATAAGTAAATGAGAAACTGTCTTTAAGAGGTTGTATTATCATTTTCTGGTCCCATAGACTGAAAAATATTGCAGGCAAATCCTACTTCTGGTGTAAGTGCTTTTGAAGATTATTTAAGATATAGAATGTGTTTGCATCACCATCAAAGTTATTTTGTTGACTCACCACTTTGAAAAGCAATACCTGACTGCTGGAGATATTATTTGTTGTGTTTTTTTATGATACTGATTCTGTCCCATAAGAGTATTTTTGTCCTCTACTCAGGATGACAGATGTCTAAGGTTGGGCTGGCTTTGGTTAGTAAGTACCACAACTGAACAAGGAAGATACAAAGTGAAACAGATGAGAAACCTTTTGTTTATATTTACAGGGATTGACATTTTCAAGTATATAGACATAATAATACACATTAATATTATGTACAAGGTTCCCAAAAAACAACAACCCTAAAGAGCTGTCATGAACTACTGGTTTGTATCTTATTTCAGCATAATTCAAAGTTTGGCTGCCTAAAATAGAGCTGTGTAGGAAAAAATCAAGTTGTCACTCTTCCGACAATCAGTTCAGTGCCGTTGTAAGCCCATATCTGTGGATCCATGTGCACACTATTAGGCTGTGATTGAGCTGCTTTGTACAATAATCTTTACATGCTCACCTGCTAAATACATTGTCTTGCTCATCTGTTCAGGTAGGACAGGACAAAGAAAGCCTGGATTGAGTTCTCTCCTAACTCCCACAACAATCTTCTAAATAGGTGATTGTCTAAGAGCATCATCAGACCGTGTGTGTGTGTGTGTGTGTGTGTGTGTAATCATGGTTCCCTACCGTCACTTCTCTACTCCCACTCCTGTCTCACATTACCTCCTCTTTCTTCCTGGAGAAGAAAGAGGAAGTAAACAAAGACCACGTTTTTATCGCACTGCTTTTCCTGCACACGGTACATTCTGTTTCCAAAACAAATAAAAGTTGAATTAAAAGGGGTCCATTTTGTGATGGAAAAAGGGCAAGAAGAAGTGGGAGGCACGCAGGAGGCAGATGGCATCATCTAAAGGACTCACGAAAAAACGTGAGAGCAGTAGTGAGCATGCGATAAAATGCTTGTCTGATGAACTCCTAAGCATACTATTCCTCTAATAGAGGAGCATATGAGCCAATATTCAATACGTGCCTGTCATTTCAGTTGTGAACCCAAGCTTGCTTTGCAGATGAAAAATTATCTGAGCTCCATTTGTTATTATGCAGAGCTTTATGCTTTATGTAGAAGTCTTATAACATCAGGCAATAAAACAAAACAGGTCAATGTTACTAGTTTACTACATACATTAAAAAGAGTTTGTAATGTAATTTGGTGAAACACAATCCTATGCATATCTACTCAGAAGTAAGTAACATTGAGTTGAATGGGACAATCACAACTATGTATAAGATTGCAGCATTAGTGTATCATACGTACTTGGAAGTTACCTTGCAAGTTCCAGGGAAGTAAATACTTGTCTCTTGGTGCAAAAACTGGCATAATTCAACATCGTAGTAGTCCTGGTGTGATTCATGGACTCTTAATGAATCAGCAATACCTTCATTAGGCTTCAAGGGCAAGTCTGTGCATTCTGTTGAAAATTCTCTTTTCTCTCCTTCAAGGCCTTGCTGTTCTGGATGGAAAGTGTATGTAACTTACCAAACAAATAAAAGCAACTGAGAAGTCAGTGCTGGAATAATCCTGGCAGTATAATAGTGCACATATCCTGACAGTTGTTGGTTTTTTAACTGTTTTGAGTAACAACTGAGCCATATTTATTCATTTTTAAATACCATTCAGTCTCCTGTGTTCCATGGCACATCCAGATATTGATAGTAACATTTAGTCCACTCTATGTTATTAAAAATTATTATGGAGGCATTGAACTGGACATGCTACACTACCATGACTAAATTGCATTAGTAGTACATGTATTAAAATGTAGTTTAATCTTGTGCTGCTTAAATTGCATATGGAACAGTTACTGAAAACTTCATAAACAATTTCCCATCACAGTAAAAATGGTGGAGTGATGAATCCATCTCCTGCTCAGATTTCGTCCTTTGTGCAATCATTGTAACATAAAATGCAATCATTGTAACATAAAGTGCAATCATTGTAACATAAAATGCTGCTCTGAAGATACAAATCCATATTTAATTATCTCAGGATTCTCTGGGCACAGAATATGACAGTGCAATATATTTTCATCTATAGCTATGTCTCAGTTGCTCAGTTTTCATTTCAGATGTTGAGCCAGCTCTTCTATTGATGTAATTTTCTTAAAGTAACTGAATGTATACAATTTACACAAGAAGAGGTTTTGGGAGTATGTAGTTAAAAGAACCCTAAACTTTTAACATTAGTTTGATTTATTAAAAGCACTGTTTTGCAAGTAATATTGCTAATGACTTGATGTTATTCTTCCCTTTATAAAAAGCCCTCAGTATTTTAGTATTTTAATAACCTCCACTGAATGAGGATGTTTGAAGGATGTTTTTAGGATGTTTTAGGATTTTTTATGCAGTTTTAATAATATGTGTCATGTTTTAATCAGTTTTATGTATTTTATCATGTTGTTGTTCCCCGCCTCGATCCAGACGGAGAGGTGGGTAAGAAATAAATTGTTATTATTATTATTATTATTATTACACTAAATAATTATCAGTATAACTTCCATGCAATCCTCACTATACTTCATACCCTTCTAGATAATTTTGAGCTGCAATACTTCATCTAGTTAAGTATGCTTATACCAGAAATAAAAGTATGTTCCATTGGCTTCAATCCTAACTGCTCTTCTGTGAAGAGGACAAAATTCATGTGCATGGAATGGAGTTTTTCTGTTACCTTTTACATCTATAGTCCATGAATGTCTCCTCCCATCTGTTCCCAGTGATTGGGGGACCCTTGGATATGGCATGGTATATGGGGTGGGGAGGGGCTGCACATTGAGGGGGAGTTGGTAGAAATCACACATGTGAATAGAAGACCAACTTAGGATCAAGCAGTTGTGTTTAAGCTTGAGGAGTCAGTCCTATTGAACTCAGTCATGCAGATTTACCAGTCTTTTACAGACATTTGAATGTAGATGCATTCATAGAGTTAGATGCCTGCTTTATTATTTTTAGTAGATTTCCATGTACACCCCTTTGCACTGTTGTAGACCTTGTGGTCTGACCACCCTCCAGTACTGCATTGCGCCAGTAAATGAATTCCCTGGCTGTGAAATAATATGTGAGAACTAATTTTAAAATTCACTTTCAACCACAGTTCTTCGAAAAACAATGTAATTAATAGGACTGGGGGAGATTTTAAAACATAAGTATCAAATTAGAAAAAAAATGGTGACTACAAATTAAGACTTATCCTGCACAAAAAGCTTCTTTTTCTGCTCCTCGCTTCAGACTTTAGTGCTAAAGTAGAAGCAGAGGGGAGTGGAAGAGTCGTGCATCAACAACGCTCCTGTCAATATGCCATTATGCCCACAACAGAGGCAGTGGACACAACAAGCTGTAGTCGGGCATTGAAAATTCAAAATGGCCACTGGCACAAGCTGGCACATGCCACAGTCCACCATGGCTTGTGCTGGATGGGGTTGCAGTCCCCCTAAAGGCTCAGGTTTGCAGTTTGGCTATACTCCTGGACTTCACCCTGAACTTGGATGCCCAAATTTTGGGGGTGGCCAGGAGTGCATTTGCATAGCTGAGGCTAGTAAATCCACTGCGCCTGTTCCTAGAGATGTCTGATCTGGACATGATCAGTCATGCCTTAGTTACATCCCGTTTGAAGTACTATAAAATGCTCTATGTGAGCCTGCCTTCGAAAACTATTCAGAAACTTAAGTTGTTCTACATGGATCAGCTGAGGAAGTGGAGCTAGGAAGAGTGTGTGTATGCATATGAATGGTGAGTGTGGGTGTGCATGTGTGAATACTATGTATGAGAGTGGGGTGGCCGCATCCACTCTGGGCTCTGATCATAACTTACCTCACAGGATTTTCGCTACACTAAAAGTAGATAGTCCCATGTATTCTGCCCTCAGCTCCTTTAGAGATGAGTAAAGTATAAAGGTAAAAAACAAAGGATAACTTTGAAAGAGAACAAGGAATAAAACAGAAAATTAATGCAGTACTTCCTTTAGGGAGTGCATTAAGTCAGCCACTCATTTGTCCAGTTTATTTAAATATACACAAGTTTTAGATTACCTTTTCACTAAATAAACACTGAGCTTGAGCTAACAAAGCTAGGATTTCCATCTGACACACAGAACTATGCTGTAAGTAAAGTGAAAGGAGTTTAATGTACTAAATTTCTATGGTGAGGCTGCTTTTAAAACACACTACATAAGTTTGTGAACTTAATTTCAGCCCAGATACATAGACTAGGCAACAAAGACTGGCTTAAAACAGGCCTGGTGAAATTCCTGCGATGTCAGTGGAATTGTGCAAGGTTGCACTGTTGTTTGTGCTCTCAAGAACGCCATCCTTAACACAACCAGCATACCTGGCACTAGGGTGGGCATTACATTACATTACAGAGGACAGTAATCTATTTGACAGGCTGTCAGGTGACAGCCTCTGTTTGAAGGTGTTCTCTGTTTGGAGGGCTGTCCAGTCCAAATCCAATTTAAAGATAAAAGAACCATAAGACGAGAGAGCACAGGGGCTTCAAATATGCCCATCAACAGTTAAGCACCTGAACAGCAGACTGAGCAGGCATCCAGGTTAGCTGATCAAAGTCTTCCTCACTATGGTGTATTGCATTTATATTTAAATTACAGTAAGTATTTCTAAATTAGCTTCTAGAAATATAAATTGGCATATGCCAATGTGATACAAATCTGTATCCTCTTTTTTTGTTGACGCATTCCCTCTTTTTGGCAATATTTTCCTATCATGTCAGTGCCAGATAAAGATCTTCCTGTTTTCCCACACTTTTTAAAACATTGATAACATTTAAAGTCTTTAGCTCTTTTATAGCTTTTCTTGATTGGAGTTTTATCTTTGCTGTGTTGTTGTTGTTGTTGTTGCTCAGATGTTTTTGTAACATTTGTATTTTTACGATCTCGTAAGCTGCCCTGGGAAGGCTGATTGAAGGGCAAGCTATAAACGTCATAACTGTGCTGCAAAATATGGTAATGTTATTGATTAATTCATAACATGTAATACATTTATCCAAAAAGTTGGTTTATGTCTAAGAGGATATAAATGTGTATTTATTGTAATTAATAACCTGTCTCGTTACTTAGTGTTTTATTAAGCTTAAAACTATATAGAAGGAGGGATGGTTTATTAATGAAACTATATGTCTCAAACACTAGGTGGCAGCTTTACTTAAGAGTTTTCATGGATTTTGCTTTTCACTGGTTTTCAAAAGATACAATAGCATCATGTGGTTTTATGTTAGCATCAACCTTAAAGCAGATGACAATTCATTGCAAGGCTGCATCCTTCAGCATCAATCATTTGAGAAGTAGACATACACAGATGTTGCTATTTGCCCTGTTTGGTCTCTAATAAAATTGCAGATTAATGTTACACATTTATATCTACATAAAGATGTAACGTGCACATCTATTTATATCTAGTGCGATGTAAGACAGGAAGAATAAGTACCAACATTTTTGGCAAAACTTTAATCTAGCAAGATGAGTTAAGAGACCTTACTAGGAATTATCAAAGTTGGGTGCCTTTTGCTTTTGTCATACATTGCTAGTTTTGTACATTTACATGGCTTTGTATTAAAGTGCCAAAATCAATGTAGACATGTGAAGTATCAAGCAGATGATCCTCTTAAAAAAGTAATGTTTACTATCTCAAGAAAAGAAGCAAAATAATGTTTAGGTTGGGTGGATTTTCAGACAGTATAACAAATGACCAACTTTGCTGTAGTTTTATGGGACATATTCTAACTCATCCTTCCTCAGCCTACTGCCTCCAAATGCTTTGTAGTACAACTATCAGCATTCCTGACTATTGACCATGCAGGCTAGGGCTGATGGGAGTTGAAGCCCAGTTGGGCACCAGATTGGGGAAGACTGCTTTAATCTGTCTTTAGGACAGGGATGAGTATCCTGTGGCTTTCCAGATGTTGCTGTCTTCAAGCACCCATCAGCCCTAGCCAGCATGGCCAATGGGCAGTGATAATGGGCATTTCAGTCAAACAATGTCTGTAGGGTCACAGCTTCCTCACCCTTGTGGCATGTACATATCACCTCTCATGTTCTCTATGAAGCATAGACCGTTGCAGCCTAATTCTAGGCATGTGTACTTAGATCAGAAGCAAATCGTACTCAGTTTGGTGGGGCTTAGTTTCAGATAAATGTGTGTAGGATCACAAGCTTAAAGCCGTTTTAAACACATGATTTAGCAAGCATGGCTGGCTCCTGGATGGATTGCTGTAAATGAAAATTTAATCTGTGATATAGATTAGGCTCAGAGGATATAAAAGATCCTGTGAGCTGAGGCTGAATTCCTGTAAAGCTGCAATGGATGGAGCTTCCTATGTGAACAGGATAGATTGATGATCCAATTGGACAATGTGTATCCCAGGAATCATTCCAGTAGCCAGCTTGGGGATGCTAAATATTACAGCTGTCCTCACAATGCTAAATATTACAACCACTGGAGGTCCTCACAATTACTAACCTGGCACGGAATGGCAGTCAGTAATTGAATATAAAAGCAGGGCCTTATAAGCAATCAACCTTCTCTTTTCCGCATCCCCTTCCAGCATCCTGCCTCCTCTGCTTTTACTGTTGCTGCCTCTCTCTCAGCAACAATATGTGCCTCTGAAAGTGGCTGTCAACCTTCCAATCCCATCTGCCAAGCTGTCTGTTGCCAGGCTTCCCCTCAGCTGCCAGTTCCCAGGTTGCTACATCCGGCCTTGTTTTGCTGTTTATACACACAGCCTCTGGCTCTCTCCAGGGTCCTCTCTCAAACATCAAGTTGCATTTTCTGCCCAGATAGGGTGATAATTATGGAGCCCTTGGCTTTTCAGCTGAATCCAAGTTCTTCTCTAGTTCTGCCAGGGGTGTTTGGACAGCAGATATTGAAGCAGCAAGTACATAAAAGTCTCTGTATGAGTCACGATGCTTGTATTTTTATACTAGATCGCACGTTTATTCATGTTGTCTTATATGACAACACTATCTTATATGACAGACACTAAAGCTGTGTGTTATACTTTCCTATCTGGTTAAAACAGAGTAATTAATCATTACAATTTGCTACAAGGGTTAGGGGGACTTCTTTTAAAGAAAGAATATGTTATGCATCTTAACATATGGTCAAATTTATTTGTTTGTTTGTTTGTTTGTTTATTACATTTGTGTACTTCTCAAATGGGAAATGCCTTTGGAGTGTTTTACAGTGATAAAAATGAATTAAAATAAAGTAAAAACCAAAATAACTGAACCAAAAATGGCAAAAAAATTATGAAAGTAACACACTATTAAACATTACAAACATTAAAAATATTAAAAACATTAAGGGGCCAGTTGTAAAATTAATAATTACAACTACAGATTAAAGATTCAATGCCTGCTGGAAGAGGAAGGTCTTAACCTGGTGTCTAAATGTATACAGTGAAGACATCAGGCAGATCTCCCTGGGAAGGGCATTCCACAGGTAGAGGCCACTATAGAGAAGGCTCTTTCCCTGGTAGCTACCCATCATGCCATTGTGGGTGGCAGCACCCAGAGAATAACTTCCAAAGACGATCTTAGCAATAAGGCAGGAACATATCGGAGAATTAGCCTGTGAAATATCTTGCATGTTTTATTATGATGTCCTCTATTTGGCATTTTTAAAAATATGGAGCTTTTATGACACGTATTCCATTCAGCGTAGTGGCACCACTATGAAGAAAAGCATTGTTATTTGCATTTTATAGGAAACTGAAATTGAGAGGTTGCAACTTTCCAGAGGACCTCCAGTGAATCCAGGCATTTAACAAGAAGTGTTGCATGTCAGCCTGCATACATATGTTTTGCGATGGTTGAAACAGGTTTCAGATAACGCAATCTGACACAGATGTTGACAAAACATTCTTCCCCTTCTGTCATCAAACATGATTAATTTTTTTTCAGTTGCCCTATTTGGCACTATTCAATAGGGCATTGTTACATGATTAGTATCCTAGAAAAAATATATAGGAAGATTTAAAATAAATAAATAAACAAACCAAAGTGTGAGCAGGTTTATACATTAAATTTCAAATAAGCTTACGATAACACCAAATTCGCGATTTTTAGGGTGGGGAAAGATACAGCTTTTGGCCAGGTTATTTATTTTTATTTTAGGTATTTCTATACTGTTCTTTGATGGCTTCAAGAGCAGTTCACAAAAAATCACAGAATAAAATTAAAACGACCCAATGGCAAAACCAAACCATATAAAATAAAATCAGAAAATTAAAAGAGCCAGAGCTCAAAACTTTAAAAGTTTGAGAATAAAAAGTCTTTATCCAGTGCTTAAAAGATAGCAGAGTGGGTACCAGGTGAACCTCTCTGAAGAGGGGGCACCACCACTAAGAAGGTCCTCTCTCTAGACATCATCCACCTTTCTTCAGATGGCAGAGACATCTCTAGAGGATATTCATTAGATACCAAATGTAGATGTTATTTTAGCTTCTCTAAAGAAAATTGCCCTAGTTCTACTATGACAATTGACTAGATGCTATTTCTGTTATCTTCCTCTTGAAAATTGACTAATTTCCATTTCTGTTGTTGTTTTCATTTCTATACCGCCCCATAGATGAAGCTGTCTTGTGGTTTATCTTAAGTATAGAGAAAAAAATACAACTGTTTAATCTGCACACTAAGCTACCTCTTACTAAGCTTTCTCTGAGTGATCTTCTGTTTTTGTATTGGGCAAGCTAGGCTATAGCTCCATTTTTTCCTACCTGTTCTCATCACAGCCTTGCATAGTCACAAATGGTACTACTTTTTGTTAGAAGAGAGCTAATACAGAGTGGTGGTTATGAGTGTGAACTAGGGAGCCAGTGTAGTGTAGTTGTTAGAAAGCTGGACTAGGACTGGAGAGAACAAGCTTCAAATCACTGCTTAACCATGAAGCTCACTGGGTGACCGTTGGCCAGTCACCATCTCAGGTTATTGGGAAGAGAACAACCTGGTCTGCATGATCACCGCAACCCACCATAGCTTGTTTAAGGCACAGTGGGCTACAGTATGTGCTGGTGCATGCTGAGTGGTTTTTAAATATTGCTTGTCATGTCATCTGAACCCAGACTGTAAGAGTTGTGCAAGTGTTAACCCTCACATAACCCTAAAACAGACCGTGAGAGTTGTTTAAACACAAACAACCTCCCCCTCCCCACCCCAGGTTCAGATGAAACGTCAAGATGAGGCTTAATATTCAAATGGCTGCACACACAGGGCACAGCCCACCTTATTTGATCATGTAAACTGGCCCACTATGTAAGCCACCTTGAGCTCTATGGAGGAAGAGCAGGATTTTAAAATTTAATAAAATAAACAAATCTTCCCTGGGCTGTGAAATTACTATTTGGCTTTAGACAAGCCACCATCTCTCAGCCTCAGCACCACCATGACATATACAATATAGGATAGCAGTACTTGTCTGCCTAACAATGTTTTACATACTGAGATATGTGAAATCCTTTGAACACTGTGTAAAGCATTGCAGAAATGCTTGTTGTAATGCAGAAATGTATGCATTGTAAAGCCTATCTCTAACTTTCTGTCTAGAACCTAAAATGTGTACTTTATTCTTATGAGCAGTGGTGGAAAAGCTTTATAGCTATTGTTTTAATTTACAATATACCTGAATAGGAGAAAACCATACCCCCACCCTCTCTCTTCTCCACAAGCCTAGGTTTCCTAGCCTATCTTATGTTGTTGTGCTATTGAAAGTGATTATTTTCCCAGCTGGCCTGGAAAACTGCAACAAAGAACTGCAAGAAGGAAGGATTTGAATTGTGACAGTGGAGTAACATCTGCTCTCCCTCATGGCCCTCTCCACATTGAAATCATAATGCCTCCTTCCTTACATTCACAAGACTTGTGCTTTAATGATATAGATGTATGAAAAGAGATTGGGAGATCTCCAGCTGCTAACAATGAAGGTAGTTTTTTAAAAAAAAAAAATGGGGCAGAAGCAAAACAGACATCTCCCTTTGATATCATATTAATTTGATTTTATACACTTTTCTAATTCCATCTGACCTTTGATGCAGTGCATAAATATGACGCAAACTGAGTGCCCTTAGAACCAAGAATGTTGTTATTACTATAGAATAGCACTGAAGTATAGAATAGATTGAACCATGTCCTTTGATGATCTGGGTCTTATATAGTTATGTATAAATGGGACATAATGGTACCATGCAGTTGAGAAATTGCTCTTGTGTGTTTCCTTGAAATACCTTAAATCATAACATCTTAGGTTCTACTTTATTACTAGTAATACATTAAGTAAAACAAGCTATAATAACCCATTCGCACAGTGGAATCATTGGTGATTGAAAATGCTATAACTGTGTTGCAAATAGAGAAAACAGGTAAGTGTAAACTTCTGCAAAGTTCTCAGTCAATACAGGACTGACCTATATAACACCTTAGTGCCAATAGTATATGAGTATTTTTGAACATGGTAAGCCTCTCTCCAATTCTGCATAGTCATTAATTGCTACTGCTAATAGCAACCATAGTGTTTGTCATGTAAGCATTCTCCAAAGGGATTAACAATGGTGGCATCCTAATTAGCTGCATGTAAGTTCCATTCATTTCAGTGGGATTTACACATACATTGCTGTACAATGATTTCAAGCTTCATTTAGGAATTTGGGACTAATGCAAGAATGATATTGAAACAACAAGATTCCAAGTTATGTACTGAGATTACACTCCTGATCCATTAAAATCAATGGTAGTTTTACTACTTTTTTCCCATAGGAGCAGGACGTTATCCTTAATCTTTTCATTGTGGATATTTAATGAACAGGTCCTATGGACTGATATGTGATTCCAAGAGTGTTAAATATCAGGCAAATGCCACAGTTGGTAGTGTGAGAAGACATGAGACCTGCTACTGGGGGACCTCTTATAGTAGCTGCACCAGGCAGATCTTCCCCAAACACAGTGTGACACAAGCCAAGCATTCAGAAGATATAGGTGGCTTTTCAGAAATCGACTTATATAGCATCCAGACTATTTAGGTGGATAAGCTCAGCTCAGTAGCACAAACCTGTGAGCCTTTCTCCAGGTAGCATGTACTACAGCAAGGATGGGAAACACTGACCTCCAGTCTATATATTGCCCAGTAAGCCTTTGCATCACCACCTCTCCACCATCTGGTCTGTGTCTTCCTCAGCCCACTGCAGTTAGGTGGAAGCTACTGGTGTCCCTTAGTTCATAGAAGCTGCCATGAGAGATTGGCAAACAGACACATGCATGAACTTGGAGGCCCAACCATAGAGTGCAGCAGCTTTCAGAAAGACACTCTAGCCACCACGCTATGTAGTCATGTCTCTGAGCTCATGCATGTATCTCCCTCTCTTCTGATCTTCTGCTACGGCAGAAATCTCTTGCTGCTCTCTCTCTCTGTGTCTCTCTCTCTTCTCAGCAACAGCAGTGACCACCAAGAGAATGTGTGTGTGTGTGTGTGTGTGTGTGTGAGAGAGAGAGAGAGAGAGAGAGAGAAAATCAGGCACACAAATGAGCTAAGAAGTCCAACCACAAAATGCTGCAACTAGAGCAGTATGGTGTCCTTCACACTCTCTATGGGTGGGCCTCCAAATGCATGCATGCCTATTTGGATGGTGGGTGTGAAAGAGAATGAATGCATGATGAACAGTGATTTGTATGTGTGTGTAAGGTAGGTGTGTGTGTGTGTGAGAGAGAGAGAGAGGGAAGATAGATTATTGGGGTACATGCTTATGGATGGGTGGATAAGAACATAAGAAGAACCATGCTGGATCAGACCGAGGGTCCATCTAGTGCAGCACTCTGCTCACACAGTGGCCAACCAGCTGAGAGGGTTTCCTGTCATCCGCAAGCAAGATATGAGTGCAATAACACCCTCCTTCCCATGTTCCCCAGCAACTGGTGTACCTAGGTGGGTATAGGGTATTGTGTGACAAAAAGAGAAACACTGGATGAATTGGATAATAAAGGGGAAAGAGGAGGAATAACGATAAACAGGGATGGCAGAAAGAAAATGGGTGTCCCCACCCACTTTGGGGTTTGACAATGGCTGAATTCGGACAACGCATTAAGCAACTGAGGGGTGGGGAAACAATTGTCAGTTGTGTTGTTTATTGTGTTGTGTGGAGGGTAACATGCCACTCACAAACTACTGACAGTGTGCTCCTCTGCCCAAATAAGCAACTGAGAGAAACAACTGGCTTGTAAGTTTAGCTCGAAGCCAGTTGTTTAAAGTGTTGTGTGGAGGGGTGAGTGTGTTAACGGCGCGTGGTGAGTGGGTAAAAACACAAGCCCATAGAGGCAGGCAGCAAGAGCGACCAAAGTGGCTGTTGCCACTCTGCTACAACTGGTGCAACTTGCAGAGGCTGCTGGGATAGAAATGGGAGGAGGGAGGGTAGGAGAGGGGCGGGGGCTGTGTCAGTCAAATGCCGGGTTGACTATTAGTCCACTCAACGCCAGCCCCAACCACCCACAGTTATGTAGGAATATGTTGTGTGGGGAGTACCCACAAAATAACCAACTGTGAGTTGGCTACTCAACCCACCATTGACTAATGTGTTGTCTGAATTCAGCCACTGTCTACTACTGGCACCGGACCATGACCATTTCCCCCCATGGAAATGCAGCCCTTGACTTGAAATAGTTCCCATGCTGTTGTCACGCTGATAAGTTAAGAGTGTATTACTCTTGTGAAGAACAATTTTGTTGTGGTGGTACAATCCACTATCGTTGCCAGCTGTGTTAAAGTAGGTATGTAGGACTGCACTACAAAGCACTAATATTCATTTCTTGTTTATAAGTGCTGTATAAAAGTTATGTAACATAACAGATTTGTTGTGGTAGTAAGAGATAAAGCAATATATTCAGGTACTTCCTATCATTTTTTATGACAACAAAGTCACTTAGAAGGAGCTAATTAATTGATCCAAGATATTTTTTAAGTCTTGCTTCTTTCTGTCATGGAATTCTCTGTGAAAATTAAATGTATTCCACTGCTTCTCTGAGACATACTCCCTCTCTAAACGTAATTCAAGTTAAGGAACACTGAAATCTCAGTTGTGTCCTGCTGTTAGAGAAAAAAAGGCAATCACAAATACATAAAAGTATTTGTTTCAGGTTGTACTTTAATGAGCCATTTTTAAGCTAACAATGATCATTTTTTGAACTAGAAAATGCAAACCATCAAATATTGAAGCACTTTTATAATATCCTATGTGAAACCATGCAATATTTTGGATTAGTTATGCTGTATGGGTAATCTAAGTTTATTTTATTTTTTGTGGTGGTGACTTTACAGTTAATTGCACAAATCGAAATACTATTTTTGGTCCTTAATTTAATTTTTCACTTTATTTTAATTTAGTTGCTGAAAATAGATGACAAAGGCTTTTATGGAATTAGGACTGGGTAGTGAGAGGGGATCTGTCCAAATGGCAGAGAGGACCTTAGGTTCTAATAGATATTTAAAAAATATATGGGTGGGATGGGGTGGGGTGAACCTGTCTAAGAGGATTTGCATCCCACACTTGGATGCACATTCACACAATAATCAGTGCCTGAGTCTTTGTTGTATTATTTTATCCTCATGACCATTATTATCTTGCAATACAATATGAGCCTTTGAATGAGCAGGGTACTTATTCATTTACATAACAAATTTTCATTTTTACTGCTAGGGAATGTTGCTCTATTTAACACTGGTATGTCACACTGATTTCCCCCCTTAATTGTTCTCCCAGAAAGCAGTCACTCAAGTCAGTTATCCTCTTAAAACAGCAGCTGAAAGCCAGACAACAATATAACCTGGTTCAAAGTCCATTGAAGTAAACTTAGGCTGACCATCTGAAAAGGAGGACAGGGCTCCTGTAACTTTAACAGTTGTAGAGAAAAGGGAATTTCAGCCAGTGTCATTTGTATGCAATTAGTTCCTGGTGAAATTCCCTCTTCATCACAACTGTTAAAGTTGCAGGGGCCCTGCCTTCTTTTGTATATGGTCACTCTAGTATAGTGCTGCAACTTTAACTGTTGTGATGAAGAGGGAATTTCACCAGGGACTAACTGCATACAAATGACACTGGCTGAAATTCCCTTTTCTCTACAACTGTTAAAGTTACAGGAGCCCTGTCCTCCTTTTCAGATGGTCAGCCTAAGTAAACTGAGAGATTCCTTTTAACGTCAGCAGTCTTTAATTCTGTATACGCTACAACCAAGACAAAACTGCATGAGATTTGGAAATATCTGTTGTGTTTACTACTTATAGGCAAACATACATTATTAATTCTTTTTATATAGCAGCTGCATCACTAGGGTAAAGAGTCCGAAGCTCTTTAAAATTTCATTTTACCCAGTAAATTCAAAGCATGCACATTAGCTGGGGAAGGGTAATAGATTATTGGTTTGCCTTAGGATAATATGTAAATCAGTACACTTTAGGGAAAAAAAACCCAGCCCACAGTAACGTGAGGAGGAAGGAGCTATTTGGGTAGATAGCAATTTCTTCATGAGGCAGAATACTATCTTAGGCCATTCTCAGCACCTTTGTGTTGGTGAGATTTTTGTAAACCACTCAGGGAGACTTTTTTTGGCTAAGAAGCAAGATAAAATATGATAAATAAATAGATAATAAATTACTCCAGTGGTTTTCATTAATAAGGACTAATAAATTGCTACTACTGTGCATCAGCGCTTACTGAGAATATTTGTTAACTTCCATTAAGAATTCTGTGTACAATTGTGGATACATAAAGACCTGGAAATTCAGCCCACACAATATATTTATTTTCCTCAAATAACTACCACACTTTGCTACTCATAATGATGAATTAGTCATGTGATAAGCTGCAGTTGACCTCCTAGATTTTTTTTTCTAGTTCAGTTAACCTGTAAGGTAAGTTGATAGTAATTATTCTATGTTGAGGATAGCAAGATTTGAAAGGATGGACTCAAATGACTTGTGTTTATATCTTAGTCTACCTTGCTCACTTATTATATAAAGTTATGACTGTCATATCAAACAGTATAAAGTATGAAGTCATCCAGAAGTTGGCAAAGGCTTGAGTAATTCAGTTTTATATCTGTCTTGTGTTTCTAGACTCCTTTTTTCTTTTTCTTTTTGGCTTTCTTCCCTTATGACTTCATTAACCTGCTGCTGACTGCATATTCTTGGGATAGTATTTCCAACTTCTTTCCCTTTTATAGCCCACATTTTAGGCTGCTTCATTCCAGCTTATCTTTACTGTTTATAGTCCTTTCTTTTTCACACACAGCCAAGCTTGAGATATTTTGGTGACATAATGATAGAACTCAGGAAACTGGTTTGGCAAAAAGGGCTTTCCAAACCAATAGCTCGTCAAAATCCTTAAATTATAGCCTATGGTAAAAGAATAGCTGATCAGATTCAACCAACTGAAAATGTAAATGTTTTAAGAGAATAAGAGTACACCAGATAGAGAAGTCTGTGTTGTTCATATGAAACAAGCAGTGTGTGTGTTGTGCTGTGTTGTGTTATGTTATATATAAGTACCATGTTGAAAAGAATACCTTGACATAAGTCTTGGTCCTCTTGATAATTACTTTTGATAACTTTTATTTTATTTTCTCCTGCATTCAGTGTTTTCTGATTTCTAATTAAAATGCTACATGTCTGCAACCTTGCTGAGGCTTCATCCAAAATTATTGCTGTTCTGCCCCAAAGTAGCAGAAGCGTTTGTGAAAAGGGAAGTTGGAATGTAAAGATCCTTTCTGAACATTTGGCAGGAGAGCTGGCAGAAAGGATTATCTCCTGCTACTACTCAGAAAGGAGAGCAAACTAACTGGAATATCTTTTTCTGGAGAGGTGTTCCCTCTCAGCTGAACAAATTTAGCAGGATTGGCCCAAGACATTTTGCTCCCTGAGGCTAGGGACAAGATGATGCCTCTCTTAGCATTCCATATACTGAAGAACACAGACCTGGTAGTTGAATCTTATATCAGCATTGGTGATAGGATAGCATCCTCTACCAGCAGGCTAGCTAAGGGGGTGCAAGACAGGCTACATAGCAAACATAACTCTCTTCATCACCTTCTAGCATCTTCCACAACAAAATTCCAGATTAAAGAAACAAAACATAGGTAAGGGAATTCATAAGGGGGATTCTGACTAACCAGTCATGCAAATCCAAATATAACCCTTCTCCCCACCAAAAAAAAAACCCTAAGAAATGTCCTGGTTCTCTTACCAACTGTGCAGAAGGGATTTTCATGATAGGTACAGCTTTACTTTCTTGTACAATGGTAGAAAAGCAAGTAGGAAAAGGATATTCCAGAGCAGTGCCATATCCCAGGAAGAGTCTCTTAAGTAAGTGAATCTAAAAAGATGAAAACATTTTAGAGAATCATGGTGAAACTGCCTTTCTCTCCTTCATTCAGTAATGAAGGAAAATTAAGGTAAACAAAATGAAAACAAAGAAATTCAAGGTGTTGACAATGAAATTCAAAGCCCTAAATGGCTTGAGGGAGCGCCTCTTCCTATATATGCCTGCCTGAGATTTGAGATCTGTTGGAGGAGCCCTCCTCTGTGTCCCACCAACATGAGGCATACATTATGGTGGGACGTGGGAGAGGGCTTTCTCTGTTGTGACACCTCTCTTGTGGAATACCGTCCCCTTGGAGGCCTGAATGTTTCCGACACTGGCTTCATTTTGGCGCAAAGTTAAAACATGGCTTTTTATCAAAGCTTCGAGGGCTAAATTCTCCATGGTTACACATAGTTTTAATTGTTTTATTGCTTTTAAAATTTTTCTATCAGTTTTAATAATGATTTAATACATTTTAGCTGTGTAAATTACTTACGTTTATATTGTTCTGATCTTATCTGTACGCTGCTCTGAGATCCCAGAGATAATAGGGCGGGATACAAATGTTTTAATAAATAAATAATAAATTAGGTGGGACAGGGCTCCTAATTAACACTGGAGCCTAACAAACCTCCTCTTTCTACCTAAAAGGCAGTGCAAAGAACTGGAAGGAACTCCTCTACAGAAGGGGATATTCATGTCAAGTGCCCTTGCCTTCTACACAGTAGCATGAATTGACCAATTCTTGCTGGCTGTCCTACCATTGTATGAGAATGACACATTTAAAAGGCCAGTTTTTATTTTCCTCAAAGGAAATAATCCCATGGCTGCTGATAATTTACCACATCAGTAACTGCTTCAGCTATTTGTCTGAATCCTTCCTAAAGTGCCTTGATTTGGGAACAAGGAACTACTACTGCTGCACTCTTATATTAGATAAAGCCAATTGGTAAATGCACTGTTTGATAATAATAGGCGTGTAGGGGGAAGAGAGCATGGATTCTTTATCATCTTCTCATCACTTCTTTGCAGACCATAGCAAGGAATGAAGATGATCCAGAATTCCACTAGACACATGTAGCAGCAAATGCATTTTCATTCCTACCACATGCGTGAATGCTGACACTTGTTGCCACTGCACAGTTCCTCTGGAAGAAAGAGTATTGTTTTTCACAACTTGCTCACACTATCAATATGTAAATCAAGACCGAGAGTATAGACAACATGGCTCAAACGTGCAGCTCCAAATTCTCTTGTAAGCCTAGTAAGGATATTTCTGCATATCTTGGGCTTTCCCTGAGCATGCTGATAATTCTCTGTTGTTTCTCTGTGGCCCATTTCTGTTGGCACTCACCACCTGACTTCACTATTAAAGGGAGCAATACACTTAACATACATGGAGATCGGTCTTGAATTCTGATTTCCACAGACTAATGAACCAGGCATCTCTCTTGTTAATCTATCATTAGTCTTGAATGACCTTACTATGAACTTGCTGCAAGATTTGAGGAAAGAAATAGGATTTCCAATCTGAGTATAGAATTTTCAGGTTTACTGAATAAGCATTGGCAAAATGAGGAAAGAAATAGTATCTACAAATTCACCCTAGCAAATATTTGAAGGAACACAGTACTGGCCTATTTAGTGGAACCTTGAAATTCAATAGTACCAACAACACACAGTTTGCTCCATAGAACTGTATGATAAATTGCACCAAATCTGATTTGATTTGATTTTTTTCCACCATTTTGGAAAAGCTGCTTTGTTGTCAATTGAAAGTAAAACAATTTGTTGATTTGACCAATTGGCACGCTCCTTCAGTAGTATGAAGAGGAATCTATTTAGTACATTTCAGTAAAAGACTATCAAAATATATAATGTGGGATGTTGTCTACAGCTTCGTTAACATAAACACAATATGCTGTTATAGCAGAAGGCCTTAACTGAATTCTTAGCAATGTAAAAACTTTCCTTATTGTATATCTAGAAATATCAGATAAATAATTTTCCAGTCCATGGTGAAACATGATCATTCTATACCAGAGACTAGTTTTAACATTTATCATTAAAGAAAGATTACATTGAACAAGGATATTACAATGTCAGTTCTCATGGCAATTGAGCAGCTGATACATCTAGAGATAGAAAATAACTTAATCGAAAAGCCATATAATTGGACCTGCTGAGCTATTCTTTTGAGACTAAGTGGACAGTTTTGGCCAATCACTTGACAAGTGTTCATGGAGACATATCCTTAGAAGCCTATTTTCGGCCTTGACTTTGAATCAGTGATTAAAGGCATATGGGCATTTTCTCCTCATTTCAGTTCATTATATAACCAAAAAGGTACTGATCCATATTACACAGTAGTCTTCTTCTTTATTCTTCATATCTAAACAACTGAAAAGCATTAAATTTGTATGCAGCCAATGAAGGAGGATAAAGCTATTAAATTTGGGCCAGTATCAGGGAGCATATATTTACAAAAAATGAAGGAGGCCTGAGTTTGGATAAGCAACTGGTTGTTTGCTATCACATCTCCTGAAAATGGCAATTTGGGGTATCAGTGAACAGAGGGAAAAAGAACTGAACCACTCTGGTTCTCTTGTGTGCTTCCTTACTATTTCCCCTCTTCCCTTCCCAGGACAAGAGAAGGTCTTTTTTTTGGCTTGTACCCAATTTATGCAGCTTCAGAAACCCAGCTTCAGATAATCTGTCTGATACCAACGAGACTCCGTCACCTCAGAGGAAAATCTCTGCTTTCCACCTCACCACAGAAGATACTACAAGGAATTGCAGCAAAGAGGTTAATGAGGGTCCCTGGGCTAAAATTTGCAATGCTTTCAAAATGTAGGGGTTAAACTTCAGATTTGTCACTTTGGGTTTAGCTATATTTTTGTCAAAGGAATATTCCTGAAATTATTTAAGGATGAAGATAATCACAACACTGGATTAAAAAAACAAACAAACATATATCGCAGAATATGCTTTTTATTGCCAAAACTGCAATGTTGAAGATCCAGTCAATTCCAGAGACAAGTCTAGAAAAGTTATCTGCACCTTTTAGCCTCTGTGTAAAATAATTTGACACCTGTGTACATGCTGGAGCAAATGAGTGCAGCTTTCCTTCCCAACTTCTGGTATACCTATCCCTCTTCTAAGGCCACTGATGTCCACATATGATTGTAATACTTGAGTAGGGTGTGCATGCATAAAACCAATGCACACATGTCTGAACAGTGCAATCAATATCTCAGATAAAATCTATGAAATTACAGAGCCTATAAGTGTTGGGATTTACTCACACGTTATTGAAATGTTCCCCTCTGCATGATGGTCTCAAAGATTGGACATGTTTGCTAGGTGGATGAAAGTGTTGGCAGACTCTCATCTTCCACTACGTAGAAGAAAAAACTCAAGAGTATCAATTGAACCAAATCCTAGTTCATCACCATGGACTCCTTTACCCAAGCCTAACAGTTTACTGTTGATTTTGCCTTTATAAAGGTTATTTCAGCAATAGCTTTTATGTGTACAGTGCACAATGAAGCATGCCTCACGTATGGGATCCCTGTCAAAGCTAGCAAACTCACTGTTGAGGAGCCAAATGTTGCCTCAGTGATGCCCCCCATGTCACCGTAGGCCATGCATAACCAATAATAAACTGGATCTAATTATAGGAAGCCATTTTTTATAACTCAATAGACATTGCACACAGTCTGTAAATTATGTCAGATTTATCTCTTGGCTATAAATATATTGCAAGCTGCACTTTAGACACTAAAATACAAACAAAGATCCTAGCACATTTTGGAACACTCAAGTATCCTTTTCAGTAATGGCACAAAAGATAGAGGCCCCCTCTAGAAGAGGTTGCTTTTAGGGCTGATTCTCCGAATTTGCACATTAACTTACAGTCAAGTTTACACCTAATACCTATATATGAGAGGCATGGAGGTGAATTTTGGGCTCCATACAATGCTCTTTAAAGTTGTTTACATGCGTTTAATCGCATTATCAATTAAGCATATAGCGATGCTCGAAAGGGGAAATGTTGACGAAAGCACCGCCCTGTTTCCTGGTGGAACTGCCCCCTCAGTTTCCCGCCTTTTGTTAACCCTGCCCACCTGAATCTCCCGCCCTTGGTTACCTGGGTTACCTGCCGTTGATCACCTGGTTCACCTCTTCCTTTGTGCCTGATCGCCATTTGTAGTAGTCTCATCCCCCAACTGTTCAGGAGTAAATGGAAATGCAAGCCTATGGCTTCGGACAGGCTTTTACAGGATGTCTTGCCCACCCCTTTCTGATTCCTCCTGCAACACTTTCCTTTGCAATCAGCTTCTGCCCCCTTTTAAACAGCATTTGTAGAATAAAGATATTCCAGTTGTATCTCAATAATAACTTGTATTTTTGGTGATTGCCAAGATACACAAAAACCATACGCACGCCTCCCAGGGAGAAATTCCCCTCACCAGGAGTAAACAGAAATGCAAGCCTATGGATATTTGCTGGAGCAGCAGTACCTACGACCGGTGGCTCTTGGTCCAGGCTCATATGGGATGGGATGGGAGAAACCCCCGTGGGGCACTTCTCCTCCAATGTTAGCTCCAGATGTCCCTTATCTCCCCCTGCTTCGCAACCTCCTACTAGGCACATCTGCAGCTTCAAGGGCAAATTTTTGTGTAGCCTTTCTGTTACAATGTTTCATCTTGCACTGATGTGCCAGTTCCATTCAAACTTCCCATTATTCTGCCTGTCTCCGGACACCGAGATGCCAGCACAGTTTGGTTCTGGAATGCCCAATGCTGAGCAGTCCAGAGGGCAACCTCGCCATCCCAACATGTCTCTGCGTTGCGGAGGTGGATTACTGGGCAGGTGGGAGGACTGGGCGCTGCCCCCCCCAAAAAACCCTGGCTGGCACTGATGTCTCTTTGTCCCCTCTTCCCCCTGTCCCCTCTTCCACACACAGTGCGGCTGCGGTTATTCCGCCTAGCTGTACTCAAGAGACAGAATGGTCGGTTGCAGCTGCGCCTCCACAGTATAGAGCACTCATTGCGTGTCCTTCAGTATCGAATGAGGAGACTCGAGCGTATTGTCTGGCATGCCAACCACCAGTGCCATTAGAATGACCGGGCAGGAACCCCATTCCCATGTGTTCCCAACCTGCACTGTGCCTTTCTGATTACTCCACCCATGCTTTGCAATGGGCTTGTGCCCACCTGTAACCGTTTGTAGAATAAAGATATTGCGGTGGTATCTCAGTAGTAAATGGTCGTTTTGGTCCAATACACCAGACAGAGACACAGACAGACACACACACACAAACACACAAACACAACTTCCCGGTAAAGCAATGACAAATTGGGGGGGGGGGGAGGTAACTCAATGCGCCTTACTCCTGAGTAACAGCGTGCAAGATGACAGCTCAATGGCAAGAACTTGTCTTAGTGTATCTCTAATTATGCACACATCCTTATTTCAACCCCCCTTGCTTCCTGTAGGACCAGCTCCATGTGAGTAGTCGCGTGTCTCGACGAAAGAAAGATTCCAGAGGGGTTTTAAAAGAAACTTTACTTTAAATACTGGTACGGTCAGCCATTACTAAACAGTCCATCAGGACTCAAGGGAAGAAGAAGGAAGTAGGGAGGGAGGAGACAGGAAATGACAAAACACAACTGTGGGAGGTGTTCCTGCCGAAGGGGCAGTTCTTCATGCATGACATCACCATCACAGTCCACCCACTATCACTGTTAATGCGACTGCTCAGAAGTTGTTTACACTGACATAAGACGCTGTAACTTCGGAGGAAATTAAAAGTCACTATTTAATGCAAAATCAAAAAAGCGCATTAACGAGGATAAAAATCGGCTGTACACCTGATTTGCGCTTCGTTCTTATAGAGGTAAAACCATTAATGTGCCATGAATGAGCCTTAAATCAATGGTCTAGAGGAACCCAGAAAGAGATTTTGATTTAGGGTGCAATCCTATGCATATTTAGAGAGAAAAAGTCTCCTATTTTCTTTCTAAACATACATAGGATTGTACCCTTAATGTAAAAGTTTGAGTTTCTAGGATTTGATTCAAGTATAAATTACGTAGATGCATTCAAATCATTATACACCATATAGATATTCATTTCTTGCTCTGTTTCTGTTGCTTCCAGTATTCCATCACACCACTGAAACAGAATCCAGGATAAGACTATGTAGGAGCAAGTTTGCTTTTCAGTGGCTAGAGCAGAAGGGAGGTTTAGCCTCCCACCCCTTTATTTTTTCCTATATAAGTAAATTCTTGCCTTTCAATCCTATATGGGGAAAGGGAGCAGAACAGAATGGAATTTTGTGGCAGAGGCTAGACTAACTTGTCATCCTCCCATTCACTGATATATTTAACACCATGTCTAATTTGTTCTTAAGAATGCTGAGGATGAACAAAATTCTCAGCAAAGTACTATCTGCTATATATATAAGTCAAAGAGAAATCTAAAATAATTAAAAGCAAAGGAAATTTTGCTAATTTTGTTAGGGTGTTCAATCTGTATATTAAAATGTTCTTTCTCTCATTTCTACTGTTCCAAGATGGGCTGATTTTCTGTTTGCATGTCTGAGACATTGTGGCCATATAAATTAAAGTGGGGGGAAAGTGCACACATGTATATAGAGAGATCCAGTTAGTTCACTTTAGTGACTTCTTGGAGGATAAACCCGATTTCTGGTTTAGGAGGGGAAGACAATATACCAAAGACACATTGCTTTCCCCATCACCACTACTGGAACCAGTTTGAAAGGGTTAGAGGCTACACCCTAGCTACAGCTCTGGGCTACCACAGTATCTATTGCTACTTTATCTCTTAACTTTATGCAAGACAAAGTAGTTAAGAGGCTGGCAGTTCCTAGAGTTGTTGCTTTGTTTCCTCTCAGCTAGAGCCACCTTGAGTGCTCTAGATTGTCATGATCTCAACAATGAGCTTAGAGTTAGAGGAGGATAAGCAAACCAAGTCCTGGGCTGTTGTACCACCAGCTGGAGAATTGAACCAGGTTCCTGATACTGAACCTGAGACTGGTGATTAGGAGCCTGCAGAACCTGAAGCAGGACCCTCATGGACTCCTTTACCCAAGCCTAACTCAATAAAGGACTCAAGTACCTCCTGCCCCATCAGGCCTGCCCAGTGGTGCAGGAAGCATGTCAGGTGGGATGCCTCAGAAAAAGGAGACGTGCTTGTCATCAGGCCAGAGAGTTGGTCCTTTAAGGATTCACATTCTTCAGTCGGGGGAGGCAGCTTTGGATGGGTGGACTGGAGAGAGGGATTTATAGCACCTTATTTTACCTCCAGCCTTCATTGAAGCAAGTTGCTCACTTGAAGCTTTCCCTAGTGCTACAACCAACCAATCCCCCCCCCCCCAGCTTTATAACTTCTTTTGCTCTTCTATAGATCCTTTGAAGGGTGTCCAGTTTCATAATATCATTAAGAAGCAAGTTTAGCCCATGAGATGCACATTCTATTGCATTAATATGTGGATACTTATCCGTTATGACCTCCCATCCAGCTTCATATTACTTGCCTTGTGGATAGGGTTCAAGCTTAAAACTGGAACAGTGAGAAACTGAGAAAAACTGATATTGGGCCTGTTCAGACAACATACTAAGCCATGGTTGGGCTGCTAACCCTCTTGCAGCAAATGGTTAGTGAGCATGTTTAAACCATGATTACGTAGCCACCATGGTTAGGAATGGTTCACACGACACGCTAAGCCTTAGCTCAAAATGCTTAACCATCGTGGTTTAGCATGTCATCTGAACAGGATCAGAGACAGATCTGTTGATTCCTACTCATGGGTCTCTGCTATGGATGGATCAGAACATAGGTGCCACCAACATTTATTCCTTTTCCCCGGCAAGAGAAAGAGTAGGTGGAAGTGGCCCCAGAACTGGCTTGGTTGGACTGAAGTCTCTATCCCACCTTCAACCTCACATGCACAGTCAACATTTACTCACTGGGGGAAAGATTAATATGCAGATGCAACAAGGCCACTGCTTAAGTAGCAGCAATATCTTGAATAATGGGGGGAAATGGAAATGTGAGGAAATGGGCCCAGTTCTGTGTTTTGGCTAGATCAAAGATTATTTAAGAAAAAGGAGGAATGAATTTAGGAGATTAGGGCAAGAGCTCTTTCTTTCCCCAAAAACCTGCCTCTTAAATTGCATGTTTTGTTTTTGTTTGTTTGTTTACTAGTTCTAAATTCAATTTCTCTCTCTGATTACCTGGATTTAACTACAGCTTTTCTGTAGGTGCTTTGGAAATTTCAGTTATGGATTCCACTGAGGGCTAGAACTTCAAGCATCAGATATATAGGAGGTCTGGGGGCTAAAATGTGTAGGGGCTTGGCCTTCACAGTTAGACCTTCATTTTTATTAGCCCTTCATTGAATGAAGAAAAAGACATCTGATGTGCTAGAAACTAAGTCACATAAGAGACAGTATTGAAATAGTGCATATTATAGTTGCTTAGTGCTTCGTTTTCAAAAACAAATTGCTGGTCAATAATATGAGCTAAATTTCTAATGTAGTTGGAAAGGAATGGCGGACAGCTGTTCAGTATTGATTCCCCCCCCCCCCCTTCGCTATACAGCGAATAGTGGCATAGCGGCACAGCATAGCCATTTCATTCACTGCAGGAGACCTATTGGACAATGATCTGGCATGGAATAAGTGGAAGATTCACAATACAGCTGTCTTATTTATCAACAAAGTGTCCTCAGTGAAATAGGTATGCTATGGAATAAATTGAGTTTCAAGCTTCTATTATTGCAAGGCTGTGCATATCTCAGTTCTAGCATGGCACAAGTCTAGAAACTGGTACTGAGCAGTATCCTAACTCTCTTCATTTTCATTCTTTTCTTTCATCCCAAGTTATATAATAAAGGCTGAAATCCTGTGCACACTTACCTTAGAGTATGCTCCATTGAGCACTATGGGACTTTCTACTATCCAGTTCTAAACATGCTACTCAACAATGATAGTAAAAAGCTATTGATTTTAATTGGCGAGAAAAACATATTAAGTAAACAGGACTTAAAAGTGTTTGGGAACAATTATGGCTGCAAATATATGTTTGAAAATGTGTGGGCAATAGCTGGTAGATTTTATATGTATGATTTTATCTGTACAGCGCCCCGAGATCCTTGTGATATAGGGCAGGATATAAATGTTTTAATAAATGAATTATAAATATAATAAAATAAAATGGTTGGGAGCTCCTAGTCCAGGTGGTTATAACTTCCTTCCAGTATCTGAGGCAGTAAGCTGGGGATCATGGGTGGGAGGGTGCTATTGCACCATGTCCTTGTGGGTCCCTGATGGACAGCTGGTTGGCCAATGTGTGAACAGAGTGCTGGACTAGATGGACCCTTGGTCTGATCCAGCAGGGCTTTTCTTATGTTCTTATGAATTTAGAGCAGTCAGGGTTTCGGGCTTTAGTGCCCTATCTCTTTGCCACCCACTATTTCTAGAAAAAACAGATTACCAGCTGGCCTTCTGTTGTTCTAACCACCATGGCAAGGAGTGGTCCTACATGCATTTTATGGAGTATTTCTTTATGGTTCTGGAGGTGGAAACATGACAGGTTAAAGGAGAGATGGGGAGAGAACCACATAAAATATTAAAGCGAATAAGGTTCTAGTATGCAAATCAGTTTTTTAAAAAAAGGAAATGTAGCTGCTAGTGTAGCCAAAATTTTACTATGTCAGATTGGGCCGATGACAGAATGCTAGTGTGTGAAGGGGATGCTTTGAGTCTAAATACCATTCTCCTCAGTCTGGAGTCATAGGCACTCAAACTTACACACACACACACACACACACACACACACTTTATGAAAACAATTTGAGAGAATAAGTTTGTTGAGAAATGTTATGTCTTAATGTAATGCTGCTGTTGGTATAATTCTAGTATATTTCCACGTTTATTGGATACTTTCCAGACTGCAGTGTTTGTAAATCTTGCTTATAACTTCTAAAAATAAAATACTTTTCTTTGCTAGGTCTATTTTAATTTTACATTAATTAATCCTTTTTTTACAATCATATTAAGACCTTTTATCACAGTGAAAATAAGAAAATCCACCTACACTTGTTATGGAGATACAAACTAAAAATTAATTGTACTTCTTTTTCCATTTGAGGTAAGATGTATGTGTGTAGGTTTGAGAAAATCAGCATTATCACATTGATTTCAAAGAGGCTTCTGAGTATGGATTATGTTTTGGATTGAGACCTGTTTGTGTGAAAGTAGGAAGAACCCCATAGCCAGCACTGCATGTGGTATCCCTTTGTGAAAGGGGCTGTACACCAAACTGATGGTTAGTTCTGAAAGGTCTGGAAGTTCCACTTACGTCGTTGAGGAATGAGGGAAACTAATTCCAGTCACCCTTTTCCACCTGCCCCCTCCCCCATTAGTAATCAGTACTGCCAAATTAACAGTGCAATTCCTATATTAAGTAGCTATCATATGCTGCAGTGTGCTGTTATGGATCTTGGATGAGAAATGGCTTTTCCAGTTTATCAGTATGCACTGCTGCATACCTAACATTGGGACATTTCCTAAGGAGGTGAATTTGATTATTTGACAATGCAATCCTGTGCAGGCTCCACTATATTCAATGGAACTTATTTTCTAGTAAGTATATTTAGAATTGCAGCCATTCAGTGATCCTACCCAGAATTAAACTCCATTGTATTCAGTGGGGCTTGGTCCCTAATACACATGTTTCGGGTTCTAACTTGAATCATTCAAAATGTCATAAGATTGTATTGCATAAAAATTACTGTCTCTGGCCTTGTTCATGCAAGTCTTTCCTCTCAAGTCTATTAATTCCCAGGTGGTTTTAAAAAATTTTAATTTTTGTCTTTTATTTTTGTCTTGAGTCAATATGTTCCTGTTTTGGCATTTGTTCACAAGAAGCAGATGGGAAAGCAGAATGGATGGAAAATCCTGTGATCCCCTGCTGCATACCCATACACCTTGCAATCTGTCATTTGCGTACAAGGAGCATCAGGACACAAAAGAAATCAGATAATTTAATCTTCACTGTCTTTACCAGACTATAGTAACATAGTGCATGGGTGTACAGTATCAAATAGAGACCCCTCCTAAACTAACGGTAAAATGTCATTTGAAATTCTGTATGGCCTGAGAATACCAAGACACTGGCCTATAACTCCACTAGCACAAAGCTCAATCTTTAGAGTTATCTTGCTCATTCTTGGAAGTACAACCTGCTTGTATTTTTCCCTCTTTAGACTTTGTGCAGTAAATGAGAGCTCTCACAAATGAAGAAATTAGCTTAGCTTAGTGATTGAACAGGTAGCTTTGAGAAAATATGGCAAAATATGAAAGTGGTTAAATTGGTTCAGCTGCAAGAAAATGAGTGCTAAGAAAAGCTTTTTGCAACTGTTTGCCATCAATCTAGAGATCCTTGTACATCTTCAGGTTATATACAAGGCAGGTCATAGCAACTCATAGTCCTCCAGAGGATATTGGGCTACAACTCCCATGATCCCTCACTTTCGGCTATGCTGGCTAGGACTGATGGACATTGCAGTCCGACAACATCTGGAGGGTCACACGTTGCCAACCCCTGGGCCCTAAGGAATAAGCCAGTACCATCAGTTTTGACAGCATTAGTAATTCGTTAGGGGAAGAGAGGTAACTGCTAAGTGGTACTATTAATCTGTTCAGCAGTGTGCAGGTACAGCCCTGAGGGCTGGATGATGGGGTTTAATATAATAATAACATAAGGTAAACCCTGATGGATCCAACCAAATCCATCATCCACAGCCAGATGCTTCAGGGAGGTCACATGCAGGACTTAAATGCTATGGGCCTCTCCTGCTAGTGTCCACCAGCCACTAGAATCCAGCTACCTCAGAACATGAAGATTCCACATTCCGTGACTACTGAAAGACATTAGTCTTATTCAAGCATTCATAAAATAGCTAACATGTGAACATAGTGGTGCCACATAGCCATGCAGCATTTGCATTGCATAGCACCACCCCCACCCCACTCTCACCATCCATGTGTATAATGTGAATGTCTGCAGGGAGAAGGGCTTAGGCATGTATAGCTGTACTCACATAGGCACTCACATAGTCTGGAACTCCAGTATTATCCATGAATCTGTTCAATCCTCCTTTAAAACCATCAAAACTAGTGGCTATCACCAACTCCTGCAGCAGCAGCTTCTATAATTTCATTAATTTGAATGTTAGGGTGCTGTTGCACTTGTGTCCTGCTTGTGGGTCCCTTAGTCAACAGCTGGTTGACCACTGTGTGAACAGAATGCTGGACTACATGGACCCTTGGTATGAATCAGCATGGCTCTTCATATGTTCTTATGTTCAGTCGTGTGAAGAAGTATTTTCTTTTGTCTGCCCAACAGCCAATCCATTTCATTATATAAGAATAAAAAATGTCTATCTACTTTATCCACTTTGGTCACCTGTTTTCTTTACTGTGTCTACAATATCCTTTTTTAAATCGGGCAACCAAAACTGTACGCAGTATTCTCACTGCAGACACACCATTGTCTTATATAAAGGATTTGCTGTATTGGCAATTTATTTACAATTTCTTTTCCAGTAATCCTTAGCACAGAATTTGCCTTAGCTCAGAATTCTTTACTTCAAAGGATAGTAAGATGAAATGTGAGCCTTTGAGTTTAAAATATCAAAGAAAGCCCAACTTTTGCAAATATAATTGGTCACAGATTATTTTAAAAACCCAGGTCCCTAAAGGATTCTGATTTACATGTTTCTGCTTCGCTGACTATGGAAATTTCAGCAATTCTTTAAATCTGGAGCATAAATTTGCAGGCATTGTTTTGTATTAAGTGAATGAGCTGATCACTTTGTCCCTGTTTGATCTCTAAGACTCTTTTGAGCCGGTTTAATTTTAAGCATTTGTCTGACTCTGCAAAACCTGGCTTGTGAGAAGCTGCATCCCTCCATATGGAAGGTTTTCTCTGAAAGGGGACATTTACTGCCCTCTTGGGTGTAAAGTAATCCAGATCGGTTGAGCTTTGGGATGCTGCATAAGACACATTTGGTTAGCCCAATCAGGGAAAACACTGGATAACAATTGATTTAGGGAAAACAAGGAGTGTGCTGTTTTCTCATTTCAGACACAAGAAGCTGCTAACATAACACATTTTAACCATTTTAACTACTTATCAAAGAAGTGCTGATCTCAAATAAGCGTGATCAAAAAAAGTTGTGAAAATTAAAATAAAATTAATTGTGGGAATATGATAAACAAGAAAGCAATTGTCTTGAATTGAGTCCTACCGTTTAGCTGCCATAATAGGTCAACTTCAAGCCTCTTAATTCAAATCAGATGGAGTCTGAAAAAAAATATACCTCTAAATCTCACAAAAATTAATTCTGCACAGCATATGTAATTGAAGCCTTTTAGTGTGGTGGTTGAAAGACATATGTTTGTCATTGTAATTGCAAAATTTCATAATTGCACTCACGGTATAATTGCAAAATTTCATCACTGTATTCAAATGTAGTTGAGTAGGGTGAAAACATGCTATTTTCTAAATATTATATCTAGAAGAAGGGCATTGTTAAAATGCATCTGCTTTTACTGTCACATTCTGGAATGTTGATTCATTGGTGTAAACAGTTCAAAATGTTGTCTTGTCAGTGTCATGCTGTGTAAATCTTCCATTAATGCCTTCTATAGTGAGAATGTCTCGCTTCCTCACCAAGAATGATATTCTGTGTTCCCAACAGCTGAAACTTTAAGACATTCCATCTGGAATCCATATCTTGCACAGGCTGCAGTCTGGACATAGCTCTGATGATTCCCGTTTCTAGTAATGTTTAGATTAGGTCTGTCTTCTGAAGTCCTTAGAAAACAAAAATGAAACCACAAATGACTGTAATTCACACAAGACCTCACAAGACATTACTCTGTTCTTAATCATGCATAGATGTCAGACTACGCATTTCATCCGGTTCCAAAACCTACTTTCTGAGCTGGGACGCTTCTTTTTTTAAAAAAATAGTAGCACAAATATATTCTTAACAAGATGGAGGATATCTTTTAAACATTTGAAGTTCAGCAGGAAATAAGCGAGCATCTGATGCAAATATGCCCACTGAAAGCTCTATGTGCTAGTGTGCAGATGACACATCTGAAAACAATTTTTTCAACATAAAAATGCCTAATGGTATGAGCTGCTGCATCGCTAAGCAAGCATTTAAAATAGATGATAATTGATTTTGCACCAGGATGTTGTTACAACCTGTAGCAATACACCAATGCAGCCCTGCACACTAATATGCTTAGTAACCTGTTTGAATAGAATTACAAGTGACTAACAGTGCACAGATGCTACTAACCATATCTACACAAACTACAACAGTTTCTCACAACGACTCATATTTATTTAATCAGAATGTAATAGTAACAGGTTTCTCAGTCTTAAATGATAACTCCTAGCTCACCATTGTTTCTTTTCCATTTTGGCTTAAGTAGAACCTAAGCACCAGCTATGGAAGTTTAAGCAGCTCAGATCCTTGCAGGCAACAACTGGCAGCTCAAAGAACTTGCTTTTCATTTCCTATGACAAATCTCCACGTTCATTTTCCTGGGCTGCCTCTACAAGAGGCATTTAAAGCTCTTTCAAGGCGCATTAAAAAATTTACCTCTACAAGAACGGAGCGCAAATCGGGCGTAGAGGCGCGTTTTCTCTCCTATTATGCGCATTATCAAATGCGCGTTAAATAGCGAGTTTTATTTTGCTCCGGCAGTTAAAGCGCATTTTGACTATGTGAACAAGCGATTCTCCGCATTAACTACTTGTAAAGCGCATTTGAAACAACCGGTAAGGTCACCTGTTGAGTGCTCAATTACCTCCTGCATACAAGCATTTACGATAAAAGCGCTTTCGAGAAGATGCGCATAATCGGAGGAACAGGCGTCAAATGGAATCCATCTAGAGGGGGTCATAGAGATGTTTTACATTGTTGATAATACCATGTTGTGGTCACTATACTGTTATGAGGAAAATTAGTAATTAGAGGGCAGTAACCAATTGTGTCATTCCATTAGCACAAATGACATTGTGCTAGTGGAAACTAGGTTCTGAACTATGTGCAAGAGAAGAATCCAACTAAAGTTACTAGAATTGTGCATAACTCTTACGTAACTCATTGTGCATTCTGTTTGCGCAACAAAATGCGTAAGCCTAATGGGCAACCACTTGTGCAATGTAAAGATTCAGCTGCGCTATGCTAGCAGTATTTGACTTAGCAGAACAACACCATTGAATACTGCCCAGAGGTTCCAATTCTTAACTCAGCAATAGGGAGGAGGCTTTCTTTGCCTTGGATTTTGATATGTGTGTTGATGAATGCCTTTATTTCTTATTTAAAGAATTTTTACCTAGTCTTCAGCCGAGAGGCTCTCAGGCAGCTTCCAAAGATCAATAATAAAGACAGTCCTTGCCTTCAAGCTTATAGTCTAAAAGATATAACACAAAAGGAAAAGGGATTGGGAGGGGGGAAGACCAAAAAACAAATTCATGCACTAGTTCTTATTTGCAAAGTTCTTATAAGAACCCGCTGGAATGAAAATAGTTTGAGGGAGGAGGAGCCAAATGTGGCTGGTCTCTCAGCAGAGTTCATGGAGTGGCTCTGCCTACCATCTCTCTGCCTAACTCCAATCTAATGGAATGACTGCTACCAAGGTCGTTAGTGGAATGGGTCATTACTAAATGAGAAAATAACAATAGCTTTTAAGCAGCAGCAGCAGCAGCAGCAAAAGTAACAACAACCTTCCTAAAATGTGTGTTTTTCTTGGAAGTTTAGCTTTCAGTATCTGGTTACATCTACACTGTTGATGTGCAATTATATTTTACTTCAACCCCAACCATCATCCTGGTACTATTTCCAAATTGCATGAACCTATCATAGTATAGCAAGTGTGCAATATTAAGGCACCTTACTATACAGCATTTAGAAAACAATTAAACCCTGACTGGTATGTGATGGGGAGCTCATGTAGAACTCTCATATCAAATGAGGCGGAAGAACCTGTTATTCCTGGCTCTAATAAATACATTCTGAAATACTAGAAAGTGGTTCCTCAGCTATTTATGAAGAGATCTTCTTTCGAACAATGTTTTGGTTGCCTATATTCAGGACCACTACACCATGACACTGTCTTGTAAGAATCACTGCAGGTATGATCTGGCAAAGTCAGATCACACTTGCACAACGTTTTGAATTCAGGATAAACATTAAGCATATGCTTATTATTGAATACATATTAAATACTTTCTCATAATGAAATGGAATGTCTTAAAATACTGTTCAATTGTTCAGAAAAGTGTTAAATGTGTATACCTTTGTAATGCACTGCCAGTGTGTGTGTGTGTGTGTGTGTGTGTGTGTGTGTGTGTGTGTGTGTTTTGACATTAGTATTAGTTCCATAAATCTAGCACAATAAATTCCAAGCAAAGTAGTGGTGTCAGCCTGCAGCTCCCCCTCCAACTTCTCTTTAAATCCCCTTTTTGTATTGAGAGCTGCCATCTGTCCCTCTTTGAACAATCACCAAAGCAGCTGTGCGTGTTGTACCATTGATAACAAAAGGCTCCACTTCATACCAAAGGGCAGCAGACTGAAGATTGCCGGGAGTTGTCAGGATGCTTAAGGGTCAACTGACACCTGATGCCATAGAGTACAGAAACATAGTTAGACTTATATGGCATCTGTGTTGCTCTTTGTACATTTCGCTTAACAGCCAGGAGGATCCACCCTTGGAGTGGGGACAGGGGAAAAACACAAATGTTGAATAAAACTACTCTTTAATCTTAAAGTAAATGACAGTACAGGGTTGTTGATAGCCATCAGCCTATTCCTAAGGCTTCTTACTCCTCCAAAATCAATAAGGTTAATATGGGGTGGAATGGCTTATGGAAGCTCATTGCAATTATTTAATGTGAGTGTCAAAAGTTGATATGCTAGGGTAGATATTAAAGATCAGAGTATAATGGTATTTTTGAAAGTTAAAACGTGTTGTGTACAATAAGCCCATTACTTACACACACACACACACACACACACACACACACAATTTGAATAGGGTATCCATGGTATCATTCCAGCCATTCATCCTAGTAATAACAGGAATCTAGGTCTAGGACCACCTTCTAATAAATAAATGTCATTTTGGACATGTGTGAATGCAAAAATAGAGTATGAACTGGCAGCTTGAGACTTGGAGATCATTTGAAAATAATCCTATGCTTTCGAAAAGGGCATCTGAGGGGCCATTGGATGTGGCAGAAGTGCTGCTCTGCCAACAGAGATGTCCCCCCAGTGTGGTGGTGGAAAGCTCTGCCATTGTTGTGGCAGTGTTCCGCCAGTGGTGTGGCCCAAAATGGGAGCATTCTTCACTCCCCCAGCCAACAGGCCCCCAAACTATGCCAGCCCTGAAGCTGGCATAGTTTATTTTCTCCCACTGCAGTCAATGGGAGGAGGGAAAATAGAGATAAAACAGAAGGAAATAAATGTAAAAGGTTGTCCCTACTGCCTCCCACCCTGGCAGCAAACTGTCGGGGCTTTGGATGTGACATCAGCTCCCCACGGAATTTAGGACCACTACTGGATTGCTCTGTAAAGCTTCAATCCTAACCACTTTCTGAGGAGCAAACTCCTAGCTGACTAGACATGCATAGGATTGTACTATAAGCTTAGTTCTTCATGTTTCAAACAAGAGTCCACCCTTCCGTAGGTCTCTAATACAAGCATGTCCCAAGATGTTATATTGTAACTACAGACCCACAGCTTAAGAGTTGGCTAATTACATCAGGAAAAAATAAATCATCCCCTTCTATAGCTCCTTCATCCAAAGATCCCATTCCCATAGTTCCATTGCATGCTCATTCATTTATTTCCATGATATACAAATTTTCCTTAGGGCCTGTGTGAGGGTTGTTGTTGTTTTTCTCCATTTCCGCCTTTTCCTTTTCTCCACTTGTTGGATTGAATCAAATAGTGTCATTCTGCTGACAGAACTGCATCTGTCAGTGAAATCAGGCGGGGTCCATTCCCCTCCCCCAAGCCCCATGCCCCCATGCCCTTAAAATCTGTAAAGGTGGGGATGAGGAAGTCGCATCACACTGCTGGACTTCTACTAACATAACATTGGTTTTTACCCTGTTTCCTTTTCCCCACTTTTTCTCAGGCCCATGACTGTTGCATTCATCATTCCCTGAAGTCCATTTTCAGCCAACTGCTTACTCAGTCTATGCACCTTCATCCTGCCAGTAGCATACCGATTTTTTATCTTGTAATTCATGTCTCTCAGAGCAGCTAAACAGTTTACCATCATTCAAGTACAGATAGCTTCCTTCTGAGCAATTCATATATTTGTGAATGATACATGATGTCATAGCATTTCAGACAATAGCCCTCTACACGATCGATTTAAGGCTCTTTCACGGCGCATTAATGATTTTACCTCTACACAAATGGAATGCAAATCAGGAGTCCAGGTGATTTTTATCCCCGTTGCTGCGCATTTTTGTATTCACATTAAATAGCGACTTTTATTTTTTCTCCGAAGTTACGGCACCTTATCATAGTATAATCAACTTCTGAGCATTCGCATTAACGATAATAGTGGGAAGACTGCATGAAGAACTGCCCCTTTGGCGGGAACACCTCCCACTTTTTCATTTCCTTTCTCCTCCCAAACCCTCCAAAATGCCAAATCCTACCGGGGGGGGGGGGGGGGAGGCAGCCATGACAGAAAATATTTTTAAAAGGGGACTGGAAGGGAAAGTTGCGAAACACCGGGTTTTAGAGGGCAAGGAAGAGGAACAGGCACATGGAAATAAAACCGCCTTCTTCCCAACCCAAACAAACAGTCTTATCGACCCCGTGACCTCTGGACTCCTCATCCGGCAAGCACCCTATCAGTTCCGGAGGTGGGAAGATGGGGCCCAGAGTAGAGGAAGCATTGGACCCTGTAATTCGCCTCCACGCCTCTCATGTATAGGTATTTGACGTAAACTCGACTGTAAGTTAATGCGGATCTTTGGAGAATCAGCCGTAAAACTGACATCTTCAAGAGGGGGCAATATTTAAAGCAAAGGGTAGTTTGCAGCCTATTATCTATGGAAGATAGATATTGATATTTCTAGTATATCTTTAATTGAAGGAACATATGCCACTTTGACTTTTATATCACAGTAGAACAGGCTATTTCTGAGTAAATAGATACAATATATAGCAGACAGAGTAGAGCCTTCTGTAATCTAAAATAATGTGGCATTTCAGGCAGTGATCCTTGTTATAAAAAGAGGGGTCTTACAAGCAAGTCCTGATTTTCATTTGTGAAATATTGAAGTGTGTGCTACTAATCACCTTGGAAAACCACCTAATAAGCATCTTCCTTTGGGTGCAAATTGATCTTCGTGGTTGCTGTGCTCAGATCTAAGGAAAGTTTGGACAACCGTTGACAGCAAACTTCATACACATTTGGTTCATCTCAAGAAATGTGCATGGAACACATATGCATGACCATTTGTCAGCAATGGAAACAGACACTCCCATTTATTTGTGCATTTCAAAAGTACTCTTCATTTCTGACCTGTTGATAGTGATAAAGCACGAAATCATAGAACAGCCTTCCACAACCTGGTGCCCTTCGTTGGCCATGCTGCAGGTAGGGTGTGTGGGAACTGTAGTCCAAAACATCTGCAGGGCACCAGGTTAAGGGAAGCTGTCAGATTTGAAAACATGGTGGAGAGTGGTGGGAATCAATTTTCTTTCAGCCTAGAGGAAGCATTGCTGCTGTGTTTTCTCCATCTTTTTTTAAAAAATTGTGGGACAAGACACTCCTTGAGGGAGGGGGGGAAGACTGATTCTCAGATTTTTTTTTAACACACATACACACACACACACACACACACACGTTCCTAAGTTCATCATAAGCCTGTGGATCACAAGATATCCCAATCCTTTCTGTAACAGAAGGTTATTCATTTTACAGCATTGCAAATTTACATTCAGCAAGCAGCTGTTTATATCACATAAATCTTTTTCTTTGGCAGGTGACCTTAGCATTCACTCACCTTAAGCTACCTTGCTTGTGAGGGAAATCTCATGGCAATATCTGTTATTAGTTCCAGAGAATGCCACAACAGGCTTTCCATTCTGGCAGCTCTGCCCAAACGTTGCTTATACAATACTTTCAGAGGTCAGCAGATGCCGAATAGCGGTTGGTGGCTCAGAACATAACTGCTATTTATGTCTGGTGCTGTGATTTCTGGGAAACATCTCTGAAAAACTATCACCCCCATTTGGTCATAATCCCACAGAGACTGGGACCCCCTCTAGATGGATTCCGTTTGACGCCTGGTTAGCCGATTATGCGCATAATCGCTGAAGTAAATGCTTGTATGCAGGAGGTAATTGAGCACTCAACTGGTGACCTTACCGGTTGTTTCAAATGCACTTTACAAGTAGTTAATGCGGAGAATCGCTTGTTAACATAGTCAAAATGTGCTTTAACGGCCGGAGCAAAATAAAACTCGCTATTTAATGCGCATTTGATAATGTGCATAATCGGAGAGAAAACGCACCTCTACGACAGATTTGTTCTTTGTTCTTGTAGAGGTAAATTTTTAATGCGCCTTGAAAGAGCTTTAAATGCCTCTTGTAGAGGCAGCCTGGATCTTATATGCTGTCAACATGAACAGCAGCATTAACTTTGTCATGCAGAGTTTGAAGAGGAGTTTGGACTATGTAGCAAGACTGCTAATTTGGGGCTCATCTTGGAGGAGCCTTAACTTTCACATTACAATGTCCAAAATGGCATATTCCTACAGCCAGCAACAAGTTTTGCCAAGGGGCTGCTTTGAAAAGGGAGTATGGAAGACTAAGCCAAAGCCCAAATTCTCACCTCCCACAGTAGGCTTTGTATGGCCCACTGCTGCAGTTGCCACTCCAAACACAACCCTCTTTTGACTCTTAAGTCAGCAATTGGGAGGGTCGGCAACATATCTTAAAGGTCCAGATTTTGACTGAGAGCTTCCAGGTCCTCATCCCTAGGGTACAGTGAGAAAGCCCAAAGTGGATCTCAGCTGTGTAAATGTACATTTTAAATTGAACTGAAACTGAAGCAGACTGCAGTTTTCAAAGAACATATAACAGTGTCATAGCACAAACCTCTGGAGGCATTATGATGCTTAGGAAAGAGAAATGAGAATTAGCTTGTGACCTATAAAATAGTTGAGGGGACAGAGCCTTGGCAAATTGCTCTGGTGCCTTTTAGTCTCTGAGGGTGTATTACAAAACATGGGTTTGATCACCCAGGCCTTGAAACAATTAAGCTGACACATTAACTACATTCCAGATTTTTATTGCTAATGAAATCATAACATGTTTTAGAATGTTTTCAACAGCACCTAAGTGTCTCTGCATTTCAAGTTTTATTCATCTCCAGAAAAATGTGGGGACTTCTCATCTATTGGGGTATCAGAAATTGCTGATAGAGGAAGTGGTATGCTACACTGAGGAGGGATCAACAGTTCTCTATCGGTGGTGATGAGTCATGTTCAGGAACGAAGGACTTGAGTTCATGTCCAAAAATTCTGATGGTAATAATCACCAACATCTGGACTCTTCTCAGTTCTGGCTAGGGTCAGTGTCTCTTATCTTCCCAATTACTTCCCATAGTATGGGCATTTGCTGGGAATGACCATAATCTATTCTGATTTGACACATTGCAGTTTTACACAGTTAAAATTGTAACACTATACTCACTTACCTGCAACACAAGTAGTCCAGTGGAAACTGCAGTTATCATCAAATTAAAATAATGTACAAATTAACCCTGCTTGTCATATTCTAGGATATTTTTGATGCCCTAAAGTTATAAACAATAAAACTGAACTGAACATATCTCAAGATGCATTTTCTTCATGTTGTACTGGAGTTCATTTTTCCCCTCATTTGTTTAAAAAATTGACCTTGTATCAAGGGGCTTGGCTTATTTGACCATGTACATGGTTATTCCCCCCCCCCCCCAGTTATTCTCCAACTGAGTAGGGATGTCTTACAAAGAGTACATTGTTTACTCCTGTTATCTTCTTATTGAACAATATTGTCAGGATAATGTTTTATGTACTGATCTTAAAGTGTGAGGTAGTCATGGTTTAATTAATGTACCCTGCCTGAGTGAGAATGAATATGGAGTTCGGTTAAACTACATTGTCTTTGGGAACCTTCAAAACCAGTGACTTTTAAATACAGACCTTTTCACCATTGTTAGATTAGAATGCATACTATTCAATGAGTAAGCAGGGAACATATTGCAAAGATATTTAACAGTTTACCACTTTTAACCATCCTGATGGTGAATACAAAAAGTTGGTTTAAAAATAAAAATAAAAAACACATTAAATAATCCTGAAGTAAAAGATACCTGTCTACAGCTCCTGGTGGTTGTATGCAGAAAAAACACATGTTATAATTAGAGGTGGCCAAAGTCTGTGTCAGTTTTGCATGTTTCCATATATATCTGTTCCACCTTTTTTCATCTGCATGAAAATTTACATTCAATATTTTCAAACATAATTTTCTCTCACAATGCACTTTTTAACTATTTTTGTACACTTTTTCTTTTCAGACGAGAACTGTGTAGGAATGTTTGGAAAGTGTGAAAGCAGATAGATAACGTTCTGATTTGCACCTTAGGCTGGGAGGTGCAGATCAAATCAGTTTGTATAGGAATTTTCCAAGATAAAATTTCCCAAGCATCCCCAATTCTAATGTATGTACAAACTTACACCCTTCTTAAGTAAGAACATATATTGCTTTTCAGAAACACTACTCCTGTCTGGAGAAGTACATCCATTTAGAACAAATGAATCCACTCTTGCTTAATGAGAGATTTAAATCCAGATTCCCCCAGGTCAATATTCACCACTAGACTGCACCCCATGGTTATTCATGGAAATGCTGGAGAGCCTTGGGCTTATCATCACCTCTCTCCTTTAGATATCCATCGGTAAAATAAGAATAATAGTAACACAACCCTCAAGAGGATTCTAAGTTTTTATGAAGCATGGATGGAATAGTAATAAAGCTGAAATATATTTAGGGGTATAGTATACAAAGGGAAGAGGAGAAGGCTCACTAGACCACTGATTTATCAGTGGAAATTTTGTTGTACAGCATCCTGCAGATTATCATATCACGGTAACCCAGAAATGAGCATTTTCAGCTGTTGCAAATGTCCTCTGGAATATACTTCCAAAGCATCATTTTTATGTGTATTCAGTGTGTTTTTAAGACACACCCTTTACTTGGGCTTTTAGTGATGATTCATGTTGGATTTTGTATGATGCTTGTTGCTGATATGTTTTATTGATTTTGATTGTGCCATTCAGTATTGTGCTTGATACTATACACCACTTAGACATTATTTTAATAATAAGCTGTTTAGAAGTATTTTTAAAATAAAACAAAGGTTTTAAAGTTAAGATCCCATGAATTAAGAATAATGGAGTAGTAAGCGGAACTAAGCCAAGGAAACATGTAATGACTGATGTCCAGGCAGGTGAAGGAGTATCTCACCATGTAAAAAGAATCAGGTTGCAATACATATACACAGAAAACAAATAGGTCACTGATGACAACAATGAGGCTGCTGAGGCTAGATTAGATCAAAGCAAGAGTGGGAGGACAGAAAATGAGACAAGAGGAATAAATAGGTTAGGCCTGCTGTTACTGTGTTAATCTAGTGACTGTTCAGAGCTCATTGTGGAAGGCAGAGTTATACCTAATGTGCCTTTCTAAAACCCTTTTTCAAGGGCCAATTTTGCTGCAATAACTTGAAAACGTTAGCCCCACCTAGGTGAGGTGTGTAATTCACATGGTAATGATTATACATCCAGGATACTGTGAACAAGCAGCCATGTCGAAGATTACTGCGCACTGCTTGGCCTTTCTAAATTTGGCTTAATCTGAACCCTAATGCACATTAGAAACATAGTTATTATACATTTAGCCCTATTCAAGCGTTCTGATCCTGAATAGAGAAAACTCATGAGGAGAGGGAGTGCTCCAGCCTTCTCATTTATTGCTCTCTATGCATGGAGGGCATCAGTCTGAATATGAGATCCTCCTGTGTTCATGAAGGCCCTCCACATCAGTAAGAACGCTGGAAAATCAGGGCCACAAGTTGCAACTACAGAGAGAAGTGGGCCTGGTGTTTGCTCTATTCAGGTTGAGAATGCGTTCCATGTCAGACCCAAAGCATAGTGACTCCTCTAACTCTCCTGCTCTCCCCAGAACTTTTCAGTCCTGTTCCTGTCTTCCAACTGTACCTCATATATCTGCCCACAAGTTGCTTTGTATAGGGTGACCAGATAAAATCCAGGTCAGGGCTCCTGTAACTTTAACAGTTGCAGAGAAAAGGGAATTTCAGCCAGGGTCATTTGTCTGCAATTAGTTCCTGGTGAAATTCCTTCTTCATCACAACAGTTAAAGTTGCAGGGGCCCTGCCTTCTTTTGTATATGGTCACTCTAGTATAATGCCTGCACCTTTAACTGTTGTGATGAAGAGGGAATTTCACCAGGAACTAATTGCATACAAATGACCCCGGCTGTAATTCCCTTTTCTCTACAACTATTAAAGTTACAGGCGCCCTGACCTGGATTTTATCTGGTCAGCCTAGCTTTGTAACCATGTGACCTGCTTAAATCAGCCATGAGCCCTGGTGGCAGGTGATGACAAATAGCAGCAGTGTTCCAATAAATACAATGGCGAATGCTGGTGGGGGTTGTAGGCCAAACTATCTGGAGGGCCATAAGTTGCCCACCCCTGCTTTAGGACATTGTGGAAAATTAAAAATGGCAGCCCCCCTCATCAGAATGCTGGGAAAGGGGATCCAGGACAGATGTTATGGATAAGCTCTGCTGGGGCCCAATAGCTGCACAAGGATGCTGGGTGTTGATGCTGACCATGGGGAATTGAATCAATCCATAGCTAACAAGGCCAAAGCCTGAAGGAGCCAACTGCAGACAATGTGACTTTGACATCTCTGTTTCAAGTGCAAAAAAGGTTCATTTGAGCTCAGCACTGTTAAGTGTTGAGGATTTAATTAGACATAGGAATTATACAGTGACACTCCACTGGGACAGTCTGATCAAAATTAGAAAAACCATTTAATGCAGTTGTAGGCACTAGGGAACAACACCTGTGCAGATGCTCCTGCTCTATAGTGAAGAACAATTAATCCCTAGAAAGCTGCCAGTTGTTGTTTTTAATGGAAACTATTAATGTTAAAGTGGTTGACATTCCAGCCAAAAATAGGCCACTTGCATCACACTTCCTCAGGTCTGGACAAGAAGAGGTTGTTTGCTAAGTAAGGTGAGTTTAGCTTAGAAGTAGCCTCCTGCAATCACAATCAGCAAAACAAAACAAACAAACAACATGGCAGTTGAGAAGCTGCACTTAAGATACAACTGCATTTGTACATGTTCAAAAAGTTATTCAGAGCCATTGCAACTACAAATGTATGACTGGCAAAAGCAGCCAGGGCTGCTCCACTCCCATAGTTGTGTGGAAGAGGAAATTCAGCAGGTATAGCTTGCACGACACGCTAAACCTACTCAAATTTCCTCTTCTATGCAACTATTGGGCATCTGTCCAAACTGTTGTTATAGATGTCATGTTTCTGCTAATAAAATATATAATATATAATATAAAATATAAAATATATTACATGAGGGAACTTAAACATTTGAAAGTGTGGTGTATGTAAAACTCTAATAGTTTCATTGCTTCATCTTATTGTTTATCGTTAGAGGCATACAAAAATACATCTCATGATATGTTCTGGTTTAGAATACTAAGAGTACAATGCTTTCCTGGGCTAACAGTGCATTGAACACAAAGGGACTTCTGAGCAAACATGCATAGGAGTGTGCTGCACAGCCATATATACAGAACTATATTTCATTGAAATCAGCACGATTGACTTCTAAGATCAAAGTGTAAAACTATAGCAGCCCTGTGTGACTTGTTTATGCTGTGATCACTTTTCTTCACTATGCAAACTAATTATTTTTCAGCTGCTCACTATTTATTGGGAGTATCTCTCTCTCATGTGTGTATGTGTGTATGTGTATGTAAAAGGGAGAGAGAACAGGATTTATTTTTAAAAAAACATTTTCAGTGTAAAATATGACATAGACCGTGTGTTTCTAAAATAGAGATATGAACCAAGCTTTCACACAGCTCTAGTTCAGTTTTTACTGTCTTCAGGTTCTTTGACAGGACTCGTCATACTAAAATATAAAATACATATATTTTAATCGCTCTTTTCTTCAGTAATCAAGAATTCCTTATCCATCAGCTGCATTGTGGGCCTCTCCTTATTCCTTCAGGTAAATGTAAACATATTTAAATACCACTTCCATTTCTCTAATGCGTAACAATGTAATCTAAACGTTTGGTTGTTTGCTGACCACTCAGATAAAGTTTATTTTATTTATTTAGTTATTAAAACATTTGTATCCTGCCCTATTATCACTGGGATCTCAGAGTGGTGTACAGATAAAATGAGATAGTGGATAAACAGGCACTTTGAAAACGCACAAACATTCATCCATTGTTGTAGCTTTTACACACACACACACACACACACAGAGAGAGAATTCGGATGACACATTAAGCAACTGGAGTGGGGGAAACAATCGTCAGTTGTATTGACTATCATGTCGTCCGAATGCTGCCATAGTCAACTCAGCGCTGATCCTAATCCACACCACGGTTGATTATTTATTACCATGTTGTGTGGGGAGTACCCCCTAGATGAACAACTGTAAAGTTGTTTATTACCCCACCATTGACTAATGTGTTGTCTGAATTCAGCCACAGAGTTTTCAGGAACTACAAACCCCAATGCAATAAAAGTCAGTATAAAGATACATACACTGGGACAATAGGAAAATAACTGAGAGGAAAGACAGTCATTTAATATTATAATAAGTCTTTGTATGATGAAGGCAGGATTACACCTTGACAGTGTCTGTTACCCACTGTTTAGACCAAAATATTTGGGGCAGCTGCTCATAGAATTAGTAATCTTGCTTTTACAGAAATCTAGTTTGAAAGGCATTCTTCTAAGATTTAAAATTACTTACATGAATAAGATTCTTAGGACTTATTTCTTAAACTCCTAAAACGGAAAATGTTCACTCCTAATTTCCAAAGGGTAGCTGTGTTAGCCTATTGCAGCAAAAACAAGTAAGAGCTTTGTGACACCTTTCATGGTCTAAAGCTCACTTCATCAGATGCATCAGATGCATCAGATGAGGTAGGCTATAGACCACAAAAGCTTATGCCCTGAGTAAATTAGGTGCTGTAAGACTTTAAGGTGCAGTAAGGTTCTTTCTTGTATTCACTACTAAAATATTTTAAACCTGAGAACTTTGGTCTCAGTTACTTAACCAGAAGCTCTGACAACAGTGGAGTAGCATCAGTATTTGAAAGCACCAATGCCATTCAGAGAGTAGTATCCAACATTAGTTCTACATAGAGTAGACTCATTGAAATGAATGAGACAGTTGTAACTAACTTAAGTCCCATTCATTTCAAGGCTCTATTCTACATAGGACTATTTTTTATTATTATTATTTTATAAAATATAACCAAAAAGTGATCAATCCCCTAACAATTCTACCCATATTTCTAATGAGCCCATGATATCAGAGGAATTATGGAATGTCAGAGGAATCCGGTTTGGGGCTTGAGCATGGTGGTTTCTGCCAGCTCGCCACCCGCGGATGCCAGTTCATGGATCCCAGAGCTTGCCAGACTCAGCATGCCCCCTGAGTCAGGCAAGCCACCATTTTGTGCAAAACCATGGGTAAGCTATTTACAGAAATTGCCACTTTATCAGACCATTTACACCTGCAATTTTGCATAATTTGCACTATTTACAGCCAATGTTTTGCATAAAATGGCACTTTCTGTAAATAGCCTATCTGAAATGGCGGAACAGAGCTCTCATCAGGTGCCTGCAGACCATCTGGTGGGTTGACCCACACACCCGTCAGGGTTGGGCAAGTGGCAGGTGTCTGGCAAATGGCATGTAAGGCGAGTGTGGGTTTGGCCATCCCTATCGAGCATACACTTTTGGTGAGATGGGAAATTGTAGTGGGTTCTGTTCAGCTCCAGTCTGACATCTTACACCTTAGAAAGGGCACACAGAAAAACATTACCATCATGCCACCTTAATTACTATTCGTAAGCTATATATAGCACAAAAATTGTTCCTCACTGATTTCATATGTGGAAAAGTACTTGAGGTAATTGAGTTAAATTACATATACAAACCTAGCAACATGGGAGCAATTTCATGTGTTCACATCCTGCACAGATCCACATGTGAATAATGCAAAGGTATGGATAGGGGCAATCATATACAATACTTCTAAAGTAGTAGATTAAAATATAGTGCAACATATATTTGCCAGAATAAGGTGTATTTAAGGCTTTAGTTGTACCAGAGCCAGCTCCAGGATCTGTTTTCAACAACAGGTATCCAATGATAATAAAAAAAACCAAGTATTTGCAGAGCAGCTGTTCCTTGTTACAAAGCAACTGCACTTTGTATCCAGGCAGATGTCAGGACATTTCAGGCTCTGTCTTACATCCCTGAATGAAAAGGGTTAAGCGCAGTTGCCTTTGTAATCCCAGTGAAGCCTGCACGTACTCTCCTCCTCTCTCTTAGATACACACACACACTCACAATCTGGTTGCTTCTCTGCCTCCCCACACCCTAAACCTTTACTGCTTCATACACCTCATTCATTTCCAATCAAATACCCCTTCCCATTTGTGTTTTACTTAGATTAAAGGGTCCATAACCTTTTTGCCCGAGGACCACCTCAGGTATCAGCAGGGGTAATTGGGGCTACATCTGTGCACATACCATTCACACACAATCACACACACACACACACACACACACACACACACACTACTCTTACATTCTCTCTTCCACATTCATTCTCTCTCTCTCTCTCTGTCTCTCTCTCTCTCTCTCTCTCTCACACACACACACACACACACACACACACACACACACTCTACCCTTACACATTTTTTCTCTTACCCATTCTCACAGACATACTGATCACTCACACACATTTACAAACACACACCATTCTTACACATTCTTTCTCTCTCTAACATATTCTCTCCTTCACACACACACACACACACACACACCCCTCTTATACATTCTTTTTCACAATACACTCACACACCATACCCATACACACACCACTCTTACACCACTCACATTCTCAAACTGTTCACATGCCACTGACACACACCCATACACACTTGCATTCATCCCAGGAGCAACAGATGTTGGTCTTGCAGCAATAGCATCTGTTTCTTGTCACAGCATCAATGTGTTGAAAGTCCCTCCCTTCCTAACCCAATACCAAAAAAGACAAAGGAAAAATCACTCTAAGAACGGGTTCTATGGTTCCTGCTATACAGTCCCCTCAGTCCTAGAGCATCCCAGTTCTAGAGTATCCCCAGAGCATGCTGGGAAGCTGGCAGGAACCTTCCAACATTGCTTCCTAGGACATTACAGGGACACTGTACAAATGAGGTTTGTATGGCTAGGGTGACCATATGAAAAGGCGGACAGGGCTCCTGTATCTTTAACAGTTGCATAGAAAAGGGAATTTCAGCGGTGGTATTTACATGCATGCAGTACCTGGTGAAATTCCCTCGCCATCACAAGAGTTAAAGCTGCAGAAGCCCTGCCCTGTTTTGTATCTGGTCACTCTAGTATAGCTCCTACAGCTTTAACGGTTGTGATGAAGAGGGAATTTTGCTAGTTGCTGCACGCATACAAATGATGTGCTGGAATTCCCTTTTCAATACAACCGTTAAAGATAACAGGAGCTCCATCCTCCTTTCCATATGGTCAGCCTATGTATGGCAGGAAACACAGAGCCTGTTCATAGAGTTTTTTGTTTTCCTTTCCTTCCTGTTTTTTGCAGCAGTAGCAGATACCAGGGGTCTGGGAGCTGTCAGGCAAAGCTTTGGGGGCCACCTGTGACCCATAGGATGCACTTTTTGCAACCCTGCATTAGATTATTTGAGACTTCTCTCCTCCCACAGACGCCACCCATTCTTAGAGAGTAGCTCACATTCCACAGAACAAAAACACTTACGTGAACGCTCACCTTCCTTGCTGACAAACATGCCCTTGGGTACTAGCATTGGAGCTTTGCAAACAGGTTGGAGAAACAGGAAAGCTCTGCAGGTAATGCTGGTCAACCCCTCTTGCATCAGTTAAAGCCAGAAGTTGAGGAAGAGCTTAGGATGGCCATGTTCTCTATTTGAAGAGCTTGTGGAAGACCATCCTCTATTTGAAGGCATCCTCTATTTGAGGGACTGTCCTGTTCAATTCTGAATTAAAGATAAAGATCCATTAGAAGGGAGAGGTGGGGCCTTGAAGTTGCCCATCAGCAGTTAGCACACAGGGCACCTTATCACAGTCTTTTATCCTGTAGTGAGTGGAAGTATTTCTATTGAAATTATAATAATTTCTACATTCACACCTATACATAAAAATTGCATATGCAAATTTCAACCAAATCTGTATCATCTTTTGTCCTCTTTTTAGTAATGTATTTCCTCTTTTTTAAAAAATTACAACTGACCACCCTACAAAACGCTTATGAGTAGTTGATGATGATGATGATGATGATGATGATGATATTCATATCCTGCCTTTTTCCCAATACTTGGACTCAAGGCGGCTTACAAATTAAAACATGTACAGTTAAAACAAATTGAGATATACAAAAATTAGAAATATATTTAAACATAGTACAATTTTAAAATATTTAGAACATTTAAAAACATTTTAAATGCAAATCATTAAAAAAATCCAAAATATAAATAACACATCCACAGAAGTCTAAACTCCTCCCTAAAGGCCTGCTGAAACAGAAACATTTTAGCCTGCCTCCGAAAGCTCACCAAGGAGGGAGCCAGTCTAGTTTCCCTGGGAAGGGAGTTCCAGAGCCCCGGAGCAGCCACTGAGAAGGCCCTCTCCCGCGTTCCCACCAGGAGAGCCTGTGATGGTGGTGGGACAGAGAGAAAGACCTCCCCTGAAGACCTCAGGGGATGGGCAGGCTCATAAGGGAGAATACGGTCTTTCAGATAACCTGGACCCAAGCTGTATAGGGCTTTATAGGTCATTACCACCACTTTGAATTGTGCCCAGAAACAGACCAGAAGCCAGTGGAGCTCTTTTAACAGAGGAGTTGTATGCTCCCTTTAGCCAGCCCCGATCAACAATATGGCCGTATCTTTTTGAACCAGTTGACGTTTCTGAACACTCTTCAAAGGCAGCCCCACATAGATGTAACTAAGGCATGTGTCACTGTGGCCATGTCTGACATCTCAAGGAATGGGCGCAGCTGACACACGAGCTTTAACAGTGCAAATGCACTCCTGGCCACCGCTGAAACCTGGGCATCCAGACTCAGGGCTGAATTCAGGAGTACACCCAAGCTGCAAACCTGTGTTTTCAGGGGGAGTGTAACCCCATCCAGCACAAGCTGAATCCCTATTCCCTGATCTGCCTTTCGACTGACCAGGAACACCTCTGACTTACCTGGATTAAGCTTCAATGTGTTTTCCCTCATCCAGTCCATTACTGCCGACAGATACCGGTTTAGGACCAAAATCAGGTGGAAAGGAGAAGTAGAGTTGGGCATCATCAGCATACTGGTGGCACTGCACCCCAAAACTCTGGACAACCTCTTCCCAACGGTTTTGTGTATATGTTAAATAGCATGGGGGATAAAACGGGACCCTGAGGACTCCACAGGCCAACAGCCAAGGAGTCGAACAGAAGTCCTCCTGCACCACCTTCTGGGTCCGCCCCTCCAGGAAGGAATGGAGCCACTGTAAAACAGTGCCTCCAAGTCCCATCCCAGCGAGGCTGGGATGAGACTTGCACTGCCTGAGAAAAGAGGGCAGTTTTAACCTAGTGCTGAAAAGATGACAATGTTGGCACCAGATGGGCTTTGTCAGTGAGATAATTCCATAAATCGGGGCCACCACCAAGAAGGCCCTCTGTTGTTGCGCCCTCCATCAGAGGAGGTTCCTGGAGGAGGGCCTTGAATGCAGAGCATAGTGTCACAATCTCTCAAGACTGGAGATTGCAAAAAGCAGGGTCATTAGTAGTGTGCATAGTTTGTATGTAGATGTAAGTTAAGATAAACGTGAGCAGGGGCTGCAACTAATGGTCATGATCTTGACACCTTTTTAATTTATTCAGTTATAGTATTCCTCCTTGCATTTGTGGTTGTTGCTGCACAACAGCTTTTAAAACTTATTTTATTTTATTTTTTTAAAGCTGGTGTAAAAAAGTATTAAGGACATGTCCTTCCCCTTCATAGGGAACAAGATCTATCATGAGTCACCCCACTTAACCATGCCTCATGGTAAAGCTGTTTCTGGAAATCCCGTGGAATCTGCACAACATTGAAGATGTCAGTCCATAAGCCACTGAATTGGTCTCACCCACGTCATCACGTTCTTCGCAGATACACATGCCTGCAGCGTGGGATTGTGACATTCTTAGGTGGCTCCCACACTGCTGGCCATGTGTGTGATGACTTCTGTGCTCATCTGCCAAAAATAAAAGCTATGTTATTCTGTAACAGAAGCAAGTCAGGCCACACAATTCACTGCTCTGTGGGTGATGTGCTGTGCATACCAAGCTCCCACACAAGAGAGCTTTCTCATTCATTCCAATGAAAGTGACAGCTCTAAACAGAAAGAAATATGCACAAGAAGATGTATACTCCATTGAAGTGAATGGTGAAGACCTTGTATCAACAGACATACTCTATTGGTGCTCCAGTATGGGTTGGGATCTACTATAACAGAGAAATAGTGTGCCATTATACTTAAAGAACTGGGTTGTTTTTTTAAGACATGAGTTTGGGGTTGGTTTGTTTTTTGAAGCAACAGCCATTGCTTAAGAAAACAAGACAGGTATGTTCCCAAGGAGCTTACAGTCTAAATTTCAACAGCTAGGAAGGGGAAAGAAAGGAGAGGCACGGGCAATTGCGCTTTTATTTTGATTTCTCTTAAATGGCAATTACTCTAGGCTCAATTAGAAATGTATTGTTCTGACTTACTGATGGAAAAAATAAGAAAAAACGATTCTATGGCTTGTGGATATCCTCTAAATATAGACACGCTCTATTTTCAGCTTTAAGTTTTTAAAAGTTTGGACATTTGTTACAAGCTCAAAAAATGGCTGTGAGTCAAAACTGTTATGTAAGAGGCATGAAACACTCAGAAATGCATTAGCAGACCTTCAGTTGGATCTGCAACCCAGCTGAATTGAGGTACTTGGATTTAAGCTGGAATTCTAAGAATGCTGACTTCAAAGTAAGTTCCACTGAAATCGGGGGATGAAGGTGGATGTGGGACGCACTTAGAGTAAATTGGCCCAGCTGAGCCAATTTACTGTGTGTACTTCCATACACACAGATAACGTGGATGTAGATGCACATCTGCAGGCATTTCTGTATTAGGATGTTGATCTCCACTCCCACCCCACCCCCGAATGTGTCTTTAGCTGTGGAAACACATTTCTCATATGGAAACATGAGTTGCTACAGACAGTTAAAGATGGATCCAGAGAAGTATGTTCAGCAATGTGCTGCCAGTTTTTTTTAAAAAAATCTTGCTTGGATTGTGTTCAATTCAGATTAAAATCATATTGAAACTTTTAAAAATTATTAGTAGTAGTAGAGGTAGTATTTACATTTCTATACTGCCCCATAGGCATGATAAAGGAACAAGGTTAAATACTCTTAAGTTTTTATTTATGCAGTCTGGAAAGGTATCCTGTATTATTGTAGGCCAGTATATATCAGTCTACAATGCATATGTGACAATGATTCCACTGCTCCTTCAAACAATTGGGCGTATTAAAGGAACACTTTATTGTACACCTATAGATCTCTATACACACCCTCTCTTTATGGGAACCCTTATGAAAGAAACTTCTGACAATAACAACATGATTTAGAAAACAACCCTGCTGAATGAACTAAACTTCAGGTATGATACGTGTAACAAATGCCAACATGCCCTCTATTTATCAGAGTCACACAGCTGAGCTCTTTCTTTTCTTCTTTGAGACTTATGTTTTAAGGATATTGCAAAAAGGCTGCAGTTTTCTCTCATTACTGGATATTTGTCCTTAAGATTATACTGTAAGGGACTAAATGTAAGTGTACTAACAAGAAGTATTGTCATAGTCCTGTAATTCTGAACATCATATTGGGCTACATTACATAATTATGTGCCTTACATAATAAACATCATGTTTATTATTTAAAGGACATTAATACAAATGCAAGAGTAAAAACTGACATTTCATGGCTTTGGTTCAATGCTGCTGACCTACACTAAATAATACCAGTTACACAGCAAAATATATCTATGCCAGGAATCCATAAACAAAGAGGTATTTGGTGGTGGTTTGGTGTATTTTTGGTGGGTTTTTTTCCTTCTCTACTGCGGCCTTACCAGTATTGTCAAACGGAGGCTTTCTGAGTGGTTCAAGGCCTTTTGGATTCTGGCCTGGTGGAAAATCTGATAGAACCCTTGGTAGCATGCTACAACACATTTGCAAAACATTTCAAGGACAAAAGTATTCATATCTGCCATGACAGTTCAGGCAGTTCAATCCGTGAAAGTATCCAGGGCACCGTCTGCTCAGATACTGTTGGATGATTTTCAGCTTTTAGACTTGAAGATGTGGACAAGGAGCTTGATAAAGTTCAACCAATTATCTGTTTGTTTGACCCTTGCCCCTCATGGCATATTTCCTATGGGAGGGAATGGTCCCAGCTTCCTTAAATAAGACATCAATGAGACCACTTCTGGGAGGAAAATACATCCTTGGACCCAAAAGATCTGAATAATTGTAGGCGAGTCGGTAATATTCCCTTCTTCTGCAATGTGTTTAATGACCAATGAGATCCAGGCACTCTTGGACGAAAAAGATTTTTCTAGATCCATTTCAGTTGGGATTTAGGCCTGGTTTTGGTATGGAATCTGCCTTGGTCACCATGAGTGTTGACCTTTGCTGGGATAGAAGCAGGAGGAATACAACCCTGACCCCTGGATCTCTCAGTGGCTTTTGATGTTATTGGCCATGGTATCCTTCTGGAGATGCTGTCTGTGTTGGGTGTTGGTAGCATGGCTTTGTTGTGGTTCCACTCATACTTGAATGGTCATTTCTGGAAGGTAGTGCTGAAGGACTTCTGCTCAACCGCATAGCATTTGTGCTTTGGGGTCCTGCAAGGTTCCATCTTGTTTGCCATTTGTCCAGTTCTGGACACCACACTTCAAGAAGGATGCAGACAAGCTGGAGGGGGTTCCGAGGATGGCAACGAGGATGATCTGTGGTCTGGAAACAAAGCCCTATGAGGAGAGACTGAAAGAACTGGGCATGCGTAGCCTTGAGAAGAGAAGACTAAGGGAAGACATGATAGCACTCTTCAAATACTTGAAAGGTTGTCACATAGAGGAGGGCCAGGATGTCTTCTCGGTTGTCCCAGAGTGCAGGACACGGAATAATGGGCTCAAGTTACAGGAAGCCAGATTCCAGCTCGACATCAGGAAAAACTTCCTGACTGTTAGAGCAATACGACAGTGGAACCAATTACCTAGGGAGGTAGAGGGCCCTCCTACACTAGAGGCATTCAAGAGATAGCTGGACAGCCATCTGTCAGGTATGCTTTAAGGTGGATTCCTACATTGAGCAGGAGGTTGGACTTGATGATGTTATAGGCCCTTTCCAACTCTATTATTTATGATTCTATGATTCTATGTAATTTAATATCTACACAAACTTGCTGAGTGAAGCTATCAGAGATTTAGACTGCAATGTCATCACTATGCTGATGACAGTTCTACCTCTCTTTTTCATCAGATCCACATGAGACAGTGGGAGTGTTTAATAAGTGCTTGGCCATGTTCATGGCTTGGATGAGGGCCAATTAACTCAAGCACAGCCCAGTCAAGATACAGATACTGTTGGTGGGTGGTTCCTCTGCCTGAGTGAGTGGTTTTCAACGTGTTCTGGAATAAGAGTTGTACTTCCCCTAAAGGATCAAGTTCATAACTTGGAGGTGCTTTTAGATTTAACTTCTGTGACATGTAGCACCTTTTATAGCAGTTACAACCTACCTGGATAGAGACAGTTTGGTTTCCATGCCCTGGTTAACCTCCCAGTTAGATTACTGCAATGTGTTGTATGCGGGGCTACCCTTGAAGAACATCCAGAAACTGAAGTTAATACAAAATATGACGGCAAGAGTACTGATGGACCTGGGTGTTATGACTATATTATGCCAGTGCTATACCGTTTTCAGTCATGAGTAGGCCTTTACTGTGGTAGTCCCCAAATTGTGGAATACCCTCCCTCGATAGGTCCACCTGGCACATACTGTGTTGACTTTTTGGCACCAAGCAAAACATGCCAAAAAGTCCTAGGCCTTTATACTCCCAGACCTTTAAAAAAAACAACCTTATTAACTGCTGCTTGTTTTATTTTCAATAATATATTTAAAGCTGTGTTTTTAAAATCATCATTTTCATGTTTTAGTCACTTTGACACTTATTCCTTCTTTTAAAATTAATGTGGTGGCTGCTTTTAAATTCTTTTAAATTCATTTAATGTTGTTATCATTACTTTTATTGTATTTGTTTTACTGTGTATATTTCCCTGAGAACTTTGGCTATAGGGCAACTCATAAATTGAATATACAGCCCTACAAGGACTGAGCATGCTCAATGGCCACAAAATGATAAGTATTTGTTATGGCAAGGTGGGGCAGGATTGTCAGAAAACCATGGAGAGGTAGAGGATATGGATTGAAGCATTCTGGAAAAGAGCATGGCTAGCTGGAACAGGCAGACTCCTCAATGCAACATTTTGCTGCCAATCCCACTAGTATAGAGCTGTTTCTCAGTGACCTCTTTTCATGACATCCATAGCATCTATACAATAAGTCATTATCCTACAGTATCACTTGTATTGCCTTGGCAAGCCCTTATGCTTCAGTGAACCTGTTTTCCTCAGTAGGGCACACTATATGTTTTCTGTGTAAATGAAATTATAAACTGGATCTGTAGTTTGCATCTCCTCCTGAAATTAGGAATACTAAAATAATGGAATTACTTAGTTTATCCTAAAGCAGAGCCCACCAAAAGTGTTCTTAATTTAATGCATTGCAAAGAACTGCTACTAATCTTTCAAGAGCTACCAGATTTTCACTTGTACAGGATATGAAAAAGAAGAGTTTTTTTAGCCCTGCAAGATTAAACAATCATTGGGGTTTTAAAGGCTTAATCTGGTGGTGTTTGTACTGGAATAGCTCACAAGTCTCCAACTCTGAGTGCAATTGGATGCAGCATTAGAGTAATTTATGGGAGGGGGGATGCTCCTGAGTAGAAGTGATCTATCCTTTGAAATGTGTTGTGCTGTGAAGCTGTAAAGCTGTCCTACCGCCTGTATTTCTTTCTTCAGTGTCTGGCAGGATACCACTGCTTGGGGCAGGGCAGAGAAGGGGGAGTTGTTCCGTACATGAATTCAGGCTATTGTTTCAGACACACGTCTGCTTTAAAGTGGTATCACAAAGCAGACCGTTACTTATTCAGATGCAGAAGCTCCTTCCATCACACAAGACAGCCCATTCAAGTCACATGCCAGAGGTCTCTGCAGAATGGGCTGCTGCAGCTGCTTCAAATCTGCTGTCTAACATTAGAAGCAGTTGGACAAGCCTGACAGCAGTCAGCCTCCCAAGATCTGCAGAAGACAGGGAAAAGATCTGGGATCCGAGCACTATGTTTGCCGAGGAGCTATGGCTTGAAAATGAGAAAGCCTGTGCCGTGGTTCACAAATCTAAGCGTGGAAGAAAGCGCCAAGAGCTGCTGGCAGTGGCATTGGGGGTTAAGATGGGAGTCAAGGGGGCACTCTTGTGGCAACCTCTGAAACTCTTTGCCTATTCACAGATCACGTCTTTGGTCAGAAGGGCAGCATTAACACAAAACGACAGCCATTTCAACTATGAAAAAGCACACAATTTTAAGGTAAGGAATTCTATGGACTCTTTCTGCTTTGAAAGCCATTGTGTTGTTTTACTCGTGTTTTGATTATATCGCCAGGTCAGTGTGTGTGTGTGTAGTTGAATCTCCATTTCTTAAATGTTTATTAGTTTTATACTATACCAAGAACCATGGATTGTATAAAACTTTGTGATAGAAGAAACAATCTTGTTGCTCAGATGAACTCACTTGATCTTGCTGAAGTAAAGATACGGGCTGCATTCCCTCCAGATGACCCATACTGATGTCTCATTAAAAGCAATGAGATAGCAATCTTAAGCATACTTACATATAATTAAATCTCATTGAAAGCAATGGGACCTATTTCAGAGTAAAGTCTTTGGTTCGTGATCCATATGTAGCTCTTTTTTATTTTAACATGTGTTAAAACTTGATAAAAATGTGGTTACCCAGTTCTTAATTTTGCCTGTAAAGAGAGTTCTTGTGTTAAGCATTCGTATCAAATACAAAGGAATTAAGCTGTGGCACACACACACACAGAGTGGTGTGATGGCATTGTCTAATATCTTTTGTTGGGCTCCATGTGCCAAGGAAGCACTCTTGGAGCCCCACTGAGCTGGCTCTTGGAGAAATCCTTTGCCCTCACTTGTCATTAGCTGAACCTACTACAAGCACAAGCAAGCCTCTATGGTATGGACTTTCATCTAGAAAGAGTCCTTCTACCCACTCCGCTTGGGAAGTGTTTGGGATAATGTGTGTGTGTAGAAGAGGGGACTCATTTTTAGAAACTTGGCTTCCAGACATCTTGTTCTGTGTCTTTGGTAGCAACCACTGCATTTCTTCCAGATTAAGACAATCTTCAGCAATCTAAGTAAAAAGTATTCAAATTTCTGTTCAATGATTAGAAGGAATGGATAAAAATCAGCCCCTCTATATTTGCAAGGCTTAGCCACATGTTCTGTTCCCCCCCCACACACACACACTTGCTTTGTCAAGAAGTTATGGTTGTATTTACCACTATGTAAAAGCAAGCCTATTGCTGGCAGTCACCAGGGCAATTCACTAAAGAAAAGCAAGGATCTACTGCAAAGAGCAAGGGGGGGGGGGAATGGAGGGTTGAAATCTCAGCCTACCTCTAGCAGGGACAGATGGCAGCTTCTGTAGAGTATACTGGTGCACAAATGTAATAATTTCACAAGTCTAATGTTGTTAGAAAAAAGTATTTTTGTCTATATTCGTCTGTCACCTCCTAGTGTAAAAAGATTTAAATTATTTATAATTACTTAACAAATATTTCTCCATTTTTTTCATTTACACTGCTTTGACCTGAATGTATTGGACTCCTATCAGAATGTAAAGGGTAGGGGGCTTATTGAACTATATAAAAACATATATAACCATTCCCCATTATCTCTTTTTATACCCTTCATGGTAAAACCCAAGGTTTTCCAATGGACAAGGCGACTCCCCCTTCTGTCTTGTTGGAAACATCCTTAATGCTTGCAGATTTCCCCATAATCATCATTTTATATGAAAAAATGGTTTCACTTTAGCCAGCAAAATATTTTCTCATGACTTGGGGCATATTTTCCACGTTGACCTATACATTCTTTCTTTCCTCTTCAAAATTCCCCTTGTTTGGTCTTTGATTTAAAACTGGATGTGTGCCCAGAACCTTTTATTTGTTCACTCTAGTGTTCTGCATACCCTCTTGCTTCCTGTTTGAAAAGAGCTATAATTTAACTGGTAAATCATATGATTCTTTTTCCAAACTTTAAATGCATGACTTGAAAACTGGATTTTAAAAAAAGACCAGTGAGGGTTTTAAGAAGTACTTTGAAAATGTAAAATGACCATGAAAGTGTATAATGCTTTCTGGCAGAACAAATACCTATTAACCATGCAAAAGCACAGTCTTTTATCACAAGCGTATACTAAAATATGGTGAATTATTTTTAAAAAATGAAGGTGTTTCCCTAAATAAACAATTTTAATTTATTATTGATTGATTACAGTCTTTTATAGCCTACCTTTTTACAATGAGTGCTCTCAAGGGAGCTCACAATTAATAAAATAAAACAATTACATCAAAATACAACAAATAATAATTTAAATAGAAAACAACAACAGTTTACGACCCATTAGATGGGATATTTAATTTAAAACATGCTGAAATACTACCATCAATAGTCAGTGATGGGTTCAGGCATACCTTTCTAATGAGGGTGTACCACAATCTGGGTGTCACAACAGAGAACTCTCTCTCTCTCTCTCTCTCTCTCTCTCTCTCCCTCTCTCCCTCTCTCCCTCTCTCCCTCTCTCCCTCTCTCCCCTTCCCTTGTGCCCTCCCATCACCCCTCAGACAAGGACCTCTGTAATAGTATAAAAGTATTGTGTAAATTCATATGAAAGGAGACAGTTCAGAAGACACTCCAGTCCCAGGTCATTTAGGGCTTTAAAGGTCAATGCCAAGATCTTGAATTGATCCTAGAAACAAACTGGTAAAGGATCAGAATATTATGTTTTGATCTTCAGGCTCCAATCAAAACCATGGTGGCTGTGTTCTAGCTGATTAAAAAACCATTTCTCTGCATCCAGCTAAGGTCAGACTATCCACATGTTTTCCCAGCCAAATGGGAATGTGCAAATGGGTCCCACATATTCGGTTCCCTCATAGGGTTGCAAGCATGCAGCCATTTAAAAAATGCCATATTAGCTCTTTCAAGGGGGCACAGGCATTTTTAAAATGGCTCTATGCAATTTGTTCATTCCCCCTTTGCTGCTGAATTGGAAGCTGTTTGGAATTCCATGTATTCAGCCCTGGCTGCTCCAGCTTAGACTGAAGCACCTACCATGACAGGCTGTAATTATTAGCACATGTATGTGTAACATGCCAATTAATAAATTAAAGTTGTCAATTAACAACTTAAGATGAAAGGGGGAATCAGGGATAAAAATACACTTAAGTATTAGACTAGCTTATCTGTAATTGTCCCATGCCACTTTGGAAGTTGATGAAAATAACACATTACTTAAGTAACATTTCAGCCATTTGTTATGGAACACTTTAAAAATAGTTGTTCTATAGAACTGAATGCATATGGAGGAGACAGTTCATGACACAGAGTTCATCTGAATGTTTGGCATGTGCTTTTGTCAAGGAACATGCAATAAAAAGTATTTGCTTGCAACTTTATCCCCTCCTGGGATGAAGTGACTGAAAAGATCACATTTCTTAGAATAACTAAATATCAAATCAGGCCTTGGCTGGAGTTAAAAATAAGAAATAAGTCCAATAGGTGAAGCATTTGCACTAGATCTGCTGTTCGTGTTTTCTTTTTATATTTATTAAAATGGTTTGGTTTGAATGAGTTTAAAGAATTATAGATACATCATATTAATGTTGCCTTGGATGAATTAATAGATTGACTAATCTCTAAAAGGGATTTTCTCTGACAATATCCATAGAACATTAAATATCATTAATTATTGCAAACATCAAGGTCTTCTGCTAGCAGTTTTATCATTAGACACAGAGGCCCAGGACAGTGGTGACCAGATTGCCTAACCCTGGTCCCTGGTCTATACTAAACATGTAGCTCAGTTTAAAATCAATAACTTTAGGCCATATTGGTTTCTTATTGCACATGGAATCCAACAAGGGTCCCTTCTTTCTCCCTAGCTCTTGGCATGGTCTATTGCAGAAGTGATTAATCACTTGAGAATCAAGGGCCCTATTATCAACAGCATACATCATAAATGACAGTGTTTTATACTTAGCTTCACCTGAAAATTGGGATTTCTGAATTGAGATTCGGATTCAAACTTGAGTCAAAGTGGATGGCCTCTGAATTAGTCTGAGAAAAATCAGGCTGTTTTCCAAATCACTGAATCAGGGTCCAAACAAAATCTTGTAATAGTTGCACACCCCTAGTTATTATCAATAAGGAAGCAGTACAATACCACTAATTAGAAGAGAATTTATTGTGGAGATTGCCTGATTGTACTTCTTTTAGTAGCAGCAAAGTTCCACATTTAAACCAAAAATATAATCATTCTACTTTCTGATATGAAAAGACAAGTATTAGTTATAGAAAAGATCTCACATCAATTAAACGACTTTAGCTAATTTAGTGATAATATTATATACAAAATGCCATTCTGATTCTCTTTGTTAATGCTTTAGTGTCGGAAGATATAGCTATAAATACATATAGTATGTGTGAGTGTGTGTTGTTGCATGCTTCTATACATTCTGATTTATTGAATTGATATTAATTTATTAATTTATAAACCCTTTATTGTTTCTTACATAAAGGGAATGGCTTATTTATTTAAAAATGTAATGGACAGAGAAATCCTATTTTGTGGGGGGGAGAAGAGAAGACTATTGCAATTATTATTATTATTATTATTATTTCAATTTCTGAATTGCCCTATTATTGAAACACTCAAGGTGACATACACAATAAAAACAATTACAATAAAAATAATTATAAAACATATAACAAAAAGAACTTAAAAGTCTGCTGGTTTGCTGCAGCCAGGCCTGGAGATGGAAAGACAGATTCTTAAAAAAAATCACCTCCCCTTGGAGTTGCAGAATTAGCATATGCAGGTGTGGCTTTGGGCCCTTTGGGGGGGAATAAGAGCTCTAGGATCCTGTGGATCTTCCTCATTCCTCATTTACATGTTCCCAACCCACTATGTTTTGGCCCTTACCAGTGGAAGAATGACACCACTGGGACATCTACTTTCCATTGGGGTACCAGGGGGCCAAAAGTAGCATAAACACCATCCCCCGGTGAGACTCCCTTTTCACCAGCATAGCACCAGTTATGATGCTTCCTATAAAAATATAAAATAAGGAGTATTAAAAATAAGCATTTATTTATTTATCAAAAATCTCCAGGCTGATTTGCGAATAGATTTATCATTCTTTCTTGCATAAATTGGCTATATGAATCAAGCTTTATTCAACAAATCTAAATCTAGCAGCATTTGCAGTTATAAGAAAAAAGGTTGTATTGCAAGACTTTCCTAAAATGCTACAAATAGCATTGAAATTGAACCTGTTTTCCAGTACAAAGTTTTTTTGGTGGTAAATAGACCTTCTGTCTAATTACAACCCCAGAATGGAGTCTGACTGTTCTTAAGAATATATGCACGCTTTTGCATGCTACTGATGTTCTTGTTAGGTACGATTTTACAGTTTCAAGTAGCATACAAAATGTTAAGTTCTATCCAGAATCCATTTACACTCCTAATACAGGTTCACAGATCCATTTATTTTATCCATATCCAATACTTTATCCATTTTTTTTTAAAAAATTGTCAGAGTAGCTTCTGAATTTAACTTTCAGTTTGTAATAACATAAAATTAATGTAACTATAGCATCATTACGGAAACAAGCCAACTTCATAAACCATGGTTTGAAGCTGGCTTGTTTCAGTACACCATAGTTAAGACTAACCATAGTTTTACTGATTGGAGCATAACAATAAATTGTGCTTAACTGAAAATGGAAGCAAAGGCTTCAGATCCCTCAGAAGTGAGCAAAAGGTGAAGGACAGGCTTCTGCATGCAATTCAAAACCATAGTTTGATATTACATTTGAACCAGGCTGATCATTTACAGATTTTCATAGTAAATGAAAACTGGGACTTTAGCTCAAATTATTAAGCATCAAATGAATACAAACTACTGTTTCCTGTCAATGCAAGATAAAATAAGACAATAATCTGCTACAGTTGCTTAAATAATCTATAGCAAAATTACTGCTTTTATATGATGTCGCAAACAGCCCCAAAAGTATCCTAGTAATAAGTGTAGAACATCTTAAGAAGATTAGGAAATTACACTTTTAATAATGAACTCAAATGCATTTGACTTCTATAAATATTTGGTTATTATTTGACATTGTGCTAAACATTCTGAGAACCTAAAAACTAAAAATCAGGCAGACATCTTCATCACTCAGTAAACCAAACATTAAGTGTTTTCTTGTGGGTACAAAACAACCATCACAGATCAAACATGCATTATAGTTTTCATATAACATGACATTATGGTCATCAGTGGACATATTTCACATAATCACTTGCAAATCATCAAGTGGAGCATTGAGAGATCAAAGGATGTACATGCCATGCAAATCAGTCCTGAATATCAACTAATCTCTATAGCAGCCTTCCCCAATCTGGAGCCCTCCAGATGTTTTGGACTTCAATTTCCATCAGCCCTAGCCAGCATAGCTAATGGTGAGGATTGTCCAAAACATCTGGAGGTACCAGATGCCTTGGCTGCTCTATAGTTTTGCACAAGTAAATAAATTCACACCCTGTAAAATGGATATTGGGTAGTAAAATCGATTCAGCTATAAGTCATTAGTATCATCAGTTTTTTCAGTGACACATTATGTTGAAAGTAATATTTATGCCCTAAACTAGGAATATCTCAGTTCTCAGATATACACATGGATCGTTTCCAGGTACAGGAATACCATTTATGATGATGGAAAGCGCCGGTTGTGTTTGATAAGGAAACCATATAAAGATTAATTTTCTCTGATTTGATGAACATAAAGGCATTATGGGTGAGAGGAGTTCTTTGTACATAATATCTGGAGTGCTGGTTGGCTGTTGAATTTTTGCACATGATAAATCTTGTTAACCATAGCAGTACTTATCCCAACTTCGAATTTGAATCCTTTGGAGCAAAACAAGTCATAAGCTTTATTACAAAAATAATTAACAATGAGCCATGAAATTAGTCTATTACATTTATTAAAACTACTCCCAAATGAATATTTACATACTTGAATGGTTAATAATTGGGTCCACAAACTTTAAAAGGTTATTTTAAAAATCTCATTAGAGATAAGATTACTTAGAAGTCATTGGTAATTCATGCAATATAAAAAATAAAACCAAGAGAATATAAAATGGAAGATGGGGACAAGACAACAGTAAAATATCACCAGTCTGAGTGTCAAAAGAGTCCTGTAGCACCCAAGCCTTTCCAACATGGTAGTCATCACACATCATATTTTGCAGGTTCCATGTAGATACAATCATTTACCTAGTATGAACCATGTTTTCAATAGTTATGGCCATATTTTCATCATTCTATCAGAGGTGGACATTAGTCACCTACTTCCTTCATATCAGATTACACACAGTTTCAGTCATCATCACTATATACTGGCAACTTTACAAATCCACTAAGATCACACTTCCCCTTTCCCAGCATAGGCCTTAATTTAATTCTCTTCACAATAGCTCAGCAAATATAGTATTACTGGAAAAGCAGACATGTTCCAGGGGAAGTTGACTTTTTCAGGCAGCACAGGTTGAGTATACAATACATGTGTTAGCGTAGTCTTGTGACTCATTCAAAATATTCTTAGGCTACAGCCAAAGATTCCAACAGTATCCAGAAGTTATCTATATGATGTCTCGGGTCTCAAATACTCTTCTACAATTTATTTAATGGATCTAAATTATATACACTGTTCTCTAGGAACAAAAAAAGAAAAATATTTTTTTTTTGCAATAAATATTGTTCCAATGCATACACTTCCCCATACTATAGGATAATAATAAATGGAGTAAGATCTGTGCTTATAATGTTAGAAAGAATCAAGGCTGTCTTCTATTCATCTTCATACTAGAGCCATCAGATTGTCCCATTATGCAAGGCACAGCTATCTCCAGAATTACTATTGAAGGCCTTGAACATAAAATGTTATTATATATCAATAATAAACTCTTTTTATATCAAACCCCAAACTGCTATTCCAGCCCATACCCTTTCAGAATATACAAGACCAATTAAAACTGGCAATTTCAATGGGTTAAGAATTTTCTCAAATAACTATGTATCTTGATTCCACAGAATATTAAGACCACTATATCACACAATCTTGAACCTCCACTATGCAGAATACAGGTTAATTTGAATGGATGGGAGCACTTATTACGCATTTATACCGCAAAATAAATTAGTTATAGATGAATACCTTCTTGAGAATAATTTATGTTCTAAGAGGCTCACCTGACTCCATCTCTACCAAGTATTTTGCGCTGTTTCAACAGTTGGGGCAAAGATAGCACACAAAGAATCAATTATTTAAAAATGCCAAATCACGGCTCCAGGTTTGAGATAAACCTAAGCAAAGTGCCTTCCGGTGGGACTCCTCTATTGGTTCACTATGACAGTGGCAATTTGTAGTGGGACACTCCAGAAGACCATTGTGATCTCAAGGAAAATAGCAATGGTGTATTACAATGCCTTCTCCGTGCTTGCAGTTCTCTGCTTGAACCCTCCCCTTTAATGTGCCCTTTACCAGCCTCTGGCATCCTTGAGAAAATTTAAGGCTACGTATATTCTTCAGGCCAGAGCAGATAACGTGATTGGATAATCAGATGAGATAATTTACCAACCAGCAGTGTGCCCACCGGTGGTAGGCCTCAAAATGGGATGTTGTGGGTGACTGGGGGTTAGAAGTGGCATTGGATCTGCTCAATCCAAAGCCCTCCAGTTTCCGCAAAATGGATTTGGTATAGCTTATTTCACTCCATTGAGGGTTTTTTTTGGGGGGGGGGGGAGTTCTGTCAGGCTAAATGTTCTGGCTAGGCTTTGGAAGTAGGTGATTTGCCACTTTGCTCCCCCCCCATAAGCAACCTCAGTTAGGATTGCGCTAAAATTTAGGATTGCTCTAAAATGTCTTTAAATGCTAAACAACTTTTGACTTTTCCTACAAACAAATTAACTCTATTTTGTGTCATGCTAATTATTCTAGACTGTAAAAGATTTAATTTTGCACATCATACCCATGTTCTAAGTTTCAAAAGATGTCTGTTTTATTAATTAATGCATAATTTAAGCCTATTTTCCGCAAAATAGACACTTCATCTGTCTCATCATGCTGTTCATTATCACTGCTTATATTTGTTGCAAAATGGTACTTACTGTGTTTTTGCCTGAATAAGGATCTGTTTAAATTTTGTGGTCTGCATAAAACAAGTTTACTTATTTAACTTGGAGAGGAAAATGAGACAAAAATAGTTTATCTGTGTCTGTAGTTGATTCAAACATGCAAACGTTGGTATTTGGCTCACCATTGCCCGGAATGTCTCTACAAACCTCTCGTTATTCCATTTGAGAGTCAAAAGTTACAATGATCCTTTTGACTCTTTTTTTTAGTCATTGTAATGTGTAACATTGTTAATGATATGAAGGTTCATGTAACATTCACATAATTATCTTTATTATGACTAATTAAATAATCAAAACTATATCAAATCTACAGGGGTGGGTAACTTGTGGCTCTACAGATGCTATAGGACTGCAGCTCCCATGACCTTCCACCATTCCTTATGCTGGCTAGTCAGTGCTAATGGGAGTTGCAGTCTCACAACCTGTGGAGGTACCTAGATTAGTAAAGCATTGTGCTGAAATAACACAGGAGGGTGAAACCAATAGAGAAGCACCATGACAAAAAAGAGAAAATCCAAAATGGTGCAAACCAGTATTTATGAAAGGATCCCAATGCATTTTGTGTCCTTAGTTCTTCCTCAGGGATGTTCCCTTTAATACAAAGACGCATCTATCCTCTGACGTGCAAACTCAAAAGAGTGCTCTTTTTCAAGTTTACATTCCCATAAACAAGTCTGTCTTTGTACAGAATTTATTTTCCTGAGATGGAGCTATGGTTCAAAATGTGCAGGGATCCTTTCATAAACAGTTGCACCATTTTGTACGTTGTCCTGATAGTGTCCTGAAAAATGCAGGCAAATCCCTTGACATCACTGGATGGAAGTTGAGTATCAAGAACCAACATTGTTATATTAGGAAGCCTGAAGAAATGATCAGATCAGGGTTCCCAGTTTTCAGAATTGTGCCTCTTTGTTTTGTCTTTAATGTAGGCCATCAAAAGGTTCTATACAATTCAATTAATTATTTGTTTATTTTATTAAAAGCCTTTTCAGTCCAATCTGCAGCCTGGTACCACAATCTGAAATGCACAGTGCTGCCATCCAGAGTCTTTTGCGCAGAGGCATCCAGTCCTTTTCTTTGAGAAAGAAATCTTTGGCATGCATGAAACACAATACCTGTACATTGGCCTTATAGATGAGATGCCTCTGCCTATATGAAAAACCTTAGATGCTGTGGATCATGACAATTACATAAAGTTACATAAAGTTATATTGTATAAAGACCTTATTTTCCCAGTCCTTTTAGTCTTTCAGTTTCAGTTTTAAATCTGTTACTGTATTTTAAATCTTTGTATTACTGCTTGGTTTTAGTTTAGCTTTTACTTTGATTTTATACTGTAATTTTAAACTTTTATAGGACATCTTATGTTGTATTTTATGGTTTTAATTGCTGTGAACCACCCAGACAGCTTTGGTATTCAGGAGGCAGCTGGACAACCATCTGTCAGGCATGCTTTAAGGTGGATTCCTGCACTGAGCAGGGGGTTGGACTCGATGGCTTTATAGGCCCCTTCCAATTCTACTATTCTCAGATTCTGAGATATAAAATGTGTGTATATATATATATATATATATATGGAGGTCTGGAGCTACATAAAAATCCTGACAATGGGCTGTAAGATTTCTGGACCTTGACTAACTTAAGTCTCATTTATTTCAATGGGTCACCTCTAAGTATGACTAAACTTCAATGCAACCCAGTGGCTGTAACATGTACATAAGCCTTAAGTTCCACTAAAATTAATTAAATTTGCATTCATGTAGTTTTTGGTATGAGTTATAAGCAGTTGGACATAGGAAGCTGCCTTCTACTGAGTCAGACCACCTAGCTCAGTATTGTCTCCACCAGGGGTTTGCAACTTGGCGCCCTCCAGATGGTTTGGACTCCAATCCATAATCCCTAACCTGCTGGCTGGGCCTTATAGAAGTCGTAGGCCAAAACACCTGGAGAGCATCAGCTTGCCTATCTCTGGTCTACAGTGACTGGCAGTGGCTCTCCAGAGTCTCAGTCCCCCTCTACAAGATTTTGGTTTGACGCCTGGTTCCCCGATTATGTGCATCTTCTCTCAATTGCTTTTAAGCCTAATCCCTATACATGGGAGGCCTTGAAGCGCATTACGGGCTGTATGAAAGGCATTTTAAAGTTTTTGACATGCTGAGAATCGCATGCAAATGTTGCTGAAAGTAATGCGCTTTGTCCCAGAGAAACTCCCCAAACCGGTTCCCTCCCTTTATTCTCCCCACCCACCAGAATCTCCCGCCTTTGGTTTCCTAGGTTACCTGAAAGGAATGAGCTGATTAACATGTTCGGCTACCTGTCTTCCCCCCTCCTTCGCCAGATTGCCATGACCTCCTCAGGAGTAATGGGTATGTGCCTCACACACACACACACACACACACACACCAAAACAGACAGGGGGATGCTGCTTCTTTCCTTCCCCCTCCACTTCCCAGTGAGCTCAACAATTGTAAAACATACACACACACACACACAGAACTCAGCTCAGGAACCCAGCAAGAAGCGAGGGGAAGTTATGTCTGCTGATAGCTAATTATGCGCACATCCGCACATCCTTCCTACCCCCTTTACTTCTCATAAAACCACCTCCATCTGGCCCTGTGTCTCCATGTTAAAAATATTTTATCAGGGTACTTCAAAGAAACTTTATTTTTGGTTCACGTTGGGTCACCTCTTCTTGGAGCTTCCATCCAGAGAGACAGAGTACAAGGAGAAAGTTGCCAGGAGAAGAGAAGAAAGGAAACTAAACCAAAAAGTGGGAGGTTTTCTCAGCGAAGGGGCAGTTCTATGCATGACATTACGACCACAGTCCAACCCCCTGATCGTTAATGCGCCTCCTCAGAAAGTTGTTTACACGGACATAAGGCGCTCTTACTCCTGCCATAAATTAAAACTCTCTAATTAACGCGCATTTGAAAATGCGAATAATCAGAGAGAAAACGTGCCTGAGCCCCTGGTTTGCGCTCTGCTCTTGTAGAGGTAAATTTCCTAATGCGCCTTGAAAGAGCTTTAAATTGCTCTTGTAGAGGCACCCTCAGATAAAGATATTTTCCAACCCTAGTGGAGATGGCATGGATTGAACCTAGTACCTTCTGTATACAAAGCAGGTACTCTACCACTGAGCGATGGCTCCTCCCTGCACTTTTGTTTTGCATTTCACTAATACATGTGAAAAATAAGCCCATTAAAGTTAGAATTAAATAGATTTATTTCAATGTCGTACAATGTGATTTGATTTTGGTTTTTTTTGTCTTGAGAAAGGAAGAGAATTCTTCAGATCCGATACACTCTATTTCACTTTTCTTTTCCCTGGGCTTGTTATTACCCTCAGCGTTTGGAATGTGTCTGGCTGTGAGGAAGACTTGTTCTTAACTTCGTTCTTTGTTTCTTATGTCTTCCTTCTACTTGTTCCATCTGTCAAGCCATCTTCCTCCTAATGATTTTGGATTCCACCTCCCACTTTCTGTGTTGCAGGTCCACACATTCCGAGGTCCACATTGGTGTGAATACTGTGCCAACTTCATGTGGGGACTCATTGCTCAGGGAGTAAGATGTTCAGGTAAACATCTTTTTGCCTAATTCCCCCCTCCCCCCGAAAAATAGAATTGTAAATCTCTTTGAAGGGATCATGAAGAGTGATAAAGGCCCTCCTAAATTAGCCAGTATTTTAAAACTTTCTACATTTTTTCCTTATCTAGAGCAGAAGTGAGCAGAAGGTAGATCTCAGGTGTGTTGGACTTTCCCAGCCAGTATTACCCCGTACATGGTTCTGTACTTTAATTAAGTACAAGGGAAGTTGGAAGCTATTCTTATTGTAGAGGCAGCATGTGATATGGGGAGGACTTGCCTCGTCACTCACCAGCAGCATTCAAAATGAAAGTCCCCCTATGTATACATGAAGTTAGGAACTTTATGTGTATGGGGGGTGGGGGACATCAGTACCAGTGGGTTTCCCCCCTAAAGTTCCAGCCATGATGGGAGGAATTTCTATCCTGAATGTGGCTGGGGAAGGAAGAGGTACATCTCCCCTCACCATACACTGCCTTTACAATAGGAATCCTCCAACAAACACACACTTCTCTTACTACTTAACCGAAGAACAAAGATGTAACTACATGCTGCACATTTAGCGTAATGTGTGGTTTGGCCCTAAGGAAAGTACAGGGAAGAAGAAACAAGCTGTGTGACACCAGAAGGAAGCAACTAGCTGAGTAGGTCTGGGAATGTGGGATTTATGAAAGAAGTCCAGTTGCAAGTTAAAAAACCCTAGGGGAGGGGAGGGATGTTACATCCAAGAGCTCTTGGATCTAGCATGGGAGCAGCACGCTTTTATTTCATCCAAGGGATTCTTGTTCCACAATACTCTGTGGTAAGTCACTTAATATGTGCCTTACATTACCATTTCTGGTCAGTGGTCATGCTTAAACAGGTAGGGATTTGTGCCTCTTCAGCACTTTTACAAAACAAGTCTTAACACACTGTAAATCAATAATCAAAATTATGTAACCTAGAGCATGTCTATACAAGGCTTTTATTGTGCTCTCGTGATTGGTCACTCATGTTTTTGTTGTGGGTTCTTTACATGACCTCCAGGACCCCTCCCATTTTTTTCTGGCCATTATGGTGGCTCGATTTATATCTCTGAAAATGAGATAAGAGATAAAGTAGTGAGATATATTCCCAGGGAGTTCCAGAATCACGCTGTACTGCAACGCCATCTTGTGGTTGTATAATGAAACATATTGAACTTGCTGACAAAGAGAACAGATTTGGGGCCTTAACGTGTAATACAGCTGATCTTAATCCTGCCAGGTTAAGCAGAAACCCCAGTAAGGGTGCGGCACTTTAGCCTCATGTGGAGAAGCTCCTAGAAATGCAAATGCTGTAAAGTTTCCATTAGCAGATTCACAGCACAATTTTATACATGTCTACTCAGAAGTAAGCCCCATTGAGCTCAATGAGACTTACACTGAGGTAAGGCTGCAATCCTATGTACATGTATCTGAGAATAAGTACATTTGAACATAGTGGGACTTACTTCTGAATAAACATTCATAGGATTGTACTGTAAGTTATGCAAACTACTCATACGATTTGATTTAATAAAAAAATAATCAAATTGGAGTGATTAGATGCAAATTCCGTTTAGTATCAGCAGAACAGATTGTGCAAAGCATTGCCTTCTGCGTTGAACCAAATACTCTGTCCTAAGTGCAAAGCAGCTCAACAGCAGAGAGGAAGGAGGAATAATATTGATTATTGGAAATTAGGAACCCAATGAGTTGGGATGGGGCTGAATAGAGAGGAACAGGGAACCATGAATTGTTGAAGTATATATAAGGTTTATTTTCCCCATGGTGGCACTGCGTCACAGCCACAGCGAGGCTTTTCCCCGAAGCTCTGCATTTTAAAAAGTTGGGGACTTATACTGACTTTTTCCTTTGAGGTGAGGTCCTTCCACCATGTGATCTCACTTCTGCATCGAGCTGGGGGCATTCCGGGAAGATGGCTGATAGGTCACCGGAAGGAAGAGCACAAGGGGCAGGCCCGACGAGCCCAATGGCCACCAGAAAGTCCACACAGCTTCCTGCCATGGGAATCTCCCACCCCCATCCACAGCAGCGATACCGTGGGGTTTTACTAGGAAGGAGCAGCAAAGCGGCATCATGAAGGCACCCCCCTAGTCTCTAGAATCCCTTGTGGACTAATCAGAGCCTTTAGTGAGCAATGCATTATTTTCACAGCCAGTGGGACTAAAATGTAACTTTAAAAAAATGAAAGGAAGAAAACTGGAACTCTCATGAATTTTATAGACACTTTGTGCCATGATTGTGTCCATGTAGTTAGTTTCTAACATGAGAAGTGCAGGGGATCAGATACTTCTGCTCCTGAAAATTCATACCCTTGTTCTGAGATATATGAGCACTGTTTGTGGTTGTTCAGTAGCAAGGGAAAAGCAATTTGTACATGCTCAGAAGTACTTTTCTTTCATTTAACTTTACATATTTCAAGGATGAACCCTAGCAATGAGACAGCTCCAGTGTGTGCCTGCTAAAATTAAGTACTACATGTAACATGTAATGAGATCTCTTAGTGTATCATTGGTGGATCCAATGTAGTTAGTCTGTGAACAGAAAGGACTCCTGCTTTCTGAAAGACAGTTGGACTCACAAAAGGACCACTTTTGTGATCGTAGTCAGCATTCTATCTCCTGTGTATGTGCATAGATTTCTATGTGTTTAGGGTTCCCTGGCTCAAATTTCCACACTTATCACGTGGACATAGGCAGGTGAGAGGTGAAGAACCACACCCTCTTTCAGTTTCTGGACCTTCTTCACACAACATATGAATGGGGTAGACATGTAATCTACTAAGTAAGAACTGTACATATAAGCATAATATGTATTTCTGGATTTCTTTTCATTATTTTAAGTATGTAACTTGTGAAAAAAACATGTTTGTTTAGTCTAAAGCTTAACTTTCTGGTAACCTCATTAAGTTACCAGTATTTAACTCTAAGCAGACAAACAAGTTTTTCACTACACAGGAAATATTTAGTGAGAACTCAGAAAACAACAAAGGGAGTATCTTAAGTACAGCCGGCTAGATTTGTGTAGATTTCAATGAACAATAATGCATTATGTGGTCGTTTTTGCCTGAACGAGTCTAATCAACCAAATATATTTAGTTAAAGGAATAGAGGTCCTTTACTTATAGATACTTATAGATGGCAGCAGCCATATGTTCAGAGGCACTTCTTCTTTTATTATTATTTTATATGTTCCAGGCATTGACATTGAACTTAATTCCAGAACTGAACCCTATCTCAGTTTAAACCAAGGAAGTGAGGGGAAAGGGTGATTTGGATCTGGTCTAATTACTTCCCCCCACTCATTTACTGCATCTACAGAGGGTGGGGAGCTATGATGGCCCCTCATGGATATTCCAGGTCCTTTTCCTGCATGTTCATTTTGTTTTGTTTTTTTAAACAAGCTCTTAGGCTTTTTCCCTGCAGAAATATAAGGCAAGATGTGCAGATGGGATTCTACCCAGTTGTTTACAATACAATCCTATACATGTCTAGTTAAAAGTAAGTCCCAATGAAGCGGCTTACTTCCAGGTCAGTAGGTATAGGATTGCATCCTGAGTCACTTCTGCCTTCCATGGTTCTGGACAATAAGTGCAAAGGCTCTGGGATAAATAGAAGTGGGAAGCTGAGGAAAAAATAGCATCTCAAATAGGTAAACCAGAAAGGAGAGAAAACTCGTTCAGTACTTCAGTAGTTAAACTTACAAAAGAAGAAAGGAACTACTCTATGAAAACACAGAAAACCTAGAAGACAATGAAATAAAATTCCACCATTACTCAGCACCAGAGCTTCCTTCTCCTTTCTGAGCTAAATTATGAGCAAGAGGCATTTTAATATATAAAATAAAAAATATTAACGTAACACAATTAACATATTAAACTACCTGTATTTTAGCTTTTGTCTTTTATGCGTTGTTTCACACATACACACACAATCTCATGCTGCTGGAGGAGGACTGTCACTGCTTGCTGCAAAGAAAAACAACAACATAAGGGATCTGAAAAGGGGATTCAAACATACTATAAAAGTAATGTCTAGTTTGAGTCTTAACGCCCTCATACCACAATATTTTTGGCTACAGACCTGGCCAGACCTCCTTGCCGCCACCCCCACCCCCCGCAATTGCCTTTTCTTGTTCCTTTTAACTGTAGAAGCACTATTTATCTCAGACCTGCACAATTTGTGACTCACCAGCCTTGTATGGTGGCCCAACAAGGGCTCAATGAATTCTGGTTTTGCTGTCTGCCTAAAAGCACTGGGTGGAGTGTGACTGTCAGAAATGTGAATGTCGCAATTCATGGGTGATGGGCTGCCTTCAGCTTAGTGACTCACAAATTGTGCCAGTCTGATTAGCTTCAGGGCAGTACAGCTCTAATTTAATACTTTTAAACTGGGCTTAGCATAGCATCATTCTGGCTGCAGTTCCACTCCGGACTCTGGGGTGTAGGGTCCAGAAAGTGTACCATTTTGTCAGGTAGAGTTCCTTGCTGTATCAGTAGACCTTAAAGCATTCAAGCATTAAACTGAAACAAAAACATAAATAAAAATGAAATTCATTTCTGAAAACCTCAAAGCTAAAATGGCAACAACTGTGGAATTATAGTCTAAGAACTGTTCAATGGCACACTGTGTAGGGCGACCATATTTTGAAAACCAAAAAGGAGGACAACATGGCCGCCCCAAGGGGGCATGTCCACCAAAATGCCCAGCCCCCAAGGGGATGTGCCCACCAAAGTACCCAGCCCCCAAGGGGACGTGCCCACCAAAATGCCCAGCCCCCAAGGGGATGTGCCCACCAACATGCCCAGCCCCTAAGGGGACGTGCCCACCAAAATGCCCAGCTCCCAAGGGGACATGCCCACCTGAACATGGCCTTGGTCACATGAGTGATTTCACAGACACAATTAAGACAAACTGTTCTACGTAACATCTTAATGTTAAAATCACTGAAATAAAGAACAAGTCAGACATTCAATGTAACTGAAATTAACTTTACTCACGCCTACTTTTTTAGCTTTTGCTGTACTTTGAAACTTTTGCTATACTCTTGTGTGATACAGCCTCCCCTTTCTTCAAATATCTTTTCTGACTGCGAATCCTTCACTGGATGACATAGGCCCCCTCCACAAGGATGCGCTTTTGCGCCCGGTTCCGGGATTATGCGCATTATCGCGGAGGTGCATTTACGCCTAATCCCTCTGCACGGGAGGCGGCGAGAGGCGGCGAAGCGCATTAATTCATGTCCAAAAAGCGCTTTAGAAGACGTTAACGCGCATAATCGCTTGTTCACACCGCGATAATGCGCTTTAACGGCCGGAGAAAAATAAAAGTCGCTATTTAACGCGCATTCGAAAATGCGCATTATCGGGGAAATAACGCGCCTGTACGCCCGTTTTGCGCTCCGCTGGTGTGGAGGTAAAATTTATAATGAGCCTCTAAGGCTCATTAAACGTCTCGTGTGGAGGAGGCCATAGTTTCACTTTTCCTAACATTTAACACTCTTTCCCCATCACCTTTCTCATATCCATACTCACAGAATCAGCATACCACTGAACAAATGAAGCAGTTGACAAGAGCAGAACAACCTAGTACAGCAAACTAGCATTCAGAAAGGGAATAAAACACTATTACCCTGCAAACATTACACATGGAACAAAATGGACTAAAGGCTTGTTGCAGTTCTGGTTTATCTGCAGTTCTCACTAGCACCTCTTAGTTTGTTTCAACTTCTGTTTTATCAGTGAGAAACTAATCTAAAAAATTGTCATTATACCTCTAGTTCATTAGTCATGTATAGAAGACCATGGTCAATAACAATACAAAGAAAGGCCAGAACGGGTGCCCATTACCTCAATGCTAGACAAGGATCTTTCCCTCATTTTATCCAAAAAGCTCCTGAATTTACACTGCCTCACTGTGCAGAGAACAGAAATCCCAATCAGGGACCTAAAGAAAACTGCCCAAAGAAACAACAGAAATAACTCCCATTGATTTCAATAAAGCTTACTCCCAGATAAATGAATATAGGATAGCAGCCTCTTCACATCTGTTCACCTTACTCTAGCAAGTGCAAGCCCCCCCACCTCGTCAAGGAGAACTATGCACTCACCAGAACCTGGCCTCCAGGATCATACAACCAGCAGATGCTCTCTAGAAAGATGTTTTCAGAACCTAGGAGGTCCAGACACACTCAAACAAGTTAAGCCAAGTCACGTTATACACTCATATTCTCTTGCTGGGACAGAACAATTCTGGACAAGACAATACTTTGCAATTGACCAGACACAAGAGTCATAAACAATAAGCAATACCTAATAACAAAAATGTTGCATTAACGGAAGAAGAGAGAAAAATATACACCATTAGCTACAGAAGTTAAAGAACTATGGCAATAGGAAAAAGTTACAATTACTCCATTAGTCACATCAGCCACCAGCATCACATCAACTTTGCCTATATGGTGCTATTAAAAATGATGATTTTAAATAAATACTGTGGTTTGGATCCAGAGCTTTTATTCCACCAGTGGGAGCAATCCCAGATGGAATCCCACTCAGAACGCTCCTGCTTTCTGTCCTTGAGAGACTTTTGTTGGATCCAACCCTAAGTCTGGTTTGGCGTTGACTTTCCAGAAGAGTGAGATAGTGGCAGTGGAAAAGACCAAAATTACTTTTGTTTGTAAATGTAAATTATGAATCCCCCCAATGATCACAGAGAAGTGGAAGGTCAAATGTGGATCATTCTCATAGCTTCTCCTCATTGAACCAACTACATGGTCTTCAGATGATACAACCACTCCAGATGATACAATCACAATCTGGAGATTCCTACCTCAAGATGCCTCTTACAATTGATCTTTAAAGAATTAATATATTACACTGCAAAATTTCCTTCCCCCAATAGAATAATTCTTTGAAGATCTATTGCAAGAGGCATCTTGAGGCAGAAATCTGCAGATTGTATCATTGGAAAAGCAAGAAGCATATGTTGGGAGTTCTGTAATCTTTACACAACAGTTGGGGCAAAAGCTATCACTAAGAATAGCTAATCCAGGGTAAATGAACTGGAAGATTAGTACAGTATAAACCTTTATTCAGAAAAGGCTATAGAGAAACCCAGGTTGTTAACTAAAAAGGCAGACCCCAGTATAAAGCTCTAACATGTGGCAACTGCATAAATCTTTGTCTATGCCCTTCTGATTCAAGGCTTCTCCCAAAAGGCAGAACAGCAAACAACAGCATGTTCATATTCTAAACATGGAATCCCTCCTAATTATTGAGCAGACACTTGATTTGTTAATCAGTCCAAATAGAAAACAAATAAATAAAGTATCATAGTGCCTTTTTCACTCATCCCCCACACAGCATTTTATAGATCTCTAGACCTCTTGCCTGCTGTTTCTAATAGCATTTTAATGGTGTATTAATGTAAAGATTTCGACTCTCCAATCCATTTATTAAGTCAGATACATTCTACATTATACACTACAAAATGCATCATTTCATAATGTCACTTTTAAACACATACAACCTAGATAGAAATTGCTCATGTTATGAATGCCTGGAGAGTCATTTAAAGCAGCACACTGCATAACCAAGACAATATAAGCGAAATACATTTAGACATAAAATGTAATAACATTACATGTACCTCTTCTTGGACTGAGTGCTGCATGTTGTTACCAATAACATGGGCAGGCCTCAGAAGGCCGACCACAGAAGTGCCCGAAATGGGCCTTTCCCAGGGCTAATTTTCCAGATTTGGGGCCGAATTAAAGGATTCCCCCCCCGGACCTGGATTTGCCCCCCTTTTTCCTGACAAGTCCGAGCAAAACCGGACAGATGGTCACCCTAACACTGTGGAACAATTTATGTTAAATATATAGATGACTGTGCTTGCACAGCTTTTAAAATTATAAAAACTATTAATATTTAAGGGTTATTACCCTTAAAGACAGCCTAAAAATAATTTTAAATAAAAGTATCCCAAATGCAGGTCCAGACGATTGACTGTCTCTTAAGAGCTCACATCAGTGTTTACATATTAATTGTATATATGGTTAAAATGTAGAATAGCTCTACAATAATAGCAATATTATTGTCCTAGAATTGAATACTAATATTTTATATACTGTGCCAGATATCATGATGTCTCATGGAGAGATTGAGTTAATTCACATTTCTTCTCATATGTCACATGCTCTTTGCTCATTTTCTTCCCTCTACTTGAGGGATGGGAAAACCCTGGCCCAGGGGCCAAATCCAGCCATCTGGAGTTCCAGAATGGCTACTTTGTCTTCCCCCAACCACTTTTGTGCAATTTTTCCCCATTCTAAAAGATTGACATGCTTCTCCTAAGGGTTAGTTACTGGCAGTAAGAAAGCCACCCCTTCTGAAATTGAATTCAGGTTAGAGCTGTGCACAAGTGGCCTCTCAAAATTCTCCACTCGGTTTGTGGGTAGAGAAATTGGAGGGACAATTTCACCGAATTTCTCCAGGAGGAGGACAAATTCTCCAACAATTTCTCATGGCCAAGCATGGGCAAGGATTGTAGAACAGCTTCTTTCTTTCTTTCTTTTTTCCTAATGTTTTTTGGGGTTTTTTTGCCAAATTTCTCCAGTGAGAGAAATTCTCCAACAATTTCTCACAAGTAGGGCTCACCACTGGCAAGGGTGATAGCACAGCTCCTTTCTTTCTGTTGTTGTTGTTGTTGTTGTTGTTTGCAATGCCACTGCAAGTGGCAACAGCATCAACTGTGTTGGCAGTCTGGCCCCCATTTTGCATCCTCTACAATGGCCCATATACCTAGCATCACTCCAAGGCATTGAGGAGAGGAAATGCAGCCACCACAAAAAATAATGGTGAAGAAAATGTGGCGAAAATTCTGAAAAGTGTCCTTTAAATTCTAGGAGGTAAGAAAAGAAAAATCCCAGGAATTTTCTGAAACTTTTTGCCCTCCATGAAAAAGGCTTCCATTTTTCTGCCTCCTTCTCAGGGTATTTTTAAATTTATTTTGAATGTATGTTGATGGTGTTTTTGACCTTACCTAATTACTATAAGCTGGCTGAGGGTACTGTCTATATTTTTCTTTCTATTACACATCTCAACATTGATCTACAGTCTCCCAGGTTGCCTTCACTTCCTGATCTGAAAATGCCCTAAGGGAGGAATAAATTTATGATGTCTTCCTCTGGGCGGGAAGTGCAGGAAGCCAAGGAGGCTACAGGCTGTAAGAGAGATGATTGTACAATGAAAGGTGGGACACTCACACACACTCCTCAACCATCTCAGTAAGGTACACACAAGAACCTGAACCAAACCAAACCCATGAGAATTTCTCCAAAATTTCTTCTCTTTGAATTTCAATCAAATTGAATGAGAATGCTCAAAAATCTCATGGGAGAAATGTTCAGCACAGCACTAATTCAGATCTTAGGCTGAAAAATGACCCCCACCTTTGCTCTACTCAGTCATGTTGCCACAATTGTGGAATGCTCTTCTCAGAGAGGTCCACTCCATACCTATTTTATTGTCCTTTCAGCAGCAGGCAAAGGTCTTTGGTTTTTCCCAGATTTTTAAGCATAATTTTAGTCTGTTTATGTGGCTTTTAAGAACTTGGCACCTTTTAGTTCCTGTGTTTTTATGACTGTTTGGATCTGTTTTATTTACATATGAATTGTTTTGTATTTTTTATTTAAACTGCCCTAGACATTTTTATTGAAGAGTGATAGCGAAATTGTGATCCACTGACTATCCATGCAAGTCTGTGGCCTCGTATGCAGCCATTGGCATATGGAAACATTCCTAACGTCCTCCACATGGTGGCCACAATGTTTCCTTCAGATTTAACTGTTGTTCAGATGTATTTAAAGTACAATTGTGTAGAGTTTTGCCCCATTTATATATTTTCCTGTTGTCCTAAGCATACTTAGGTTATTATTTTTAGATAGCACTATTACTGTGCATGGTACATTGCAAAGTAACATATTTGAAAGTAAGTGTAATTGAGGCCTAAGATTTTAGCATGTAGGATGTGTCTGTCTGTCTGCATGTTTTCATTCTTTTAAAAATGTGTTAAAACAACTAAAACTAATGCTAATTCTTCCTTTGCAGACTGTGGATTAAACGTACACAAACAGTGTTCAAAATATGTTCCCAATGACTGTCAACCAGATCTCAAGAGGATCAAACGAGTTTACTGCTGTGACCTCACTACACTAGTGAAGGCCCACAATGCACAGAGACCAATGGTAGTGGACATATGCATTCATGAAATTGAAGCAAGAGGTATTTAACTTCTTAATGTTTTGATGAATTAGAATAGTCTTCTCGGGATCACTTGAACTCTGGGCTACTAGAGTTATCATACCACTTATTGGCAATCATCAAATATACTCAAGTCTAAATAGTTTTTAGTTACAGATTTCAAATTGAGAACCAATTAATATATTAAAGCTCATTCCCTTATGGATCTTTTTAAAATTTTGTAAGTGAATAAAGGAGAGCAATTGTTTTAAAAATCACCTCATTTTGTTGAAAAAAGAAATTGTGAGAAAATTCAGTGGCAGTGGGAGGTTAAGGGCTGTATGGCAGGAGCCTCCCCCCCACCCCCAAAATACCCTATTGCCATGCAGCACTCAGGAATAGTAAGAAAAGAAGAAGTTACTATTGGCACCAATGGTAGTAGTTGTTATTGTTTACTATCCCTAATTGCTACAGGGAGGGTTTCTGGTGGGGGAAAGGCTTAAACCTTTCCTCGTTGTATGCTCTAAATTAGGGGGCTCACACTTATATTTCAAGGTTCACACGTGGATACAAAACAAAAGGAACTTCCATAAACTTCCTCTTAGGATCCAAGCTAATAACTTTGAAAGGCCTTAGTCTTTAAATTAAAATTAAATTAAAATGATTAAAATTAAAGACATCATCGGGTGGGAAGGTTCATTTCTCAGTTTTAGATAGAGAAGGTCCTAGATTAAACCTAGGTATCCATAGTTAAAAAAAAAATAGAAAGGCTTGGAAAGACCTCTGCCAGAGACCCTGGGCTAGGAGGAGCAGTGGTCAGACTGAACATAGTGGCCCTGTTCAGACACAATTTGGGGAAGGGTGGTTAGGCTAAGCATGGTATATGTTGGTTACCACTAACCACACTGAATGCTCCTGCCACACATTCACAGAACCATGGCTCTAACCATGGTTATCTTAACTACTGTGTAACCACCCTCCACCCTATCCAACATGTAGCTTCTCCTTGCACTTCTGTGGTGTGTGGAAGTAGCCTCTCTTCTACAACTGCTTGGAGAACCATGGGAAGATGTTCTAGGGATATTGCAGGAGTCTCAGAGGGGGGTGGAGTCCAAAGGACTCCCCGCCCAGCTTCCCTGAGTCCTGTCTGCGAACTGCTACCACTTACCCGCCCCTGTTCCACTCCGTGTGCAAGCTGCTTGTAAGTCCACAGGCACCTTATTCCTAAGCAAGCTGCCATTTGGCATAGAAATGGCAGCTCATTGTTTTCTGTAAAAGACGCCTTATGCAAATGGCGGCTGTAAAGCAGCCATGTATCCAAGGTTACAGATGTGAATGGCTGAGCAGCTCACCTGGGGAGCAGAACAGGGATGAGTAAGTGGTGGCGGTTTGGCATTCTGCACTTGGAGCAGGCATGGGCGGATGCACTTCTACAAGTGTATGGTGCAGGTGAGGAGGGCAATATGGCGATTGCTTTAAGCTCTCTTGTGAGAATTTAGAAGACAGACACATGCATAGTGAAAAAGTAGAGTGAAAATGTATCTGTACACTAAACAACAGCTGATGCATTTTTGGCTTTCAGGTTTGAAGTCAGAAGGTATTTACAGAGTCTCAGGGTTCACTGAACACATTGAAGATGTCAAAATGGCCTTTGATCGGGGTACAGTATATTTTAGCTTTGGAAAACCTGTCAGCTATCCTATCGGCTTATGTCTGTTCATGTTGTAGCTAGGAAAAGAAAGAACTGTTTCCCTCACACGATGGTTACATATATTTTCTCAGTATTTTATAATGTATTGATTTCTATTGACATTACCACATATATTAAAACATGTCCTATGGTGGTGGGGGTTGGGGAGGACAGGGTCACAGTGCTCAAAAATATATAGAATAGAGTTTGTGGATAAAGACAATAAAATAATGTAGCGTAATAAGAAGAGTTTCTTCTCTTCACTGTAAAGCTTTCTGTAATTGCATAACGAATTACCAGAGGAAACCAAGGTTTGTTTTTAAACGAGTAGGTATTCACCTGGGACCCTTATTTGTGTTTACAGCATTCTCCCCTGTATGCTGTCTTGCTATATACCAGCACCTTTTAACATAGCGAAGTATTTGTACATTCAGCCCCCTCCCACAATTTGAAAGGATTGTTCTACATTCTATTCCTGCATACTTGATTCTGTCCCACTATACATAAAACAGGGGTGAGCAACTTATAGCCCTCTAAATATTTTGGCCTACAACTCCCATCAGCCCTAACCAGCATAAGCAATGGTTAGGGCTGATGGGAGTTGTAGGATAAAACATCTGGTGGGCCACGTTGTTCACCCCTGCATGTACAAATTATAACAACAGCTGAGCTTTACAATAAAAATCAGGCCAGTTGATTTATGACTGTTAATTCCACCGATGCCTTGGTAAGAATGTCAGGAATAAGGTTTGTTTATTCTTCCATTGAATGAATATGGATACTGTACAGCAACAGTTGCTCACTGTGCTGCTATTGTTGTCCAGTTCTGTTCCTGGTAGCATATAAAACATTCATTGTACAACTTATTCATAGAGTTCTTATTGTGAATGCATTCTGAGCTTGTTTGTTTGTCCTGCTCAGCACTCTTCATTTCATATATAACATTGTGCTGTTACTAAGGGACAATTCACACAAATATATTCTCCTGTTTTGGGGTGGGGGTTCTTTTCATATTTTTATGGAGGTCTGTATGAATCCTTTTCTTGTTAATGATTCAACATTCATTCAGCATCCGTGTAAAAACTCTGGACAAACTAAAGTTCCCCTGTCAGCTGTTAAAAATAAGCCAACTTTGAATATATGTAAGTCCTCCTGAAAAGTGATTGCAAAAATCCCCTGTTTTTCACCATGCCAGCATAACCCTTTTTTGGTTGGATTAGTAAACACTGGAGGTTCTAAGTGGTGAACAGCAATGCAGCTTCATCACACAGAGAAGCTTACATTTTATTGGGTTTCAAGTATCTACTAGATCAGGGGCAGAAAGTAGATCTACTGTTGTTTTGGACTCCAACTCCTAGCATTCCTGACCATTGGCTATGATGGCAGGGGCTTCTTGGAGTTGAAGTCTAAAACATCTGGAAATCTATCTTTTCTCCAACCCTGCACTAGATTGTATGAGTTGGCTAGAAGAATTACAAGGAAAGCTCCATCATAGTAGGATTTATTATTTGTCAACTGCAGTTATATCTAATGGTTCATAAGGTTCATTGTAGCAGCTTACTTTCCACACAACAATTCAGCCTCCTGTATAACTGTATTGGATTTTTTTTAAAAAAGCAACATTCAGCACAGGGATCTTACGAAAAGGGACATGCCAGACAAACATAACTAACTGCATGGTGTTGTGAACTAGGTTTTAAGGTGAACCCTTTAGTGCCGCTGTCTCCATCCTGGTGCCCTCTAGATGTGTTAGACTACAACTCCCATCATCCCTAGCCAGCATTGCTGGCTTGGAGGTGCTGGGCGTTTTAGTCCAATACTTTGGAAGAGCAACAGGTTGGGGAAAGCTGATTCAGTGCATCACAGTCAATATCTCCAGAGTACTGCAGCTTCCTTTCTCAGTACTAATACTCTCTAAAACTACCTGTTGCTATTTTCTCCAGCCACTTGATTCAGTAATGTTATGAGTACTGTAGCTCAATAAATAAATAAAATCCAACACCACCAGTTTTCTGAGCAAGCAATCATTTTCATGTATCTAGCACTTTGTGAAATGTAGTCATTCACAAAGAAGGGAAAATGAAGCTGTCAGTGTTTGTATACAGACTTGTCATTTGTTTCCAAAGTGCTTCTGAATTGTTTTTTTTTTAAAGGGAGGGTGGAATCCAAAGGTGCTATAAATTTTAATGACAATCCCAGTGCAGTTTGATAGTGATTTTCATCAGAGTTGAATGTCTTCATTTGCTATGATAGAGGATACGAACTTCTGCCTTTTAAGCTGTCTTCTGTCTTTTCTCATCTATTTTGCTTGTAAGCAAGTTACATATCAACTAAATTTAAGGCTCTTTTATAATATAACTTGCTATAATAACCTATGAATGTCACTTCTGTTTTGTTTAGTAAACTAGTGACTGCCATTCAGTGGAGGCATGGATAATGGAGCCAGCATTCTGCTTTACCATATCTGGATGGATATGGAGACAGCTGCAATATTTTTGAAAGCATTTGCTTTCACTGTAGCACTTTAGTGCTCATTGTATTGCAATTAAACAGAGCAGTCCAAACAACGTTTATAATACTAATGCTGCCGTGCCAAGTAAATGAGGATAAATATGAGGCTGGCAGGGGAAGAATAAACATTGTGATAGGAGACGTGATGTTGTATTAGAGTAAATGCTAATGTGTAGGTTCACTTCGCTGTATCAGATAATAAGCTGCTTGTTTTAAATTTACTTGGAAATAACAGGACTTATTTAAATACAATTTAATTCAAAATAAGTCTGCTAGTTACTGGGGTGTTAAGATTATAATTTGCCCTTCCTGATTAACTATGCTTTCTATCCATTCTAAACGAAATATTGTGGATATACTATATAAATATCCATTAAAGTTTAGTGTGAGAGATTTATCCACAGAACTTCTAAAATCAATACAAATAATTCTTATCAGATTAAATACAAATTATGTAAACTGCAGTCATTTTATAAGCAAAAATAAAGTGTTCATTCATATAGAGGAAGAAATAATTGTACATAACTCATTTAAAATAACACTCAAAAAGCAGGGTTAGCTCTGCTTTTCTAAAGGTTCAGAAGGGTGGATAATTTCTAACCAAATTTAACTTTGCCTCAAAAGCTACCTTTGAAAAGCATTCCAAAACATCAGCAGGTACAAAATCTTGCAACAAAAGTACTAACTAGTGCTAAAGTTCTGGATCATTTGACTCCGGGTGTCTCTACAAGAGCGATTTAAAGCTCTTTCAAGGCGCATTACCAAATTTACCTCTACAAAAGCGGAGCGCAAATCAGGGGTCCAGGTGCATTTTATCTCTGATTATTTGCATTTTCGAATGCGCGTTAAATAGCGACTTTTAATTTACTGCGGGAGTTAAAGCGCCTTATGGCCATGTAAACATGTGATTCTCCACATGTAAACAACTTTAAAGCGCGTTTCATACAGCCCGTAATGTGCTTCACTGCCTTTCGTGAATAGGTATTAGGAGTAAATGCGCTTCTCCTTATATGTGCATAATCAGGCAACCAGGCGTCAAAGCGAAATCTTGTAGAGGGGACCTCCTTCGCTGTTGCAGCTTCAGGGACTAGCAGCCTGTTTCTAGATTCAATTCAAAGTGCTGGTTACCACCTATAAAGCTCTCAACAGTTTCAGAGCAGAATACTTAAAGGAAGTCTCCTCCCTTTTGATCCTGCCTACCAGCTCATCCCAGCTCTATCTGAAGTACAGATGTGTGAAATGCAACTTTCTACCCCAGAGATTCATTTGTCCCATCCCTGATTGTTACATTATTTATTCAAGGTGTTTTTATTCTGGCAGGTATTTAATCTGGCCAAAGGCTGACCATTCCTTACTACCAGCTGTAACTGTTTTAATTTGATCTTCCCCTTCGTATGTTTTGCATTTTTAGCTATTTGTTCAATTACTTTCAGTATGAACATTAGGCACCTTAGGCAGTTTCCTAAAAACAGGAAAGCGGAATATAAAGTCTTATAAATAAACAAATAAACTTGGAGGAAAATGCAGATAAAGATTGAATAAGCTAATCCTTCTACAGTTAAACAAAAAAGCATGTGCTTATGATCCCATAAGCATTACCACTTTTCATATCCTCGAATAGGGCCAAAATGTTGTGGTTTGTATAGGAGTTGCACAAGAGCATATGTTTCTGTAAATGAGATAGCAACAACATGGGAGGAACTGAAGTTCCAAAGAAGATACAACAGAGGTTCCAGTTGAGAGAAGGGACTTCAAACCCAAATAAGGAGATTGATGGTAGACTGAAGTCACTCCAGCTTTGTGCTATAGTAACCTCTTCCTGCCCCACCCCCAAAATCAGCCTCTTCATTTTCCAGTAATTTTAAACCAAAGCACACATAAGTCTGAAAGAGTAAATTAAGAAATATCTAGTTTTACTGAAATAAAAAAAAATGTTTTTAAAACCTATTCTCATTCTTTTTTAGATGGTGACAAGGTAGATGTCTCTGCCAACACATATCCTGACATAAATATAATTGCTGGCGCACTAAAACTGTATTTCAGAGATTTACCCATTCCTGTTATCACCTATGATACTTATTCCAAGTTTATAGAGGCAGCAAGTAAGTAATGAGGCATGGCATCTTTTTTATATATATAATTTTGTCATGCCCTTAATTTTAAAATCTCTAAACCCTTTTCAGTATAAATCCTTTGTTTGTTCACTTAACCTGATTGAACTTAGACATTTACATCTGATAAAGCTTACATAGATCTTTTTCTGTAATACATAGAACTCCCCAGTCCTGATGAAAGGCTAGAAGCTGTCCATGAAGTGTTGATGTTACTTCCTGCTGCACATTATGAGACTCTTAGATACCTGATGATTCATCTCAAAAAGTAAGTTAACATAACTTGCCTGTAAAAACTTTTTACAGGCAAGTTACAGACCTGTAAAATAATCATCTTGAATCTTTCATGGTTTGTACAGTATCATGCTTTTTTTAAAAAAACTGCCATCACAGGAGTGATTTTGTGTCTTGAGATTTCCATCATTTGATCCATGCATTGAATAACACCACACAAAATTTTACATCTCTACAAGTCATAACCATATAAATAAAATGTTAATATATATAAAACTTATTGGTGCAAAAAATCATGGTTGAAATCATAGCTAATTCAAGATTTGGGGTTGAATCCAGGCTGTTACTCATGCTTTATTTCCATTGATTTCAAGTTGAGGCCAACCTATGGTGCTTCCAGATGAGGCTTTTATTTTGCCTGACTTCATTCACAGAATTTTACAGAAAGCCTAGATTATGTCATGTTGTCTTGTTTTTTTCCACCACTTCAGATTTTTTTCTTACCACTTAAGATCCATTAGGAAAAAAAATACAGAATAGCTGCACAATATTAGTGGTAGGACCCTTCTCGAAGCACTCTTAGTCTGGATCCAACCCTTTGATTTTATTTCTGAGTTCACACAATTATTTTTGGAATTTCTTTGTTAATTGTAACTGTAGCAATGAAATTGCTCACTAAATCCAACAGTTTGCTTCTGCCTGGAAGGCCCTTCACATGGAACTTCCCTGTTAGTAACAACCCTTGCTACTACAATAAATAATAATAATTCATTAAGTGCCATCTGTGTACATGGTGCTTTACAAATAATGGATTTGCCATATCGCTACTTAAAAACAGACACAGGGAAATAACAGAGAAAGGGAGTGAAAATGGAGACAAGGAGATATATAAGAAGAATATAGAATTATTTCTTTGATTTAGAACAGAAATGGGGGACGTGTAATCCTCCAGTTGTTCTTGGCCTGCAGCTCCCATCAGCCCTCATTATTGGCTGTGCTGGCTAAGCCTGATGGGATTTGTAGTCTGGGCCACACATACCCCATCTCTGTCTTGCATATAATAGGTTATTAGTACTAGAGGATTGTTCCAAAGGCTTCTCAGAGCCTTGCACAGAGGCATTCTGGCAGACACATGAGGTAAAGGATGAAGACATTTCAGGAATCAGGAAATGTTTGGACAGCTGAGTGTAATGGAGGTAGATGAGGAAAGGTGCAGAGAAGATGCATCAGGATACAAGTGCAGAGTTAATAGGGAAAGCAAGGCCACAGAGGTTTTGAAAGTAATTATGAGAAGCTTGTACAGCAGCTTTCCCCAACCTGGGCAGGATCTACACTGCTGCTTTATAGTGGTGTTGAAGTGCACTGATAACTGTTGGGGCCCAGACACATCTACACCAAGCAGGAGATAACACTATGAAAGTGGTATGAAAGCAGCATATGGAATGTGTCATGGGCCCACACAGTTGTCAGTGCACTTCAATGCCGCTATAAAGCAGTAGTGTAGATCCTGCCCTCGTATACCTCTTTCATACCGATTTCAGAGCAATGAGCAAGGACAATAAATTTGACAACAGAGTGTTCTATTATAGTTATACAGGCACATACAATTGTTTTTCACCACTTGAAGCAAAAATGAAAGTATTTATTTAAGACCTGCCTTTCTACTAAGGAAAGTACTGCCCCTCCCCCTGCAAAAATGTAAACAAAGTTATCACTTTTTTCTTCCATCTTTAGAATTACCATGAATGAAAAAGATAATTTTATGAATGCTGAAAATCTTGGAATCGTGTTTGGACCTACTTTAATGAGACCTCCAGAAGACAGCACTCTTGCTACGCTCAACGACATGCGGTACCAGAAGCTGATTGTGCAAATATTAATAGAAAACGAAGATGTTTTGTTTTAGACAAACAAAACTGTAAATTGCATAGCATTCTGCTATGAAAATGTAAGATTAAAGGAAACATCCCCATACAAAAACTAAACAAATGAGTAACACTTCATTTTCTGCAAGCTGGCAGATGAACACCAAAACATTTAGTAAAGGGTATGTCTCATAGACATATACCTCTTTATTACTATTTGAGAGAGAGCAAAGGTCAGAAAAAATCCTTTTGCCTTGTATCTTTTGCCTTGCTTCCTATGTAGAAAGGTCACAGACTGTTCTACTGTTAACTTACTAAAGGACACAAAACTTTGTATGCTTATTTAGATCATTGAAGCAAAAAGGTACTTTAACCTTAATTCTCAAACACTATGCTGGCACAATTTCTATTGAAAAGAACTGGGTCAGCACAGTGATTTGTAGGGTTTTAGTTGTACCCCCAATCTAACAAGAGTAAACTATCAGTGGAAACCGATTTCTACTGTCTCTTTGTTGGGAATCCTCATGCACAACTGCAGGCACACAGCCCACTTCTGAATACAACAATCTCTAGGTCACAGTCATTATGCAGAAATAAGTGGCATTCAGTTCCGTGGGATTTATTTCCACATGATGATAGCCATAATGCTGGCTGGTATTTTCAGTTATTTCCCTCTTACAGAAAGACATGCGCTGGTATTTTCAGTTATTTCCCTCTTACAGAAAATAATGACAATTTTGAAGTGGCAGATTGCAACAAGCAGAGGCTTCCTGGTTCTCTTCTTCAACCAGCAGAATGCTCTGCATACATAATGGAAAATTTCCAAAACCATGGGGAACATTTGCATTCAGATAGAAGAATCAGAAAGCACTGCACACACAGGATATTTGATCTTAATCAAGATATTTAGGATCAGGTGTTTGTCAGTGTTAGTTGTATATGGATATACAATTTCTTTCTATGTAAGACATAATTATATATGTCTAAAGTAAAACAAATCATGTATTAAAATATATTTTTACTTTAGTTAGCTGCAGGAATGTCTTTTTTATTTTAGCAAAATATAATTCAATGCGGTGCATTGATGATTTCCCTAAATTCCTTTTAAGCATTATTGCTACGGCATATTGAAAACATTTACCACTAGTGCAGTATTATCCTGACATATCTCTCTTCCATTGCAAATACTTTCAAGGAGACTTCATTTATCATGCATTTCTTAATTTTGTGAGGTTTGTGTTATATTCTAGGAATTGTTAGAGTTCTTTGCTTTTAGAGGTATTGTATTCTGGAATAAATACAGTATTATTTTATCTTCCCCTCCAAAAAGAGGGGCATTGAAGTTTTTAAAACAGTGTTGGCACTAGCATGAACTACTACATATAACACATGTTTCTTGGAATACAGAAATGTTTAAAATAAGTGATGCCAGGATATTGGATATTTTCTGGCCTTGCTGAAAAGTAGCACTTATTTAGGGTAAATTTGTTATTATTTTTAAATGCCAAGTTGCATTACTTTGCTTCTGTGTTTATAAAAGTAAACCTGCTTAAAATTAAACATTTTTCTTCAATGTCTTATGGAAAATTTGTTCAGCAAGAGAGAGAGAAAATTGATATATTACCAAATCTCGAAGGGGGGGGGGGCTGTCTTTTCAGAGGTTGACCTCTCAATCTAATATAAAGCAATTCATTCTAATATTAGACTTTTTCTCATCATGAGATTTTTGTACAAATATTTCAAACACAGGAAGGTAGCATAGTTTATTACAAAACTGAATTTTCAATATGAATCGCTCTGTTAAGCTCTCCTCTTGCTTTGTATGAATCATAAGTTTTGAAACCCATTTATGCTGTTTTCTGAATTTCAGGGATCATAGGTTTCTATACAATTTTTTTAAAAAATGTGAGTAACTTTGGTAATGAAAAAAAAGAGTAAAGACAAAAGGAGGCACAGGAAATAATGTATATTAGTTATTCTTTACACAGGTCACCAAGGGCTAGGTGGGCAGACCCAGGCTGTGGGCCAGATGGTAGTGTGGTCTGATTTGCTGGTACAATACTACTAGAGATTCTCCCAAGTTGTACAGATTTAATTGTTGTAGGTTATGTACTAAATGCTGTCATAAAATGGTATGGAAATGGTTTTATTTTGTGAAGTGAAATATGCTTTGTAATTTATGATAGTGTAAATGGAAAGAAAAAAAACTCATTAAATGTGTTGAGTTCCTGTCTGTAATTTTCACTGTAAAAAAAACTTGGTTTCTCTAACTCTTTTTTTACATTTGCACACTTTTCATGTTATTTATGTGCAACAAATTGTTTATCAACTTTGCATTGTGCTGACAGAACTGAGTTATAAGCAGCTCAAATAACTGAGATTTTTGTCAGTTGTTCTAACAAATTTATGCAACAACTTAACAAGATCATGTTACTTTTTACTTTTTCAACCTTTAACCAAATTGAAGATATATAATTAAGGGTGCAATCCAATGCATGTTGGGAGTTGTAGGCCTGTTTTCTGTCTAAACATGCGTTCGGATTGTGCCTTAAGTTTTATAACTTACGGTAGTTAGTAGCCAGTCAATTGTTATGAAGTACTACAGTCATCTGTCATTATCTTTTCTCAACTCCACTCAGACTCAAAACTCAAAAATGGAAGAAAACTACATTATATGAGCCAAGACATGTATTCCCTTTATTCTTTGCTTGTATATGGCTCTAGATATGCTGAATCACATGACTCAAAAGCTCATTAAGTACCTGAAAGTCAAAACACACTCAAACATATTACAGAAGTTACTTATTGTACTATTTTATGGGAACAGGTTTTGCTAGGGTTTTGTTTTGTTTTGAAACTCTAGATACATTGTACTTAATGCAATGAAGATGCATGCTATACATGACCTGTAGTCCTTCAAATTACATATTGGATGCTGCCAACGATATGTCATGAATCAACACCAATTTCTGCCTAAAGCAAACTCACACCATGATCCCACCGTTGTGCTGCTATTAACTATTTGAGGAATGGTATTCACACTCTGTTTGTGAAACTCAGCAACACACCAACCATGTGTCTCTTGTGCTTTCTTATGCATCACCAAACCCTGAGTACATTATGACCTGTATAATAAAGGCAAACGAATCAGGCTTTGAAAAGGATCAGTAATAGGACATGGTGTCTTCATTTGCAACTAAGCTGTTACTATATAAACACTATGGTTCATAGAAGTCTTCTGAAGTCTGTGACTGATCTTTACTGATAATATTCAAGATCATTAAGACCTTCAATGCTCGTTATACCTATTGTGCAACTACAGACACACAACAGCCCACCCCCACTATTACTAGTATATATTAGTAAGATCCTTCCATTAAAAACTTCATAGAATTCCAAGTATTCCTATTTTTCTGTGCAGCAAGTTATGAATTTCAGGTCTAGCCTTAGGCATGGGACAGCCAGGCACTTGCCTTGGGAGCTGAGCTAAAGGGGGCACCATGTTAAGCACAGTGGCTTGGTATTCACTGAGTTTACTACCTACTCTCCTGCCTACTTTTATTTCTAGGAAAACAACTAAAAACAGAACTTGACTTTAAACCCACCCACCCCATCAAATTCTACAGTTTGTTTTCAGGACTTCATAAATGAAGTTCTTTTGCAATTTGATATAATTTATTCTAGGTCAAAAGCAGCTGAACACAGCTTTACTTTGCTAGGTTTTGCAGTTCTGCACAACTTGGCAACACTGTAAAACTGAGCAGGTGCAGGGGCCACCAAAGGTTATGTTTGGTCAGGGTGATATTTATTGTAGGGCTGGGACTGCTTAAATTCCAGATGGTTGGATGTGGCATGGGGGTGGGAGGGAGATCGACAAAATGTTTGTTTCTGGATTCTTGGGGGAGAGGAAGAGGATGGTATAGTTTTAAAGCAGTAGTGTAGACAGGCTCTAGAAACTAATCTGGTAACAATTTACAACCACCGATAACATAAAACATGTTAATGTGCAAAGTGAGTTCCCATCTTTAATATTGACTATCCCCACAAATTAAAGTAAGTTAATAGCATTCTAATTTTATAGATGGGGCTGTGATTGAGAGACAACGACTTGTCCAAAGCTGCCCAGTAAGAACAAACTTAGCCCAAATCTCTTAAGTCCAAGGTGAGCGTTCTATTGGACAACACTGTTTCTTTGAGGCTATTTAAATGAAATAACATGGGCAATAAATGTATATTGTAAAATAGACATTAATGCAAGTTTTTGTAACATAGAGAGACAGACAGAGATAGGCACATGTACTCCCTGTTCCAGTACTAACAATCCACACCTGATATCGACCCCAGTATGAAAGAACTCAGTAATTATGCTCCTTAGTTTGGGCAATTCCACCACCTCAAATAATCTGAATTGCATGGAATCTGAACTACACACATTACATCTAGGGTCGTATTCTGCAGCATAATAATCACAGATATTGCAATTAAGAGTTGGGGCAGCTATAAAGAATGCTAAGTTCAAGTTCCAACGTACCCATGGTTCATCAGATGGTCTCGTTCTTATCATGATCTTTCAGCAGAATTTGCTCCACAGGGTTGTTGTAAGGATAAAGTGAGAAAAACCCTTTCATTTATTAATATGTTACACTTATACCCCCAGCTTTCCTTTCTGGAGTTTAAGGCAACATACACAATCCTCTCCCTGTATTTTATCCTCACAACTGGGCACAAGGTGACCCAGTGGGCTCCGTGGCTGAGGGGAATTTGAACTCAGGTCTCTCCAGCCTTCATCCAACACACTCTAATCATTACACCACTGAGCACCTTAGATGAAACGGGGGATACAAGTATGATAATAATAAAGCCAAACCGAGTTGGAAGATGGCAGTCTTTATTGTACTTGTTTACTCTTACGCTTAACAAAGGCTTTTCTACGTGACGTTTTAACCCACCACTTTACCATGTCTAGTTCTAATTTTTTTGTGGGATTAAGATTGGCTCCTTTACACATATCTGCCTTTCTATATGTTCAGTTACACAACCACTTGGTGGCATCATTGGTATAGCAGAATTGTGCAAATACTCCAAGTTGTTATGCCACCATTCACAGAAATACCAGACTTTGAGCCTTTCGATATTTATTTATTGTGTGCTCCTGATTCCTCACTCATGATAGTTTGTAGGTGCTTTATTTGACATCATCATCCAGAGCCTTTTGTGTTGTTATACCTTTTTGATGTTTTTTTCCTAAGGAGGAATGACTGGTATTTCTGGGAATGGCGGAATAAAAACCTGGGGTGTTTCTGCAATTCTGCTATATCAGCAGTGCCACCTACTGGTTGTGTTATGGAATATATAGAAAGGCAGTGAAAGAAAAACTCTGGGGGGAAAACACATGTAAAGGATCTTAATCGCACAAAGAACCCAGAAACAGAAACCTTGGTAAAGTAGCAGGTTAAAGCCTCATGTAGAAAAGCACTTTCCTCATTAGGGGAGGAAAAACACCCTATAACGATTGCAATCAACAGGAGAGGGCTGGAGGAGGATGACGTCATGTAAAGCACCCACAAAGTACCATAAGTAAGGAATAATGAGCACACAATAAATGCCTTAAGCGTAGTTGCACAGGAACCTGACAGTTCTAAAAGTACCAGGGCAAGCATAACTGCCCGTAGAAGAACATTCCTCTATGTGGACCGAACCAATGGCACTGAATGCTTCAGCTTACTGGACAGACTGGCATATAATTGCCATTTGTTGCTTGTGGGGATCAGATGCACCACAACTCAAGCAACACCCCCATAGTCCATCATTGGACTATGACAGAATATGCAGTCTTCTGAGTGGAGTCTAAGGCTCAGACAAAAAATGATGACAAACTGAAAGTACACCACAAAACAAGCCAGGCTTTATATAGCCTTAGAGAGCCCTTGTGCCTGGTGCCCTCACATTCTCACTCCAGCAGAATGCTCACATGGGCAGCAGGACTGCTTGAGGAGGGTAGAACTCATGACAGCTTTATAAGGAAACCAGCGCAGCAATCATGAAAATCACCAGGTTGCAGACCACAATGGCCGGCATCCAAACCCGACGGAGACCAAGTTGTGCTGCACTGCCTGTAGCTTTATACCGTGCTGCTGCCCCTGCACTTATAGGCCGATCCTTGCCAAGCTGCCAGTCTATAAGAACCAATCGCATTTATGAAAGGGAAGAATGGGCGGGGTCTCTCAGGAGCTCACCTACACCTGCTTCCTTGTTGTAGGTGCACTGCACAGTTTAGACCTCTGAAGAAAGTGAGTCGGGCGGGTCAGAGAGCACGTCACATTTAAAAAGAAAAGACGGGGGGTGGGGTGGAGGAGAGAAAGCGCTTTCCTTACAATGCGGTCTCCCTCTCTCCAGCTGCTTGCAGTCGTCCCTAGAGACGGCTAATAGCCGGCTTCTCCAAGAGTGGCCCCCGAAATTGTTCACCTGTGAGAAAGTTGGCGCCCCCATTTGGAGCGGGCGGGCGCCTGAAGAAGGCCAAGTGCCTGGCTCGCTCTCCTCTGAGGCAGCCTGTTGCTGAGGCAGCGAGTAGTTCCTCAGAGAAAGCCCAGGTAACTACACTCCCAGCGCGGAGCCGTAGCTAGGATGGACTGAGAGCTCCTTACAAGTCGCCTGGTTTCAGGGGTACTACCGCGTGGCGCCTGTGAAAGAAGCGTGGTCCTGCTGTGGCGAACAGGTGAGGAGGGGAAATGAGAGCGCGGCTTTGCTTTCTTTCCTCGCTTTCTTGCCCGACTGGCAGCTCCAGCAGGTGCCCGGGAGGCGCCCTCCGCCTCCATCTCGCGCGCTCCCTCCCCAGGCTTGCTCTCCCGGATTGGAGGGGGGGAGGAGGGTCTGGCGCGCGGCGTCCACCTGTCGCGAGGCGCTGAGCGCGCGCGCTCTTAACCTTCAAGCTTCCCCCCTCCTCGCTCGCGCTAGTGCCTTGCACAAGTGCCTCAGAATCTGAAAGACGAGAGGGGGCTCAGGTGGGGGATTTACCGTGCGGCTGACTGGGATGGGTTCCTTAATCTGTAGTCAGTCATGGGTGGGGGAAGGGGGGGACTCGCATAAACTGTCAGCAAATGATGCTACGTGTGCGGGAACTGATCTGGCCTTCACCTCCTTACCCTTGACAATGGGACTTTCGTATGACAAAGGGACTTTCGTCGCCGAGGATTTGCACCTACCGAATGGCCAGTGCAATCCTAAATAGGCGTTTATTCGGAAGCCCCATTGAGCGTGATGGGCTGAAAACTCAAGATGGTGGGCACTGGATTTGGAACGTACAATCCTAAACACATTTATGTGAGAGTAAACCCCACTGAATTCAGTGGTACTTACTTCCAACTAGATATGCACAGGATTCCACTGACAAGGAACTGAGGGTGCAATCCTATGCACTCACAAGGGACTAACTCCCACTGAATTCCCCATGCTGGCTTGGGAAAGCTGGGAGCTGTGTGGCTTTGTGTTGTTTGTTTGTTTTTGTCTAAACATGTATAGGATTGCACCTTAAGGAAACTTTCCTAAGGTCCACTTGAACTGTTACAATCTTTGAGTTGCCCAAAATAAAGGATTGCCATCTCTTAACCTTTCCTTCTTCCTCGCTGGACATTTCAGATGCTGCATTAACAGGCAGAAATCCAGTAGACTTGGCTCAGGAACTCTAGAGTATTTCACTTGTGAAGAACAAATCCTGAAGGTGGGGAGAGAAAGGAGTATGTAATATATACTGCAGTCTGACAACTGCAACTCTCTAAAAGACTTTCTAATTTTTAACTTTCAAAGTGGCAAAGGTTGATAGCTAGGGTTATCTGGTTGAGTTAAATGAGAATAGCTCCAACTATACAGTCCAATCTTCTGCTGTGTCCTCTATTGCACCCGCCTGAATTACTTCCTTGCATAGCAGGAGTGCAACAAAGGCCCTCTAGCTATGACTTGCAACAAGCATAATTTGCTAAGGGAAACAAAGAGCCGCTTCCTTTACAACATCCAAGTAGTGCTGTAAGGGGACCTGTGGAATCTTTCACTGCTAATATTCGATAAATGTTGTGGTTGCCGGGCAGTTCCCCCCAAAAACCTTGGTCTGTCACTTTACCTAGTGCTGGAAGCAAGCTACCTAATTCAGCTCTGTGTTGCATGCATCCTGCTTCGCGATTCTATTTGTGCTAAATTCTAGATGCTGTGGATGAAATCCTGGCTCCACTGCAACCTGTATAAATATTTATCATTCAACAAACTAGTAGGAAACCTTTCAGAAATGAAAGTTTATTACAGTCATCACTGCTGACGTGGAGATGAAGAGGTCATACATGTTTTCTCTAAAATGCCTGGCCTAGCTGTTACGATAATTTCTTTATGGTGATAAACTGTCCATATGAGAGGGTTGAACAATGATCTAAAGTTTTTGTGGATGCTCTGTTGTAAAAAGGAACAAGGTCTATGTTCAATTCTCCTATCAAGCGAAAGGAACACAAGTACAGCTCTGCAGAAAGAGTGTAGAAAATAACTACTTGCATAGCAGCTCAAGTCCTATCTGCACAAAACTGAAAATCAAGGAGTTGTCAATTTTATAGAATAGAACTGAAAATCATGTGACTGCTTCCTTGTAATTCAACTTCCTGAGCTGAAGCACTTCTAAGAAATATATGACCACATCCAGCAATGGTGGGCAACCTGTGGCCCTCCAGATGTTGTTGGACTCCAGGTCCCATCATTCCTGCTAAATGGAAACTCCGTGTTCAAAGGCAATATATGCCTGAAGAAACACATTAAAAATTAATGCAGAAAGCTCAAGATAATGAATTGCCTCTGAGCCACATGCTCAAAGGGAATAGGGAAAGGAAGAAACTATCATACAAATCCAGATAAAACAATGGTATTTGAGTAGATTTGGTTATGTGGATATGTTGAAACTGGAATATGGAATTCATTTATAGATCTGTCTATCAACATTTGCTGATCATATAAAAATGTTTGCCATTACGTGGTTTACAGACCATCCCCATTCATTGCTCTTAATTGCAGATCTTTTGATTGTTTTTAGGCCAAATATTCTACAGTTAAGCATTTTTTTTGTTTCCATTGTTTGTCATAGGCAACAACACATGTAAAATTCACAAACTTGAAAAGTTCACATTTTAACCCTAGTGTGCAAATCTCTGCAAGTTGATGTTGAACTTTGCTGCAAATGTTCAACTCCAGCTGGGCTTATCAGAAGCAACTGCTGGATCAGAAACCCAGTGTACTGGAAATACCACAACCCTGTGCTTAAATCTCCCAACCAAAGAGGCTTTTGATGAATTGTGCTAAGCAACTGAATTCTTGGTTGCTTAGCCAGTCTTGGAAAGGTTTAACTATTGCTAATGGCTTCATTTGTACAAAGGAAAGTTATGTAGTATGGAAAGGTTTTAACTCTCTAAAGCATTCTAACTGAATTAAAGTTTACATAGTTTTTCCACTGTTGCATTTAGGAATGGAAACCTATTGACAGTGATAAGTCTGTGCATTTATGAACAGCAGTATTGGGAGTGTGTTTGTGAATTCTTTGCAAGTTGGGAAAAGCAGTGTCATTTAGGTTGCAATCCTATATGCACTCACTTGGAAGCAAGCCCTGTAGGGCTGTGACTTAGTTCCGAGTAGATAGAGGCCCTTTCCACGCCATGGGGGTGTAGAGGGCCCAGTGCAAGCAAACCCGGAAGTAGCCACTTCAGAGTTCAGCTTGCTCAAACCGCCTGACAAATATGACGGCCCGGGCTTCTCCTGGGCCGTCGCAAATCACAGTGGCCATTTTTTTAGATGATCTACGGAGAGTGCATGAACGCTTCTTCACAAACATAAGGTTTTTTTTAAAAAAAAACGCCGCACGCGATTGCACCCCCCTCCTCCCATCATACTCTCCTGATGGCCTCGGAGCTGTGCAGTGCAGCTCTGTGGCCATTGGTGCTGTTGCGCTTATGCAGTGTAAGCCCAGCAGCACCAGGGGGTGGCGGCCACATCTTCCGCAGTTCTGGGAACTTCCTGGGACTGTGGAAAAATTCGGGATTTTTCTGGTTCCGGGGAACCAGGAAAAATCCTGTGTCCACCCCTCCCCCGGTACTCCCTGTGCATCATGGGTCCATCCCAGGCATTTTGCCTGGTGTGGAAAGGGCCAAAGATAGGAATGTGCTATTAGTGAAGAACAAGGATAAGGTGCTGAAAAGTTGTTAATGCAGAATATGGCCCAGTCCTGTAGATATTGACCTCTGATTCCTGAGATCATTATCAAGCAGTTGACATGGATAGCTAAATGAAAATGTTGACCCAGTGTGAAGCTGCTGTAGAAAAGGCAAATTCCACGCTGGTATTGAAAGAATTGAAAAGAAAACTGCAAATGTCATACTTGTACAAATCTATGGTGAAGCCATACTTGGAAATTCTGGACAGTTCTGGTCACTGCACCTCAAAAGATATTGTAAAGCTGGAAGAAGTGCAGAAAAGGGAAACCAAAATGACCAAGGGTCTGGTGCAATTCCCCTATGTTCAAAGATTACAATATTTGAGACTCTTTAGCTTAGAAAAAAGGCAAGTAAAGGGATATATGACAAGGGTGTACAAAATTATGTATGATGTAGAGAAAATGGTTAATACAAGAACCTTGGGGTCATCCAGTGAAGCTGATTGGAGGAAGATTCAGGACAGATAAAAGAAAGTACTTTGTCACACAGCATGTAGTTGAACTATGGAATTTGTTACCATAAGACATAGTGATAACCACCAACTGGGATTGCTTTAAAAGATTAGACAAATTCATGGAAGATAAGGCTATCAATGGCTATATATTACCTCCAGTAACTGAGGCACTTCACCTGTTTCTGAAGAGTTATTATGGTATTGCACTCATATCCTATGTGTGGGCTTCCCACAGGGCCACTGTGTGAACAGAATGTTGTGCTAAACAGGCCTTTGGTTTGATCCAACGTGGCTATTCTTATGTCATTAGAAACTGCAGTCAAATTTGTAACAGACATCCTCCCACTGGGCTTCCTGTTTGGCCCAAGGGACAGAACACCAGAATGTCACAGGCAATGCAAAATAGGGGCTGTGTTGTTATTATTATTACTTCTGTGGATTGGTAATAGTTGGGTATAATTTTATTTCTTCAGGATCCTTTCCCTGGGAGCAGAAAGCAGGTTGTGAATCAAGTTGGCTGCCTTGTTTTATTTCTTTGGGTGTCTTACAGCAAGAATGAAGGGCACAAGTGATCACTGCCATAGGTGTGCCCAAGGGGTTTGCCGGGTGTGCCTAGGCACACCCTAATGTCTCAAGCAATAAGTGCCGAATTAGTGGGCCACTGAGTAGGGATCAGAGGGGGATCCAGATACAGCCGGCATGGTCCTCCAGCTGCCCTCAACAGTGCACCACGCTTCAAAGAGGCCAGGAGGAAGGGCCCCGAAGGCTAATATTGCCTCTTTTAACCCCCTCCTCCGGCCACCAGTGTCACTATAAAGCCCCACTAATGCTGGGGCTTGAGGAGCGTCTCCTCATTCTCCCCCCCCACACACACACACATGCACCTGCAATAATAATAATGATAATATATTTATTTCTTATCCGCCTCTCCCTTTGGATCGAGGCGGGGAGCAACATTAATACAATAACAGTCTGGCAAGTGGAACGCAGAGTAGGGAGGCATCAGGGTCTACAGTGTTTAATAAATAAATGAATAAAAATAATGTCCTTTATGACTGAATATCCAATAAATGTTCACCTTTAAAAAAAAATCCAGTGTGCACACCCCAATGAAATGTGCTGTGCACGCCTATGATCACTGCCACACATGCTAATTGCTTGGCACTGCCTTATTTGCATTTGGGGCCGCTGCGTGCTTGGGAAGTTGCTTTTGCGATAAGAAAAGGATTCCAGCAGAAGTGTTAACTGCTGAGTGATCAGCTGCAGCAGCCCAGCGTAAGCAAAGCCTTCACTTCCTGCGGCGGGGCTTGCATTAACTCGGATGAGCGTTGGGGATATGCTCCCAGACTGGGCGCATACTTGTGTGAACTGATGCATGAGTGAAGGCGATGCAGCCACGGCTCAAGCGCCTAGGGAACCGTGCCCCCGAGTCACAAGGTGTGAAAACGATGAAGGAATAGAACTCTGTTCATACTTAACAACCAAGTACCCATGTATTCATTTCCTCTGTGCTCCTATGAAGAGCGCATCCCCAGCAGTTTACTGAAATTCTGCTTTCCCCTGCTGAACCTAATCCGCTGGCGGGTCCACACCCTGCCCCGTTCCTTCCTTTCCACTCAGCCCCGTTCCTTTCTTTCCTCTCCTCAAGGACGCTGGGTCTGATTTCACCGCTGTGCTCGACCTTAGTGCTCGGCGCAAGGAGTCCCTGGTCGAGAAAAGAGCGCGGCCATCTCCTGCCTGGAGAAGATGGCTGAGAGCGCCAGCACCGCTGCCGCCGCGCCCTCGGGCGGGCCCGGAGCCAAAGGCAGCTCTTCGGGCGCCTGGTGGAAATCGCTGACCAACAGGAAAAAGCCCAAAGAAGCGCTGGCGGCTGCGCCCGGGACTGCCTGGCCACCGCTGCAGCTGGCGGAGCCCTTGGAGCCGCTCCACGCCCCGCCCAGCCCTTCGGACTCGCGGGAGAACCAGCAGCCCCCCTCGGGCAGCAGGCGGAACCTTAAGATTTCCCGCTCGGGCCGCTTTAAAGAGAAGCGGAAAGTTCGCGCCACGCTGCTCGCCGAGAGCCCACAAAAGCTCTTCGAAGGAGGAGGCGCAGGCGTCGCCGGCAGCACCACCGCTGCGCACTCCTGCGAAGAGACGCCGTGCCAGTGACTGACCGCCCCTGCTCCTGCCCTGGTTTACTGCCGCTTGCCGGGAGGAGCCGCCTGTCTTCCTGCGGTACCTACTGCTGCTGCTTGCTTCAGGCGAAGTGCTCTGGAGACGGCGGCCGCGTGGTTCCTTCGTGACCTTCCAGTCAGGGGGAGGAGTGTGTTTGCTCCGCTGGTGAGAGCTGCGGCGCTGAGGAGTTTACTTGGAGCCAATCGGCAGCGTCTGTCAAGCTCTCCCATCCCGGTCACCGGAGCCATGATGGAAGGAGGGCTCCACCTTGCCTGCACAGTTGCCCTCCTGTTTCCAGCAGGAGGAGGGCACATAACAATAGGAATCTGTCATGAGAGACCTGCCAATTACACCATGAAGCATACAAATGTCAGTTCCAGTTCTTCCCCACCATCACAGTCCCATGAAATTAAAGTGTACATGCAGAGGGCAAAATTCCCTAGGACACTGCGAATTATTTCCCTTCTTTCTTTTGCAGGAACTGTGTAGTTCCCGTAGTATATGTGGTGATGATGATGATGATGATGATGATGATGATGATGATGTATGGGATATTAGTAAAAGGGAATAAGAATTCTAGTGCACGTCCTCTAACTACCCCACGTTCTAGTACCACATATCCCAAATCTGGAACATATGTTGATGACGATTGGACCTCCATCAGAGAGCTCCATCACACTAGCTTTTTATTGCACTGTCGTCCTGCCTTTTTTACCGTTTTGCCCCGGGACACTTATACGACATCGTTCATGGCCTGCAGTTGTCTCGCCTCTTCCCCTCCATTTTCTGTCTTTTTCTAGTGCTGAGAAAGTGTGGTATTTTTTTCTCCTTACGGGATAAAACCTCCCTTTGGTCCCTGTGTTTGCTCTAATGGGGTGGAATGGGTTGGTGCTCTCCCTATGAGAGCACCCTCACCCCAATTTTGCCCCATTAGAGCAAATGGTCAGGAATGTAGCAGATATGTTTTTTATAAACTGGAGATGTGCAGCTGTGCATCAGCAAAAGGATAGATAAAAGCTCCTGCGTAGTTTTGGATATACATTGGGGTGAGTTAATTAATGTTCTGGGTGGTTTTTTTGTAGCTCCAGGAAGGCCAGAAGGGGCGGGAGGTGCGCAGGAGGCAGATGACAATGTGAGAGCGACCTGCGAAAATCTGAGAGTGCCCAACAATGAGCGGCAATAAAACACTCATCTGATGGAACTCACAATAATTTTGGATGTCAGACTTTGCACTTATGGATGGTCTGGGTTAGATTAAAATATCTTGTTATTGCCCAAATAACACTCCAAACTGGAGTTCTGACGTCAGTTTCTTTGAGGGTATCATGCAATTACAGAAGGGAGCTTGTAAAGAGAGAGGCTTGGTCCTGGCAAAGCCCAAAAACAGTGTTTTTCCCACTGCTGTTTCCACCCTTTTTTCTTAGCACAGACAATCTGTTAAGGAGGGAACGATGGAGTCACTGCCCAATACCTTTTTGATTGGTAGGAGCAGTGAATCTGGAGGTATCACTGCTTTCAAGGGCAACCTGCTATAATGACCCCACTTGACCCTTCTAACAGTTCACAGGCATGAAAGAGGATTCAGCATTCCAACCTTCCTTTTGCATTTGACACTCTTTTAAAACTGGAAGCTAGGATTTCTTGATTTACAGAGAGTCCCAGGTGAAGCAAAAAAGGGCCAATGCTGTAAATGTCTACAATGAACTAATTATTGTAGTCCTAAAGGAATAACTTTTTAACAAGAAAAGTAAACTCTGTACTCTTGCTTGATACCATGGAGTTTTGTTGTTGTTGTTGTTTGTCTAGTGTGCTTTTAATGGGAGCAGGAGAATTGGAAATTCTCTGTCTTATCTTATTTCAAGGCCAAAACCTCCTAGTGGCACCTGCAGATTCTTAACAATCATGTCTCTGTTGGCAGAAACATCAGTAAATGAATCTCTCTGCTATTCAGTGAATTATAAAGGGAAGGGGGTAGGATTATAGCTGGGAAGTATGGCACTTGTTGCTCCCAAATTTATTCAACGAATCAGAGAAGGGAAGCATAACATTTATTTTGTTTCTGGTAATTAGAAGCAGCTGCTTCAACTGGGATGCAATAAGATAGTAATATTTGTAGTTCTCGTTGTTAAGAGATGAACATGATACATTTACTAGTATAGTTCTCAAGTAACTGATAGCCGCTCTAAAGAAACCGAACAAAAGGGACCCAACCTAAATACCTTTGCATAGGAGGATAGTTGAAGCTGCTGAAGGAAAGCAGAGTTGGATAGCAATGCAAATAGCTCAACAGCTCTAAATTGTCAAATGCCTCCTGGTGCCACTGTTGCAGTTCTTAGACGCTGCCTTGATAAATGCTAAATTTAAAATCTCAAACAGTAGGTGATAATGAAAGTGTACCATCCCTATGGCATATTAGCAAACTTATAGAATAAGGAATCCTAGCAGAACTTGTCCTTGTATTTACAGGAGCTATAGTGTTAAGCAAAGTTTTTATATTAATAAAGTGTTCAGCTATATACAAATTGAGTCACAATCCAGAGGTGCTGGATACAGCTAACATCCCCCCATTTGTGTTTGAATATTTTAAAATTCATAAGAGGAAAGATAATTGATTATTTTTATTTATTATTACATTTATAGCCTGAGTTAGGCTGACCATATGAAAAGGAGGACAGGGCTCATGTTACTTTAACAGTTGTAGAGAAAAGGCAATTTCAGCCAGTGTCATTTGTATGCAATTAGTTCCTGGTGAAATCCCCTCTTCATCACAACAGTTAAAGTTGCAGGAGCCCTGCCCTCTTTTGTATCTGGTCACTCTCGTATAGTGCCTGCAACTTTAACTGTTGTGATGAAGAGAGAATTTCACCAGGAACTAATTGCATACAAATGACACCAGCTGAAATTCCCTTTTCTCTACAACTGTTAAAGTTATATGAGCCCTGTTCTCCTGTTGCATAAATTATGCTATTCCCAAGTGTCCAAAGTCCAGATATGAAACACTTGACGAAAGACCTCCTGAAGCTTTGGAAACTAATTTATTATTCTGCGCAGAATAGGTGACCACTGGGCGCTCTCGCTGCCTTCCAGAGTCACACCGCGCCAAGGTTCAAACAAATACTTTTATACATCAGATGTCACATGACATTAGCCCTCATCCCATTGGTTTACAGCCCCAAAAACATCATTTCCGGCTACAGCTACTCTCGAGTAGGCCCGAGTAGTGGTCAGACGTGGCATTGCATTGCCATGTGCTATTTTACTTTGCAACGTCCCTCCACTTCTATCATTCCCTTATATGGTCATTTTGTCTCTCCAGGTGTGCCAAGGTCACATCTGGATGAGTCACACTCCTGGTTACAATGGAGTCTGACTTGGAGAAGAAGGAGCATTGGCAATATTGACAAGCTCCTAGTTCTTGTGCCACCAAATCACTTGCAAGCAGCTTGACTTTTGCAGAAATGGATACAATGGACAGGCAGTGGGGAATGGGCCTTTGGGGTGCTGTGTGTGGACGGTTTGGGTGTGCATGTCAGCGAACACATGTAGGATGCGTGTAAGATGTGTGTCAGGGGAAATGGACATGTTTTGTGGTGAAAATCATAGATGTTCAGATTTTTACAACAGTCCCCCTTCAAGGCTCTCCTTAATTGAAGGGGCTGCTTGTGTTACCTCTAACTGGCTCTCCCATACCTGCATGTCTTGTAGGCAGCCGACAAAGAAGTTGTAAACAGCAACCAGCAATGATACAGAAGCACATAGCCAGAAAGACAGTCATTCTCACATAACAGCTTCTACTCTAATCTACTGGGAGCTGCTTGTAAGCATATTTCTTACATACCAACTACAACCTGTGTGTTGATCTGTGTTTTTCTATCAAAGTCACCAGGGTTTGAGAAGTTTAATACCTGTGACTTTGGAAAGAGTGTTCTTAATTATCACAATCTTACTATATTTTTCTATCAGCAAGGTGCAGATACAATCATAACTATTCACTTTCAAGAACCCATTACATTTCTATAAAGCAGGTTCCCACAAATTTTCCAGTCTCTTTCTGCGATATGCACACACACTCCCCTTTAGGAGTGTGGGTCAGTTTCATTCTTCTTCTAAGAACTCATCAGTTAGTAAGGCTGTCAAGTTGATGGGGTGGGCCACAAAAGGCAGCCCTCCTGTGTGTGTGGCAAAGGAGCTATTCCGCAGGTGTTGTTGGTTTAGATTTTTGTGAGGTTTACAATAAGTGTCACAAACTGGTTCTCATTCAGAGCTTCTCCGAGGGAGATCCAAACCAAAATCCCTCCCTCCAAGTGACACAGAAACCATACAAGTTCAAGGCCCTTGCTTTTGCTTGAACAACAGCTTTAGGTCCGAATCACTTTTCTTCACCGACCACTCTTCTTTGACTGGTGCTGTGTTGGCCTGGATTGTTGGTGGAGCTCTCTTGACACATGTGTAATGGGTCCACCTCTTTCTTCAGGCAACTTTAACAGCAGAGTTGGAAATCAGCAAAACTTGGTATGGCCCTCTTCAGCTCTCAGCAAGAGGCTCATCTTTCCAAGTTCGAATTAGGACCCAATCGCCTGGATTGAATGGGTGCTCAGGCACGTCCAAGGGCAGTCTTTGGAAAAGCGCCACGTACCTATGCAAGGTGGATAAAATGGACTGAAGGGCAATTACATGCTCTTGTATCTCCTGACAACTTATCTCTAAATTCACATTTTCAGCTATGGTCAGAGGCAGGATGCAAGGCAGCCTCCCATATACAGTTTCAAAAGGTGACAATTTAGACCTATCCCTGGGAGTGCACCTGATTCATGTAAGGGCAAGAGGCAATGCTTGTGGCCTCTTCAACCCTGTCTCCATAGCTAGTTTCGTTAGGGCTGTTTTTAGAGTCCTGTTCATCTTTTCTACTTGGCCACTGGCTTGTGGTCTCCAGGGCGAGTGGAGAACCTATTCTATTCCCAGGGCTATCAACACTTCATGAACTACCTATGCGATAAAGTGTGATCTTTGATCAGACTGTATCACCTCAGGCACCAGGAAACGGGGAATGATTTCTTTCAAGAGGACTTTGGCTGTGGCCTGTGCCGTGGCTTTCTTTGTGCAAATGCTCTCACCCACCCCGTGAGCTGGCCTACGGTTGACCCAAGGGCTGGAATCAGCTCAGCAAAGTCAATTTGAAGTCTTTGAAATGGGTAGAAGGCCCATGGCCTGCCACCTGTAGGTTGGGGATGAGAGTGTCCCTTTGGGTTGGTTTTCTGACAAGTGGGGCAATTTGCCGCAGCTCTCTGTGTTTCAACATACAGTCCTGGTGCCACCACTTCCCGTGTCATTAAGTTCCCCAGTGCACTCCCTTCCAGGTGAGTGCTTTGGTGTAAGGCTAGTACTAGCTGGATCAACAGAGGTCTTGACAACACTACTTTTTTCCCTGGAAGAACCCACCATCTTTCTGAAGTCTTTGTTGCTTGGCACTCTTTGGCGACTGCTGCTTCTTTTGTTGAGTAAACTGGTGTTGTCTCTTTCCACTTGACCGGTAGGAGATTCACCTGCTTTGCTGGTTCTGGCTCTAATCTCTCTATAGCCGCCTCTTTTGATGCCTCATCTGCCAATCGGTTCTCTTTTCTTTCTTCTGGGCAACTGCTTTTTCTATGCACATGGACATGCATCACTGATACTCGAAGTGGCTTCTTTAATGCTTCCAGCAGTCTTTCAATCTGTGGTCTATTTGCAATCTTCTGTCCTGATGAAATGATGAAGTCTCTCTCTTTTCTTAGCATCTCATGCCTTCTGCATGTTCTAAGGCTTTTGCAAGTGCTGTCAACTCTGCAGCTTGTGCTGACAAGCTGGTAGGAAGTCTTTCTTTAAAGTCTCTCCTTTCAGGACTACCACAGCACAACCCGTGTATCACTTGCCTCTTATGACATGACTGGATCTGTCCACGAACATCTCTACTTCCGCATCATCCTGAGGCACACCTGACAGGTCTGGTCGTGCAATTGTCACTTGCTCTAAGACTTCCACACAGTCATGTTCTATCGTTCCTTCTACTGGCATGAGGGTTGCTGGGTTCAGGATGTTGCTGAGTTTGAAGGTCAGTCCCGGTGTTCCTAGCAGGGCTATTTCATAGCAGGACTGTCTGCTGGGATTCAGAAGTTTCTCTCCTGCTGTGCCCAAAATTTGGGGGGGGGGCACCATGTGGAACATGTACCTTGACGTCTCCTCCCATTCTTTGAGTCAGCACTCCCAATGCTATGCCTTTCTGGAGATGACATCAAAGCCTTCTTCAATTCAAGGAAAGCCTTCTCTATAATTGGTGTCCTTTTCCAATAGCAGATCTCCTGGCTTCACCTGTATTTTCACTGGTGTTGTATTCTTTGCTTGAGCAGGTCCACTTCCAGCCCAAGCTTCGGGCAGCACTTGCTCTAAGAAATGACTCAAAGCATAATCTTTTTTTTTTTTCTTTTCTCTGTTCAGCACTTTTCTCAAAAATGGTCATCTGATGGTTAGAGCTTTGCTGTTTGGGTGACTCTACTATCATTTTCCTTCTTTCAAAGTAGATTTGTGCTTGCAATTTTGCTAGCAGTTCACAACCAAGCAGGGTGGCTGGGCACTTTTCTGACACCAAAAACTCATGCTTCAGCTTTGCTGCCCCCACTTTTGTGAGGAGGGGGTGCGTGCTGAACACTCAAAATTCTTCTCTTCCAATTCTTTCAATCAACTTTCTTTTCTTTCTGTTCACTTCTTCTCTCTCTCACCTGAGACAATCAGTCCTTGGATTCTTTCACCCTCCATTTCTCTTCAATTGCAGCCAGCAATTCAGTAGTGAGCATAGGGGATCTGGGCCATCTTCAACTTGCTTCTCTGGTTCTTCTCTCTTTCTACTCCTTTGCCTTCTTTCAGTCGTCCAGGGGGGCCTTGGTTTCCTCCCCCCTCTGTCAGTTTTCTCACCCGTCTTTTAATTGCCATCGCCAGTAGTGCTATTTGTTGCTTTGTCTTGTGGTCTTGTTTCTTTTCTTCGTGCTGTTCCCGGCAGCTGTAAGTTTTGCTATGTACATTGTGGATAGGATTGGCTGGGTTGCTCATGCCTCTAGATCTAGGTCAGAATGCTTCTTAAGTCTCTCTATCAGGCATTCTAAAAAGGCAGCAGGATTCTCACTCGGTTCTTGCTTGAGTTGGTAGACTTTGGTTTGATCCACCACTTTGTGCACTGAAGCAGCCATTCCATGTAAAATTAGCCTGCAGTAGCGTTCTAGGCTTGCTCTGCCATCTAGGGTATGTGATTCTCAGTTTGGAATGCTGCGTGGCACAGCCAATGGTGCTGTTGGAACGCTTGGGTCCAGTTTCTTTTCTCCAAACTCTCTTTTGGTTGCTGCTTCCTGCGAGCGGAGGTGCCGGGGAGAGAATTCTTTGGCTCCATGCAGCTTTTCTAGAGCATTGCTAGCTTCCTGAAGGACCTTTGCTATAACCAGAGCATCCTCTTGGCTATTCATTCTCAATTGCTCATTATGGAGTCTATGGATGCCAATCTCTGAAGCTAGCAATGGGTTAGTTGCGCTCGGTGTGGCAAGGCTTCCTCACACACGCCCTTGTCTCTTAGCAAGATCTAACCACTGGGGGCATTGCAACTTGCTTCTTGCCATCCTGGGTTTAAAGCCGGCTGGACTGTTGCCGCATGGCTCACTAGCCCACCAGAGGGGGATCAGAGCCTCCCTCCTTGTGGCTTCTGCCAGGATGTTGGGATGTAGGGCCTGCCTGCAGTTACTGGCTTGCTTCTTGGAGACTCTTTGCAGCAGCGGCTGCTGCGCCTCTCTGCCCTCTCTTCCTCTGTTCCCCGCCACCAAACCCATGGATTTCAACTTTTAAAACTGCTTGGGGAGAGAGCAGGGCTCGTGGGGCGAAGCTTGCTTTTGAGTGTTGCTGGGGGCTGGCAGGATCCAGCCGTTGGGATGGATCTCTCTGTGCTGCTCCTTGGGCAGTTGTTGGCAAGGGGCAAAATGGAAAAATGGGGCAGCTGCTGCGGGGACTGCTGAGGCACCTGGGCAGGGTTTGGGGTGCAAGGCGGGGGCATCACTTCCCATCCCTCCCTCAAACCCAAGTCATGCAAAATGGGTGGCCATTTTCTCTATTTTGTGCATTCTAACTTACATTCAATCTTCCAAACTCCAGTTTATTAATCCCTCTGCAAAGTGAGGCTTATCTGACCCAAAAGCAGACACAAATACCCATGCAGTCACCCATCTGTTGATCAGGGTTCTTATACAGAATTCAAAAAGCCACACGCCACAAATCTCTACAACTGCTCAAACGTAACCCCGTTCATTTCTATGGGACACCGCCCTTGCCACATTGCAAACATTTCTTGCCCAGGTCTCTTTCAAAATGTCAGGTAGACTAGTTCCTCCTCCCCGCCTAAGAAAAAGAAAGGGCTCTGTTCTGATGGCCCATTGCCTCAAGGCAGAGCCGATACTTCTCAGGAACAAAAGGATTCCTTTAAGTACATAAAGGGTAATTACTTCTTTAAGTACTGTCCTTTGTTGCTGGCAACAGAGCCATAGGAAGGAAGAAGGGGGGGGGGAAGGCGAGTTCAACTTAAGTTGCTTGCTTGCAAATATCTCTTATTTCCATTGGAAAGAATCAGACATCAGAGCAGCAATTTTTATATTTTCAACTCTAGCTTTCTTTTCAAAACAGCTTAAAATAATATTACTTGTCATAAACCCCAAATAGTGGTGTAAACCCCCTGTGTCTGTGGAGCAGGATTCCATGGCTTCAGCTGCCTCAAAGCCTTCCTTTACAGCTTTTGCAGCTAGAAACCTGTCCCAGGTCTGAACCTTTTATTTGTTACATGTATATCCATCCCCCCCTCCCCAGGAGACCAAGGCGGCATACATGATCTTCCTCCTCTCCACACTATCCTCACAACAACCTTGAGAGGTAGGTTAGGCTGAGAGTCAGTTAATGGCCCAAAGTCAACCAGTGGGTTTCATGGTTGACTGGTGCTTGAACCTGGATCTTCCAAGTCTCAGTCTAACATTCTAACCACTATGCTACACTGGCTGTACAGGCTACGTATTCAGCTCTCTTAATACAGTGACTTTTCTAACTCTATCAGTCTGCCTGCAATTTCTTTACTCTTCTGAAGCCTCATTTTGTATAACTTTTCTTTTTGGTGTTCCATTTCTTATGGATTTAAAACGCATGAGAAACAAAAGGCTTCAAATGAGAAAAGCTATATTTTAAAACTCTACTCTTTTCATTTGATTCATATAACAATACAAAAAATATACAATAGATTTTGAACTTCCCTCCTTTCTCAAGGAGGGAGGAATCTCTCTTTCCCACACTGGGGTCTACTTTTAAACTGCTCCCAACTATGTATCAATGTAAGGCAATTGATCCCACATCTTCTTTTCAATGACATAGTCATGCACATTTTTCACCACTTTCAGATCCCAAGTTTCCCCTTTTGACCACCCACATCCCACAAAAGACGTCCAAACAAAATTACAATACTTGATCAAGTCTCCCTTTTTCAAATCTCCCCCACCCCCGCAAAATGACTTGTAGTTGCGCAATACACAGTCAAGGGGTTCTCCTCCTTCTGAGTGGTACGCTTAGCCCCCATCTTCCTACCTAACACACACACACACCTTGGCAGATTAGAACAGTCTTTTACGCTGCTCCTCTGCCCAAATGGGAACTAGCTTTAGCGCTAAAGGGAGCCCCCCAAAAGTGCAGCCTAGAAAAGATGAGCTGAAAACGTACCGTGTATCAGAGGACGTGTGGGGAGCAAACGGAACGCCGATGCCCCTACCTAAATTCCGCAGCCTCTGGGTCTTTCGGTTTTCTGGTACCCTGTTTAGCCGTGATCCTGGCCAGAGACCTGAGCTCCGAGGAGTGGAGGCGAAATTCCCATTCAAGGCGCCTGTTTTTCTCCCCGGAGGTAGCAGTCCTCTTTCCAGTCCACGGGTCACCAGGGTCCTGCCATGCGGTCGCCAGCTGTTGCATAAATTATGCTATTCCCAAGTGTCCAAAGTCCAGATATGAAACACTTGACGAAAGACCTCCTGAAGCTTTGGAAACTAATTTATTATTCTGCGCAGAATAGGTGACCACTGGGCGCTCTCGCTGCCTTCCAGAGTCACACCGCGCCAAGGTTCAAACAAATACTTTTATACATCAGATGTCACATGACATTAGCCCTCATCCCATTGGTTTACAACCCCAAAAACATCATTTCCGGCTACAGCTACTCTCGAGTAGGCCCGAGTAGTGGTCAGACGTGGCATTGCATTGCCATGTGCTATTTTACTTTGCAACGTCCCTCCACTTCTATCATTCCCTTATATGGTCATTTTGTCTCTCCAGGTGTGCCAAGGTCACATCTGGATGAGTCACACTCCTGGTTACAATGGAGTCTGACTTGGAGAAGAAGGAGCATTGGCAATATTGACAAGTTCCTAGTTCTTGTGCCACCAAATCACTTGCAAGTAGCTTGACTTTTGCAGAAATGGATACAATGGACAGGCAGTGGGGAATGGGCCTTTGGGGTGCTGTGTGTGGACGGTTTGGGTGTGCATGTCAGCGAACACATGTAGGATGCGTGTAAGATGCGTGTCAGGGGAAATGGACATGTTTTGTGGTGAAAATCATAGATCTGTTCAGATTTTTACAACACTCCTTTTCATATGGTCAGCCTACCTGAGTCTCAACACTCGAACCATTAAACTACACTGCCTTCTAAACAAATCCTGGTTATACTTTTTAAATTAGGCTGACCAGATAAAATCCAGGTCAGGGCTCCTGTAACTTTAACAGTTGTAGAGAAAAGGGAATTTCAGCCAGTGTCATTTGTATGCAATTAGTTCCTGGTGAAATTCCCTCTTCATCACAACAGTTAAAGTTGCAGGCACTATACTAGAGTGACCATATACAAAATAATAATAATAATAACAATTTATTTCTTACCCGCCTCTCCGTCTGGATCGAGGCAGGGAACAACAACATGATAAAATACATAAAACTGATTAAAACATAACACATATTATTAAAACTGCATAAAAAATCCTAAAACATCCTAAAAACACCCTAAACCACCCTTAAAACACCCTTAAAACAGAAGGCAGGGCCCCTGCAACTTTAACTTAAAATAGGTCAGCCTATTTTAAATGTAATCTCTTTCTAGACTAACAACCAAAGACTTATAAGTGAAGATGCAAGTTTGCTACAATCCACATAATGCTAACAGGACATATACTTTTAAAATTCTGGCATCTTACATTCAACATTTTTCTGGAAGTAACTTCTACTTTCTATGTTATGGCAGCAATATGACTGCTTCTAAAAGTAAGTCTATGTTTGACAAAGAGCTCCACACAGCAGTTACAGTTGGGCTATTGCTTGGGAAGTCTCCATGACAGACACATCATCACGGAGACAATAGCATCAGTTCTTATATACCTTTTCTGGCATTGCATGGAGGTACTTTGGGACAGCAACCACACCTGATGTATGGTATAGCCCTACATCTCATTGATTTCAATTAAGCATATCTCCAAGTATATGTGTTAAGGAATTTTTCCTGAAATAGGCTGACCATATGAAAAGGAGTGCAGGGCTCATGTAACTTTAACAGTTGTAGAGAAAGGGGAATTTCAGCCAGCGTCATTTGTATGCATTTCGTACCTGGTGAAATTCCCTCTTAATTCTGACAAATCCCGACTTATTTTTTAAAAAAGTCAAGGTTCGTGTGGCTTATTTTGAGACACAAAATGGGGAAATGGAGCGGGAGATGCTCAGCAGGTTCACTGCATCGTCGAAATGTCCCACGAAGATCCGTAAGTGGCCAGTCACGAGTGTGGGATAAAATGCTCATCTGATGACGCTGATTGTAGGAGAACATCATGGTGTCATAATGGATTTTCCCATCCTCTTCTTTCTTCCCTTTTGATATTAAAAGAAAAAAGAGGACCTCTGCTATTTGTTGAATCTCATCCCTTTGGAAAACAAAACCATTGAGAGGAAATATTCCTGGAAAATACACTTGCAATAAACAGAACCACCAATGTTTAGAAAGCCTAATGGGTATTGCTTCTAGTGAAAGAGCTTAGAGAGAGAGATGGAGTTTAACTAGACTTTAACAGAGGCTCAAATTGCTGCCCGGAGCTGATGTAAATGATATGGTATATAGTAAGTTTGCATCAAACCCCAATTAATGGATGTATCTTGGTTTTCTGGAGCCACTGCAGATTATTTTTAGGCTAATATGCAAATACAGGTAAGGGCATAATGCTCATGAATTAATTTGTGTTCAGCTATAATTACTTTTTTTGAGAAACCAGTTTTTCACTATATTGAAAGCAAGATATTCCGACTGGTTGGCTCTGAACAAGCATCTACTGTACTTTTAAACACAGCTAGAAGTTACTGTTGATAAGAAGTAAAGTGCAGTGTAAGGCTTCAAACAAATTAGGGTGGTCAGTAAGAATGAGCAATGTCTTTGGCATTTAAAGCCTTTATTTGTCTTCTCACAAAGCAGTGCAGCAGGAGGAAATGAGTGGAACAAAATCAGCTGTAAGAAGTGGTGGAATGTGGCCTTAGACTTTAATCCCATGCTTGCAGCTCTTTCTTTGCCGGAGCCATGTTTTCTCTCTGCCATAGTCTGTGAACAACGAAGCATCTTTCTGTTTGACTGATGGTTCAATACACACTGCTGCAGGTATTGCTGAAGCAGGCATAAGACCTTGTTTCTGAATGCCTTTCTTTTCTTCCTGTGACTCACTCCCCTTGGCCATCTGCAAACACACCAGTCTCACTCTGTTCCTTTACCAGAAAGAACACCTCCCTGTTGCCTAAATAAACCACGGCAGCTCCAGTTCACTCTGCTTTCATTGAGTACTTAACAATGCATGAAAAGGCCAACTTAAATCTTAGCATGGAACTTTTAAAGAAACAATAACTACAACAGAGTGCAGTAACTTACAAGGCTCATACGTCCAGACTGTGGTAATGCTGGGAATTGGTGAATTGTTTGTAACTGGAAATGTGCAACGCACAAAGCTGGAGGCCCAGATCACAGCAATTGATCATTCTCCTAGATAAGAAGTCTGCTGGGTGCAACTGAAAAAGCAGGCGCCATTTCTTCAATAGGACAAATCCAGCTGGAAATCAGGGTGTCCACCATACATGACTGCACTGGACTTCCTGTTGTTCCTGTCAGATATGTGGATGGGTGCGAGACTTAGCTATGGCAGTAAGCATTCGAGCTCATAATAAACCCCCAGTTATGGGGGGGGGGATTACATAAATCACATTGTGAATCCTTGTGTACATAAAGCCATTCATTTGTATCATTGTTTGTAAGATCTTGGCTGTAACACAGGAATTGGCAGTACTCGGTTATACTTCCAGTTAAGTCAATGGGAATGTTGCCATTGCCTTGCATGAGAGTAGTCTCGGACCTTGAATTGAGGTCATGACTCAATGGGCCTTTGAACCCAGGACTCCTGGATCAAAGCCCCACACTGGTTTTCTTTATAAGAATGTCACACAGTTGAGATTCACAAATAAATGAAATGAGTTAAAACATATATTCTGCCATTCACACTTTGACTATGAGGAGGAAACATTGTAAGTGAAAGAATGCAAGCTTTTAAAGGCACAATCCTATGCATGTTTAGACAGAAAAATGTCCTACAACTCCTAGCATTCCCCAGCCAGGACATTTTTCTGTTTAAACATGCAGAGGATTGCACCCTTCATTACTTATATTAGGTTTTCATTACTGCAGAAGCTCTAGACCTACATGCAACCAATACAAACAGATGGCTGCCTCAGGCTAGTGAAAGGCTTTCAGTTCATGTTCATCATGCTCACTTTAAAACATCTTTAGTGAACAGATTTCATTTTACACTCTGATATGAAATGCCTGAAAATTCTCTTTCTTTTACGTTCTTTTCTAGGCGCTTCATCACACCTACTTTTTCTTATTTTTATGCACCCTTAATTTTGATCTCTGTTTCCCTTTCATGATCATAGCTATACCGGGGCCTCTCTTTTCACTTATGGGCTCTCCCATTATTTCACTCACCTCACCCCACCCCTTCTCCTTCCCCCTCCACTTCATTGCTTCTTATCTGATGGACAGTCATTCCAAGAAGCCCCAAGGCAAAGGTAGTCAGCAATCTGCTTTGCAAGCCCCAGAAACTGCTTTCAGACCAGGAGCTTTCACAGTGTCTCCTCCAAAAAGTGTTTAGTGGTGTTTCCCCCCACCCCTCTTCTTGGCCTTTCCTTCCCTACTCGACCCCGGCAGGGAAGGAGGAAAGCAGCAATGAAAAGGGTTATTGCAGGAGGAGATCCTGCCAGGGAGAAGGAAAAGGAAGCCAAAGGAAGCCAAAGGAAGGGTGGGGGGTTGTTCCCAGGGGCAGGAAGGGAAGGGGCAGGCAGAGCAAGACGAAGGAGAGGGGGAATCCCGTGTGCAGCAGGAGGAGAACCGCCCTGCCCTGCCCTTTCCTCAGCAACAAACACGCCCCCAGCAAAGAAAAAAGCGAGGGGGGGGGGAAATATTCCAGACTTTCTCCGCATCAAAATAAAACGCAGCAAGCAGGGAAGGGGCGCGATGAGAGCAGGACAGGGACAACGTCATGTGAATACCGCAGTGCACACCGCTGGTGTGACGGAGCTCTAGATTGGCTTTATTTGTAAACAGCTTTCTTCATAAGCCCAAAGGAGTTTTCTTTCCTTTTATTGACAGAATAAGAAAAAAAAATACAGAACTGTGTTCTTTTGTTTGTTTTTAAAACATGGATTTGGGCCTGCTGCTTTACTAGTTTTGTTTGCCAGTCAAGATGAGGCACACCCTCGGCCAATACGATGGAAAACTTTTTTTTAATTCAGTCCCTTTTGAAATGTTTGTTATAGTGTATCCCAGACTTGGTAAAAGTAATATGATACATTTTAAATGTTGTCTGCTAAAAGACAGAAGGTTCCGACTTACATCTAGATCAGAAGAACAATTAGACATAGATCCTAAGATAAGTTAACTTAGGATGTACTCTTCATGTTTACACAGAAAAAAGTCCTACCGCTCCAGCATTCCCCAGCCAGCCATGGTGACAAATAATTATTAAATTTTGGATTGGAAGAAAAAAATACTTTAGTAACTACAGAGATGTCTTGGAATATGTGCTTCAGCACTGAGATCATATTAGTGGGTATTACTTAAGTGTTTTGAGTGATAACAGATGGTTTTTACAGATACATCTATAGACTGATGCAAATTAGATTGCTGGAATCACAGTTTTGCACGCACACACAAAGAAAAGGAGGAGGAGGAGGTGGAGGAGGAGGTGGAGGAAAGAAAAAAGAAAGATGAAGCTACTCTGTTAGGAAAGCCTTGCATCACAGCCAGTTGGAACTGATTATATTAAGATTTCAGATAGTAAAAAGGTAAGGGTAAGTAAGGGTAAGAAGATAAGGTCATGGCTGGAGAATGCTGGGAGATGTAGGTTAACCATGCCAGAAATTAATACTGGGACATTTCTGAGATGACCAAGATTAACACTGAGCTAAGTATACACCCACTGTATTTTAAATTGCACCAAACTGAGTTTCATAGCTGAGTGAGAATCTGAACTCAGTTCTCACCAATCCAAGTCCAGCACTTTAAGCTCAACATTTCACCTTGTTAGTTGAATTCAGACAATCATATATTAGCTTATGAAGCCACTATATGCAAAAGCTTTCCAACACACATGTAGCACCTTCTCAGTGCACTTCAATAATCCAGGAAATCTCTAATTAACCATAGTTTCTCATTTCATCCAAATTGGGAAACTATGCTTACCAGCCATGGAACATGCCAAGATTTTAAGCCAGCATCAGACAATAGTTTAGTGGTGGTAGAGCATTTACATTGCATACAAAAGGTGTTCTTGCATTCATAGCTATCTTATATTAAGTCTGCCCATAGATATAAAGTGGTTTTAATTGTGTTTCCTCAATAACAGCAAATTATGTACCAATGGCACTCTTCTCTCTGCACCATCATAGGTTAGTTTCTGACTTTTTTAAAAAAATCCCATCTGTCTCTTTTCATCCCCACTCTACAATGGTGTGGGAAAGAATCACACAGAGTTGGGTATTTGGAATTACCTAAGATAGCTACTATCCATTCAAATATCCCCATTCCCAGGTGCTGAACTGCTATGAATATTAATTAGCTGGTGGTTGGCAAAAGAGGGAATTGGCTGTGTATATGCGTACGTGTATGATTTTGAACAGCTGTTGGCCACAGAGGCCCTAGAAGCACCAGAAAACCTATTGCGAAGGCCCGCCTGGCGCCAACACTGTTATCTTTTCGGCACCAGGTCAAAACTTTTCTTTTCTCCCAGGCATTTTAACAGCTCAAGTTGAGGTTTTGATTGACAGTATAGCCAGGCTTAACAGTTTAAAATGTTTTAAATGTCACTTGTTTTATGTTTATAGTTTTAAATTTTGTATATTGTCTTTTTAGTGTTCAATCTTTTAATTTTTGTAAATTGCCCAGAAAACTTGGCTATGGGGCGGTATATAAATGTAATAAATAATAATAATAATAATAATAATAATAATGCAAAATTATTATCAAAATAGATGTCCATGTCTATTAGATTCAACCTTAACTTGCCTGATGTTTGATCGTTGAAGCTAACAATCTAGGGTGGTGTTATATAGCTGTTAAGAATGTCCAATGTCCATGTAATAACACTATATTCACAAACAATTATAAAGCAGTAAAGTAAGTTCCACACCCTTGAGACAGAGCGACCTGATAATTTCTTAGGCTCACGCCCTTTCATAAGGCACTCACACCCTTCAAAGTCCAGCCCAATGGAGATTCTAAAGTTGTTAGCTTTAAGGGATTTTCTCAGTCATGAAGATAACAGTATGTTCACGTGCATACTATATCCGGTAACACTCCAAATGCAGGTATTTACTGTTCGACCAGACTTTCCATTATGTTTTATAGTGCATCTTTCACTTTGAGTATTGTAGTTCTTTGAGAATTAGTTTTCTGAAACTCTAATGTGTATTACCTATAGAATAATATGAATGAACCCTGGAAGTACACAATTGTTCAGAAGTAGTGGGTTTTTATTACTGATACTTATGCAAATGCTAAGGATATATATATATTCACAAATATTTCCTATAAGATCTCAATATATAACCTAGCAAGAAAGATTTTGTACAAACCCCACTGAAATGAAAGGGGCTTGCCTGGAAGGTCTTTCCACTGGATTGTGCCTACAGTACCTTGGAGATTCTAAACAAAGTTGCCATAGATTTCTGTTTGTTTACATGATTCAGTTGCAGATTTGTATATTATCCCAAGTCATTCACGCTGATCTCATAAGTTAATGCTGGAACTGTTTACACATAGTTGAAGGAATGTGCCTCTTTACTTAGTCTGAAAAGTTTACATAGGAAGCTGCCTTATACCAGGCCAGTCGATTTGTCCATCTCTATTGTCTGCTTTGACTAGCTTCTTCTTCTTCTTCTTCTTCTTCTTCTTCTTCTTCTTCTATCTTCTGAATGCATAGCATGTTATCAACACCTGAGCTATGGTACCTCCCCAAGTTGGTTATTCTACTGACATTGGCTAGTACAGTGAAAGGTGCTTCCAATGTGGTATCCAAGACCACACATGTATTGTGCCCTTTGTCTAAAGAACTGATGGTGTCATGGATGGGGTTACCTCAATTTATCTTCACAACAAGACTAGGTTAGATTTTTTAAAAAGCAGTCACAATCCAGCACAGAGTTGTGCACATTTAAGTTGTGTTGATTTCTATAGAACTTAAGAGCATCACAGTGTCATGACGGTGGCCAGTAACTTAATGAAGGCTATCAAGAGTGCTTCATTGTTGAGCAGGAATCAAACGCTAGTCTCACCCCTACACTCTAGCTAGTACACCGCATTGGCTCCCCACTGTGTGCATGCTCAAACACCTGTTGTGACCATGATGTAAGTGATCCCTCTGAATTAATATACATCTGAACATATGGGGTTGGATCATGCTTAGAGAAGATCTATTGAAATCAATGGGATTGAAGTTAGTAATGAATTACTTGTCTCATTGATTTCAATGGCTCTGCTCTAAGTCTCACAAAGTCTGGATCCAACCCATTTTAGCACATGGCCTTATGTGGTTTTCTTTCCTCATTCATGCTCTTCCAGGCAAACATGTAGCAATAAAATGTCAATTCAATAGCAGGGTCTAAATATATAAAATTCAAGTCACATTTTTCATAGCAGATACTGCTAGCCTAAGTGTGCTCGTTTAGGAAAGCAACAAGACACATGTACAATAATAGGCAGCCCTCCCTTTGCATACAGACATTATTTTCCAAGCCAAATCATTAGGTCACAATGACATACATCACAAGCCTGATTCATCTGGCAGTTTAGCACACTGAGATCGAGGTTTGTTCACAAGTTCATTTATATTTCTAGGCAACATTTATGGTAGTTCTATAAAAGGTTTCTGTGCAGGGATATCAATGCATTGCAAATTTATTGCAGGTCAGCTATCATAAAAGAACATGTTCTGCTCGTTATCTACTAACTGCAATTAAACTATGAGATTAATGAAGGTGAAACCAAAGTCTGAGCCCCTGATTAAGGAATGGTCTGCTATCATTTAAAATCAAATAAAAAGGATAACCTCAAGACAGAGGATTCAGAATGTTTCAACCCATCACAAATGGATCGTGCACATTCTGTAAATGGGTTACCTGGATGTCAAGGGCTTTTATTTCTGGGTTTACCATGACAAAGGTAAAATTCCACTGCTGTGTCCAGGGGTTTTCAAATTTGTATTCTGGGGGGGTTCCTGGGGTTCCTTGGGAGCCTATCAGGGCATCATCAGTGAGAAAAGCAGTAGTGTCAGATGTCCTTTTTGGGTGGAAATATGGATCACCATTCGCAACCCTCTATGTAAAGTTCAGCCAAAGGGGCACCTGCTTAGTTATGCAGGTCATCAGTGAGGTTCCAAAAGCCGATTAAGAGTCAAAACGGGCATTACTTTAAATCTGCATCTCACAGTTGCGAGAGAGGGGCAACCTGAGAGTGTCTTGCTCAATGACACTTCAAAACCTGGAGCCATCACTGTGTGCCTCTTGATAGTGTGGGTCCTTGCACATTATGAAATAAGAGGAAATGCTTCACCCAAAAATAACATCTGAAGAGGAAACAGATTTGCAGAAAAATCATATATGATAATTGTTATATATTAGAAAAATACTTTAATTTAAAAAGAAATACAATATATCTCACTATAGTAGGAAAGACAGTGACCAGGTGACATGTGTACCTGATCAATCTGCTGCCCAGGGGCAACTTCAAGGCCCTGATCTCTTTTCTTACAGACTTGGATTAGACTATGGTCCCACATTTGTTTTGACCATTTTCATTCAATCTAATAGAAAATATATTGTTTTTGAAAAGAAATTTTGGAGAAATTCTTATGGGTTGGGTTTGGGGTTTCTTGGGCTTACCTTATTTTTGAGGTGGCCAAGAAGTATTCACAAGGGCCCCTTCTTTCGTTGCACAATCACCTCTCTGGCAGCCTGCACTTCAATGAAAACCCAGAGAAAGACACCATGAAGCAATTCCTGCCATGGGCCTTTTTCAAATCAGGAAATGCAGGCAGCCTGAGAGTCTGCAGAGCAACAGAGAGAAGTGTAATAGAAAGAAAGAGCACCTGACTCGGCCAACTTGCAGCAATTAGGTAAGCCCAGAAACAACACCAAAAGAAATTCAAAAGAAATTATAGAATGCCCAGAGAATGACACAGGAAAATGGAAATGTCTTTCACAGAAGAAGAAAAGGTTTCTGGAAGTGGAGGACAAATTTTGGCATAGCGCTAACTCCGCCTCTTGACTAGAGCTGGACACCGTAGCAGCATTATAAGCATCTGCATTAGGGACAAGATGCATCCACAATCACTGGTCAGAAATTTAACCTTTGAAACACCCTGGGGAAGGTGCTGAATTAGATATCTAGAGCTGAGCCAAATAAAAATAAAAACCAGAAGACATTTTCAAGAACAGTCCTGAGATTTTTTTTTTCAATCCCTTAGGAATAAAAGGCCACTTTGCTGAATTTTCTCCAAATTTTCTTCACCACTTTCTTTTTGGTGGTGTCCACTCCACAAAGCCCCAGAACAAGGCTAGGCATGGGGCAATATGGAGGATACAAAATGGGGGCCAGATTGCCAGCACAGTTAATGCTGTTACCACCTGCACTGAAAGTGCAAAAAATAAAGGCCATGGGGGGTGGGGAGAGAAGTTATGCTACAATCCAATGCTACAAATGTAAGAAACCTACCTCTGAGAAACTGTTGGGGAACTTCTCTTCCCCCTGGAGATATTTGGTGAAATTGTCCCCCCAATTTCTCTGTCCACAAATAGGGTGAAGTATTTCCTCACAGTTCTGGTTTGGACAGCACTTTAAATAGAAAATACATCCACATGGAGGTCTGTCCTCTGAAAAGTAGGGTGCATGGCCACCCTAGAGCCCATGGTTCAGATTAAGCCCAGCTTGAGTTTAATTAGGCTGACCCTATGAAAAGGAGGACAGGGCTCCTGTAACTTTAACAGTTGTAGAGAAAAGGGAATTTCAGCCAGTGTCATTTGTATGCAATTAGTTCCTGGTGAAATTCCCTCTTCATCACAACAGTTAAAGTTGCATGCACTATATTTGAGTGACCAGATACAAAAGAAGGCAGGACCCCTGCAACTTTAACAGTTGTGATGAAGAGGGAATTTCACTAGGAACTAATTGCATACAAATGACACTGGCTGAAATTCCCTTTTCTCTACAACTGTTAAAGTTACAGGAGCCCTGTCCTCCTTTTCATATGGTCAGCCTAGTTTAATAGCAACTGGGATATGGTGGCATTACATGGTCATTTTCAGTTTAGGGATTGATGCCAGTTGACTACTGTCAGCCATGCGTTGACACAAGGATGTATTTGTTAAGTTAATCTGTGGTCATTAAAAAAAACCTTGTCAGTGTCCCCTGAAAATGCACAATCAACTTCTGGGTGCTGTGCTCCTGTTTCATTGGTTCTAATTCCATGCACCATACCACCAGTCCTCTGAGCTTCCATTAGGATTAGGCTGACCATATGAAAAGGAGGACAAGGCTCATGTAACTTTAAACATTGTAGAGAAAAGGGAATTTCAGCCAATGTCATTTGTATGGAGTTAGTTCCTGGTGAAATTCCCTCTTCATCACACCAGTTAAAGTTGCAGGGGCCCTGACTTCTTTTGTATATGGTCACTCTAGTATGTGCCTGAAACTTTAAGTGTTGTGATGAAGAAGGAATTTCACCAGGAACTAATTGCATACAAATGACACTGGCTGAAATTCCCTTATCTGTTAAAGTTACATAAGCCCTGTCCTCCTTTTCATATGGCCAGCCTAGTTAAGATGGCTATTCTCGACTTCATATATCAGATTGTATTTCTGTGCTTTTGTATCCATATCCATGCTGGCTAAAGTGGAACCAGCACAAATTTACATTCTTTTCTGCTTTTTCAGATCAGAAAAGCAATTAAAAAGAACAAAACTGTTTCTCTCCCTCAGAGACACATACATGTGTACATACACTAATGTGCAATCTGGAAATCACTTCCACCGACAATGGCCTCACGGCACTGCAGAAGAAAACAAGGCAGCACTTCCTTTTTAAAGAGGTAATATGGACACCAAACATTGGGTTGGATCCAGATATAGCAATGCTTAGAGTAGACTCATTGAAATCAATGAGACAAGTAAGTTATGACTAACTTAAGTCCACCTGATTCCGATGGGTCTGCTTTAAGCATAAGGAAGTGTGGATCCAACCCACTTGTTTTTACAATTCACCATGCAATCCAATGCATGTCTACTCAGAGGCAAGTCCTATTGTATTCAATGACACTTACTCCCAGGTAAGTGTGTATAGGAGTGCACAGTTATTTATTTATTCCATTTCTAATGCATCTTGTCTCACCATTGTGTTGAGTGGTGCTTACTCCCAGGTTAGTGGGTGTAGGAAATCCGTGGTAGAGATTTATAAACTGAGAAGCAGGGTGGAACAATTTATTTATTTAATTATTTATTTATTGCATTTTTATACCCCCCAATCGCTGAAGCTCCTTGGGCAGTTCACAAAAATTAAAACCATAAAAACCATTCAAAAAATAAAACAACAACAGTATAAAAACATAGTATATAAGAACACAAGCAGGATAAAACCAAGCAGCAGTATAGATTTAAAATACGAATTTAAAACAGCAAGGTTAAAAATTAGACTAATAAGCTGTTAAAATACTGAGAAAATGAAAAGCTCTTCAACTGGCATCTAAAAGAGTATAATGTAGGTGCCAGGCAAACCTCTCTAAGGAGCTCATTCCACAGCCGGGGTGCCACAACAGAGAAGGCCCTCCTCTTGATAGCCACCTGCCTCACTTCCTTTGGCAGGGGAGAAGGACACCTGAAGATGATCTTAGGGTCTGGGCAGGTACATATGGGAGGAGGCGTTCCTTCAGATAACCTGGCCCCAAGCCATTTAGGGCTTTGAATGTTAATACCAGCATTTTGAATTGGTCCTGGATCTGGACCGGCAGCCAGTGAAGCTTGAAAAGGACTGGCGTAATGAGGTCTCGTTGGCCAGCCCCCGTTAACAGTCTGGCTGCCCTGTTTTGTACCAGTTCAAGTTTCTGGACCGTTTTCAAAGGCAGCCCCACGTATAAAGCATTGCAGTAATCCAGACGAGAGGTTATCAGAGTGTGGATAACTGTAGCTAGGCTAACTCTGTCCAGATAAGGGTGCAGTTGGTACATCAGCCTAAGCTGATAAAAGGTGTTCCTTGCCACTGAGTTCACCCGTGCCTCAAGTGACAGTTCCTGATCCAGGAGCACCCCCAAACTACGGACCCAATCCTTTAGGGGGAGTGCAACACCATCCAGAACACGGTGAACATCACCTAGCTGGACAGCCGAACCACCCACAAACAGCACCTCCATTTTGTCTGGATTGAGTCTCAGTTTGTTGGCCCTCACCCAGTCCGTTACTGTGCCCAGGCACTGATTCAGAACAGCCACTGCCTCACCTGGGTTTGATGAAAAGGAGAGGTAGAGCTGGGTGTCGTCCACATATTGATGACACCTCAGCCCACATCTCCAGATCACCTCTCCCAGCAGTTTCATGTAAATGTTGAACAGCATAGGGGATAATATAGAGCTGTGTGGGACCCCATGGCGTAGGTGCCACGGCACAGAGCAATAACCCCCCAGCACCACCTTCTGGAATCAGTCATCCAAGTAGGAGTGGAACCACTGCAACACAGTGCCTCCAACTTCCAGCCCAGACAGCCTATCCAGAAGGATACCATGGTCGATGGTATCGAAAGCCGCTGAGAGGTCCAAGAGAATCAACAGGGTCCCACTCCCCCTGTCCCTCTTGCTTTCTCATAATATTTTGAAACTGTTCAGATCAGTTTGATCTTTATTTTAAACCATAGGTTTTAACAAAGCAAAAACCCTGATGTACTATATTAAACAACACAATTAAAATACAAAATGTAAACAAGAAAGGCCAATTGTCAACAGGATTGTGTCACATAATGTAGAATTTTAGATCTGAGTGTTCCGGATTACAGAACAAATTAAAAATAAAATAAAAATCCACACACAATGTAATATTCTGTATTATAATGTATTTTCCATCCCTGCTGATAAAACAGAACATAGCAGTGGTGATAGAGGGAGACAGTTTGCCTTAGTAGAAGCCAAACTGAAACAAGATATATTAACTTCATTTGTTCTGTAATAATAGATCTTGGGATCACATGAGATTGACAAAATATGTATCAAAGACAAACACCATCCTTTAATTGTCTATATTCCACCAATCCCACCCACTATCCTGTAATTAATTTATAGAATTCACTGCCATAAGGGGCAAAGATGGTCACTAGTTTATAGATTAAAAAATAGATTAAAGCCAGCCTTTCCCAACCTGGTACTCTCCAGATGTGTTGGACTACAGTGGCTATACTCATCATTGGGGATGGTAGCTGTTGTAGCACATCTGATAGTATACAATTGTAGCACAGATGGTAGCACCTCTGGAGGACACTAGGTTGGGGAAGGCTGGGGCAAATTCACTGGGAATGGACCTACTAACAGCGATCAGCAATGGCCTTTAAACGTCACCCTCCATCCTTGCTGCCCTCTTGGTCTTCAATTCTTCAAAAATAACAGCATGGTGTATACGAGAGGGATTTAAAATGCACCCGACATTCGAAGTTGTGATGTTGAGGGAGATTAAGGTGGCTCTACTACTTCCAGTTGCCAAAGTGCTGCATTTTTCTAAACACTGCGACCCTGAAAGGGAAGTGGAACCAGGGGGCTACCTGGGGTCACAGCCATTCACAGCTTTGGAAAGAGTGGGAGAAAATAGGGCTCTTCAGTCTGATTTCTTGCAGAAAACTGGGGAAACGTTTGAAAGCCAGAGTGATTGGATGGGTTAACGCACATGGATAAGAACTATTGCATTTGGAACAAAGTCAATGACACAAGCCAGCACTCCGGAAAATTAAGGATTAACGTAATTTCCCAGCAAGGTTATCCCCTTAATGAATATAGGGTTACAATCTTCATAATTTTTCCAACGACGTATTTGATATGCGTTGCTCCGTCTCGTCATGTCAGCTGCAGTTATTATTTCAGTTACAAACTAGATGTGGTGCCATTCACGGACTTAACAATAGTGGGAATGCTCTCTTTGTTAAATAGCAGGCGTGGAACCAAATTGGGGTGTTATCACACAGGCGGTTTTAAGCACATTCGCTGCGACTTTGCTCCACTTCTTCAGCGCTGGACTCACATGTTTCAATGTTTCAATGTATCCCTGAATGGGCAAACTCCGAAAGGCACAGGCAGGTATTGCAGGTATCGCAGGTACCACAACAATACGTAGCACGTGTAAGGCCTCATCTACAAGAATTCCCCTTTACGCCTGGTTAGGCGATTATGCGCATATTCGCAGAAGCGCATTTACGCCTAATACCTCTGTACGAGAGGCGGCGAAGCGCATTACTGGACGACCGAAACGCGATTTAAACTGTTGACATGCGGAGAATTGCTTGTTCACATAGTCAAAATGCGCTTTAACGGCCGGAGCGAAATAAAACTCGCTATTTAACGCGCATTCGATAATGCGCATAATCGGAGAGAAAATGCGTCTCTACGCCCGATTTGCGCTCCGTTCTTGTAGAGGTAATTTTTTTAATGCGCCTTGAAAGAGCTTTAAATGCCTCTTGTAGAGGCAGCCTAAATCAAAACATTAGATTCACATAGGAAACGGAGGGGGAACCGCAGAAGCAAATGAGGGGGATGGGTGGGAATGTAGGTATGATAAAGCCCTTGGGATCCTGATACAGGAGAAGTCAGAAGTCTTTAACCCACTGCCTCCTGCTGTGTCCCAATCCAGAAAGTCACACACACACACTCCACACCCGCACCCTCTGCTATTTGCATTGGAATGAACGCTTCCATTGCTGCGAATGGCAAATGTAATGTGGCTCCTAGTCCTTTACGGAGGTGTGTGAGATGATCAGTGTCCTCCAGCCGAAAAGTCTCAGTACGCTGACAATAAAGCATGGAATGTAATGACAATAAAACAACACAATAAAAAATGAGTCAGCAGAAAACCCACACCCTCTGCTGTGTGGCCCTTTCTACACCTAAGGGCCTTCGGGGATGGAGGGGGAACGATCCTGGACTTACCTTTTCCGGGATTGTTCCCCAGCGTACAAACACCAGCGTGACATCCCAGAAACAAACAGGGACATCGCGGGTGCCTTTTTTTTTTTTAACGGAGCCGGGAGCGCAATTGTGCTCCACTGAAAATGCAAGCTTTTCTTAAAAAAGAAACAACCTGACCCCGCTTCCCCCACTCTCGATGTCCCTGGACTCCCCCTGGACCAGCTCCTTCCCTCTTTGCTGACCCCCCCTACTCGTGGGGAGAAGGGACAAAGCCGAGGTGGGCGCCCACACTGTCCTTGGGATGGTCCCAGGACCACGAAGAAAACCGGGATAACTGGGAAAGCAGTTATCCCAGGACAATGGAGGGGTCATCCCTGCCTGCACACCTGCAAAAGGCAGGTGTAGACATGGCCTGTGTTACAAATCATAGCTGGCGAGGTCACACTTCAGGGAAAGCCTGTGAGAAGAGATGTGTAGGAACAGTGTCTTCCAACGCACCTGAGGGAGCACAAGGAAGCCCATGTGGCACACACAGCTCTGTCCTTCAACAGAGGGGAATGGCCAGATGGACTGCTGCCACTGCCCTCTCCCACACCCCAGCGTCGGCTACCTGAGGCAGCTGCTTCCCTCTGTCTAACGCTTGGGCCAGCCCTGCACAGAAGAAGCCATGACAATTGAAATGCTGTTGAAAAGGACTTTGAACTTGAAACAAACATGTACTTGGAGGCTACAAATCAGCTTACATGAACTACATAAAACTAGGTGTTTCTCCATAGCATTGCACAGCATGGCACTACTGCACTCTGTCAAAGAGCATACAAGTTCTTGCATGCTCTTTGACCAGCAGTTGTCAAAGCCCTTCTGGGTGAGGCGGAGGCAAAACAGACTTTAATTTAAAGCTGTATCAAGCAGCTTTTTCATGATCACCATATCAGTTGGATAAGCAACCTGACAGTCATAAGGGCATCTTCTTTGCAAAGAAACCAACCTAAGCAATGCTTCTTCTTATCAGCCATCTCAGCCTGTACTATGATCAGAGGATGGTAATTTTCTGAAGGAAAATAAATTACAACCTGTTCAGCTGTTACCAAATTTTTAAAAAAACAATATCTGGGTGGCTAACACATAGGTCATTGGGTGTGGTACCAAATACTGTTTGCCAATTTTTGCATGCCATTTTTAATGTTTGTTTGCTGTTGTCAGGGACCAGGCCTGCTTTATAAAAAAAACAGGTCCTAATACTTAGTTGTGGTCACAAGCAAATGGGCACACCGTTTGTTTATGAAAAAGCAAGAGTCACCTGGTGTTAAATCAGATCTTATTGGCCGTGTTTCTTTGTCTTGATACACAGCCTGTTAATGTTGGCTGAAGCTGTAATCTTACACATGCTCATTATACAAGTAAATCTCATTGAAGTCAATGGGACTTAGCTCTGTGTAAATGTGATAAGCATCAGCTTGTATATTATTTTGTTAATACATCCAATGGTGCATTATTAAAGAAAAAGAATGTAGAGGCTGATCCTTATCGTGTTTACACAGAACTAAAGCTCTCTAAATTATTTCTATATCAATCTTCCCACTTCCCCGCCTTGTTTTGCTAGATGTATGGAACTGCGCTATAATGAGCTCTAAAACATTCTTAAAAACATTCCGATTTCTTTCATCAGCTTCCAAAGTTTGTACATCTGATCTTCACAAATGCCACACTCTTTGATTTTATACAACATCCACTTTTTAAGACCTTTCCAAAATGCCAACCCATTTTTGTCTGCCAAGGTATTTCGATCACTGGAGCATCCAAAAAATGGGAACATACTATTTTAATCTTCAGAATAGAAGGGCACATTTTTAGCTCTATGTCAACTAGTTCTTGGTCAACTTTTCATTCTTGGACATCTTATCTGTGTCCATCGCGTAGGTGAGTCCATTCATGAGATAGTGAAATGTTAAGCAGCGCAGAATGACAGAATCGGATCATATTTGTCAAGTCTTTGGCTACACAACAGGCCCACTGTTGCTTTTTTAAGGAAGACATTTGCATAGCATGTATTGTATTACACAGTTGGCTGTACGTAAGAACAATGGGAAGGCAGGCAAAAAGGAGCAACCTCTTGACTCCAAGGCTGTGATTCAAAGGTCAGTACATTGAATGAAAAGATCCCCTTTTCAAGAGTTTAACCTTTCTTTCTGTACTAAGACTTCTGTAATTGGAATATCTGGGGCCTTGGTGAGCGGGAGGCGAGGTGTATAAAACAAGAGTTGAGTGCAGTTGAAAGCTTGCTTGTGGCCTTAGTCTGTGATAAATACATAACAGTGTAATGTTATGCATTGCTTACTCAGTAGTGCCACTAAAATTAATGGGATTTATAGCCTAGTCGTGTGTATAGGATTATTAACCTATATATTAGGTAGAACTCTGAAGGCTAGACAGTGCTTATAGCAATATTGGCAATGCATTTAATGCTTTTAAAAGTAAATACTTTTGAAATCCCATGCATGTCTACCCAGAAGTAAGTCCCGCTGAGTTCAATGGGTTTTACTCCAATGGAAGTGAGTATAGGTGGGGTGGGGGTGGGGTGTTTTCTAGAAAGGGCTGCTGACTCATGGGTAAAGTCAGTGAGGGGCCAGAGGCAACAGTGGGTGAGAAAGAAAAACAAAATAAAATATGAAAGTCTCTGTTCATTTTCTCCACACCATGTTCGGTTTTATAGACCTTGATCATGAACCCCATTATTTAATGTCCCAAACATTGCTGCTTCTCCTCCTGGGATGCCATAAATAAACTCAGACAAAAATGATAAATGAGACTCCAATACCTCAATGCAACAGTGGTGTATTTAATCCTTTTCCTGCCTGTCTCTCTTCCTCTGCCACGAACGATTTTAACAGGTTCACAAATTGATAGGAAAACAGCCTTGGAGTTCATTTCCCTTCTGTGTCTGCTCCAAGAAAGAAATACATCACAAGTGACCTGATGGATCAGACTAAAACACAGTACATTCTACCGCTGCCTCCCACAGTGGCCAGCCAAGAGTCCCCCAGCAATCATGGCCAAGAACTGTTGTACAGCAAGGAGGAACAGTTGTTTGAATTATCATTAATATAACATTTAACAGGAAAATCAAACAATTCATTGACTTAGAAAGTTTTAAAAGCTCGTGCTTTGATGCTTTGCCGCTTGATGACTGGTTCAAAAACCAAGCAAAGAATTTCCCCCACATCACTCTTGTTTTTGAAGCAAGTGTCATGAAGGGAAGAGGAGCAGCTGAATTCTCCATGGATAGTCAAATTGCACTCCACCTCTACAGTGATTGTCAGCAAAGGAATGGCTTTATGCTGGAGCGCCACCTAGGGGCTGACATGCAGTTCCTCCTGGAGCTACATTTTTTTTCTTTTCTTTTTTTTTGAGATGAGAGATTTTGATGTAAAAGCAAGGTTTCATGTATAATTTCACAATGCTGTGTACCGATGACATATATATCTATTAGGAAGTCGAGGTGAATAAATGGGTTATTGCCTAAAATCCACTCACATTATTGTGGTTAATTAACCTATAAATCAGCAAAAAGCAAACATGCAGTATCTCATCGCATATTAGAAGACTATAGATAAGAATTTGTACCAACTGAATTTTGCATACAAGCCATTAACTGTTTGGAAAAATCATCTCAAGGTGAGCCCCTTGTGCGTAGCCCCGTGTGCGCTATGATGTGTGCAGAATTGTTTCTCCATTTACTTCATTTTAGAGAGGGTCACAGAAGGGAAGATTCACCTTGGTATGTTTTCATTGCATTTGAATGTATTGTACTGTTTTAGGGCACAATCCTATGGGGTTGTCTGTAAACCTCAAAACTCGGAGGCTTTCGGCCATCCAATGCAGAGCGGGAAGAGCAGCGGAAGTGATCTTTGCTTCCACGCTCCTCCCACTCTGCATCTCAGCTAAACGGGCTTTTTTTTTTTGCCTGTCTAGCTGTGGCATTTGGGGAGGGAGGAGACTTGGGAGGCCAGAGGATTCGTTGTAAGCTGGCCTTCCCAGTCCCCTGTCCTCCCTGCCCACAGGAATGCCCTCATTACCTTCACTCCAAGGTTGCTTTTGTGACCTCATAGAGGCAAACCATCAGGCACGATGTTCTGTGGATACAACTTTCTTCCACAAAAGGCCAGACCTGGGCAAGGGAAAGGGAAGAGATAATATGGGCTCAAGGATGCCAAAGGAACAAGAGGAGATGGGGCAGCATGGGACAGCGTCAAGGGTCCTGTTTGCTCTCAGAGGACTTCTTCTCTTCTTGGCAGCTCTCCTTGGTTGTGCTGCCCTAGAACAGAGCTGGAGAACCTGTAGCCTTCTAGATGGTGTGGGACTACAGCTCCCATTATGCCTGACTATTGGCAAATGCAGGCTGAGGTTGATGGGAGCTAGAGTCCAAGAACATCTGGAGGACCACAAGTTCTTCACCCCTGACCTAGAATGTGCAGAGATCGATACACACACACACACACACACACACTAACAAAACCATTATTCTATATGTGCTTGTCCTCCAGCAAACTGCTTCCCATTTCCACTGAATTCCGGCCTTGTCCGAGCTAGAAAATATTTGAAATGTGTGGGAGATGGCATCAAGTTCTTCTAAAGCCAGCATGCAGTTTCAGGGTCAACACTGAAAAAGCATTTAAAATTGTCTTCAGGAGTTACATTTTCCGGTAGCAACAGGACTTTATGCTTACCCGCTTTGCACTATTATGACCTGCACACATCTGACCTGCACACATCAAGAATCTGTAGCACTGAAAGATGTTCAGAGATTGCAAGACAGTTTCCTTGCTTAGCAACTCCTATTCCTGCCTTTCAGCAAGGATGCCAAACTCAAATTTCACATAAATTCCCTAATAAAAGCAAACCCAGAAACACAACCTGCTGTGAACTGGCAGTGTGGCTCCTTACCAAGCCACTTAGACAAAGAGAGTCTTTTTACGTCTTCAGTGATCCATAACACATGTCACCATGAAATACCCATATTACTAATTCACTTGGATGACAACATCTACCTGGATGGGCAGGTAATATTTGGCAGCTAATTTCTGCAATTCTTATAAATCTACGGAAGAGAGAGAGAGATTTGCAAGCACATATTTATGCTTCCCTTTCTAATATCTAAGTACATTGAGCATAATAGGTAGCCCACACTGGAAGTGGGAAACCTTAAAAGATGGCGTACTTGAAAAATGACCTTTTGTCCATTTTCTCTACAATCCTCTGTAGCAGTTTATCAGTCACAACAATAGTTTTGCTCTCTCATTATTACAGAAATGTGGAGACTGCCCACGTGCCTTCAAGTTTTGTTTATCTCTTCTGTGCGGTTTTCAAAAAGGTATTCCTGAAATATCTGATTGCAGGGATTAGTGCAGACTTATTTCCTATGCATGGAAAGCAAGATGAAATGCCATGCTTTTGGCAGCTGTTTCCTCTGGATAAGCATCCATGCACTCAGGCTGGATTTCACATTTTGTTGCTGCAGCTTCACTTCGTGCATTTCTATTTAGGAAAGACAGAATTAGGCTGGAACAGCACCAATCGCGGAACAGAGCAAGCAAGCAAAGAATCAGATTTGGCATCTTCCGAGGATTGTTCCCCTCAAATCATACCAGGACAGTATACAAGATCCAAATTAGGGTCTTCAATCCTAATCCCCAAATCAGTAGTAGCTGCTGCACAGCTCCGAGATTTCGTTTTCTTTATTTGAGGAGAAACGTATCCCCTCCCCTTCCGGTGCAGTTGTATAACTGAGGCCAGCTAACAACAATGAAAAGCGACAACAGTACCATTAAAAAATAAGACAATATAAAAATGGAGAGAAGCTAAGCAGATAAAAACATTCTAAAATGAGGGCTCATCGCATTTATGTATGCAGCTGATGTCTTTTGATGCCCCGTCCCTTCCTTATTATGTCTCCTGGCTATTACCACCACCTTCTTCTTACTACTGCTATGTTGAAAGTACAGTATAAACAGGCATATTACATTTTAAACACTTGCAACATGGTCACAAACATAGCAGCCCCACAGTACATTTGATATGGCAGCACTGTGGAAGAAATGACAGGATTGGCAATAAGGAAAAGGCCCAAGTTGCCCTGGGGAGCAAGAAAGGATCTCAGCGTATTCTGAGCCCTTCTCTTACCTTCACCAGAGAAAATGATGATTCTGAATCCGAGTTCCCCATGCACAACCCAATTAAGCATCCCTTCCTCAGCAACTGAATCTGGCCTGTTGTATATCAGTACGCCTGGTCATTTTCCCCTTGTATAGCCAGGACACACAGGTCCTCTGGGAAGAATTTACTTCAGAAGAATTTACTTACTAGGCTGACAACCGTTACCCAGAGGACCTTCTCTTCTGCCGCTCCCAGACTATGGAATGGCCTACCGGGAGAGATTTGTCAACTTAACAATCTTTTTGACTTTAACAGAGGCATAAAGACTGATCTCTTCCAGCAGGTCTACCTAGCTGAATTTTAAGAGTGTTATTGTTATTTTAATAATGTATTAGTTTTATATGGTTTTAATCAGTTTTATGTGTTTGCATTTGATGTTGTTCCCCGCCTCAATCCAGAGGGAGAGGCGGGAAATAAATAAATAAATAAATAAATAAATATATTATTATCATCATCATCATCATCATCATCATCATCATCCTTGGGCCAGACATTTCTTTGTGTATCATGACGAATGCAACGAACTGGAGGAACCAGATCCCAGAGCAGGTGTGTTGAACTGAATTCAATTTTGGAGAGGTTCTTGAGTGAGGGGAGGGTGCATTCCAGTGATGGGTGGGGCCAAATATAAAAAGGGGGGGGACAAAAATTCCCCAAATGTCAGCATATTCAGGTATTCAGAAAAGAGTTAAAATCAACGCATGAGAAGGAGCGTTCCAGCCCCACCCTTCTCCCTCGTGGTGTTTGCCACCCTCAATTTGCGGAGGGAAACTATCTGAAGAAGTGAGAGCCTCCCTAGAGAGGGGAGGCACTCTACGTGAGCCAGAATGCTGATTTTCCAGCATCCTGGCTCATGTGGAGAGCCCCCACAAATAGAGGAGGCTCTGCCCTTCAGACTGTCACCCTCCACAAGTTGGGGGTGGCAAACATGATGAGAGAGAGGGATCAGGGCTTGAGCATGCCTGCTTCTCATGTCTTGAATTTAGTCCTTTTCTTAACACCTGAATAGGGCTTCAATCTTCAAACTAAATGTTCTTTTAATCATGTATAGCGAAGCTATGCGAGATAGGTTTGTTTATTCAAGTGTAAGTATGTGCAGCCCTGATTTGGATCAGGACCATAGCATTCTGGGAGAGGGTGCTCATCCGACTTCCCCCCTCATCTTCATCCCAATATCCCACCCTTCCACAGGCAGTTCTTGCCTGAATAAAAAAAATCAGCTTTTTTACTTAATATATGTCTTACATGCAAAATATACTTCTATACTTAGTCTTATACCTTAGTCATACTTGCATTATAATATTATTACTGGCTTAGATCTAGACATAAACATGTCTAGAGTACACTATTGAAATCATTGGGATTTCAGTTAGCATTGGTAGTCTGAATTCAGTACACAGTAATCTGAATGTTCTTGAAAAAATACTCCAAAATGAAATGTAAACTACATTCTAAAATTTGATTTTAATTAGCACATTCCAGATTAGTAGTGGCAATTTGAAATTATCTCCCCAGATCAAGGCTGTTTCCATAGCAACAACTAATTCCCAAGGCTTGCTTTGTCAAATTGTCATGAACAGCAAAAGCAAAGTTGATGCAGTTTGGAATGTCATACTTCCTCAAGCCATTTGTAGGACTGGCTCTTAGCAAAGTGGTAGATCAGTCTTATTTATTTAAGGCCAAAGTACAGGTGATATTAATCATGTAGTTCTGAGCACTCAGTTATTGTTGTTGTTTTTATAAATTTCCAGTATGGCAAGCCTGGTCTGGATCAGGGCCCCAGCATCAACAGGTAGGGGGGCATTAAACCTTTGTCCTCCAGCGTGGTCTCAATCTGCATCAGGTCCAGCACTATAGCAATCTGTGAAAAACAGTGTCACTCAGCGGCGGAGTTAGATGATTAGAGTCACATTGTAGTTTTGCTAAGGTGACCATATGAAAAGGAGGATAAGGCTCCTGTATCTTTAACAGTTGTATTGAAAAGCGAATTTCAGCAGGTGTCACTTGTATCTGGTCAAGAGGGCAGTGTCCTGCAGCTTTAATGGTTGTGATGAAGAGGAAATTTTACCAGGTGCTGTATGCATACAAATGGCACCCATTGAAATTCCCTTTTCAATACAGCTGTTGAAGATACAGGAGCCCTGTCCTCCTTTTCATATGGCCACCCTACATTTGGCTCTTAAAACAGATGTGGGGAACCTATGCTCCTCCAGATGTTGTTGGGCTGCAACTCCCAGCATGGCTAGTAATCAAGGCTGATGGGAGTTGGAATCCAACCACATGTAAAGGACCACAGGTTCCCAACTCCTGCCTTAGACCATTGTCACATTAGAATGGATGCTATTAAGCACAGAGGTCCCGATTGTCAGGCTCCCGATGTTATGCTGCCACTGGAATCATCTGCAGAGGAGGAGTCCTGAAGAGGACTACTCATGAGTCAGACTCTCCTTGTGAGGAGGACATGCGACAAGCCTCTGATGAGATGCAGCTGAGTACTGGGTGGGGCTCTAGTCGCTCTAGCAATATCAACTCTCACTGGTATGTTGAGAACTGCTGGAACCAATGTTGCCAGAGCCAGTTGGCCCTTCAGGAGACCCTGGCACTAGTCAAAATGGTCTGAGGTCCCCTCTACAAGAATTCAGTTTGGCACCTGGTTGTCCGATTATGTGCATCTTCTCACAATTGCGTTTACGCCTAAATCCTGTAAACGACATGCGGTGAAGCGCATAACTGGCAGTATGAAACACGCTTTAAAGTGGCTGAAATCGGAGAATCACTTGTTTACATGGTCAAAATGCGCTTTAACGGCTGAGGAGAATTAAAACTCGCTATTTAACGCACATTTGATAATGCGCATAATCGGACAGATAAAGCGCCTCAACCCCTGATTTGTTCTCCGCTCTTGTAGAGGTATTTTTTTTTACTGCAACTTGAAAGAGCTTTAAATCACTCTTGTAGAGGCACCCTGAGACACTCAGGAGTGATGCCTTTGATTCTGCCTCTGAGAGAGGCAGAGAGCTCACTCTCTGAGGCAGAGGGAGATGCTGGGCCACCACCTAGCCTCTGAGAATGCTGGTGCATTAAAATCCATTATTGGATGGTGTCCCGGCAAAGGAGTGCTTGCTTATTGAAGAGTATTACTCATGAGTCAGGCTGTCCTCATGAAGAGGACATCTGACAAGTCTCTAATGGATACAGCTTAGTACTGGGTGGGGCTCTAGTCACTCTAGTGATATCAGCTCTCATTGGTACCCTAAGAGCTGACTATTTCTTGACCCTGCTTCTGAATTGTGTAATGTATCTGGCTGCTTAACTGTGTTTTGTTCTCTTGACCACTCCTGCTGAAACCAGACCTCAGGTAACTATCAGCTTGCTTGTGCTCTGACCTTTGCCTATCCAGACCACTCCTGCCAGTCTAGAACAGGATACTAATGCTACCTTTCTATTATGAAGCTCCCGCACCTTCAAGAATTGTTGCAATGCACTTGAGTTCATGTGGTGTTCTGGATGGAACTAGGTGATTTGGTACTGGGTCCAGCCACGGACAATTCCAAATGTTAACCCCAAATTTAAAGGAGAAAAACTTGATTCTCCTTCCCAGTGCATGAAAATATTTGTCAGGAGGAAATACACCTAGTGGTGGGACAGTTGCTTTCTATGCAGAAGGTCCCAGGTTCAATCCTTGACATCTCCGGAAAAAAGGCTCCAGCAGGAGACGAGAAAACTCTTTGTTTGTGGAGAGACAACACTGGGCTAGGTGGACAAATAATCTGATCTAGTATAAGGCTGGTCCCTAGAATCCACAGAGGCAAATAAATAGATAAAACCCCAGGAAAAATTTGTTGTTATAAGGCACACTGGGCTACAAAAACTATTTGCCACTGAGATGCAAGCACAACCTCTTCAGGAAGGGGAGTTCATGGATGGCATCACAACTCCCAGGCTGAACAGTATGCTGCACAGTCCAATGCACAGAACCAGTTCTCCCCAAGTTTGCTTCTGGAGAAGAGATTCTGTGTGTGAACAAAATGTGGAGAATGTGCTTGTGCAGCAACTCCTCTGCTCAACGTATGCATATTTTGCCTAACTTCAAGTGTGTGTGTGTGTTTAGATTGCCCAGAATGGAGCTGGATTTAAAGGGGCATTCTCGCCTTTAAAGCATACAATGAAAAAGCATTATGCTTTGTTGTGTTTAGTGAAATGGAGTTCTGTGGCATGATGGAAAGGAACGTCTAAATATCATGCTACTTCAGAAAGAAAATGTGTTCCTGTCCGGTGGTCTTGGGTCCAGAGATCATGTGCAAAGGAGATCAAGAGTGCAACTTTAAGAGCGGTAGAAAAGATCATCCTGGCAGACGCAGCTAATCATGAAAAAATGGGGAGGGCGGTGAAGGAAAGCTGCACCTGCTGAAATGCCCACTGCAACAAAGGCATAAACTGCTTCTCCTTTGCACCTGTTTGATTATTCAGATAGAAGTTGCCTTTGCCTTAGTATAGTGAAGCAAGGCTGCTAAAAAAAACCACAGATCTCAACAAGATGCAGAGTGTACTTTGGAGAACGTACGCTGTAGTGCTAGAGATATATCTTCATCTTATCTCTATGTTATCTCCACCTCATTCCCAACAGACCTGCCAGCATCATTTCTCCCAATGCAGTTTTGAGGCCTAGCTGCCAGTAGGGATGGGCAGATCCGTCCATTTCTGGTCCATGTCCATTTTACACATGTTAATTCATAAATCCATTCTGTCCTGTTTCTGCATTAATCTCCCTGCCCCCCAATCTGCATGAAAATTCATCTTTAAATATTCATTTTCTCAGAATGTACCCATTCCTAAACAATGATATGCATTATGCTACTTTTTTGAGCTGGGAACCGCATTGCAAAATTCAGAGAAATGAGAACCCCAAAGATGAACTGCGTTCTGATCTGCATACTAGACCAGGAGGGGCAGATCAGGTTGACCTCCATAAAAAAGCAAACCGAACAAAATCCTCAAGCAACCCTAGATGCCAGATGTGTTTCATTCTGGATTTCCCCAACCAGGTGCCCTCCAGATATTTTGGACTACAGCTCTCCATCACACCCAGCCCCAGCCAATATGACCAATGGTCAAGAATGCTTGGAGTTGTAGTTCAAAACAATTTGAGGGCGCCAGGTTGTGGAAGGCTGTTTTATTTTAAAGGATGCTCCTTACTTTAAAGGGTTGTCTGTTTCAGGACAGCAGAACTTCATGTGCCTAACTGTAAACCACAGATATCCTGGTATAATAGAATTCTTGGATTAAGCAACCATGTCCCATTGTATTGCAAGTACTCCCTCTAGTGGAAATAAAAACCATAACAATTTCCAAAGTGGCCGTTGAGTTATGTCTCTGCTTACAGCAAGAACAACAGCACTTTGATACCTTAAACCATATAATTCACTAATAATTGTTGTGCTGCATGAGGGAAAAAGGAATAAATAAGAGTATTCTAAACAATCAAACATACTAGCAAGTCATATCACCATACACGATCTAAAACTCCCTTTCCCAAGTTGCTACTCCCCAGACATTTTAGACTACAATTCCCATCACTCTCAGCAATAAAACATTTGGAGGGCAACAGGTTGGCAAAGACTGATCTGAAGCACCATCCACTACAACCAAAGATTTCTTCTTTGAACAACAACAATAACAACAACGCTTTCATGGGTAATCAGTTGCAATGTCTGATTACTGTTATTATTTTAACCTCTTCCCACAAATGTTCGCCGTAGAGTTCTGTTACTGTAATAAAGCCCTATGGCTAGACATAGAAGCAAAACTGGAGGGTCATAACATCGTCTAAAGTACCCATAAACAACTATGAGCAGGGAATGATGATAAATGCTTCATGTAGAAAAGCCCTAAAACACTCTACATCCCTGACCACTGGGAATGCTGGTTGGGGCTGATGGGACTTGGACTCCAACAACACCTGGAGAGCCACACCCTTGGTCTGACCGGAGACGTGAATCTGAGACCTTTGGCCTGCCAATCATGTACTCCATCCGCTACCCATCTCGAGAAACTGTAACCTAATTGCAGACATCCCTGGTTTGAAAAGCTGAACCTTCTTAATGGGCGCAGTGTGTGTGTGTTGCAGGTCTATTGCCAGGAATTGCAACTCCTGAATACAAATACTGTACTGGGCCCAGAAGTTCCTGCACAGTTCCCCCCCCCCTCATAAAACATTTCTTTATCTGAACAATGCAGGTTCCGCAATCCTTAGTATAAACAACTTAATCAGCCGCCGTGTTGCTCTCCAGAAAATCCCAGAGAAATGAAGGGGAGATGAGGAGGATCAAGGCTGAGGAAAGGGTTACATCCATAGCATTTCAGTTGGGCATTTACATGTCTGGGTAAAGTTCTAATCTCTTTACCTGTCCTTCACCCCTGAGCTGTGTGTGGTTCCATATAACCAGCATTCCCCTGCTTTTGTTCACCCTCCTGTTTGATGTCCAATGCATCGGAATAATTTTCTGTGCTAATTTACTTGGAAACAAGCCCACTGACTTATAAATACATTTAGGATCAGGTTGGCAAGCTACTAAAGAGAATTTAAAAATGCATGCTCGTTACTATTATAACTGTTTATCACTGCATCCCTCATGGCAAAAAGAATATTTGTGAGCAACAACAACAACAACAAAAAAGATTCTGCAATAAAGGATACTTGCAAAAATATAAACTTGTGCATTGTTCAGCAACTGCATATCTTCACTTGCAGAGCCGGTATTTACGCCTCCTGCTAAATAATATGCTGTGATTGCATGGTATATCCGTACTGTGAAGAGTGGCAAAATACAGTACAATTATAACTACTTTGGTGGGGAAAATGCCAGCCTATGAAAGGAATTGAGGGGGCGAGAGAGAGAAAATATCCCTGCTGCACTCTGACAAGAGTCTTGAAAAGCTTATTGTGACTTTTCATTAAAGGTTATTCAGGTTACTGTGTACAGGCAAGCTGGGTACAGCAAATTATAGTAGGAAAGAAAAGAGTACAGCTTGCATGTAGATTCTTAATAAACAAAAGAGAGAAGATCTATACTTATGGCCAGGTCTTAATGGCATTAAAGAGGTAGCAATGCTATGTACAAGAAAATTCTGAATACAGAGTAGTGTGTGTGTTCATTCCATAAAGATATTCTGCAACATCATTCATGGTCCATCAGGCATGGGATTAAAGCAAGCTAAAATAAAATAAAGGAGCCTACCCTCTCAACATTACTGGTGTTCAAGAGGAATATGGAGTACAGACATTAAATAACTGTAGCTGCTCAAAATTCTTAGAAGTATTTGGCAAATCATTCTGAGCAGCAAGGGCAGCTGTATGATTATGACAGCAAGAAAGAAGGAGGAAATATGCCCAAATAATGTAAACACAACCTGTCTGCTATGCCCCGAACAGCAGAGGAATGAGGCATTAGAATTAGATTGCTTGCATTGGAAAAAGAGAGTGCTTGCATTTTCACATTCTGTTCCCATTCCACTGGGATGTTCATCGTGACCTGCTACACAGAAATACCAGACTATTCAGGAATAGCCAAGGGTAGAGTCGGGGAACCAGTAGCTTTCCAGATGTTATTATAGTCCAACCCCCCATCAGCTCCAGCCAGCATGGCCAGAGGCCAGCAATGATGGGAGCTGTAGTCCACTGCCATCTCATAGCCCCCGGGTTCCCCCCATGGTCTAGGAGGGTACTATTGGTTGCATTGCATTTGGGTTTGATTTTGGGAGGGCTAAACAGACTTGCTGTGCAAAAGAGCTGTAGACCATGATGGCTCCTCAGTGCATTCCTTCAAGGGCTTCTCTATCTGAAAAAATTATTGGATGCTCATGACTGCTCAGTCATGGAACTTTACATGCTGTCGTCAACCTCCAGGATGTCTTCCATGCTTTTCCCCCTTTATCCTGCTTTCAAAAAGATTGGGGTTAAGATGAAATAAAAATTAACGTGGCATATCAGCAGTGTGTAAGGCTAGCGAAGCGCTATAACACAGCCACTAGATAGCGCTGTTTCATTAAACATATATATCATTGTGAGAAAGGAAGTTTTCAATTCGAAATCATGTATTTGCCAACAAAAGGAGCCCATTGAAATCCTGGAAAGACTTTGAAAGAAGAAAGCCCAGTAAGGATACGGTAGACTTTTCAGGCCTATCCTTCCCACTGCAGGGGATACTCTAAAGCAACATCTGAGGAAGCACAAGGGGTTATAGCAGGAAGAGCCGATTGCCAGGACTCCCATGCAAATACAGAAGCACTTAATTAAGCATTTTTATCCTGCTCCTTAGCCAAACAGATTCCAGGAGCAGTTTACATACAACCAATAAAACAAGACAGTTCCTGCCCACAGGCTTACAATCTAAAAAAGATACAACATACAAGGAAAAAGAGATGGGAAAGAAAGAGGAAACATTTAAACCATCTTTCAACAAGGCACACATGAGGCTTTCTGGATCCCAGGCTGTGTTTACACCATGGTAAACAAGAGTAAACAAGAGTGAAGTATGACCAGGCTACCTTGTAGTCTGAAAGCTATTCTCTAAGTCAGTGTAAAATATAGATTGGAATCTACTGGCTGATCTCCGGCTGATTTGCAGTAAATCTGCAAGAATTGCCATCTCCGAATCATTTAACAAAGGTCCCCTCCACAAGGATTCACTTTTGCGCCTGGTTAAGTGATTATGCGCTTCATCACTGAAGTGCATTTACGCCTAATACCTCTGCACGAGAGGCAGGCAGGGAGAGGGGAGGGGGGAGGGGGGAGGTAGGGCGGCCGGGCGGCCGGCCGCCTGTCTCTTTAAGGCAGGTCCCTGCGAGTTGTTATGCTGGAGAGCGAAGGAACTGACGGGGCCGATTGAATGAAACGGAGCAAGGGGGGGGGGGGAACAGGGCAAGAAAAAGGGAAAAGAGAGCTGGAAGACGGAGAGCGAGAGCGAGATCAGCGGGAGCCTGGTAGGAGCGGAGCCAGGAGCCGAGCGGGGGAGCCAGCAGCAGCAGCAGCACTCGCGAGGCAGGGCACCAGCTTCACATCCCGCCACAAAATAAAACTCGCTATTTAACGCGCATTCAATAATGAGCACAGTCGGAGGGATAGTGCGCCTCTACGCCCGATTTGCGCTCCCTTCTTGTAGAGGTAAATTTTTTTAAGCGCCTTGAAAGAACTTTAAACCTCTCTTGTAGAGGCAGCCAAAGTCAACAACAAAAAGCCTTCCCTCTCCCTCCAAAATTAAGCTGCTGAAATCAATTAGGCTGATAATTGATTGGGCTTGTGTGCGAGCTCCAGTTCTGGTACTGGAAACAAATTCCTGGGTTGAGCTTGTGCTCGGAGACAACACTATCAACTTTTCAGCATCAGATTTATTTATTTATTTATTTATTGCATTTTTATCCTGCCATCGACCAAAAAGGTTCCCAGAGCGGTTTACAACCAATCAGTAAAGAAGACAGTCCCTGCCCTCAGGCTTACATTCCAAAAAAGTCATGATACACAAGGAAATGGGGATGGGGAGGGAAGAGGGGAAAAAGGAAAAGACATTAAGGAGACTGGTCAGCAGGCCTGGTGGGAAAGCCCTGCTCCCCCCTCTCATCTCCCAAAGGAGGGGCAAACCAACAGCTCCTTCTTCTTTGCCACAGGGTCATGATGTCAGTTAGCTCCGAGGCAGAAGGGGTCCAACTAGAGCAGGCTCTGATGGTATGTCTGCCTGCTCCTTTCTCCTTCACTACTTCTTCACCACAGGGTCAAGATGTCCGTTAGCCCTGGGGGTTGTCCAACTGGAGCAGGCCCTGATTAAGACTGACTTCTACTCCCAGGCATTGAATGGCATATGATGAGGCACTTATGCCAGCTGTCTTGAACTGGTCTATTATTGAAATGGTTTATTGAAGTTGTTTTTAGCTGTTGATAATGTTTTAAATTTTGTACGGTTTTTTTTAATACTATGTTGTATTATGTAATGTTATATAACCACCTATAGAGCTTCAGCTATGGGTCAGTACAGAAATGAAAATAGTAATAATGATAATGATAATAATCTTGCTCTGCACTTCTATGTCTGTCTTCTTGAGTCTCTGTTTTGCATTTGGCTTGGGGACCTTACAGATGAACCTTGTGCTTCTATCTAGTGAAAGACAAGACAGATCAGATAAGCTTCAAGTCTGCCTGCTACTGCTTTAAATTATGGTCAGATAAAGGTTCTGCTTCTCTTATTTATTTATTTATTTATTTATTTACTCCAAGGAACCCAAGGCTGCGTACATAGTTCTCATCCTCTCCATGTTCATTCTCACAACAACAACTCTGTGAGGTAGATTGGGCTGAGAGTCTGTGACTGGCCCAAAGTCCTCCAGCAGGACTCCCAGTCCAACACTTTAGCCATTACACCACACTGGCTCTTCTCTTAGCCTTATTTCTTAGCAGTTTCAATATTTGCTAGGGTTATGTACTACTAACGCAGGCCCTCCAGATGTTTTGGCCTACAATTCCCTGTATTATTCACCATTGGCTATGCTGGCTAGGACTGCTGGCAGGTGCTGGCCACAACATGTGGAGGGTCACAAGTCATCCACCCCTGTTCTAAAGTGTGTTGCTGCTGGTGAGGTGTGTATAACATGCACACTGGAATGACACATGGGAGGTGCCCACAACTCAGTGGTAAACAGAAGATCATCCAGGTTTCACCTTCAGCATCTGCCAGAGCATCTTCAGTATCTTCTGCTCAAAACCTTAGTGAAGTGTTGTCAATCAAAGTAGACAACACTGAGCCACATGTACTAATTGTTTAACCATATGGGGCAGCTCCATATGTAATACAACAAAAACAGAATTGACCATTAGTAAAGGGCCAGCATGAAGACCTAAGTTTGACTTTACTTGGACACCACAGGCAAAAATGAATGGGATTTAAGTTAGTCATTACTGATTTAAATCCCATTCATTCCAATGGGTCTATTCTAAGTAGGACTTATGATGGAATTTATGTCATTCTTCCAACAAATACTGAATTTGTACTTAAATAATGCATGCGTATTCTGTGCCAGAACCACCTCATTCAATCAAGTTTGCCCTAGTTATTTGGGACTGATTCAGTAGGAAAGCATCCACACCTTCAAAGTAAAAATCAACAGACTCGATAAAAAGTCAGTATCCTCTTGCTTTTTTTCTGGCATTGCAGCTCCTGATTGTACATTTGGATTTTTTCTGCCAGTACAGACATTCTGTGTACTGTATCTGACTTCAACAGATCCAGGTGATAACCTTCCTGCTCAAGTTTCTGTGAGAAATTTGTTGACTTAGGATCATAGGAAAAGTGATTAAACTTGAACTGAACCTATTGAGCGTTATGGAGAAAGAAGGAAGGGAGCAGCAGATTACTAGAACAAACGAGGCACATCTATTTGGAACACTGGGTTCATAAGACAGGAATCTGTACAGTTTATGAAAGGCTGCAGGGTAGGATTTGGGGAAGCAATTCTGATCATCCCATAACCTCCATAACAGGTTGATATTTCCTTTGCTTCGTGCCACTTGGCAATTGTTTTGTTCTGCAGCTGACAAGTATTAGATTCAAGAAACTATCTGAGATGGATTTCCTGAGAGTTTATGGGTGCTTCCAGACAAAGGCTTTTATTGTCCAGCCGCAGATTTGCATGGTCATTGGCCACCAATTTGGATAGCGTCAAAAGGGGTTACACAAATCCGTGAAGAAGCCTGCCAATGGTTATTAGTCCTGATGGCTATATTCAACCTCCAGTATTAGAGTCACTATGTACACCAGTTGCTGGGTAACATGGGCAAGAGGATATTGTTGCACCTATGCGATCTGGATGGAGAGGCGGGTTAGAAATAAAATAAATAAATGTGGGTTTCATGTGGGCAGCTGACTGGCCACTGTGTGAACAGAATGCTGGACTAGATGGACCCTTTGTCTGATTCAACATGGCTCTTCTTATGTTCTTATGATGGGGCGGAGCGGGGGGAAGGGGCGTACAGATGATGTCATCTTCCATTTGAAACCCTCTCTTATTTTCCCACCACTTCTTCCAACATTTTTTCTGGCCACTGAAACCCATTAAGGAAGAAAAAAGGAAATAGCTGCACATGGCCGTGCTGGCTTGGCATTATGGGAGTTGTAATTCAACATACCTGAAGGGCACCATGGCTGCCTCTACAAGAGGCATTTAAAGCTCTTTCAAGGCGCATTAAAAAATTTACCTCTACAAGAACGGAGCGCAAATCAGGCGTAGAGGCGCGTTATCTCTCCGATTATGTGCATTATCAAATGCGCGTTAAATAGCGAGTTTTATTTTGCTCCGGCCGTTAAAGCGCATTTTGACTATGTGAACAAGCGATTCTCCGCATTAACTACTTGTAAAGTGCATTTGAAACAACCGGTAAGGTCACCTGTTGAGTGCTCAATTACCTCCTGCATACAAGCATTTACGATAAAGCGCTTCCGAGAAGATGCGCATAATCGGAGGAACAGGCGTCAAATGGAATCCATCTAGAGGGGGTCCAGGTTAGTAAAGGCTGGTTTGGGGAATATATCTGCATCATGCAGCCCCAGTTACACATGCAGTGGATACAAAATCATCAAATGAAAGCATGCTCTCTATCTAAATCCTCACCTGTGTATATGTAATGCTTTTGAGAGGCTACAATATTGACCTTTCATTCAATCATCTTCCAATATGATTCATACTATCATATGCCTACAGTGCCCTTCTGCATTCTATAAACAGGGCAGTCTCTATGCAAAGGAACAAATGGACTCAAATCGGACATCAGAAAGGAGAATATTTAGAAACCAGTAGGAGAAGATCGCCAACCTGAAACAAAGGAACTTCAGAGGAAAAGTTCAATGTGAAACTTCTGAATTGCAACTTATCAAAAACTTCAGATCTCTTCATTTGGGTCTGAAAAAAGAAAGTGGTTTCTTGTCCAACTACAGGTATGAATTTGTTCAATAATACTAGGATGATTGTGTTATCACCAATTACTAGAAATGTGAAGGCCCAGGAAAAAAAACAGTAAAATTCGGGGGGAGGATGGTTCCCCCCCCCATTTTTCCCCCTGAAGCATTTGTTTTTTCCCGAAAAATTGAAAAACAAAGAAGACAAAATGGATTATGGAATGTTTTATTTTAATATGATGAATAAAATGTTTAAGACAAGGTGTTCATATATTTACTTCTCCAAATGATTTCTAAAAACTTTTTATGGGAATGGGTCCTTTATGTCTGTTTGACATTGTAGAAGACTAGTGGAGACATGAATAATTTTCTTTGTTACTAATATTGATAGTTTCTTCTGTTGTTGTTGTTTTATTTTTTTTGCCTGCTCCTCATAAACTGGCAAAACCAAAGAGGTTCCTTACAGTTCAGGTGTTCTTTACAGTTCAGGAGCTTGTAGCTCCATTTGTTACAAATAAAGAGCAAAAACATTTTAAAAATAAATTCATTTTGTAATAATTGTTTGAATACACTGTACTTTTAATATACCATATGTGATAATTTTGTGCCAAACCAACTTGTACATAATTACATTTTATGTTCCTAAAGTAACAAAGTGACTTTCAATCTGTAAAAAGTGCTAATATTGCATTTTTTTATTTTTCCAAAAATTTCTGGTTTCCCCCCTGAAAAAACTGGGGGTTTCCCATGGCTTCAAAATTCCTGGAAATTTTACATCTCTACCAATTACTACTTCTGTTAGGGGTTATTGTATACATTTATGGTGCTGTCTTATGCATGTTTCGACAGAAAAATGTCCTACAACTCCCAGCATTCCACAGTTAGCATGGCTGGCTGGAGAATGCTGTGAGCTACAGGCTTTTTTTTTTTTTTTACCTAAATTTACATAGGATTCTGCCCTTAAATCCTAAATTACCACAGACTGTGAGTTTTTGCATTCCATTGTATTTAACTCTAATCTTTACATTTCTTCCCCTTTACACCCACACATCTGATGAAGTGGGTTCTACTATATAACTAGCCTGGCATCAAATGCAGGCTAGGGGTGTGGGACTTATGGATGCTGGGAATTGTAGTCCAGCACCTCTGGAGGGCACCCGGCTGACAGGATTTTTTCAGAACCCGAAGGCTCACCTGCGGCTTCATCTAGCTAGCTTGCTTGCTCGCTTCGTCTGCTTCGCTTTCCCAGCGCTGCCGGGCATTCTCCAAGAAACGCCACCTTCTGCCCGCGGATTCACCGATGGACAGGCAGGGCTAGAACGTGGGGGCGGGGCTGGCTAAGGCCCAGCCCCCTTCCCACGCTGCTGCTGCTGCCGCCGGATCGAGGGAATCTTACTCGGATGCTTTGTATGATCAGCTGTCTCCGCAGTTGGCTGAGGAGGATACGAATACCGGGGAGGGCTGCAGCGGCTTCTTTTCTTATTCCAGGTCAGTCATGGGGGGGGGGGGGGCGGCGGACTCTGTTTTGCATCACGGGGAGGTGGAGAGGCAACCTTGAGTCAAGCGGCGGGGAAGCCAGAGCCTTGTGTCTCTTTCCATCCAGGTGGGCACTTTACTGAAGTGGGATTCTCTCTCTACACACACACACACCTTTCTTTCTTTCTTTCTTTCTTTCTTCCTTCCTTCCTTCCTTCCTTCCTTCCTACTAGCCCGATCTCAGGCAGCTTTCAGTGCTCCTAATTCTGCCTGGGATCGGGGCGTGTGTCTCTTTCTCTTTCTCCTAAGATCTGGCCCCGATCCTAGTAGGGACGGTTTCATTTATTACTTGGGGGGCAGGCTTAAGCAAATCTACTCAGAAGTAAGCCTCGTTGAGTTTGGCGGGGCTTACTCTCAGGTAAGTGGGTTATTTATTTATTTGTTACATTTCCATTCTGCCCCCTAGCTAGGGCAAAATGGAACAAAGCGCGACTTACTTCCGAGTAATGATGCGCAGGAGGGCGCTTAATGACTTAAATAGAGGAGATCGTTTAACATGCGCCGGGTTCGGTGAGCGCCCCGTTTTGAGAATCGGACGGGCACTTGGGGGAGGAAACGGACCTCATGTAACCAAACCCCATTTCGAGATGCTGGTTGCTGTGGAATAAGCGTCCGGAGCTTTACAGCGCTGAGAAGTCAAGAGGACGCTTGGTAGGTTGTCAAAGTAGCTACATTACAAGGGCTTGAAATAGGTCGTTGAGCTGTATAATTTATGAAAGGCGGCCGAAGAAGAGCCGCCCTGATTGTGTTTGTGAAATACCTGCAATGGAAGCTGGAGATGAAAATTCTACACGAGCCCTTGGGGAGGCTGTCGAGTTTTCCTTGTGGTTTGAGGAATATTGTTTCTGGAGGTGGATCTATCTATATATCGGCTTGCTTTGCCAGCCTGTTGTAATTATTACCTGCTTATAGTACCTGTAATTATGTAGCGCATTCTCTTTTTCAGTCCCTTGCTTGTGCTCTCTGGAAACGAAGTTCCACTGAAATCCATTCGACTCATTTCTTAAGAAAAGAGGTTTAGAAAAGCGGCCCTTTGTTTTAAAAAAAATGGTTTGCTTTTTTTAAAAAATGGGTTGCATCCAGGATTTACCTTCCACAAAAGGAAAGGCTCCATTTGTGAAAGGTTCCTCCAGCCAATTTTGGGGGATCTTCCCTCCCCTCTCCTCCAACAGCTCATTCTGTTCAGCAGGTCTCTTGACTCTCTGTGGAGCATTTTCAGGGGGCTGGTGAGGCAGCTATGGGAAGGATAAGGTCAGGAAGACCATTTTTGTCAGCACAGAGCCAGCATAAATCCGGATCCAACCCCTTGAATGGGAGGAATGCATAATTTCAGAGCCAACAGGAGGATGGAAAATAGATGGATGGGAATCCAGCTCTCTAGGGTGTTGTTAGTAAGACACCTGTTTCTCTAACTCAGGTTGATTGTAGCTGCAGCAACCTTAAGTCGGAGATGAGCAGAATCTATTGGCGGATCTCTGAGTGATTTGCAGTAGATCAGCAAGGATTTCTGACTTCTGATAGTTTAAAGACAACAAGTAAAAATAACAAGAATCCCCTGCTGTGACTGCCATTGTGTCAACCACTATCTCCCAGTCTCAGTATTCCTCACCTGTAAAGCAGTTGCCTTTAATCAAGGCCAGATCTACAAGAAGCAGGATATGACACTTTGAAAACATTTTGAAAACTGTATATGGAGTGTGTCCTTGGCCCCAACAGTTAACACTACTGTTATACACCGTTTTAAAGCAGTAGTGTAGATCCTGTCCTCATCTTTGGGCAGCTCTGTCAACCAATTTTAGAGCTGTGTTAAAATCCCTGATCTATAGTAATTCCAGTGTGGCTTTGTATATGCTGGTCAGCCCAGTCTATGGCTCATGAGGTACAATAGTTAATTGGATCCACTCCTTTAAAAAGCTTTTTGCAGCCAGTTTCTCCCTATATCTCCCCCCCCCATTTGCACATAGTTCTGGTTGATGAAACTTATAATGTTTTACTAAAAACAAACAAAGTAGATCCCTCAAGCTTAAAGTTGTCCACCCACTTCTGCCATACATTGTGAGCACAGCCCCTCTGATTGCAATGCTCTAGCCAACTATCACGTTGAGATGTTTTTTGTATGTGTGTGTGTGTGTGTGTGGTTGACCTGGGTTTGTTTGGGGTCAGGCCAGAAGGCAAATCTGCAGAGTGAATGTCCCATTTGAGGTCAGCCTCATTCTTCTGAATGGCCAAAATGTTGAGATAATCCAGTGTTTGGCTAAAACCAGAAGGGCTGCTCAGGCTTTTGTGCCGCAATTGCATTTGTTGCAGGCACATCAATGTTTTCTATGAAAAACACATATGTGTAAAAAGGGGAGCTCTATGTCTTCAAAGATTTAGAGATATATGGTTCTAGATATGTGCCAGAAAACCATAATGGTTATGGCTTCTGGATGTGTGTTCACCACGTGTTGGTAATGATGACTCTCTCTTTCCCACATTTTTCTTTTCTGTGTTCATTTTTAATTATTATTTTTTTATTTGCAAATACAACAATAACAAAGAAAGGGAGCAGATAGCCATAAAAAAAGAAGGGGGGAAGAGAAAAGGGGGGAAAGTTAGAGTGTAACATACAACACATCCAAACACAACAGTTGATTGTATCCACTGCTTGGGGCAAGGTTATTACTAAAGAACTTTATAAAATTATCTAAATGAAATAACTTTCATTAAGTATTTCATATTAAGAATCTAATCAATTTCTCTATTTATATATGGATTCGGGTTTTTAACACCATATAAAACTCGTTCTAATAAGGCTAAAGTAAATAGCCATGAACACTGAAATTAAAGAAAATTAAAGTCTTTGGACTGCAGGCAACGTTATAGTTCTGTTTGCTCTTTGCAGCACTTGGGTGTTTACAATGATTTGCTACAAGTTTTTTCTCTTCCATCAAAGCATGCCTAATTCAGTAGAGGCAATTGCAATTGGGCTTTATGTTCTTGAGTGGGAATATTAATTTCATTGCTTGGGACCACAATACCTGACAGAATGTCTTCCCCGACATGAACGTACCCATACACTATGTTCAACATCTAAAGTCGGCCTTTGGGTACTTAGTCTGAGGGAGGCTTGGAAGACAGCAACAAGGGAGAGGGCCTTCTCTGTGGTGCCCCCCCAATTATGGAATGATCTCCCTGATGAGGCCTGCCTGGTGCCAACATTGCTATCTTTTTGGCACCAGATCAAGACTTTTCTTTTTTCCCAGGCATTTAGCCATATGCAATGAGCTTCACTGATCCCATATCTGTTTTTAGGTTTGGCTGACATCTTAAAGTTGTTTATAGTTGGTTTTAGATGTATGTTTTTGTGTATACTGCATGTTTTTATGGTTTTAAGTTTTGTATATCATTTTTATTTGTTTTAATCTTATGTAACCCACCCAAAGAGCTTCAGCTATGAGGTGGTAAAGAAATATGATGATTATTATTATTATTATTAATAATAATAATAATCATATCCTAATGGTGTATTATCATTAGGGATGTCATCCAACTTAATCAATTCTAGTCCATTAATCACGTTAATTTTAATGTATTAAATCTGCATAAACTTATTGGTGGTGCAAGCAGGCACCATCATAGAGGCACTTTCTTTGATGACAGCGTGGGAAGTGCCTCTTCTCAGATAGTGCTTGCCATCTGTAGTTTTTATCAGTACTTCTGTTAAAAAAAACTCTGATTCATTATTCAAGTTTGCAGCTTTAATTATTATGCATAATAAAGTATATTGCCATCCTCTACTCAGAAGTAAGTCCTGTGGAGTTTATGGAGGCTTGCTCCCATGCAATAATAATAATAATAATAATAATAATAATAATAATAATATTTATTTGTAGCCCACCTCTCCCTCCGGATCGAGGCGGGGAACAACAACAATATAAAACATAAAAATCACAACAGTTAAAAAAATTTAAAAACAAGAGAAAAATACAACATTAAAAACATCTTAAAATTCATCTGGATAGGCCTGTCGGAAGAGGACAGTCCTATACATTTCTTCACAAGTAAACTATAGTATTGTACTATATATTAGCATGTCTTCATAAATATTAGCATTAAAATAGTAAATTATGTTCTTGGATTTAATTGTCGCTGGCTTTGCTTCTGTGGCAGAGCTGCAGAACCTCTTTCAACCCGAGGGCCGGATTCCATTTCAGAGAAGCTCTTTGGGGCCACATTCCAGTAGTGGGCGGGGGCAAAAGCAAAAGGGATGGGGCCAAAATAAGAACAACAAAAACCCAACACCCCTCCCCCCCCAGCATATTGTTACTTAAAGCTCTTGTTGCCAGTAACTAAACTTTAGGCATTTCAACCTTTTAGAATCTGGGGGGGAAACTGCATAAAAGTCAGGGAATTGCCAAACAATCCGTGATTGGGGAAAAGGAAGCGTGACCAACCGGAAACTCTGGAGGGCCAGATTTGAGGTTTTACCTCAGATGACCTCCCTGGCTTGTCAGCTGGCACCTCTCATCTCCATCCTGTGGGTGCTGGAGTGTTTCCTGTTTGTTTCAGAAAGCAAGAAGCCCCCTGCTGAAGCTTTGCCTTGCTAATTCCCAGGATGGGCGAAGCTACTTCTTGTTGTGTTAAGGGGTAGGTGGAACTGGAGAACCCATCTCAGGATTTCAGGGGCTGGAGATCATTTGCCCTGCCACAGCTTCTTACTGAACTGCTAGCTGTTTTCTAAAAGGGCCATAGCTCATTGGCAGAATACATGCTGAAAGTTCCAGGTTCAATCCCAATCATCTCCAGGAAGGGCTATGAAAAAACCCTGCCTGAAACCTTGGGGCTCCTCTAAACGAGTGATTTATTGCACATCTGGGATTGGCCACTCATGAAAGTTTGTGGGTCTTTTAAACGACGTCATCAACGATCAAAATGTCTCCCACGATATCCATTGGAAATTCTGCCATGAAAAACGTGAGATGGCACTGTCTCAATAAAACAGAACAGAGGGGAAGTATTCAATTCAAACCACGTGGTCGCCCCTCTCTGCCCATGTAGTGCAGCCCATAACAATTGCACCAAAAAGAAGGAAGCACAAACGCAACATGATTTCTTTCCCCTTAATGTAAAGACACGCTTGGAGAGCTGTTTCTGATCTGTGGGTAGACATTGCTGAACTAGATGGATTCATAGTCTGATTTAGTATATGACAGTTTCCATGATCCACTTGCCAAGATTTTTGCATTCTTCAGTAACTAAATTTAAGAAGAAAGACTGAAGTGGGAAATCTGTGCACATCATTATGATTCAGCCTCACCGATCTCATAGGTTGTTGTAGGGATAAAATGGGCTAATCCCATGTACTTCATTGTGAACTCCTTAGAGATATTTGGGATACAACTATGGTAAATATTTTAGTGGGTCTGCTATAATGTCACTGCATCTATTTGCATGTGTGAGCCTTTAAAATGTTGTCATTCCTTTTGCTTTGGATATTTTAGTTTGTACAGAAGAAAGGAAAAAGATCCTAAACTAATACTAAAATTGGCTTGTGCTTAATCTTTGGGTTTATAGATTGTGATGGCCTTTGGCTATGAGCAATAAAGTTGGTATGTATGAAATTTGATTTTAGTGAAAACCAGGGCTTTTCCTTCAAATTCTAATATGTTTGCTTGTACGATATTTCTTGCATCACTTTACAGATGATGATGATGATGATGATTTTGGATACACTTCAGTATATGGGGTCATTTTAATTTATGTAACTTGATAATTGGCCTTAAATGTATTCAGTCGTGTTCCTCTTTGGATCATTATTTGTTCCTTTTAAAAAGGTGAGTTGGAGACCACTTACATTGTTCCGTATAAAGTACCAATGGGTCAATCCAAAGTAAATGGTTTGTGATTTGCCTGATACAAATTGTACCATTCTACAGTCTACATACATAAAACTGCATCACTTCATTCAGTGCTGTGGAAGATTAGAAACAAAATATTTAAATGTAAATAGACTAATCTTCTAAAATAAATAGTTGGCTGGATTTTAACAAAGTTTCTGCAGCACTTGGGTAGAAAAGTAATACTGTCAACAGGATCGGCTGCATAAAAATGTAGTAAATATGGACTTTCTAGCTGCAGGGCACACTCTGCTTCCTTAAGGTGCAATCCTACTCATGTTTAGACAGAAAAAGTCTTACAACTCCCAGCATTCCCCAGCCAGCCTTAAAAACAACAAAAAAGTACACTGAAATAGATTTAAAAAATTATTCCATATTTGACACAGATGCTACCCAATCCTGCTGTGCACAGTCCTGGTAAGGCAAGTGAGAGGAGTGGCTTCATGCTGAGGTAACAACTGGTCAGTTAGCACTTTGCAATTCCATCTTCTTCCGCAAACCAGGAAAAAAGCCCAAACATGCTTCTCCTGAATTGGACTTGAGGGAGAGATGGTATGTGTGTCTTGTGACGTGGGGAGCTGACTGCCACAGTGAGGTTACTGCAAAACTACGTGTCTAGGTGCAAACTAAGAAAGTCTTATCTCTCTCTTGATACTTAACACAGTTTATGTCTCATCATCCTTCCTGGCAACTATATTCAATACTTTTCTGGCTGAAATAGTAAAGTACAACGTTATGGCCAAGGATTCTAATATATACAAATGCTCCTATGGCTGTGTTAACTTAAATTAGAAGCTAAGTAACTTTATTGTCACGTGTGTAGTTGGTTCTTTGGAGACAAGATGGCTATGCCCATTAGTCCTGTCTTAGAGCAATCTGCTAAAAGATATATGCAGACAAGATTTCTTCTAAAAGCTTTTTTTTTCTCCTGAGGACAGCTTTGATTGAGTGGAGCCAATCCTATGACTGAGTGATCCTCAGTCATTAGAATCAATCTTTCCTGTGCATGTAGTTTAGCTGGTCTGAAGGTTGCATCCAACAGACATTACAAGTGTATCTTCAAAGGTGTATAATGCATCCATGGCTTATTTGAATGGCTGGAGAAAGCTACATAGGGCTGGTTTCCTCCCCAAAGCCAGGTAATCTTGGTAGGGCTTCAGATAATGTTGCCTGTATGCTTCTCGACATCTCTCTTCAGACATTCTTGTCTTCTGCGTTACACTGGGTCATGGAAATCCTATGGTTACCCTGAACCTATTGGCCTTGGGAGAAATGTGGCACATAAGAGGAGCTCTGCTGGATCAGACCAAAGCTCTGCCTACTCCAGCCTTTCCCAACCTGATGGTCTCCAGAATTATTAGACTCTCCACAACTCCATCATCCCTGCCATCATGGCCATCCAGTAGCGAGTAAGATGCTTCTGGGAAAACCTTCCTGCAGGGCATGAAAGCAATAGCCCCAGCCAGGGCCAGCCTAAGACATTTGCTGCCCTAAGTGAAAAACAAGATGGTGCCCCCTCCCATTCTATGGACAGAAGCCTTTCTTCAAGACTGAGCATGTTTCTTCAACACTGCCAATGGGACACATTACCTGAAAGGAGCAGGCTAGCTTAGGGAGTGTGGAGAAGCCCACAGGGCACACACTTCTCTCTGCCTGAGGCAGCCACCTCACTTTACCTAATGGTAGGTTTATCATAAATGAGCAGCATAATGCTTGGGTGGGGTGGCACAAGAAATGCTGGTGCCCACGGCGGGAAATCCAAATGCCCCCCTTGTTGTCACCAATCAGAGTGGACCAGAAACTACCAGAATGCTTTCCTGCACAAGCCTTATTCCAGCTTTCCCTAACCTAGTGCCCTCCAGATGTTTTGGATTACTACTCCCAGAATTCCTGACTGCTGGCCATGCTGGCTACACAATAGTGTTACTGTGTTTTGCTGTGGCTCCATCTGTCAGCCAAACTCAACAGCCTGGAGAAATCTGCATTGCAGTGTGCCAAGGGGCTTGCCAGTCAAAAGCAGGCATATGTCAAATGCATTCCAAACGCCACTTCCTCATTCTCTGGGAAAGCTCACTTGGCGACTAGCTGACCAAGCTAATTTGAGCTACCTGACATCTCCAAGGTGTCTCTCTAAAGTAAACACATAAACAGAAATCAGTATCAGGCAATTCAAATAATCTTGGTTGGTTAGATATCAAGTGACCTTCTCCTAAGAATGAGGAAGTCGTGTTTGACATGTATTGACCCAGATTCAATCTGACACAAGAGGCAATTCCTGCACTTGCAAGTAAATTTACAACCATATCGAGCAAAACCAGGGATTCTTTAATTCTGAGTTTTAAATGTAGCTGGGTTTTTCCTGAAGTCAAGTGCAAGCTATGTAACATCATGCCGGCAACAGATTGGAGGTTTTTGAAACAATCCAAATATGTCAAACTAGCTTGACTTGTGCAGCCCACCTGCATGCTAGTACTTTATTGTTCAGTATCATACTTTTCCAGCTTTTCCATGGGTGCCTTGAAAAGTCAGGCGCGAGGCTGACTGGGAGTCTATTGGACTCTCTCCCAGCTGCTCCCCTCCTGTTCCAGCCGAGCTGCTTGCCTGCCCGCCGACCTGCTGGACATATGTAAGGCCTGCATGTACGCTGGTGAGCCATCAGGCCTCCTGTCTGGGCTCCCCGCTCACAGCTACTCCCCCTACTCCCTCCCAGCTACAGCTGTGTTTACATATCCTGTTGCTTAGCCACACAAAGTTATTGTCATAGCGTACAAGGTTCTTCTCATAGCTCAGAACCTCCAGCGTGTCATAACTCAGAACTTTCGTGCCACGCATCGCCTTCGTATTTTAAATATAGTGATATTAAATGCATATATGTCTCTGCATACAACCTAATGGGTTGATCCCATCTCTTCTTCACCTGCCCTGACCTTGCTGCAGATATATAGTGGTGCTATACTGACCTGTTGTACCACATAGAGAAGGAATGACCACCTAGATACTGGCTGGGTCCAGCCTCTTAAACAACTTCCTCTGTTTTCCAGTAGCCCTATGAAAATTTAATGTAAGGCAGAGGCTGCATTCGGACAACACATTAGTCAATGGTGGGTTGAGTAGCCAACTCACAGTTAGTTATTTTGTGGGTACTACCCACATAACATATTCCTACACAACTGTGGGTGGTTGGGGCTGGCGTTGAGTGAACCAATAGTCAACCCGGCATTTGACTGACACAGCCCCCACCCCTCTCCCCACCCTCCATCCTCCCTCAGTCTTCCCAGTTCTATCCCAGCAGCCTCTGGAAATTGCACCAGTTGTAGCAGAGTGGCAGCCGCCACATTGGTCGCTCTTGCCGCCTGCCTCTATGGGCTTGTGTTTTAACCCACTCACCACACGCCGTTAACACACTCACCCCTCCACACAACACTTTAAACAACTGGCTTCGAGCTAAACAACTTGCAAGCCAGTTGTTTCTCTCAGTTGCTTATTTGGGCAGAATAGCATACCGTCAGTAGTTTGTGAGCAGTGTGTTACCCTCCACACAACACAATAAGCAACACAACTGATGATTGTTCCCCCCCCCTCAATTGCTTAATGTGTTGTCTGAATGCAGCCAGAGTGTTGAATCTCTTTTAGCCCAATTTCCTCTAAGGTCTCTGAGGGCCCATTCCAGTCATGGATAGGGCTGAATGCAAAAGAGGTGCAGCCCTACACCCAAAATGTCAGCGTATTGTAGCTGAAAGCTCTTACTGCTGGTAATGATTTTCTACTGGTTTTAATTTGTTAATGATTTAATTCTTTTTTTTTAGCTGTGTGTACATTATGTTTAAATTATTCTGATATTATCTGTATGCTTCCCTGAGATCCCAGTGATATAGGGCAGGATACAAATATTTTAATAAATAAACGAAGGTATTTTCTACACTCTTCTGTTAATCCACTGTATCTAGTTTGAGTTTTGTCACAGAATTGAGTCCCAAGCACTACATGAATAGCATATCCTTTTCTTTCCTGCTTTTCCACTACATAACATCTAGGTGGCACTGTGGTATAGCTAAATAGCACAAATACACAACCGGAAATTGCACTTCCTTTCATGTCCATAATTAAATGCTACATTTTCCCTGTTCTAAAAAAAACTTGTTGAAAGTGCTCTTTAGATGCAGAAGTGAAGCTGGAAGGTTACAACATTGTCTAAGAACCAGTAAACAACTGTGACTAGGGAATAATGAACACACCATAAATGCCTTTTGTAGAAAAGTCCTGAGCCTCAGGAGAGACATTCCAACCATTTAGAATGGGGAAAAATTGTGCCAATGTTGGGAAACCACAAAACAATCAGTGGTTGGAAAACAGGGGTGGAGCCAGAGAAAGGGGCATGGGCATCCGAGCAATCCTTGAAAACTGGATTTGGGGCCCAGGTGAATCACATTTGACCCATGGGCATGAGGTCCAACATTCCTGATGTAAGGTGCTCAGCAGTATTCCCCCTCCTGGTGCCCTCCACATGTTTTGGACTTCAACTTCCATCAGCATGACACATCTGGAGGTGAGTCATGCTATGTGTGTTTCGTATTAATGTTCTGCATTGGCCTTTCATGAGCTTTCTGCAAGGGGCTAATGTCAGTCTTCCTCTTCAGGAAAAATGTTCAGGATACACATTTGTTTGTCTGTCCATATCTTCAGTTGTTGATTTTCAACCATGCAAGTGCAGGAACTCCATACCAGAAGCTGTTGCTGCTAGTCAATTTTAACTATAATAGAGCTAGACTGGAGAATCAGATTCTTCTGGTCTGGTCTCCTGAGAATATAATTCCTCTGAGAATACAGAACCTGGCCATTCTTTACATTGAGCAAAGATGGGAACCAATAGCTTAATTGTAGTAGATACAGTTGTGCTGGGCAGGTGGTCCAGACAAGACTATTCCTAAGCCAGTTTGGACAAGTTGAGTTCCTTCACACAGAATTCATATAGTGATCAAGACTGGTTACTCACTGAAGTTTGTGAGCCCTTTTCACAATGTCAACATCCTCCAGTGCTTCTCACACCATTTTTGAGGTTTATTCCGCCATGATTTAATTCGCCAAAATGCAGTAATAACTATACTCTGCCATCAAAGAGCTGGTGAATTTAAGGGATAATGCAATATTTATGTAATGTTGCAGCACTGTCTGCTGGATGTATAACTGGAATATATGAAACTTCCCCACAGAGAAAACACCTCCAAAAAGGGGGGGGGAGAAAGAGGGAGGCATGTTTATTGTGCCTATTGTAATCTCAGAAAGATGCCGCAAGCAGGAAGCCTAGTAAGGGGGCAGGGTTTTTTTGGCTTTGATGGAGAGAACTCTAAATGCTTAGGCCCTTAAAGCCCCAATGGCAGAATCTTAGGTTGCAGGTGACATGTGGCATAAAGATTATGAATACACATATGAACAATTACGTTTGCTGAATTGTACTTCAAAGAGCACAATGTGATACTAGAGTGATTGTGTGTGGATTTTGACCCTTGTTTCCTGTTTTATGCTGCCTCTTGAAATTAACTCTATATTGTCTTATTTATGTTCTTCTGACATGCCATCTCTTGATAAAATAACTCTCTGGCCTCTCTTACATACTGTTGATTCAGTACTGTCTTGAGGAACAATATTTTGTTTTTCTTCTATTTGTAAAAATGATGTTTCTGTTAAAAAGAAACATTGCGCGTCATCACAAGGGGGGGGGTCGCATTTCCTTACCATTGCTTCTCCGCCCAAGCATTTGTCCCTCATTACTTCCTCTTTCGAAAGAGGAAGTAATCAACGTGCATGTGGCCCATTCAGTGGGCCGTTTTGATCGGCTGCTTCTCCCCCACACAGCAGGGGATAGCGGAACATTCTGTTTTTTTAAAAGTCAGATTTTGGGGGAGGGGGTCTATTTTGCGATGGAAAAATGAGCGGAAGGAGCAGGAGGCGCACAGGAGGTGGATGGCATCATCTAAAGGACGTTTGCACATCCATAAGTAGCGAGCGTGCAATAAAACGCTCATCTGATGAACCTCATTGTATGATGTGTGTGTGTGTGTGTGCGCGCGCACGTGTGCGCACACGTACAGCGTGTGAGTTGAAGTGAATAGAGGAGATGAGCATGTTGGAGTGGCATGCTGGGGGGCCCTGCTCACTACTAGTATGTGGTCCCTGACATGCTTGTTCAAAACCAATTCAACTCTTGAGCTGAGAAAGATTTCTCTGCGAAAGATGATTCTCTAATGCTGTAAATTGCCTTCTATAAATATCTTCTTACTACATTTATTTATTTATTTATTTACTTATTTACTTATTGAAAACATTTCTTGGCTTGCTTTCAGGGCAGAAGCCCTCACAAGGCGGCTTACAACAATAAAATACATAGTTAAAATATTAAAAGTAATAAAAACATAATCACAATAAAATAGCAATTAAAAATAATAAAACCAGCAAGAATATCAATGGCAATAGCAGAAATAGCAGTACTCATCATGAGAAGGCCACGGTAAAATAAAATGTTTTCAAGTCCTTCTTAAAAGTCTGCAAGGATGGTGTATGGTAGACCTCCGATGGGAGTTTGTTTGCTCACCTACCTAATTGCTCTCATAGGTGGGCAAATGAGAAGGGCCTTTCCTTCTGATGTTAAAGTGCAGGCAGGCTGATATGGGTGACCTGGTTCATATATTGACCTAGTTCATATATCACAGTGGCAAATTGTGGGTTACTGAACCCATGATTTGCAGGAACAGACACCACCTATGAACCACTTTCTGTTTCTGTAAACAACCTCTGATCAGCTCAATCTAAGGTCCTGAGTGTGATGGTTAACCTATGGTTTGTTGTTGGGTTAACCACTGGGTTGCTTAGTCTCATAAGTCTAGGTTTGTACATCATGCTCACAATCTCCAACATAGCCAATTGCAGTCTGTTTACAGAAAATAGGAGCAGTTCATGCAAGGTGCACATCCCTGTAAATGATGGGTTAATTAATTAACTTATAATTTTCCACCAAATGCTGCTGTGATTTGTGAACAGCCCCACTGAATAAGTAAAATCTTGTCTAAAAAGCATTTCACACATTCCAAAAGGGGGCAATATTTCATAAGAGTTTTGTTTAATCAGTGCTCCCTAGAATTTTAAAATTTTCCATTAGAAAAATGGGAAAATGATGGACAACGAACATTTAAAAGGGTATACCTCCCCTGGTATGTCTAAATTTTCTCCACGTGATCATTACCATGGCTGAGCCTGGGCACCTAAAGGATAACAGACCACAAAACAAAGGCCATTTTGTAATGTAAATGTAAAAACCTTTACTTTTGTAAGCAGTTGTATACGCAAACCAGAATTAATGTGCACAGCATCTGAGCAAAGGGGTAAATGGAAGTATGGAATAAATGTACCCTTCTGCCTCAGGTTCTTTTATTTTTATTTTTTTCCCATACCGTGTAGATAATGTATTCTCTATTGTAATTTTGAAGCTTGCCAATTCAGAATTATTATGTCTAGGGAGCTAATTTAGTAGCTCTTGTTCTTGTCCCTCATAAAGGCAACACTCCAACATTTGTAGAACATTCTTGAATGTTCCCTCAGATTTCCAGTGGAAACTTCTGTTGTAGAAAGAAAAATCTGGTTTCATCCAGATTGACTACATGCCTTAAACACTTTCTTCCCCAGAAGTGGTTTCTCTCTGCAGAATGAAACTTATATAAAGATGACTCAGTCTCGAGGCCTTTAACTATCAGGCCCTATCATTATAGGTCTTCAAGCAGGCCCTAAAGATGTACTAATTTATCTTAAACTGTAATTCAGTCAGGACTTCATAGAGTGGCATTGTAAGTATGCCTTTATCTGGTTTTAAAGTTTTAATGGTTAAGTTTTGATATAATTATTGTATTTATCATCATTGTCATCATCATTGTTCTATTGTGGTTTGTGGTTTTGCATTTTGGATGCCATCTTGGGAGGGTTTTTTTTTTCCTGAAAAGCTTATAAATCGTCTAAATAATAATAACTGAAATAAACAAGCTACTGAGAGGTTTCCTTGAATAGCTAGGCCAAGAGAGTCCTTCTGGAAGCTCCACCTCCTGAAGTGCCATAGCTGTTTTTTTAAAGGGCCATTGTCCTTTCCTGCAGTCACTGGCTTCTTCTGGGTGGTGAGGGTCTGGAGACTGAAGACCATTCAGTTAGGGACCATTCTGTATGGCCTTCCTGTTCACTAGCAGAGTTTGTTCCAATCCTTGAGGTCAGAAGGCAGCTGTACATCTTGGGTAGAGTAGACAAAGTGTGGGATCCAAGGTGGAGGTCCCCACCTCTAAAGTTCTGGGAACTGGAACTGATCCCTCCTCAATGGGACTGTGACTGGAAAACTCAGGCTCAGAGGGCTCTCAGACCTGGGCTATGTCACTAGGAGCTTCCCCCCACCCACCATTCCTGGAGGTGCCTCCTCTGCATGAGAGGATATCAGTTTATCCATTCTAAGGGAGCATTTCCTTCAGAGTGATGCCTTCCTTCCCAGAGAACCTCATTTTTCATGACAACAGAGGAGCTATCCCATCCACAAAGAGCTTGTCCACAATCCTCTCTGCCAGCTTATCCAGGTCAGCTACTTTGCCTTCAAGAGAGCAAACATGTTACCTGAGAGATAGGGGTTCATTGCACCAAGCACATGTGCAATCTTTTGTCCAGAAGGCAGTGGGTCATATGTGTGGCACTCTGTGCAATACACTGGATAGCCCCAACACTGCTGGCTTTCTACCTTCATAACTGTTTGTTTTCACTTCGAAAGTTAAGATTTTGAACTACAAAAAAAGGGAGTGAGTTGACTGCCTTCGCTAAACTTGCATGGGTGCTTAACTTGCCTGTCTGCTTTACTGTTTACCTTGAGGCTTTGTCAGTGAGGCTGAGATGCATTTTCAGCTGGGGCTCCCTTCATCCTCATACTAGATAAAGTATAAATGGGTAAATCAGAGACAGAAAAATTATGACATCTCTCACTCTGTTAAATAAATTTTAGTTGACATAAGAGAGAAATCCTATGGTCCGGGAGAGCATCCCAGGGACCGTAGGATGTTTCAGATGCCCCCTCCTGAAGCCATAGACACTCCTACAAACTTGGGAGGGGGACTCTGAGTTCTGATCCTTCACCCACCCCCTTGCAGCTACTGCAGAAAGAACTGCGGCAGCTGCTTCTCGAGTTTGCAAAACCAACTTCAGGAAGGTTAAAGGGGGGTTCCAGTAGAAGAGGAGGAAAGAAGCTGGGATCTGCAGTATCCTATGGCCTATGCAGCCCTGCACCCACCCCAGGCAGCTAGGATGCCTGTCTAGAGGAAAAAAAAAACAGAAACAAGGAGGATGGAGAGGTGAAAATCACCTCCTTTGCTCCTTCTGCTCTGCCAGAAGAGCATTGGATATTCTTAGTGCTCCGACATTGGAGCATTTCTTCAAAGCATATAGGACTGTGTCCTAGTTAAATTAATTTTAATTGTTTGAACAGTTAATTACATCTGGACATATTTGCACATGACTAAAAAAAGGCTTTGAAGAAAAAGAATTCTTTATTTTTAAGTGTTGCATAGAAATGTCACTCTCTACTCTACATTGTCTAGCGTGCAGAAGGATAGAATGATCCTGGTCTGCTCATTTTGCTTGTCTTCTTTTTATACTGCACCCACCTGCATCAGTAACTCCAGCTGTTATTTAGAGCCAGCTGACAGCAGCAAGTGGTAGTCATCTACAAATATGAAAGATGGCTTGAACAGGTATACAATGCTAGTTTTCAATAAAACATTTATCAGAATTCATTCTGTTTTCCAATTAGAGTTAAAAAAAATAGAGTGCATGTAATCAAAATGCATCTAGGTAGCTATAATATCACTATTAATTATGGCTTATTCTTTTTGTCAGCTGCCTTGAACTCAACAGATCAATACATAAATATAATGCTGATTTTAAAAGGTACAGTTTTTTTCAACAACAACACCCCCCAGTATCTCATGTTATTGAGGTTTTCTGTGTGTTTCTTACTGCTAACCATAGCATTCTAGAAACATAAATGCTGCATACTGTACTGTTATCCATGACTCTCTGTAGCTATTTTTCTATTTTTCTTTGGATGTCTTCTCTATAGAAATTACATTGTCCTGTCAGGATCAACTGTTTTGCTATTGTTTTATTACACCTTCCATCTGTTTAGGTTGCAATCCCTTATACACTTACCTGGAAATAACTTCCATTGAAAATTGGATGTGTAGAGATGCATTGGATTGAGTTGTTATATTAGATGACCTAGTGAAGACTGTTATAATTATATGCAAAGGGTTGGATCCAGGATCTGCAAGCCATGAGAGGAAGGGCTCTGCTCACGGAAGGTCTCCCCACTCAATGTTTGAGGATCCCCCCACGGGGCTTATTCCATTCAGCAGGGGTTGAAGAGTGGGTATGAAGCCATTCCTGCCATGTTCAGACGACATGCCATTCTGTGCTGCATCATGGGGAATTATGCAAATGGCAGTTGCAAGCGCAGCACGTACTGGGGGGGGGGCTACATGATCGTCCAAACACCCCCTCTGTCTTTGTAGCATTCTCAGGGAGTTGGACGGCTTGCCTTTGAAAGGAGGTGGTGGGGAAATACAATTCCATCAACACAGGTGATCCAGCATAAATCTGGATCCAACCCAACAGCTTCTCCTGAACCACTACCGTATTTCTTCAATTCTAAGACGCCATCGATTGTAAGACGCATCTTAATTTCAGTACCACCAACAGTAGGGAAATCGCCATCGATTCTAAGACACACCCCATTTTTAGAGATGTTAATATGGGGGGGAAAGTGTATCTTAGAATCGAAGAAATAGGGTATATGTCCCGTCTGTAAAGAAAATTAGCCTCTATGGGGGGTTTCAAGGCCTTAAATGTGTGTATGTTTGTTTTTCATTAAGTAGTTACTTAACCAAGTTTGTATACAATTAAACCGAGTTAATCTGCTTACCCTCCTCTGGAGCTTATTTGAAAAACTGATCTAGTCCACCCACCTGAGATTGTCATAATGCAAATATGGCACAGGCAGAAACAGCTTGGTGGGCAGGGACATTTTCTGCCAGGTCTTAAGGCTGTGCTTCATGGGATCAAATTGTACAAGGCTAAATATCACAAGAGAACCTACAGCTCCTGCTGCTGCTGCTGCTGCTGCTGCCTGCCTGCCCAGTTTCCTGTGAGTCACAGAGCAAGGATGGAGAATGAGCATGTGCTCAATATGTCTTGCAGGAGGAAAACAAGCTGTGGCTATGGGTGGCATCACTCGTGACATTTCCGCGCAAGAAAGGGAGTGAGGGGGAGGGCAGATGAGCTAACAGTATGGATGTTACAAGCACTCTGCTAATACTAGTCAGGCAAGAATGGACGTTTGTCTTGAACTATGGCAATTCTATGCGGTGGAGGCTGGTGACTCCAATGCCAGAGGGGGCGGAGAATCCACTCTGCATTTCAGTCAGAACTCTAAAGGAGCCATTCAAGGTTCTGAACCTATTTTGAGGATAGGGTTCAGCACCTTGAATGGCTCCTTTAGAGTTCTGACTGCGTCTGACTAAAACCCAGAGCAGATTCACCACCCCCGTGACATGTTCCTGGTCATTTTTAGGCCAGCAGTAAATGGTAGAGCAGTGTTTTTCATTCTGTGTTCCAGGGAATTCTGGGTTTCTTCAAGAAGATCAGCAACAGCAGACAAGTTCTCAAATGGAGAAGAAAGAGGTTATACTACCTCTCCTCACACCAATGAAAATCAGGCCTCTCTATGTCTGCGATTTACATTTCCTATATGGTTCCTAATGGTGCATTTAGCATTGCATGTGGTTTGTCCATAAAACAGTTTGCTCATCACTGCTGATCTTTCCCTGCCATGTACTGCCACAGTGGGTTGTTGGGTGAATTCTACTGGGGGTTGGTTCTCAGTTCGTGTTGGATGATAAATTGGCACAACAAGTTGTTTTGGTTCTCCGCATGGGCAGTGGGTGTGCACTAGAACACGTCTAAGAATTCTCAGCAATGTGTTGGCATTCTGTGACAGCTATGCTGGGATGCTGTGGCTGACAGGCCAGTATGGAAGGAGGCGAACATAGAAAACTTGAAAATTGCTGAAGTGGAGAGCTAGGAATTCAGTTTGTCTTTAGAGAATTTCTTGTGTCACCATGGTACCAGATTTTAAGCTGTAGCTTTTATTTTTCATCATAAAGAACATTTTGAGCTTGTTTTCCAAGTTACTTAATTGCTGTAATAATTACATTCTGTGCTGTGGGCGGATGTGGGAAGTCTGGAGAGGTCCCAAACAATCAGTAAAGACAATGCATAGTGTATGTATTCATATTGCACCCATGACTGCAGCATTAGAAATTGTGTTCTAACACTACCCTGTATGCCAGACAAAAAGTGCCTGGATGGGATTCTATGGTCCATGCAGAGACTGTTCCTAATTTGAGCTGACAATTGGAAAAAGAGTCTTCGTATAAAAGAAAATCTAGCAGGAGGTTGTTGTTGTTTTTTCCAAGCATTGTGTGAAAGCTTTTGACATATTTCTCAACTTGACTGTCAAGAACAAATTCTACATTAAGAAACAATAACAACAAGATAGATTGACAAATGCACATTGAATATTCATGGATCAGGTCTCACTAGCAAAGCTGGCTTTTAAGATGAAAGGCTGGCCTTCCCATTATGCAGTGAAGTGCTCACCTCGGGCAGCAGATGCTGTGGAGTGAGGAATGGCGGAGAGATGTTGGAGGATAGAGCTGTGTATGCTACTCAGCCTGCCCTGTGTTCCCTAAACTAGTTTGCTGCCCTTAGGTACGATGAAGGATGCTGTCTCGTTGCCAGTGTTGAAGGAAGTCTCAACTGCTAGTCCAGTTGGCTTCTCTATGTGTGATGAAGGGACATCTTGTCCTTTGCCTTGGGCAGCAAAATAACTGGTGGGCCCTAGTTAGGTGAGTGTAATCTGGACTGCTCATGCTATAATTATGTGTGTTCAAAACTTTGAGTTTGGGGGCATTTCAGGAAGGGTGTTGGAGGTGAGAAAGTCAGAATAAATCTTGTAGAAGAGCTACAAGGATGATAGAAATCCAAAGTGGATTAGTATAGTAGAGAAGCTGAGCATCATTAGTTGCCATGAGTAACAAATAATGGTGTGTAGCATTGTTGGGCAGACTTGAGGCTCAGGGGGTCCACTTTGATTTTTACTAGAACCCTGAGGTTTGTCAACCAGCTCCCAATGCAAAATAATGGCTTGAGAAGGCAGGTGTAGAATTGCAGAACAAGGTGCCTCTGAGCACATGCTCAGCCCTGGAATTTATTTTCATTACCAGAACTGGAATTTGCCTGCCAATCTTTTCGAACACAAATCTACTCCAATTTTCTTCAAAGCTTGTTTGATTTCAGCAGTATAATTTAGGAGGAAAATAAAGTATTTTGTTGTCCCTATTATTAAATGATTGAGAGTCAGAAACCATTGATGATCTACTGCAAATCAGTCGGAGAACTACTGGAAGATGCTGATCTACCTTCTGCCTGTTCCTGGTGTAAGGCAATGATGAAGAACGGGAGAGGCTCCATAGGCCTCATATGGTCCATGGGCCACCTCCTGGGGTAGGAGAGGGGTGAGATTAAAGCCTAATTCTCACTGAGGTAGTAAGGCTGTATCTGGACCGTACCATGTCAGGCTGTATATTAGGACTCAGAACACTGAATGCTGTTCCATTAAAATAAGAAATCTGCACACTGAAACTTAGATGTTGTGGGTGGGGGAGAGTTGTAGCTTATCTTGCCCTTGTCATGCATGTTTTCTATGTTGAAGAGATATTTTTTTTTAACATTTTTAATGCATTTCTTAGGCTGCCTCTACAAGAGGCATTTAAAGCTCTTTCAAGGCGCATTAAAAAATTTACCTTTACAAGAACAGAGAGCAAATCGGGCGTAGAGGTGCGTTTTCTCTCCAATTATGCGCATTATTGAATGCGTGTTAAATAGCGAGTTTTATTTTGCTCCGTCCGTTAAAGCGCATTTTGACTATGTGAACAAGCGATTCTCCGCATTAACTACTTGTAAAGCGCATTTGAAACAACCGGTAAGGTCACCAGTTGAGTACTCAATTACTTCCTGCATACAAGCATTTACGATAAAGCGCTTCAGCGATTATGCGCATAATCGGCTAACCAGGCGTCAAACGGAATCTATCTAGTGGGGGGTCTTAGCCACTTTTGAAGTCTTCCCAAGATAGCTTACAATATGTAACATGCAATTCTAGTAAGTCAGAGAAGGGACGTCTTACTGATTGTTATATATAATATATACTGGATTGTATTGTGTGATTTATATAAATAAATATGCCTTTTTAAAAGCTGACCAAATATATATATTAAACATGTTATATAGGGTGTCCAGATCGCCCGGGGTTTCCCGGTCCTAACTGGGAAACCTAGGCCGATCCGGGCCAACTGGGGGGCGGCGGGGAAAAACTGGGGTGGCGGGGGGTCACGCGGCGGTGGCGGCGGAGGAGCCCGGGAAGCGGCCACCCCAGCAGGTAAGTGTCGCGCCTCGCGCTCCTTACCTGCAGGGGCGTCCGCTTCCCTCCGGAGCGCGAGGCGCGAGGGGGGGCACTTACCTGCTGGGGCGGCCGCTTCCCGGGCTTCTCCACCGCCGCTGCCGGGTCCGCCGCCGCCGCCAGGTCCTCCACCACCACCAGGTCCTTCGCCGCCGGGCTCGTGAGGCCAGAGGCCGCGCGGAAGAGACGGGAGATGGCCGTATCCGGAAGTGATGTAATTGGCTCTCTCCCGCCTCTTCCGCGCGGCCTCTGGCCTCACAAGCCCGGCAGCGGCAGCGAAGGGCCTGGCGGTGGTGGAGGAAGACCCGGCAGCGGCGGGGGACCTGGGGGGGGCGGCTGAACCGGCGCGGGCAGCGGCGGGGGAAGAGAACCCGGTAGGTCCAGGCTGGTGTTTTTTTGGGGGGTGGCTTGGTGGGGGGGTTGTTTTGGATGGGGGAGGTGGCGGGGGGACCGGGATATATCATCTACCTAACAGATTTGTACATGTTTCTTTCTGAGGAATTTAGACAACTATTGAAAATAATATCTGTGTGTGCAAGAAGGGAGTGGAGATGACCTACGGAATCCCATCCAGATCCAGCCTTATGAACAATCAAACTGGAAGCCAATTCTGTGCATTTGGAAGGAAACTGAATTCTGTTTTTCTCCCCCAGGGCAGTCTGTGGTCTTTGAGAACAGACTGAAAATAGAAACTTGACAGATGCCTGTGCCACCACCTCCACCTCTTCCGCCATCTTTTTCTGGAGGTCCACCACCTCCACCTCCTCTTCCACCATCTTTTTCTGGAGGTCCACCACCTGCTCCTCCCCTTCCGCCATCTTTTTCTGGAGGTCCACCCCCTCCCCCTCCTCCCCCTCTTCCGTCACCTTCTTCTGAAGGTCCTCCCCCTCCCCCTCCTCTTCCACTACCTTCTCCTGGAGGCCCACCACCACCACCTCTCCCTACTTCTCTTCTGTCATCTTCTGGAGGTCCACCACCACCACCATCTTCATTTCCTCTGGTAAGGCTTGTCTTCCAATTTGGTTAGAATATGAATAGTAATATTCGCCTTTAAAATCACAAGTAGTGTAAGATTGTATTGTATGGAGCTGGTGTTACCTACAAAATCCTAGGTTTAGAATGCTTTATCAAGAGCTGTCTTTTTAATGCAATTTTTCTCTCTTGGAATTGTTAAGTCAATTTTTATTTTGCAAAGTTATTTCCCCCATACCATTTGTAATGCACTTTTATCTTCCATCTCTTTGTTCAACTGGCTTGTCTCATATTCTTAATGGTAGTGGAATTTGATGGGGGCGGGGGAAGGAAGGGGTTGTTACTAGGGGTGTGCACGGACCCCCCAGATCGGATCGGGACCCGGATCGGGACCTCCAATTTTGTCCCGGACCGGTTCGGACAAAATCGGAGGCCCCCCGGACCGGATCGAGTCCGATCCCGACCCAAAAATCGTAAATTTTTGGATCGGCCGCCATTTTTTTCCCCATAGACTTGCATTGCAATGCAAGTCTATGAGGAAAAAATGGCGGTGGGTGGCTGAGGGGGGGCCTAACTCCCTCCCCCCCCCGGGGCCGTCCGCTGTGGACGGCCCCGGCAGGTAAGCCCCCTCCCCCGCGCTCCCTACCCCCCCTGGGGCCGCCCGCTTCCATCCGCTGGCGCCCGCGGGCGCCAGCGGATAGAAGCGGACGGCTCCGGGGGGGGGTAAGCCCCCTTCCCCGCCACTGCTTACTTTCTCGGCCCGTCCGCTCCCGTCCGGCGCCGGCGGCTACTACCAGCGGGCTCCGCGGCCTACTCTCGAGTAGCGCGCCGGGTGATGACATCACCCGGCGCGCCACCCTGGAGTAGGCCGCAGAGCCTGCTGGTAGTAGTAGGCGCCGGCGCCGGGACGGGAGCTGCCGGGACGGGAAGGTAAGGGCCCCCCTCCCCCCTCCGCGCGCCCCCTCCTCCCCTCCACGCACCCCCTGCTTACCTTCCCGGCCCGGCGGCTCCCGTCCGGCGCCGGCGCTTACTACTACCAGCAGGCTCCGCGGCCTGCTCTAGAGTAGCGCGCCGGGTGATGACATCACCCGGCGCACCACCCTAGAGCAGGCCGCGGAGCCTGCTGGTAGTAGTAGGCGCCGGCGCCGGGACGGGAGCCGCCGGGACGGGAAGGTAAGGGCCCCCCTCCCCCCTCCGCGCGCCCCCTCCTCCCCTCCACGCACCCCCTGCTTACCTTCTCGGCCCGTCCGCTCCCGTCCGGGGCCGGCGGCTACCACCAGCAGGCTCCGCGGCCTGCTCTAGAGTAGCGTGCCGGGTGATGACATCACCCGGCGCGCCACCCTAGAGCAGGCCGCGGAGCCCGCTGGTAGTAGCTGCTAGTGCCGGACGGGAGCGGACGGGCCGAGAAGGTAAGCGCCCCCCTCCTCCCCCCCCCGCTGTCCACTTTCATCGGCGGGCGCCCGCTGGCGCCCGCCAATGGAAGCGGCGGTGGGCGCCAGTGGGCGCCCGCCGATCCGCCGATCCGCCGAACCGGTTCGGAGCCTTTTCGGACCGGTTCGGATTGGATCGGCCGATCCAGCTGCGGGATCGGAAATCGGATAATTTATCCGATTTCCCACTGGACCGGACTCGGATCGTGGATCGGGTCTGATCCAGTGCACATCCCTAGTTGTTACTAACGGTACACATATTGTGGTTCATGTGTATGTCTTCAAAATAGATTGTGAATGTTTGACAGATGATTGTGTATGTTTGACACTGAAGCATTGATTTTCATGTGCCAATAATTCTCACAGATCAGACACCACAGAGAGAATATTTGGCTGTTTGGACTGGCATGCAAAAAATAGCATGATCCAGGAGAACCATTGCACAAAACTGAGTTACCTTGTGGTAGCAGCCACTACATAGAATGACTTACAGGCATTGTACTCAAATGATTGCAGTGAAGCCCCAATTTCAGTTTTGTTTTTGTTTTTAAAGGCAAGGGTATTCAGGAGGGAGTGATTCTGAGTAGAGAAGCCATGCTTTGTTGTGTTTGTGTTGGTATTTAAGTCTTTCTCTGCCAGCTATTTTTCCATCCGAAACCTTCCCTCTCCCCTGCTTTGCCCTGTGTACGTTTATTCTAGCAGACACGCCTGTGGAACCCAGTGAGGGAGTAGAGAGGAAGTAAATTCTGTATGGGACTTGGAATTCAAAAACAGCAAGCAGGGAAAGGGTTAAGTATTGAATGGGTGTTATATAGGTGTGACTTGAGAGTGGATAAATAAATGGATGTATGGTCTGCTTTTCTTGAAACCTATGCATAATCTCCCCCCACTTTTTTTTTAATGAAAGTTATACCTGATGGAAAAAATGATGATATTCCTATATATGTAATGTTTCTTTTTCTTTTTCATGATTTATTCTGCTTTGTTAATATTCGCAATAAAAAGGAGAGAAAAAGTATTCCTCTCCCTCCCTCTCCCCCTCCCCCTCCCCTCCCCCTATTTGTCCACTCAAAGCCTCAAAAGTGTGTATGTTGTGGAAACATATGTCAGGGGCTACAGCTTGTTCCTTTAGATGAACAAGTTTGTAGGGAGATCTGTTTACATTGCAAAGGTTATGGCTTTAGTGGGAACACAGTGGGCCTGTTCAGACAATACGTTAAGCCATGGTTAGGCCACTAACCAGGTTAGGATGGTTCACATGGCATGATAAGTCATGGTTCACACTGCACGTTAAGTCGTAACGTTTAGCTCAAAATGCTTAACCACTATGGCTTAGCATGTCATCTGAACAGGGCCAAAGCATATGTGTAACATGGGCCCATTAAACACCTTAACCCTCACATTAGAAACAGTCGGTTGCATAGAAGGTGCCATTTCTGTACTCACTCCCATGCTCCATAGTAGTAGCAACTGACTGCTGTCATGCTGGGTTGCCTGTGCTGTTACCAAGACGTTAGCAGCAGTGGAATGTGTGGCACCATCATGCTTGTCCAAATGTAGTTATGAAGGTGGAGAAACACAGGAAGCCACTAGTCAGACTACTGGTCCATCAATCTTGGTATTGTTTATACCAGCACTAGGGCTGGGTGTTGTAGGCTAAAGAATCTGGGGGTGGGAGCACAAGTTGCCCCTGATTTTCAGCAGCTCTCTAGATTTTCAGACAAGAATCTTTCCCAACATACCTGAGGTGCTGGGAATTGTTCCTGGGACCTTTGGTAGGCAATGCATGCACTCCACCACTGATCTTCTCCATTAAAATAACTTTGTGTTGTGTCTAAACCCACTGCCCTTGGGCAGGGTGAAGGACTATCAGACAATAATTCAGAGTCAGATTCTGAGGCCAAAGAGATATGGCGCAAGAGACATCCCAGTCTGTACCAGGAGTGCAGGAGTTGCTTCCCATGGCCTCTTTCCCAGCTGCAAAAGAACCTTCACCAGCTCTTATCTCTGATGGTGTAAATAACCCCCAAGCTAAGAATCAGGCTCTTCCGAGGAGGAGGGCTTGGAAAGCCTGGTAGATGTGAGATTCCGTAGGAGAGAAAGGCGGGCTGAGGGAGGAGGAAGTCGGCCAGGGTGATTGTTTAAAAATGGCTTGGTCAGAACCAGTCTCCCTGAAGGCGTACTGAAAGAAATGAGCTTTCCCTTTCCATGAAAGAACAACTGATTTGCTTACTTTGCATAATCTAGCCTGGAGTCTCTTAGAACTTTTGGACTCCCTTCAACTGGGAGAAGATGTTTATTGCCTGAATAAAGCTTTGTGGATTTCATGGCAGACCTCTTTATTGACTTCAAATAAAGCAAGGGGCCAGAAGGACACAACACTTTGTATGATAGATTGTTTTCGTGCAATGAGAATTTCTAGACCTTGGCATCTGTATCTTGCACCTGCTAAAATTGCCCAGCTATTGCTGCAGCTGCTGCATTTTCTGTGAGAACAGAAACCAGATTCATAGATGTAAATTGAGTTAGTCTGCATTTTCTGACCCAAAATTATAGTACCACTCTTAATCCAAGATATTTGCGAATTTTCTGCTCCGCTTTCTCTAGCAAGAAATCTGCCGTCATCTCCTTCTGCTCTTAGGAACAGACACGTCACAGCTTCTCTACATTATTTCAGAAAGATTTGTTCAGAAATAATAATAATAATAATAATAATAATAATAATATAATTTATTTCTTACCCGCCTCTCCGTCTGGATCGAGGCGGGGAACAACAACATGATAAAATACATAAAACTGATTAAAACATGACACATATTATTAAAACTGCATTAAAACATCCTAAAACATCCTAAAAACATCCTTAAAACATTCTAAAATTCCACTGGCTATGCCCGCCCGAAGAGAACAGTCTTTATGGCTTTCTTAAATTCTAAAAGACTGTTAAGTTGACGAGTCTCCTCCGGCAGGTCATTCCACAGTCTGGGAGCGGCAGAAGAGAAGGTCCTCTGGGTAACGGTTGTCAGCCTAGTCTTGGCCGACTGCAGTAAGTTCTTCCCAGAAGACCTGAGCGTGCGGGGCGGATTGTACGGGAGTAGGCGATCCCGCAGATAACCTGGACCCAAACCATGTAGGGCTTTAAAGATCTCTTTGAACATGAAAGATAACTAAGGGTACAATTCCATGCATGTTTAGACAGAAAAAACCCTACAACTCCCAGCATCCACCAGCCGACATGACTTGTTGGGGTATACTGGGAGTTGTAGAACACCTTTTTGTCTAAATGTGCATCAGATTGCACCCTTAATTAAGAACGTTTTTTAAAAAACCATAGCTGTTTCTATAATTTCATACTAGAGAGCAGTATCAGAGCTTTCAATGTGACCAATAAGAATATGGCAAAATGTTATGCATAGGGACACCACATGCCACACTGTCTTGTGCCAGTCTTGTGCATCAGTTCCTGTGTATGCTGCAGTGCTACTGACAGGATGGTCCAGATGTGTGGATTAAGCTAAGTATCAACATAGTGTCCCTTTTGTACAGCTCACTGGGTAAAATCCAATGTAAATCCTAGTTAAAGTAGACCTATTGAAATTAATGTGACTTAAGTTAGTCAGCCCTAACTCAAGTCCCAGTCACTTCAATGTGTCTACTCTAACTAGGACTTACATTGGTGTTTAGCCTCTGTTCTAGATCACCTATTAGCTGTTGTGAGAGCATATCTCAATCTACAACTTTTCTAGGAGCAGTTTGAGGGGTAAATACCAGATAGATATCCTATTTTATAAGAGACTTAAAACAGGGGGAAATGGCTCTTAATAAAAGGGTCAGGTACCGCAGGGCTCAGGGCTCTTCAGCATTTTTATTAATGATTTGGAGAAGGAGGTGCAGGGAATGCTTATCAGATTTGAAGATGACACAAAATTGGGTGGGATCGCTAATAACCTGGAAGACAGAAACAAACTTCAAAGTGATCTTGATAGACTGGAGCGCTGGGCTGAAAACAACAGGATGAAATTTAAAAGGGATAAATGCCAAGTTCGACACCAAGGAAAAAGAAACCAAATGCACAGTTACAAGATGGGGAATACTTGGCTCAGCAATACAACAAGTGAAAAGGGTCTTGGAATTGTTATAGATCACAAGCTGAATATGTGCCAACAGTGTGATGTGGCTGCAAAAAAAGCAAATGCTATTTTGGGCTGCATTAATAGAATAGCTTCCAAATCGCGCAAGGTACTGGTTCCCCTCTATTCAGCACTGGTTAGGCCCCATCTTGAGTATTGCATCCAGTTCTGGGCACCACACTTCAAGAAGGATGCAGACAAGCTGGAGCGTGTTCAGAGGAGGGCAACAAGGATGATCAGGGGTCTGGAAACAAAGCCCTATGAGGAGGGACTAAAATAACTAGGCATGTTTAGCCTGGAGAAGAGAAAATTGAGGGGAGATATGATAGCACTCGTCAAATACTTGAAAGGTTGTCATACAGAGGAGGGCCAGGATCTCTTCTTGATCAACCCAGAGTGCAGGACACGAAATAATGGGCTCAAGTTACAGGAAGCCAGATTCTGGCTGGACATCAGGAAAAATGTCCTGACTGTTAGAGCAATACGACAATGGAACCAATTACCCAGGGAGGCAGCTGGACAACCATCTGTCAGGGATGCTTTAAAGTGGATTCCTGCACTGAGCAGGGGGTTGGACTCAATGGCCTTATTGGCCCCTTCCAACTCTACTATTCTATGATTCTGTGATTCTATTTGGTGACTGCATCACATGACCACAGAAATTAGCTTGTAGCACCTCAAAAGACAGAACCAGGCCAGATCTACACCAAGCAGAATAAAACACTTCGAAAATGTTTTGAAAACTGTATGCGGAGTGTATCATGGCCCCCAACAGTTATCAAACTTTATATACTGTTTAAAAGCAGTAGTGTAGATCCTGCCCCAGTGTGGGGTAGAGGATAGAGTATCAAGCTAAGACTGGAGGGACCCAGGTTCAAATCTCCCTCTGAGCCACGAAGCTCATTGGGCAACTTTGGGGCAGTCACTATGTCTCAGCATAACCTACCTCACAGGGTTGTTGTGGTTCTCCTCTGTCCCATTTCAATTAACCTCACAGCCACTGCTTTGAGCTCCTTGGGATAAAGATGGGGATCAATACAATAGATAAATAAATAAAATAATAAAATAATAAAATTAACATAGCTCTTAAGGTTGCAAAGCTGATCTAGGAAGTGAATGGAAATGCTGCCTGATGATATTTTAGATAGGTCTGCAGCACTGTGTATTCTAATCCCACTGTATCTTGCCTGGAAAATTACTGGGAGCTATAGTGCATTTAGAGTAGGTGTTCTGTTATTCTGTCTGATAACTGCTGCAGTGACAAATGATCCTCTAGAAGCCATTCTGCAGGCAGAGGGTGATAACGACTCAAATAATTGGGGAGATATTTATAAAGGTTCTACTTCTACATTGTTTCAGACCTTGCCTTGCTTTGACAACACCAAAATAATGAATGCTTTTATAGGATAGTGCAAATGCACATTTCCTTTTAACAGCATCGTCTTTTAAGAAGCAAAATGTAGAAAGAGATAAGATGCTAAGTGGAAAATGCAAACAAGTCTGAAGGAAACTCGATGTCTTTTGTCTGCAAACTATACACCTTCAGGAAATGTGTGAAAGTCAGTTCTTGGCCAGAGTTGGGAGTCCAGGCAGCTGTGTTCTGAGATCCCAGGTGGTCTGGTTGTCAAGCCAGGTGGGCGAGAAGCAGGGTGTGATCTAATACAGACAGGGCTGAGTATAGAGGGTAAATAGGGCCAGAACCAGGAACAGAGTCAAAACCAGGTAATGGTGAAGATCCAAGGCAACCACATAGGGTTGCCACATCTGCTACCTTACACAGCCCTGTATTTGAATGGCTATCAGAGGACTGTGGTCTGTTTGAAGACATCCAGTTAAAGGTAAAAAAACCATAAGAAGGGAGAGCAAAGGGTGGGACCTCACCCCACTCTGGTGAGATTTGTATAGTACTTTTTAAGTTTGTTTGCATTTTCCAAATTTGCATCTATACATCTAAATTAGCTCCTGCAAATATCATGGAAATCTAATCCACTTTTTGAATTTGATTTTTGGAGATGCATTTTCTCTTTTCTGTGGTTACCCTATGCAGCCATCGAGGATAGGAAGCAGGAGTTATGGGGAAGGAGAAAAGGATCTCATTTCGGATTGTGCCCCTGGGCTCCTAGGAGTGTCTACAGCTTTGGGAGGGGGAATCTGAAATATCCCATAGTCTATGGGACACTCTCCCAGCAACCAGTCAAAACCTTAAAGAAACTATCCAAGAAGCACTATGTAGGCTGACCATATGAAAAGGAGGACAGGGCTCATGTAACTTTAACAGTTGTAGAGAAAAGGGAATTTCAGCCAGTGTCATTTGCATGCAATTAGTTCCTGGTGAAATCCCCTCTTCATCACAACAGTTAAAGTTGCAGGCACTATACTAGAGTGACCATATACAAAAGAAGGCAGGGCCCCTGCAACTTTAACTGTTGTGATGAAGAGGGGATTTCACCAGGAACGAATTGCGTACAAATGACACTGGCTGAAATTCCCTTTTCTCTACAACTGTTAAAGTTACATGAGCCCTGTCCTCCTTTTCAGATGGTCAGCCTAGCACTATGGATAACTGCTTTAGAGTTCTGACTCTTCCTGACTGAACCCAAGAATTGATTAACTGCCCCACTGTCATTGGAGCTACCATCCTCCACTGATAGGATTGATCCGTTGATTTTAACCAGCGGATTAATCAGCTAAACATTTTAACTCAACAGTTGCACTCAGTTAATCAGTGAGACTGAAAGATGTGCTGTTGTGTTTGACTCACAGATGTCTTGACTTTCTGAACCCTGCTCCCAACCCAGAAACTTAGATGGCTTTCCCTTTCATTTTCTATTTGCAGTTGGGCGATAGGGCTTTCTTTTTATGGATAAGAATCAAAGGTCACATGAAGCTAAGAATGCAAATGCACTGCAACTGAATTGCTTTATTACATGGCACACCAATAAAATCTCAGATGGTGAAACAAATGAAAAACATTTAATTGAAAGTATATGGGGTGGGGTGGAATGGTTGTAGCCCCTTCAGATGTAAGACTCATACAGGGCTCAGCATGCAACCACCGTCCTCTTTTTCTTAGCTAGTAACCCAAAGCGAAACAAATGGAACCAGAGGGTTTGGAGGACATGCAGCATGCTGTAAAACTTTGAAAGCCTCTGGGAGGAGAGGGGGGAAATGGTTGCCCTCTTGATCTCTCTGAGATCTGATTCCTGGTACAGTAAAGACACATCTCCTGTTTGTGTGTGCAGTTCACATGCTAACATGCTCCTTGATGGCTCCAGCTCCTCCCCAAATAAGCAAAATGTGGAGGATGGTTTACTCTGGGAGGCTTCTTGGTCAACATATACATTTGCACAAGGAAACAGCTGCTCGTCACTTTGGCTAAGCCATCTAACTGGGAATTCCTAGTTTGCATGGGGAAACAGTGATAGCAACCTCTCAGGGTCCTGGATGATCCATACCTTGGAAGTGATGCACAGAATGACCTGCTGCCACCAGCACAATCAGTCTTTGGCGGCTGGGGTGGTGGTGCCTGGGCTAACTTGGGAATGAGTGGAAACTCATGGGGACCTGTGCAGGAACCTGACAGAAGCATACAGAGAGGGTGGGGAAGGGGTCATGTGGACAGAAGGGGAGTGTTCCTCCCTGTGTGCCTCACCTTCTCTGCCCATCCTCTCTTCTTCAGTCCCTGCTTGTTTCATTTATTCGCTATGTAGCCTGTAGGCATGAAGGCAGGCTTGAATCCTGACCTTGCTGTTTGCGGACTTCTTTGTATGGCAGGTGCAAATTCCTGACTCTTTGCACCATTCTTTTATGGTGTTAATTCTAAGTGACTTATTTTGAAGTGGGTTTGTAGACAAAGTGAGGTGCTAAATTACAAGGAAGAGAGAGCCTCCCCCTGCCCCAAATTCGGCTTTGAAGTAGGACACAGAGAAGAATTTAGCATGGAAGAAGGACTGCCCAGAAGGGAGAGTAATTTGCCTCAGCTCCTGTGGGTCCTGTCGGACCTCTCACACACGTGTGCTTGTAGCAGGGAGGGGCAAGGCTTTTATCTCGCACTTTTACCAAGACCTCTTCTTCTGGATTCTTTGCAGGACTAAGACTTTTTTTGGAGGAAGTGGGGGTTCTTTCTCTGCCTTTTTATATGTTTGATTATACAACCACTAGATGGCACTGTGGTGTAGCGGAATTGTGAAATACCACGAAACTCTCATTCCACCATTTCTAAATAATACCAGACTTTTCTCATTAGGAAAAGAATGGGCTAATGGCTGCAAAGCATGGGAGAGGCCCTGGAGGATGATGATGTTGTAAAGGACCCGCAAAGTTCAATGAGCAAGCAATCACAAAGGCACAATAAATCCTCATGTAGAAAGGCTCAACATCACACCTGCTCCTGTCCCCGTAAACCCTCTGGGAGACTCTCTGTAGAACTGGGCGGCCACTTGTGGATTGGTAATAAAAGAGGACATGCATCACCAAAAAAGAGGACAGGATGTCACCGATTTGCATAAAATGTGTGTGTGTGTGTGTATAATTTTAATAGAAGATCATTACATCTTCCTATAGTGTGGAAGACTGAACAGGTGAGCTGTGCCTTGCTCAGGTTCTCCTGATAGGCATCTTCAAGACCCAGATCTTCCTTCTGATGGGTCTTTATCTTCAGATCAGGGTTAGTTTGGACAGGCCTTTGGCTAGAGGATACCTTCATAATATAGGAGTCCCCTGTGAAAGAGGGCACCTGGCCAATCTAGGAAGTAAAATGGTATTTTGGTCTTGTAAAGAAAACTTGAAACTGTAGCATGACCAATTGGCTTCAGAACTGTATTGCTTCCGTAGGGATTAAATTGGTGTGTTGTAATCGCTCTTGCTGGATGTGCCCTGCACTGTGGATCATGCAGTGTTGGTTTCGTACAATGTGCTATTTTTCTATATATACATATTGCTCTATGGTTGGCAATGTGGATCAGACGTGTCTAAAATTATCCCTAATAATTATATTTTGCCATGTTAGATCAGATAGTGGCTAATGCAGTAGCCGCAGTGGAAACTTGCATGGGTGGAGAACAGAAGCAATTTCAACTGTTGACACGGTTTGGTCTGCCTACACCATACAGAACATGACCTTTAAAAATTAATGTAGAATTAGACTTATGGCTACAGTTATAAAGACTGTAGTCAGTCATTTCTAAACTATTTAATGATTAACCATGAAATTGCTGCTTTGTTCATTCGCAAAGAAATTATGCATTCTGGCATGTAGGTATTTACGCTAAACAGAATCTGTAGACCAGGGGTAGTCAATTTGGCCCTCCAGATGTTTTAGCCTACAACTCCGGTGGGCAAGGATGATAGGACTTTTAGTCCAAATATTGAAGGTAGGGAAGGCTGCTTTTACCTTTCCACACTGTGCTGGATTTATTCAACAGGGCTAAATCGCTGCGGGGCAAATTTATGTTACTTTAGTGATGAACAAAACCCAGGAGCTAATTCTGCCCTCCCCTAGGCTGCTTTGTCACAAGGCTTTAGGACCAACCAAAAGACTACAGTGAAATAAATACAGTCTTGAGTATCAAGAGAATTATGATCCTTGTGGAAGGTCTCACAGTAACCTGGGTTCCACACCACTGTTCCACACTAATCTGTGCTCTGGTTGAGCCAACTATGGCAACTATGGCAACCTCTTGGCTTGGGATCTGAAGTTGGTGGATTCTTTCAGGCTGTCCCTATCAGAATTCCCTCTCACTGTCTGCTGAACTGGCGCCTCGTAAATCCACTATTTGTCCTGATGCTACTTTGGTGAGAAGGAGGAGGTTTTATTCCAGTGGTGCAGAACCCCTTTCAGACTAAGAGACAAATTCCATTTTGTAGAAGCTCTTGGGGATCGTATTCCAGTTGCAGATGGGGCCAAAGGCAAAAGGGGTGTGGCCAAAATGCCAGCATAGTTTAGCTTAAATTTTTTATTACCAGTTACTAAGCCTGAGGAGAGACAGGCAGTTGGGGGGATGGGGAAACAACTGGCTACTTAGGGAAGGGGCCAGAGCCTTCTCGGAAACTCCAGAGGGTCATATTTGCCACTACCCAGGCTTGAACTGCAATTAGGGATGGGTTGAAAATCCGCCACGACCCAAGAGCTCAACAGGCCCCGGTGAATGCACTTGGCAGAATTTTGCCCCATGGTCCCTATACTGACAAAGGGGTCACAGGTCTGGGTGGAATTCACTTCTGTCCTGACCGGTGCCTGCCCTTTGTCCTCCCCCTCCCCCGCTGCAGTAATGGCAGGCGTCAGTACCGCAGCGGGGCGGGGGGGAATTTGCAATTTCCCCAGCACTGAGGAGATTGCGTTAGTCCTCCCCCATTGCTGATGGGGGTCTTAAAGGCCCTATTAACAAGGCCTTTAAGTAGGCTGACCATATGAAAAGGAGGTCAGGGCTCATGTAACTTTAACAGTTGTAGAGAAAAGGGAATTTCAGCCGGCGTCATTTGTATGCAATTCGTACCTGGTGAAATTCCCTCTTCATTACAACATTAAAGCTGCAGGGGCCTTGCCCTCTTTTGTATCTGGTCACTCTAGTATAGTGGTAGGAAAGAGACAAAATCTGGTGCTAGTTGACGTGTGTATTTTATTTCACTTTAAAAGCTCAACGTTTGGGAAAATATCCTTCCTCAGGAGCTGTGTATCCAAACACGTTGCTTAAAAAAATTAAGAACGTTTTCAGAATCAAACTCCTTCAGTAATTTTCTTTGCAGGCTTCGTTCTCGCTGCGAGTGTCAGGACTCTCCTACTGGTCTGCATTGGTGCTACACCCTGCGTAACACGACACTCTAGTATAGTGCCTGCGAATTTAATTGTTGTGATGTAGAGGGGATTTCACCAGGTACTAATTGCATACAAATGACGCCGGCTGAAATTCCCTTTTCTCTGCAACTGTCAAAGTTACATGAGCCCTGTCCTCCTTTTCATATGGCCAGCCTACTTTAAGGCCGTCATCAGTGGTGGGAGGCAGGAGGAGAAGGGTTTTTCCCTTCTACTCTAATGGCAGCCACCATTATAGAAGAAAGGAAAAACCCTTCTACTCCCCCCTGCGCCTGCTTGTATTAAGTGGCCCTTTCAGGCCCCGATGGGCTTGGGTGGTGGGTGGAAAAGCACACATCCAGGTCCTTCAGGAAGTGCACAATTCATCCAACATGCTAATGGCGTGCAGTGGGAATTGCGCACTTTCCAGAGGCCCTGGATGCATGCAACACCAAGCACTCAGCCAGGCTGGCTCGGCTGGAAGAGGGCCAGCCAGGCAGTGCTTGACGAACTTACAGGGTGGGCCCCGAAGAGCTCATCATTCACTAGCTACAATACCCCTGTTTTATCCAAATCTTGCTGGGTGTTGTTGCTGCTGGCCCCCTCTTCTATTCTTAGCTCCTCTGCTGCCACCCAATCCCATCAGGGCTGAGTCCAAGGTGCAGCATGGTGAGCAAAAGCCAGTTCCACTAGTTATTGTGCCTCCGGTTTCCTCTCCCTCTTAGGTGGGAAGTGAGGCCATCTACCTATAGTGGTCCTACGTTTGAGTCTCCTACAGTGATCTTTTGTGCATGGGAATTGAATGCGCTAAGTGTGGATTTTTGTGTGTGTGGGAGGAAGAATGCAGTGGCGATTATTTTTATCCTATGTGCTTGGATACCTGGAGGGAACAGTCAAGGAAACAGGACAGCAGAGGAGTATATGGGTGGACTCTTACGTTTTGTATTTAATCACTGAACTACAGTGACCTTGCGTGGTCACCCATGCACACCCACGCAAACATTAAGGGGCTCAACTGCTCATGGTGGGTTGGGCCAGGGCGGCAGGTAAGTTTTCAAAAACAACATTGGTAGCTGGGAGCCCCAAGTAACAGTTTATTGATCCCCACTGTCTTAACAGTGCACAGACTTCCTCTTCTGAAGCACTCCTACACCTAAGCCTCCATTGGTTCAATGAGGGAAGGAGGCAGGTCTAGGGCCTACCTATGTATTATGACCTCTGCAACAGCCAGAGAAGAAACAAGAGAATGACAAAACCTTCAAACATCTTCCCCAACCAACCAACTGCAGTGGGATCCCTTGTTCCTTCAATTTCCCATTTTCATGAGATTTTATTGCTCTCCATTTTCAATTTATATTTTAAAGATACTGAGGTGGGGAGAAATTGTAGATTAGTGTGATTAAAAATAGAGCAACTCTTTCTATTAAATGTTCAGCCTATTAAATGTATGACTCATTGCTTCTCGTTTTTAAAAAAGAAAAGAGAAGAGAAGAAAAAACATACTCATTATCTAACCTGACATTCCTTGTAGAAGAAATAATAGAAAGTCCCCTAATGGCTGCCAAGGAAAATTAGAACCAACTGTTCATGTTCTGATTTCCGAAGTGGAGGTCACAGGAATTAATTTTATTCTCACCTACCAGGGGCATCTGTGGGATGAAATAAAATGAACAATCTTCCCATTCATGTTGTCTTTGGCAAAAAGCCAAGACAGATTTTCTACCTATTTATTTATCTGAGCCTATATCTTGCTTACTTTCCAAAGAGTGAACTCAAGGTGAGAAACAAGCAAAATCATTTTTTAAAACAATAACTTCCAATCCCTTATTTATACAACAATCTTAAAAAGTCAATCTCAAAAACTCAAATAACAGCCAAGAGTAGCAGTTTCTAAGAAAAGCAATTCACCATTGAATTCCATTTAATCAAATTCTTTCTTAAAGAGCCAAGTTTTTATATATTGCATAAAACAGTACAGTGTCAGGGCCTGACAAATTGCTGTTGGCCAAGCACTTCATGAGATGGCTATAAAAAGAAGGATCTATCTAGATCAGAGGAAGGCAACCTGGTGTTCTGGATTACAACTCCCATTAGCCCCAGCATGGCAATGGCCAGGGATTATGGGAGTTGTAGTCTACATTATCTAAAGGGCTCCAGATTGTCTACCACTGGTCTATATCTTGTGGCTACCCACCAAGCTTTATAAGGCCATAGGCACTGTAGAAGTGCCTTAGATGATGACTGGAGCATCCAGAGAGGAACATATGAAAGAAGGCAGCCTTAAGGTACCCAGATCCCAAGCCATTTAAGGTTTTAAAGTATAACACCAGTGTCTTGAATGGAGCCTGGAAACAAAACGGTAGCTAGGGCAACTCAATAAAAATAGACAGAATGTGATCAAACATCTTACTCCCACTTTTAACTCCGCAGCCGAATTTTGTATCAATTACAGTTTCTGGACATGCCTTCTTTTCCTTTGAAAATTATGGGGGGGGGGGGAATTGCCTCCACCAGTGAGTGGTACCACCCCTTCTTTCAAAGAGGTTGCACTCATTGCCTCACCTGGATTTGATGAAAACGGGAGATTGAACTGGGTGTCAACTGCATATGGTGACACTTCTGTTCACATCTCCAAATAATCACTCCCAGTGGATCCATGTAGATGTTAAAACAGCACAGGAGATAAAATAGGCTCATGTGGTTCCCATATCATGACTGTCAAAGAGTAATGCAACAATCCCCAGTACTGCCTACTGGCATCAGCCATCCAAGTAGGAAACAAAATCACAGCAACACAGAACCTCCAACACATAACACAGCCTGTTCAGAAGGATAGCATGGGTGATAATATCGAAAGCTCCTGGGAGGTAGAGAATCAACAGGGTCACACTACCCCATCCCTCTCTTGACAAAGGGTAACCAAGCAGTTTCTGTTTCAAAACCAGATCTGAAACCTGGTTGAAGTGGATCTAGAAAATCAGTTTCATCCAAGAATTTCTGAATCTGGCTGGCAATCACCATCTCAAGTACCTTACTCAAGAAGGGTATGTGGGCAACCAGAATTTCGGCAGCAAACCACTGAGTTTGTCATTTGTCATCAGATTCCAGCACCTGTGTAAATGCCAGATTTTAACAACTTTTGTAAAAACCAATTGTATGTTTTTCCTTCTTTATAGCTGAAGAACCCATCCCAAATCCTAAATTCCTTTTATTAGAGGAGGCCTTGTGTTAAGATTTATAGTGAAAACTAGGGATGTGCACTGGATCGGACCCGATCCACGATCCGAGTCCGGTCCAGTGGGAAATCGGATAAATTATCCGATTTCCGATCCCGCAGCTGGATCGGCCGATCCAATCCGAACCGGTCCGAAAAAGCTCCGAACCGGTTCGGCGGATCGGCGGATCGGCGGGCGCCCACTGGCGCCCACCGCCGCTTCCATTGGCGGGCGCCAGCGGGCGCCCGCCGATGAAAGTGGACAGCGGGGGGGGGGAGGAGGGGGGCACTTACCTTCTCGGCCCGGTGGCTCCCGTCCGGCGCCGGCGCCTACTACTACTAGCAGGCTCCGCGGCCTGCTCTAGGGTGGCGCGCCGGGTGATGTCATCACCCGGCGCGCTACTCTAGAGCAGGCCGCGGAGCCTGCTGGTAGTAGTAGGCGCCGGCGCCGGACGGGAGGCACCGGGCCGGGAAGGTAAGGAGGGGGTGCGTGGAGGGGAGGAGGGGGCGCGCGGAGGGGGGAGGGGGGCCCTTACCTTTCCGGCCCGGCGGCTCCCGTCCGGCGCCGGCGCCTACTATTCCCAGCAGGCTCCGCGGCCTGCTCTAGGGTGGCGCGCCGGGTGATGTCATCACCCGGCGCGCTACTCTAGAGCAGGCCGCGGAGCCTGCTGGTAGTAGTAGGCGCCGGCGCCGGACGGGAGCCGCCGGGCCGGAAAGGTAAGGAGGGGGTGCGTGGAGGGGAGGAGGGGGCGCGCGGAGGGGGGAGGGGGGCCCTTACCTTTCCGGCCCGGCGGCTCCCGTCCGGCGCCGGCGCCTACTATTCCCAGCAGGCTCCGCGGCCTGCTCTAGGATGGCGCGCCGGGTGATGTCATCACCCGGCGCGCTACTCTAGAGCAGGCCGCGGAGCCTGCTGGAAGTAGTAGGCGCCGGCGCCGGACGGGAGCCGCCGGGCCGGAAAGGTAAGGAGGGGGTGCGTGGAGGGGAGGAGGGGGCGCGCGGAGGGGGGAGGGGGGCCCTTACCTTTCCGGCCCGGCGGCTCCCGTCCGGCGCCGGCGCCTACTATTCCCAGCAGGCTCCGCGGCCTGCTCTAGGATGGCGCGCCGGGTGATGTCATCACCCGGCGCACTACTCTAGAGCAGGCCGCGGAGCCTGCTGGAAGTAGTAGGCGCCGGCGCCGGACGGGAGCCGCCGGGCCGGAAAGGTAAGGAGGGGGTGCGTGGAGGGGAGGAGGGGGCGCGCGGAGGGGGGAGGGGGGCCCTTACCTTTCCGGCCCGGCGGCTCCCGTCCGGCGCCGGCGCCTACTATTCCCAGCAGGCTCCGCGGCCTGCTCTAGGATGGCGCGCCGGGTGATGTCATCACCCGGCGCACTACTCTAGAGCAGGCCGCGGAGCCTGCTGGAAGTAGTAGGCGCCGGCGCCGGACGGGAGCCGCCGGGCCGGAAAGGTAAGGAGGGGGTGCGTGGAGGGGAGGAGGGGGCGCGCGGAGGGGGGAGGGGGGAGGGGGGCCCTTACCTGCCCGGCCCGGCGGCTCCCGTCCGGCGCCGGCGCCTACTACTACCAGCAGGCTCCGCGGCCTGCTCCAGGGTGGCGCGCCGGGTGATGTCATCACCCGGCGCGCTACTCGAGAGTAGGCCGCGGAGCCCGCTGGTAGTAGCCGCCGGCGCCGGACGTGCCGAGAAGGTAAGTGGCGGGGAAGGGGGCTTACCCCCCCCCGGAGCCGTCCGCTTCTATCCGCTGGCGCCCGCGGGCGCCAGCGGATGGAAGCAGGCGGCCCCAGGGGGGGTAGGGAGCGCGGGGGAGGGGGTTTACCTGCCGGGGCCGTCCACAGCGGACGGCCCCGGGGGGGGGGAGGGAGTTAGGCCCCCCCTTACCCACCCGCCGCCATTTTTTCCTCATAGACTTGCATTGCAATGCAAGTCTATGGGGAAAAAAATGGCGGCCGATCCAAAAATTTCCGATTTTTGGATCGGGATCGGACTCGATCCGGTCCGGGGGGCCTCCGATTTTGTCCGAACCGGTCCGGGACAAAATTGGAGGTCCCGATCCGGGTCCCGATCCGATCCGGGGGGTCCGTGCACACCCCTAGTGAAAACTAGTTCCTTGCTATAATTCTTTTATGTATTCAGAGTTTTCTACTCTCTCTGTTCCTTTCACACACACCCCTCCCCACAAATTTTCTGTTGACTGGCGGTGGCGGGAGTGGAGGAATTTAGTCGCTGGGTGGCATGTACAGATGACACAACCTGTAGACATATGAATCCAGAAACAAAACTGCAGCTGTTGGTTCTAAATTTAAACCAAAAGAGCCTGCTTAGGTCTTGTTCTAACCTAACGGCAGAGCTACAGCCAAACCATTCCTGGAAGTTGCTGAGATCATTTGAGAGCAGTACTGAAAAACAAAAACAAACAGTTCAAGAAATATTTTGTTCCAGTTATGTTTCTTCAGTTTTTCACAGTAAGTACTGTTTAATCTTCCGGAGAATAAAGATAATTGGTTGCAAATTCTACTGTTGCATGTACTGTAGTATACTTGATATTATACCATTCAGCATTTGAAAGCAGTGGTAAATCAGTGGCCTGTTTTGGACGACACGATAATCAACGGGGGGGGGGGGGACAATCGTCCGTTGTGTTGCTGATCGGCAGCATTCGGATGACATTTTAGCCAACGGAGGGGGGAAGAGGCAACGGACAGTAAGTTATTGGCAGCATTCAGACGACACGATAATCAACACAACTGATGATTGTTTCCACCCCCTCCGTTGATTATCGTGTCACCCGAAACAGGCCTCTGTGTGTGTGTGTGTGTGTGTGTGTGTGTGTGTGAGAGAGAGAGAGAGAGAGAGAGAGAGAGAGAGAGATTTCTTAAGGCATTTGAGAGTTGAGTTATGTAGGTTAATCAAAGCCTCTTTTGGCGGGGAGCAAATGTAGCCATAAGAATACAAGCTATTAATGAGGTTTTACATCATCCCCCAGGAACGTTTCTGATGCTGATATCACCCAAGTGTACCATCTAGAGGAGCCAATATAACAAACATTTAGCAGAAAATGAAAGTTAGCAGCTGGCAGTTTGAAATGCTAGTACGTGTGCTTTGAAGGCTCTCTAGACAAACTGCTATCATTGTGGGCGATGCTGTGAGACGTGTGCGCATGTATGTACACAGCACAGATCTCAAATGTTTCCGATTTTGGTCAGTGGCTTCAGATAATATGATCTCCTAAAGTGAGTGAAATGATTGTAGCGCTCCCAGTATTACAGTGATTGATCCTTTGTGTACATGTCAACATTTTTTATCGTGTTGGTCGGTGCATATTAAAATCCAGAACTGAAAGGCTGAGTGTGTCTTCTCCAAGGCCATAAATGAGTCCTGTGATGAGGTGTCTGCACTCACCAATAGTTGCATGGGAGAGACACCCCAAAATGCTTTCGCTTATCCAAATTCTACTAACCAGTGCCAATGCTTTATTTCTAAAATGGGAAGAGCTCAAATTTAAGACCGGTTCAGGTCTGGGTGCTTTGCTACACATGCATTTCTGCTGTGCTGTTCATGTTTGTTTATAAACCAAGGCAGTGATGTAAACAATGTAAACCAAAAAGGGTTGGATCCAGAATCTGCCTTCTGTGAGAGGAAGGGCTCTGCTCACGTAAGCTCCCTCTACCTGGTTTGTGGGGGTCCACCTTACCCCACACAGTACAGCTCACCCCATTCAGCAGGGTCTCCAGGCTCTCACTGTAACGTTTTTTGAGTTGGGCTGCCTTGGGAAGGAGCAGGTGAGGAAGTCCAATTCTGCTAGGGCAGCCCTTTTGAAAATATGCTTATGTTTACAATTCTAAAATGAAAGAACCACATCTTTACCCCTTTCCATCATGATTTCTTGAGCTCCATTCATTAGGGACAAAATGGCACAAAGGAAAGAGCAGGTGTGGGGAGTAAGGCTAGGTTTACTTAATGGGGATGGGAGGTTGAATTGAATTAGATGAAATGGGGAAACTGGGGCCTGGTTCGGACAACACAATAATCAACAGGGCTGGGGGGAAGAATCAACCATCGGTTGTGTTGATTATGGAGTCGGGGCAGGACACACACGGCTCATGGTACGATATTTTGCCAATTTAAACAACGGACTGCTCCATTGCTTATCCGGAGACCCATTGATTAAGATGTCGTGTAGAGGGCTCTGTTGTGTAATCTCCCCCATCAAGTGCACTATTCCGGTAGGTCATAGTGTTCTCCGGCAGGAGAGGCTGAAATCACCCTACCTGCTCCTATACAGCCAGCTGGCAGAACTTCCAATGCATGATGGGATAGGGCCGGAAGGACTGTGGGAGGAGGGAGGGAGGAGCACCAGCAGCCCAGGAGGACGCTGGGACTTTCAGCCACGCAACGGAGGGAGGGGTAACATGTTGTGTGGGGAGTACCGGAAAAATAACGAATTGTCAGTTGCCTTTCTCCCCCCCCCTCCGTTGCCTAATATTAAGCCCTAGGTTTAATTAAAGAGCTTCTGTGAGCGATACTTTGGACCAAACCAGATCTGATGAAGCAGATCCCCCACAAGCATTTTCTCTTCCCTCACTTCTAATATTGATAGCAGCTGCAGGGGCCTCCTTGGATAATTGACCTCAGCTTTCTTTCCAGCTTCTTTCACCACCTCCCAAGATCCTGCCCATTCCTAGCCTTCTTCAGGTATTACCCTCACACCTTCAGTCTGTGTCATTTTAGGGTTTGTTTTGTTTTGTTTTCCTTCTCCTGCCTGGTTATTCTCTAACTCTTTTGAAGTGCTAGTTTTATCGGGGCAAGAGAGCTCAGTGAATCAATGTATGTCCTGGAATCCTGAGGTTTTAACTGGTGAGAAAAGGCCAATGCAGTCTTTTCTAAATGCCTGATTCTGTAGGGACCGATAAATGATTCTGGGATGTGAAATCACTGTGATCACAATGGGTGTTTTCCCAATCAGTTAGGAAGCTTACAGATGTTATGGTTTTGTTGTATTTGATTGCAATTTTATCATAAAGATTTTTTGAAATAATTAAACTGGGAGATCCAATTTACAGATCTTTTGTGTCATGACTATTAACTTTGACTAGATATTGCCCTCTAGGATTACAAAGATAACCTATGATTCTAGGGTCAGTTCCAGGATCTGCCTTCTGCGAGAGTAAGTGCTCCACTTGCAGAAGAGGCCCGTTCATCCAATTTTGGGGGATCCCTCCCTCCCCTACATATTACAGCTCATCCCATTTGGCAGAAACTCTGGATGGACTCTCTCTCTCTCTCTCTCTCTCTCTCTCTCTCTCTCTGTATAACATTTTCAGGCGGCTGGATCAGGCTGCTATTGGAAGGAAGTGTCAGGAATACCACTTCCATCAGTATAGTTGAGCCTACATAAATCTGGATCCAACTTCTTATGTTTCCCACCTTCACCTACTTTGAATGAATATACAGCTCAGCTTAGCCCTGCAAAAGAAATATTTTTTCCAGGCAAGCTCAGTGTCAGAAAGGATATAATACAGGCTGGCTGTGTGGCAAGGATAAGAGTAAAAGTACATTTAAGTGAAATGGATCTTGGGTTTATTTTAGGTGATGAAACAGTTTCCTGCATAATGAGATCTCCTAGGAAACTTTAGCCCAAAGCAACTTCCCTGTCAGAGTCGTGTAGAGTACAGCATTGCATACTACTTTGGCACTCTTTCCTCCTTACGAAATTCCCTTTGTACTACAAGTTCACAGTTAAAGAAATACAGTATAGCAAAGGCTTGTCAAAAATGGCCCTATATTGTAACTATGTGAATAGGGTTCCCCATACCGGCAGAAGTGTGTGCGTATGAGAGAGAAAGACAACCTAGTTTGATACATATAAGACATGTTCTCAGGCCCTATACTTCACCGGTCACAGGTCGTGCTTGTCTTTTGCCTAAATCTGGATCCAATCCAGCTCTAAATCTGGATCTACAGCATTGTACACCATTTTCAAATCTGATGGTGGTATAGAAATGTTTTTAACAAATACATGCATACATACATAGACTTACATGGGGCTGCCAATAATCTAGAAGTCTGTCATTAACAGAATTATCTCAGTTACATTTGGACCATTCTCTGGGCTCCATTGTCTTTATCATGCATCAAACAGCATAATAATCACAGGCAGTGATCAATAACCAGGTGGGTTTTCCTGTGTCTACTTCCGCCTTCTGTGTCGTCTTCTTTATTTTGCAGGGGGGGAGGGTTTTGTTGAACTGGTAACCTCACTGTCAGCTTTCTTTAACAGGCGAATACAGAGCCATCCAAAGCGAAAAGGGAGGATTCAAAAAGTCGGAGCGCTTTGTTACACGAGATCCAAAGAGGGACTCGATTGAGAAGAGTAGCGCAGAGCAGTGACCGAAGTGCACCACAGATTGAAAGTGAGTCTTCAGCTTCTGGAAATTCTTAACTCACTGGGCACACAAACCCGTTTTTAGATTGAGAGCCCCTTTTGGGCAGAGACCTTCTGTCTGTGTGGCTTGGTTACAAAACTCAGCAAAGTACCATGTAGATAAGCCACTTTGATTTATGTCGGGGTGGGCAACTTGTGGCTATCCAAATATTTTGGCCAACATAGCCAGTGGTGGGGGATGGGTTTTAGGCCAAAACATCTTGTGTGGGGAATTGGAGGCTTTGACTGTTGTTGTGGGAATTGCCTGGGATGCAAGGCTGAGAAATGAGTGAAATAAATAGCAGCAGCAACAACAACAACATCTCGTTGGCCCAGGTTTATTTGAGGCTGCCTCTACAAGAGAGGTTTAAAGCTCTTTCAAGGCGCTTAAAAAAATTTACCTCTACAAGAACGGAGCGCAAATTGGGCGTAGAGGCGCGTTATCTCTCCGATTATGCGCATTATCGAACATGCGTTAAATCGCGAGTTTTATTTTGCTCTGTCCGTTAAAGCGCATTTTGACTATGTGAACAAGCGCTTATGCGCATTAACTACTTGTAAAGCGCATTTTGGTCATCCGTTAATGCGCTTCGCCGCCTCTCGCCGCCTCTCGTGCAGAGGGATTAGTTGTAAATGCGCTTCAGCGATTATGCGCATAATCGCCTAACCGGGCGCAAAAGCGAATCCTTGTAGAGGGGACCTGATACTTTTAGCTGTCCCATATAAAATACCTTTTGGGATTTCATGCAGCCTACAGCCATTCCTGGTGATATGCTTGAAGGTAAATACATGCACAGTTCATATATATGGATCCAGATATCTTCCATTGATTGATTAAGGTAAGGCTTGTCATAGGGATAGTATGTCTTCCTCACATTCAAAACAGCAATATTTTGTGACTGAAAAGTGTGATTCATAATGTGGATAATGATGGTTACAAAATTGGTGGAAGTGACCTTGGTGAAATCAAAAGATACTGCTCTTTAGCCCAAACTGGGTTAGTTTCCTTGGTTGTTTTACCCTGCCATGTGAAAAGCCTCTTTGATGAAATGTTTCTACCTTTATTCTGGCACCAGATGGCACTGTGCTCTGGGATGTTAAGAATCGCAATATTGCTGCCACAGCAACTGAAAAGATAGAATGCAAAGAAATAAAGTGCCGGTAACTCTTAAAGCTTCATTGAAATGACACATCTTTAATAAATGTATTCTTTGGTCACAGGCTGCAGAAGAAGAGCGAGCAGAGATGGAGGAAGTTCAGGAAACAGCAGAAACAGTGACGTCCCTCAAACGTTAGGGAACCTCTTTGCAGATGGCTTTCCAGTCCTGAGACCAGTAAGCCAAAGAGACCTGATAGGTAAACATACTCTCTTTGGAGACACTGGGCTCCATCACACCGGCATTTTATTGCACTCTTGTCACGCCTGGTTTGCTGTTTTGCAGCACGGTACTCACATGATGTTGTGCCTGTCCTGCAGTCACCCCGCCTTCCCATGTTTTCCTAGAGCGGGGAAAGTCCAGATTATTTCCTGTACGCGGGATTAAAGCGCCCTTCTGGCCCTGGGTATTACTGTCCTCATGCTATGTCCTTTGTTGGGGGCGTGTGCTTTGAAGGGAGGTCTTGCTGTTGAAAGAGGAGGGTGGAACGAACTGGCTTGTGCTGAGTCAGTTGAATGGACTTTTGCTGCTCCAATCTCACCCTCATTGCCTGCAAAAATGGCACCCAGCCGATGAAATGTTAAATCGGTAAAATGCTAGACAACAAAGCCAGAGTGAGGGGGAAGGCGCCCATGTCCATCACAATATCACAACCAATGAAGGGGAAGGAGAAGAGGTGGGGTGGAGTGGAGTGGGAGAGCAAACAAGAGAAAGGAGGTTTCACTGGTACAGTGGCAATACCATAAACCTACATGAAAGGGACCATTAGCTTGATCCGCTATTGAAACAGAGGTGGAAATCACGGAGGCAAACCAGGGGGGGGAAAGTAGGTGTGATGGAGCCCATAGTAGTAACTTGGACCTGGCTTAACAGGACCAGAATGTTTCTTTCTTAATTTGAAAAACACTGACTTGTTCTTTTGTATATGAGTGCTTTGGCTATACAGAAGATCAACTCTTTTTAAACTCTTTGTTTAGCGCAACAATCCTCTTTACAATATAAAATCCAGCTAAAAAAGCAAAGAAACAGAAGCACTAAAAGGCCTGGGCAAATACATGGGTTTTTGCCTGGTGCCAAAAAGAAAATAAAGATGGCACCAGGTGAACCTCTCCCAAAAGGGAGTTTCAGAGAATGGATGCCACAACAGAAAAGACCCTGTCTCTGGTCATTACCCATCTTCTTATGACAGGCATGGGAGGTGGCATGGAGAAGGCTTCTGCAGCTGATGTGAAGGTGGGTCAGGCTGATGTGGGAGCAGGATATCCCCCTGGTCCCACTCCCAATCTATTTGGAATTGTGCTGGGAAACGGACTGACTGCCAGTGTAACTATGTCAAAACTGGCATATGTTTCCTATCTCTGATCCCAGTTAACAATTCTGCTGCTGTGTTTTGCACTAACTGCAGTTTCCAAACAGTCTTCACAGGCAGCCACACATTGCAATAGTCTAAAAGAGGTGTTATAAGATAACTGTGCATAGATAACTGTGTCCAGGTTATCTGCAGATTAAAGATGTTCTCAGTCAGACAAGGAAAATCAAATTAAACTACTGAAAAATAGCAAAGGAAAGAGGGGTTCTGGGGGAGGGGAGAATGACAGGCTGATAAGCCACGGCATTGGGTGGAAGGGCAACAGAACCTGAACCAAGGCCTAACCTGAGTGCAGCTGCTGCCCCAGGGCTTCTCTGTCTGTGCAAGATAACAGATATACATGAACTATTACTCATCTCTACTGAGTAGGACTGTGAAGGTCTGTTGGCCATAATGAAGCAAATTGCTGGGGTTTTCAGTTGTCTCAGCTCTGCCTCATGGGCAAAGACTGAGTCACTGTTGGTGCTGCAGCATCTAAAACCTAATCTGTAGGGTTGGAATGGCGAGAAATTTATGGCAGGAAAACAAGATCAACATTTATGAAGAGCCTGGTTAGGGGAGAAAATCCTCTTCCATTTTCTTGATCCAGGTGTGACCAATGGATTTACTCACAGGGTGAACCGTCTGTGCCATTTATAGGTTGAACACATACATGAACACATACGCCTTGAGGCCCAGCATTGGGCAAAAGGTGGGATATAAATAAAGATGATGATGATGATAGTGATGATGATGATGATGATAATAATAATAATAATAATAATAATAATAATAATAATAATAGTTTATTTGCTGCTTCCTAAAGCTTTCGGTTGGTTTCTTCAGCTAGTAGGACCGGGAAGCCCCTTGCCGTCAGAACATCTCTTCCTCCAATGGCTCCAGCTCCACTGAACAATCACGGGAAAGCCAGTGGCAACCTTCAAATGACAGCTGATGACTCGAAGCCAGCAAATCAGTCAGAAGCACCCCGGGTCCCGCGAGTGGTGCCAGCTCGTCTCAGCATCCCTGGTCCTCCTGGCATCCCTGCTCCACCCAGCGTCCCTGCTCCTTCTCCTCCTCCTCTAGGCCCACCGCCACTGCCACTGACTTCCTTCAACAAACCTTCACTTATCTTTCCCCCTCCTCCCCTCCTTCCCCCTCCTTTAGCTGAAAGCCCTGACAAGCTCACCTCCCCAAACAGTGCTGCTGCTGCTGCTGCTGCCGCTCAGAGTGACAAGGCTCCAAAAACTCAAGCATCCCCATTGCACCTACCATCACACCCACCGCCCCCTCCTCCTCCTCCTCCCTTGCCTCCAGTGCCCCCTTGTGGCCTGACAGGAAGTGAAAGTGAGTGTCCCAGCCCATCTTCCTCCCCACCTGATCTAAGAATTCATTCCCCTCCTATGCCGCCACCTCCTCCGCCTGTGCCTTCTATGTCCACCTTTGCCTCCCGCAGGACGTCTCTGTCGCCGCCACCTTCGCCAACCTCTAACAGTGCCTTGAGCAGCAGTAGTGAAGCTGCCCCCCCACTGCCCCCCAAGTCACCATTCGTGCAGTCTCAGTTGCAGAAGCCCAGCATTCCTTCTCTGCCTCTTCCCCCGGCCCCTCCTGTTACACAGCAAATGGCTGCAACGCAGAGGAGGAGACAAGGAAGAGGTGCCGGTAAGCATTACACTCTTTAGCTGGCTCCCCACTGGAATGCTTCTGGTATAGCCCACAATGTATTGTTCCTCATCTTCCCCACCCAGCACCTGTGTGGGTTGTATAGACCCCGGTGTGTGTGGTGTACAGTTCACACTGGCTCCATAAAGTGAGGAGCGGTTTCGAGTTTGGCTATCTTTTAATTACCCCTCCCCAAAGTATGCCAAATTTTAGTACAAACATGTCCAACATGTTTGGCACTCTTCTGTTTGTAGACAAAGGGCAGGGCTGACTTGAAAGGCATCTCTTTATGCCCTTCAAAATAAATGGACATAAGTACAAACCAGGGGGAGGGAAAAGAGTAGAAGTTATAAAAGGGCTCTTTTACTGAAATTGAATGAATCAACATGTGTTCAAGTGTGTGTACAACAGACGTGTATACACGTATATTTAAGCAAAAACAACAAACCAATGGGCCCCACAGAAAGATCTATACATCATTGTGGAAGCACTTAGCATCTGTCTGTACATTCAGAACAATCCTGCAGTAGAGCTCTGTTGGGAATGGGATTGTACCACTTCAGGGCTCAGTTAGATGAGCTGAATGTTTGTTCCTTCCAATTAAAAATAACAACAACCTTGACCATCAAAAAAACCCCATTGGGAAGATGGCCAGATTTATTTATTTTTCTCCATACTAAGCCAACTTCTAAGTGCAGGGAGGGATTTGCATTTCAGTTTGAAGTTCTGCACTTGCCATTGAAAATGCTACAATTTCAACAGGGCTGCATTGTGGGAATGTTCTGATTATGTAGGTTGGCTCTTAGCTTTGAACAAACCACCATTTTCAAATATTTGAGTCTTCTGCAAGGAGTAGTGGTTAGAGTGTTGGACTAGGCCTGGGCTCAAATCCCCACTCAGCCATGAAGCTCACTGGGTGACTTTGGGCCAGTCACAGAAATCCTATTTGGAGGTTAAAAAATACCTTACCTTAACATGCAAGGAGGGAGCGAGGCTATGCTTGACCTGTGCCCCAATATTGCACACACTAAGTAGGGTCCCCCCCACTCCCAGCATCTGCACAAACAGTGCAAAGGTCTGCAGAGAAGGGCTGCTTGCATACTGCCCCTCACTGCTGACATATATGCTATGCACATCAGAGATGTGGGCCCACTCCCCACCCGCATGTTAAGGTAGGTTATTTCTTTGAATGCCTGTACAGGGCTCAACTCTTAGCCTAATCTACTTCACAGACTTCTTGTAAGGATAAAATGGTGTATTGTTTCCCTATTTTCTGTTTATTTCTCTTAGCTAAGTTGATGCCACCACCCCTTCCTCCTGCAAGGTCTCCAACAACTGAGCTCACAAGCAAATGCCAATATGCCCAAGTGTCTCCGTGGCTGGTTACCCACGACCTCTATCCATCCCTTAAGAATGGAACTGTGCACATGATGGGTAATGTTGCTAAATGAACACCCCTTTACTCTGTACAGAAAATACAAAAGAGGAGGCATGCAGAAAATACTGGCGCTTGACTTCTCACAAAGTGATGCTTTTAGTCATCCATGCATGCTTTTTAAAAATAGGGTCCCCTTAGGAATACTAATGCAAACTGAACAATGTTTTAGAATTAGCAGAAAGGATATAGACATGAAGAAATTATTGTTGAGTCTATCACTTTGAGCTTCTTTGCTGTAGATTTTGGATACAAATGTAACTTTCTATGGTAATTTTGAGGCAGAAAAATGAATGGTTATTGAAATATTTAGAGGAAACACTTCAGTTTTACTAGAGAGTCATTATATGGGATGAATAATTGCCAATGAATCTTGGCCTGAAAAGTTTAGTAGGTTGATCTATTATAATTCTGGGATTTGATAGTTTGTAGATTATGACCTTTTAGTCCTTTCTGATACCATTTTCTACAATTCCTTTAGGCTGCAGTCCCTATATACTCTTACCTGGGGGTAGTCCCATTGAACACAATAGAGCTTACTTCTGACTAGATGTGTATATGATTGTACTGTTAATCTATCTAGGTTTAGGGTACAAATCCTTGATCATTTCTTTGTTATAATCAAAACTTTTTTTTAAAACTGAACTCTCTCCAGATGACTTTGAGTCTAAATTTACTTTCCATTCCGTGGAAGAATTCCCTCCGCCTGATGAATTTAAACCATGTCAGAAAATTTATCCCAGCCAGGAAGCTAGAGGTAAGTAGGGAAATTCTAATATAGTGTAGCCACCAGCACAGTTTAATGGCTTTTGTTCCCCTTGCTTAAACAAGAGAGGGTTTTACAGTTGGTTGACTGATGGTGAGCCTATCTACATGGGGTATTTACTCTGGCCCTGCTGTGGCTTGAAAACAATCAAGTCAGATGCCGCATACCCATCTCAGTTGCAAGTGCGCTGTTTCTTACGGTAAAACTCAATGTTTTGGAAACTGGTTTTCTGATGGGTTTTTCCATCGCAGCAGCTTCAGAGAGGTTTGTAAGTGTGTGTGATTTGAACTGCCCTCGGTGTGCACTGCTGGGAGCAGCACTGATTGGCAGAAGGGAAACTTGCATGGGGCGGCCATGGGGAAGTGGCATATGCTAAACACGTCTACCTGGAAGTGACTTCAATGACACGTTCCTGAGTACAGGAGCAGAGAAGTTGGGAGAATTCTGTGGTTTAAAATATTCACTGAGCATGGGAGTGGAGTGGGGGGGGACAGCCAGCCCTGTTGCAAACAAGGGCTGGGTAAACATACTTCAGAGTAAGTAACTTTCTCCAATTGCACTGATGGCCCCTCCAGATGACCCCTAACTCTGCAGAGTTGGGCTGGTGATGGAGAGCTTTCTGCTAAATGTGCCAACTTCAAAGTAACTTATCCTCACTTGCACCTCACTGAGCGCAGGGGGGGTAGGTGTGGGGGAGCAATCCGCTGGCCCACACCTACGCAGTTGATGACGTTCATTTTTCCTTGCGGGATCCCACCCACCCAACCCCAAACTAATGCAGCTCTGTGCGAGTTGTTTTTGTCATAATGTATAACCCACTTTACAGCTACCGTTTGCCCTGAGAGGAGCTAACCCGATTTCATAAAAATCCAGATTTAAACGAAATCGCCTCAAAAGGCTGTCACCATGGCGATTCAGCCGGTGACCCCATGGATTCTTCATTGCAAGAAACAATGAAGAGAATTGACCCAAAATACAGAACATGGTCACCAAGCAGAAGTCCGTTTGGTCAGATCGTGCAGTTCACAGGAATCAGTCAGTTTTCTCAGTGAACATTTAAGAACTTCTGTAAATGTACTGGTGGTGAGCAATTCATTTTGGACATCTGCTGCATCTACCACACATGCACAGACTTGCACTTAACATTCTGAGCTGGCAAAAGATCTCAATTTGTAATATAGTATAGCATTACAAATTAAACAGATTGATATAATTGAATCAAGTAATTATGAATGTTGGCACCATTGCTACCTAAAATCACCTCTGCAGTAGCTAAAAATAAGCTTCTAGCACAGCATTCCCTAACTTGTGCTTTCTAGATGTGTTGCGCTCCAATGTTCAACATTCCGAGCTATACTCCAACAGTTAAAAAATAATCATTATAAATATACAAGTCACCTTTTGACGCCACATCTGGAGGGCACCAGACTAGAGAAGGCAGTTCTAGCAAAAGGAGCAAAGTTCATTGGTGTCTTGGTCAGCTGCTATTGGCAGATGTGGCAGCATAATTTAATAAAATAAGCTGTGTGAGTGTGAAAGGGGGGATATATCCCTGGGAATTATTTGTGTAACATCTCACTTGGCCCATCCCAGAGCCATTATATAGCCCAGGGGTGGGCAACTTGTAGCCCTCCAGATGTTTTAGCCGATAACTAATATCAGCTCTAGCCAGCATAGCCAATGGTTTTGCAGGCCAAAATGTCTGTAGAGTCTGTAGTTGCAGGACAAATTTGCCCTATTTGGCAAACTCATGATTCTGTTGCATCCATATTAAATGCAAGCCACAAGCCCAGGGCATCCTCCTCGTTGGATTCACAGGCCTTTGCAGAATATCAATATAGCAGAGAACGGGTACTTGCACAAATGCTGAATTTAAAGTGGATTACGAATTGCATTGCCTGTTTCCCTATATCTCCAAAACATAGCTTAAACTTTATTGATTGTTGAGCAATGGTTTTATGGAAATTATAGCAAGTTTCCTCCTTCATTTTTACAGATAGCACCAACAATCCTCCCTTAAGAACACAAGTGAGATGAGAAGATCCATGTGACGGGAGTATTGCTAAAAGAATAAACCGCAATAGTGTAAAATATAGCACATTGTTTTGGTCATAGATACAGGGCGACAAACTAGTGCTATACACAAGATCTAATGTGGGACTTAAAGGCTGGCAAATGCTGGATGAAGATGGGATGGAATGGCAGTGCATGGACTGTTAGGAAGGAGCCGAAATGGATTATTGTGCAGTTCAGTTTAAATAGCTTTAAAATTGGCCTGAGTTTTGTTTTAAATCCTATGGAGTACTCAGCATAATTCAGGTAGTAGTCTACCTGTATAAGGTATACTGTGTTTGAGCATAATTTGTTTGCACTGTGCAGAATGCCATAGATGGCAATGACTGAAGTTCCTGGTGGTATCATCCGCTGAACCCAATTAGTCAGCTCCACCAAGTAAATTGTGCTTCCAAACAGGGTTTGTTGTATTTATTAAATGTGTGCAAGTTCTCTCCCGGCCCCCGCTTTTGAATTCTACACACTGTAACTTTTTATAAATCATGGTCTAGTCTATCTTGTGGCTTTCTAGTTAATACAATTGTATATATTTCCAGTGAAACACTACATGTATGCATGTATATATGTATATTTGGAAAAAGACAGAGTTACAGAAAAAAAGGGTTAAGCGCACCACTATTCCTTCTCTTAGAACTTGCGGTCTTCTTTTGCTGCTTTTCAATAAAATAAAAACACAGCTGGCAACATTTACATGTGTCTTGCTATGTAATCTTAGCTTGGACTGAAGACTGAGATATTAGCAATGTTTTAAAGAGATTTTGTTCAAGAAGCAATCGGAAACACAGACTATATCAGTTTCTTAGCCATCATAGGTAGGATATTCAGCAATGCAGCAGATAGCAGGCTTGGGCAATTTGTAGGCCAAAACACCCATCTCTCACCATTGGCTATGCTGGCTAAGGCTGATGGGAGTTGTATGCCAGAACATCTGGAGGGGCACAAGTTGCCCAGCCCTGAGCTAGAGCTTTAGCTAGTTATTGTTTTTTTGTTTTTTAAGTCACACCTTTGATGCTTAATACAATAGCAATGAGGCAGTTAGGCATTTGCATCAGTGGACAGATGAGCTCCTCCTGGGCATGATGACTATTCATCTTTGCTTTTTGAATTAAGAGTCAAACATCTTTATAGTCGCTTTTGTAACTATTGAGTTCTGGAACATACCTTTTTTCTGGTGGGGAGAAGGAAAGAAAATGCAAAATGAGAATTTGCACACAGCTGGAAAAATACTAGAAAATTCTTTCTTCATGTCTTATATTTAGAAAAAATATCATGTATCAGAGATGTAAAGGGGGCTTTTCTTTTCTTACAACTGTGTCATGGTCCAATTTCAACTTAAAATGCTATGTGAAATACAATGTCATCTATATTGGAGCCTGTAAGTCAGACAATGGTTTAAAAGTGCTTTCATTTAGATTTGCATATTAAATTATCTTCAAACATTTGTTTGTTTGCAAACTATTTGCTAGTATTTTACCCTGAATGTTGATATGTCTGGAATCCCCCATATAAGCTTATAAGTGCGGCATAATACATGGTGGTCCAGAGTTAATTATTCTTGAATTGGGAATCAACAGAAGGTATTTAATTCAGCATTAATTTTTATCGCTGGGCTTTAATCTTCAATGGGAAAAAAGCAGGAAGAAACAGCTGCCAAAGTATGTAGCAGCAATGCACACAGAAGTATTAGTTCACTCAGGAGTTCACTCTGTGCAGAAACCACATTCTTTATTAGTTTTGTCAATTAGTATTATCCGACTACTACATAAATCTGCGATAACTGCAAATTCCTCATACATATTAGTTCCCACAAGAAATATGTAAACAAAGATTTACAAATTCTGATTCAATTGGGTTCATTTCAACACATCCTGGGGGAGGCAGTGTGACCTAATTTTGCAGTGTACTTGAAATATGTTTGGGTTTTTTTGCAAAGGAAACTACACAAACCAATGCACTTTTTAATGAAAGAGATCTTCTAACTGAATGTAACATGGAAACGTCCTATAAGGTTCAATTGCCTTTGGATGCCTAGTCATCTTTCAAAATGAGAACTTAGAGCTCTGAAGTTCTGAACTACAGGACAAGCAGCAAAGCTTTTAGAATTTGATCGTATTTGCTTGACAGTAACGTATGCATGGTTGGTTTTATTCACCCACCCCACAGACATACACCTTTTAAAATCCAAGAACAAGAGTAATGATTGAGAGCAAAGACTCTGTAGGTTTCAACCAATAGCAAGCTGAATTTGATCTTCACTTTAACAATGTCTGAGGTGATCTAGATAGACAAAAAGCAAACTACATAAGGAAAATAGACAAAGACAGAAAAAGGGGGATGTATCACATTTATCCTCAATCAGTTTAGCAGATCAATCCCAATTTCATAATCCCAATGAACCAGTGATGTAGTTTTCCCATGAGATGTGCATACATGTGCCTGTATACATATTTCACACTCGTACATCACTTTTGTTGGATTACAGTTATAAGGTAATTTACAGCTGGGAAGCAATTGTGTAACAAAGACCCAAACAGTGCAGAAAAGCACACTGTAAGTTACTGCCTCTCTTACTAGGCCTGTTCAGGCATTCAAAGGAAAGATGTAACGAGAGCAGCTAGGTCGTATGTGAAACTCCCACCTTCAATGTCTCTGTTCCCACAGAAAACCTTTGTGTATTGAGTGCGGAAGTCTGAAGGGGGCTTCTGAGTGCATTCAGCTAAATGTATCGAGAAGCCACCATGCCTTCAGGAGCCCTGCATTATCAGGGTTCCCAAGCATATTCCTCTTCAAAGTTTCCTGATCAATACAGGAAGGGTGGGGAGGCAAACGTGGATGCTGACATTGGGGGTGTGAATGGCATGCATGCCCCTACACCCTCTACACACTTTCCCTCCTCACATCATGTTTGAACACCCAAATAGAGCTACTGACATTCCAATGAACTATTGCTTAATAACTATACAGAAACAGCCTCTAGTCACTAGCCACATAATCCTTTACTATAGAGCATGCCAATTTCTTTTTTTCCATGTTGGGGACAACAGCGGCTTCTCTCCAGTTTTGAATGGCAACTATGGGGAAGGGGTTGGCAATTTTCAGCATGACTGTGCCTTGGAAAGGCAAGGCAAATGCCTCCACCCTTGTGCCACAGTCCCAATCACCTGGGAGCACCTGCTAGTTAACAGCTAAAACCAGATACACACATCTCCAAACTATGTAGTTAATAACTCATGGAATTTGGCCTTCCATCAGGAACATTTCAGTCGCAAAACTTCTTACCTGATAGCACTTTCTTGTCTATTAACATTCCATCTAGCCTGTTTCATTGATCTCTGAGCAGTTACAGAAGCCAATTTCATACTTCATGTTTTCAGGAGCTGCTTTTAAAAAAATCTTGATTTTCTGCAGAACAACCGCAGCAGACACAGAATGTTTGTCTTTATCCCTAGCTAATATGTCAACCATTTGCCCTCCTCTCCTTGAAACTGGATATGAAGCAAGCCACATTGTAATCGTCTTGAAAGAATAAAGCTAAGCCTAGGACATCTTGATAAATTTGAATGGCATAGAATCATCCTCATAAGTATCTTAGAACCAATTTATAGGCTGTATTGTAAAATTCTGCATACACTCCCACAACTAAAAATGGGAGCAGATATCTTATCAGAATACTCACTGCTCATAGCTTTTACCCTGTGCTGGTTGAAATGCCATTTGATATTTTTAGGGACAGAAACGACTCAAGGAAGTGCGTGGTTATAATTGGATTCCTGGACTCGGATGAAGACCAGCAGCCACCTTGGAGCCACAGCGGGGCTTTCCAGAGAAGCTCTGCGTTTTAAAAGTCGAGGACTTAACGCCAAACTTTTCAGGATGGAGCGAGGTGAACACGGCCCTTTGGCTGTCTGACCACACTCCAACCTCAATGTGGAGGTGTGGCTGGGTGGATTGGTCATAGTCCACCCAGATAGAAGGTGGGCCCGGCCTCCGGAAACCCTGCGCTTTCGCTGTGCATCAGAATTAGCCGCTGCCACCCCAACGGAGCAAAAGCGCGGGGTTTTGCTTATCATGGTAGCAACATGCCATAGTCTCACATGCCAATAAAATCTAGTCAGTGTTAACAAAGTTGTGCAGAGTTACAGTTAGCAAAAACAGCTCTAAAGATATCCATTTGAAATAGAGCCTACAAATAAGTATGCTTAAAGTACTACTTGCTGTTTTAGGAACAACTTCAGTGAAACCTGTATAAACTTTTTTAAACTGTATGCACAGTAAAACTACTGGCGTGACAAGGATAAAGACACATCTGTGTCTTCTCTATCTTCCTAATATCAACAGGGCTTTGGTGTGTGTGTGTGTGGGGGGAGATCCAAACAGATAACTGCTACGCAAAGGCTGAGGAAACGGTTTTTGCAGGGCAGGACATCTAGCCAGTAGCCCGAACGTCAGACAGCACCCAGGGGATTACTCTGGATCAAATAGGAAGCAGCTCTGACACTGCCAGCACTGTAGTGGAGATTCTCCATGCACTTCAGGAAAATCCATGCAACGTCCCTTCAATTTCAAATGACGTTTCTTCAGCAGCTTCTAGCTGGGCGATGTGACAAGTGGTCCTTATTTGCAATCACTGCATCGGCACTATTCAGAGATACACTTTGGGGGAAATGGATTATGCAACCCTAACTTGCACAGCTTGATATGCAAGTAGTATGGAATGGGGCAGCAGAGGCAAGAGAGGCAGTTATTTTTCCAAGATGTGCACAAGCAGTGCGGTATGAAACCCAGTAGACCTGATCCTAATCACTAGAATTAGAATAAGGGAGAAGATATTGCATTGCTGAAAGTTATAGCATAAGCAAGAGACCAATTTTCAACTGAACATTTCTTGGTGCTAAAACTCTTTTTGTACACACATGGATCTGATACATTTTTAGTTTGCAACTCTATGTGCAAAAGAAACCACCCAAAACCAAATCCCCAACTGAGAGTAAAAATTATTCCAGGACTTGTTTGATTTGAAAGGCAATATTGAGAATTTATATGGCCTTGGCTCACTCATTAGTTTAAGTTTTGTTGCCCAGACGAATCAAAGTACTCTCGATTACCTTAGCCAGCATGCGCACAATAATTGAACCAGTCAGTGAATGCTCTCTCTCTTGACAACACACATAGGACAACACATGATGAAATAAAGGGAAAGGAATGTGTTAACTGGATACAGCTACTGAGGAATATCTTTAGAAAGATGAAAAAGTCTTCCAAAATTCAGCAATATGGCAAGATTCTCTTTCAAGGCTTGAAGAGCTTTATGGTCTTATGCAAAGGCTAACAGTGTCTATGGTTGCTGAAATGAGAAAAAGCAACAGTATCCACCATTAATTACAAAAGCAAATCAAAATGCAGGGTAAATATACAGATGTAAGAATATCCAAATATTCAAACTGACTCAGCAAAATAACCACAACCCTTAAAAAGTGGAGTTCTTATGCAGATCTGTGCCAAAAGAGGCAGATCAAATATCTCAGCTGACTTATCTCTACCTATAAAGGCAAAAGTATATGTGTGGGTTTGTATGTCCGGAAATGTTTACCCACTTCCAGATAAGCTACAACCTTGAAATTTGGGGCACTGATAGGTCTTCATGTACAATGTACCAAACAAATCCAAAAACCAGAATTTCTGTGGTGTAACTATTTTTAAAAGATTAAAAACAAATCTTAGGCCAACACCTAGGACTCCAAGCAACTCCGAAGGAATGCTGGGAGGCGTAGACGTTTCACAGAACCCGGGGGATCACACGCGGCCACATGGGTGATCTTGCGAGATCTCTTTAACGGCTACACATCCCAGCATGTCTTGAACGGAGCTGCCAGCGTCCACTGAGATCCACTTTTCTCCACTCCTGCATGGGACATGGCTCTGCTGTTGGCCGCCCTGGAGCAGTCAGCAGCCCCCAACATGCCCATTTATGTGTTGTGGCCTGCGGGAGCCGCACCAAGTACTACAACCCGCTTCGCTCAGGCTTCCCACGACACAGTGCTGGGCTTTGGATGGCAGCTCTCAGCAGGTAAGAGTGGTCCCGAGGAGACGCTGACAGTCAGACTGGAGCATTGTTTGGGGGTGTGGAGCAGAAGCTCTGCCTGCCTTCTTCCCCCTTCCTCTGCACCTATGAAATGGTCACTCATGTGTAGGCCCAAATAGCCATGCGCCCAGATACACACACACACAACCCAGCGTGAATCAGAATCAACAAAATTTCCCAGAAATATATAGTTTTTACATAAACCTTATTCAAGGTCTCAAGCAACGCCGGATACATCAGCTAGTACTTCTATAAAAATAGTGATTAATGTGAAGATATGAAAATGGAATGAGAATAGAAGAAGGACTCACTTTACTTGAAGAACTTAATTTCTGTATCGACACAGTCATAGAAAAGGTCCTCTACTTCAGAAGGATCAAGAACCTCTGATCTGGTAATGATGCTCTCCATGGCTTCCAACCCTTGTTTTTCAAGGTCTAACATGGTTCTTCGTAGCTTCTGACCTTTTTCCTAAGAGAACCAATAGCCAACTTAAAGCATCTGTTGATGTGACAAAAGTCTTGATTCTACAGAATCCTGTGAAAACATGCAGGTGCATCCACATGTAAATCCACAGGAAACAGGCTGTGTGTTATATATACATGGCATGGTAGTTAAACCACAGGGCAACAGTGAGAACTCCACCCATTTGGGTTCAGAATGGGATCACTCTTTTCAAGCTTTTTCAGAGAATGCTTGTGGAAGAAAAAAAATTGGGCTTTTTCCATGAGTTCTCTGAAAGAGCCCTGCCATTAAGAACAGAAACTCCTCCAATTTGTTGTGTGATAAGGCCTAGAGGGCTCTACAACCCCAATTCCTTTGCAGCCCCCTTTTTTCTCTTCATATCTTCCAGCATCAGCAGTTGGGGGTGGGGAGTATAAAGAGGATGTCTACTTCCTGGGCCTTCCATTAGGCTGTTGCGTTGAGAGGGAAGTAGCACCAATGCTGGCGGGAAGAAAGAAGACAAAGTCTGGTGCTGGTACGTGTGTTCTTTAATATATCCAAAACGTCAGGCTTTTAATACAATATATTAAAGAACACGCGTACCAGCACCAGACTTTGTCTTCTTTCTTCCCGCCTTCCATTAGGCCCCAAAGCTTACCAACAAAAAGTGTTTAATATCTGGGAATAACAACTTTGTCAGAACTTTTGGGCCCTTGATAAGGACCTAGAAGCCCAGGCAAACTACAGCTTCTAGAGACATCTATACTGACAACTTCTTATTGGTAACGCTTTGAGGCCTAGTGAACCTCCAGAGAGTGGGCTTCCTTTTCATGGTCCTCCACCACCACGGCTGCTGTAAGGTATATTTGGAGTGGGGGCAGGGTTATGAGCCAAGCAGAAAGTTTGGCTTGGATCATAAGAGACTTGTTATTTCCAAACTGTCTGTGTGTGTGTGTGTGCGCGCGCACGCGTGGGGGTTGTAGTCTCTAAATCCTAAGTCTGAACCTTGACATAATTCTAAAAAATTGTTATGTCAAAAAAATGAAAAGCAGCAAAAATCCTTTGTATTGCCTTTTTAGCCTAATTAGTTTGTAAAAAAATGTGGCACCTTAAGAACAACAAATATATTGTGGCATCAGTTATTTTGTGGGAGAGACACACCATGATGCCTAAGAAGTGGTCCCCCAAAATGGACAGATATACCTGTTGAGGAGGAATGCAGCAAGAAAACTGTGTATTTCCCCGGCTGCGTTGATGGCATCCTCCTTTACCGCAGAGGGGGAAATTGCGCACTTTCTGGAGGCTCCGGAAAGTACGCTCCCCCTGCCCCACTGCACTGATGCAGGATTTAAAGGCCCCATTAATGCAATTGTTTAAAAAACAAAGTGCTATCAAACAGCTAACCAATGCAAGAGACTCTAGTGTGTCACATTATTATATAGAGCACAAATACAAGAGTACAATATTTATAGTAATATCATGATTTTACTGGATATTGAGGTCATCTTTTCCTCATCCCACTAGACGCTTCCTTTAAGTGACAACAACACAAGCCTTACCACATCAGTCTCTATAACATATCGGGCCCACTCATGTGCCTTGTACAACTCATGCCTGCGGTCTGGTTTCTCCTGGAACCGGGGAATTTTTTTCACAGGATCATCACTACCCAAAAGGGGTGACTGAACTTTTGGTACTAATTTCACATCATCAGCAAAGATAAAAGGTTTAAATATGGACCTGAAAAAAGAGCAGATGCAGGCCAATAAGTAATGATGGGTATTGTTTGTATGATCACCTAGCGGTTGGTTGTGTATTTTTTTAAAAAAATCTCTACAAAGTTGGATGCATAAATTGGGTAAATTAATTGAGTCATAAGAAGCAGAGGCATTCAGAGAAATACAAGGACATACGTGTTAAGAAAGACTACCTTTAGTTTTTAAAATGTATACTATATTAATTCCTTCTAAATGTTAGGGCTTCACTTTACTTTGATTGTCAAGGATCGAAGCATTATTTGTACTGTTTTGCCACTGCATTCCACTCCTTAAATAACATGCTATGACAAATATCTCAGCAAATAAATAGGATTTTAATCTTGAAACATTCCACTTGGGTCTCAACAATTGGAATAGATACATGCTCTGTTTAGCAATATTTAAAAGGCAACATTGCTATTTTTGGGGAGAAGTCTGTACACATATCCAAAGTGATTGATATTAAAGTGTTTTCTGTCCCTTTTATTTTGGATCCTCTGTGATATCTTAGGCAAGATCTGTAACACATTTTCAGTGAATAGGGAAGAATTAGCACCAAGAACTCATTAAAAAAAATTAAGTGCTAAAGCTTTTAAAGATAGATTTTGTATATTTTTATTAAAGGCAAACTTCTCTAACTTTTCTATTTTTTTTCAATACACATAAATTACAGTGCAGTGAAAAGGCCAGAATACTGGGGGCTTCTCTAAATGAGTCATTTATAGAATACTCGCGACTGGACACTCACGGGTCAATTACATAACATTATGAATGACCAGGACATTGCAAATTCCGCAATGAAAAGAATCACTTTTAAAGTGGTATCCTAAAAAAGCAGGATCTTCTGCCACTAGATGACACTTTCTCAATTGAAATGAAGGGAGGGGAAGTATTCAATTCAAAGCAGGCGGCCGGCCCTCTCCACCTATGTAATGCAGCCCCTAACAATCGTGGCAAAAAGCAGGAACCACAAATGCCCCGGGTAAGCAATGTAATTTCCCCTTAATGTAAAGACGCCCTGCAATAATAGTACGCCTCCTAATCTGCTTTGTTTTAATCATTATTATGGTAAGAATTATTCAAGTGTAACATATGGCTTCCCTCAAGAAGTAAAGAACATAAGTTAAATTAATTTTACTGCTTTCTGCTGATCCCTTTTTTCTTCTTGATCCCTTTTATTTATGGAAAATATATTAAAAGGATTGCTTTCACTGAATCCTTGTTCCATTATCAAAGCCATTTCTCTGAACAAGTAATAACGCCACAATGAGGATGATTAAAGGATAAGACCTACTGTATGGCATGCTAATGAAGAACTACTGATCTTTTCATCAGGATTTGCAAAATGGCTGCTATTTTCCCATATACTTTAGGGAGTTTATTGGAATTATCATCAACTGCAATCAGTAGAAGAGCTGTAAACCCTTGCCCTGAAAATGACAAGAATGATCCAAACAATTGTATCGACAAAAAGACAAATGCTGTTTAGGAAATGCCGAATCAAGGGTGACTCAGCTAGCATTAATGCACTAGGATTGTACCCTAAAAAGACTTTAGTGAAGGAGGGGCGCTACAGAAAAAAAAATAGCCACTGCACTACCACATTCACATTCCCTTTTGGGGGAAAACTTGTGAACTTATTCAAAATATATATGTGCCAGTAAAAGCCTCTTCCCTCCACATTCTACGATTAGTAGCCTTATCCACACTTAAAGCACTAGCAACTATATAGATGACTAGGTAACACTACCTATAACGCAGAAGTATAATGTCACAAAAAGGCAAGTAATGGGAGACATGAAAGAGGTGTACAGAATTATGCATGGTGAGGAGAAAGTGGATAGGGAGACATTTTTCTCCCTCATAATACTAGAACCCCCGAAGCATAGTTTCTTCACACAGCGCATAGTTAAACTATGGAATTTGCTACCACAAGATGTAGTGAGGGCCACCATTTTGAATGGCTTTAAAAGGGGGTTGGACAAATTCAGGGAGGATACAGCTATCGATGGTTACTAATCCTGATGGCTATATGCTACTTCCAATATCAGAGGCTACAACCGTGTACCCCAGTTGCTGGGGAACATGGGCAGAAGGGTGCTATTGCACTCGTGTCCTGTTTGTGGGTTTCCTACAGGCAGCACATTGGGCACAGAAAGCTGGACTAGATGGACCCTCAATCAGATTCAGCCTGGCTCTTATGTTCTTTAGTAAACTTTTTAAATGAAGCCTCATGTCAAAATTTCTGGTCAGGGTGAGGGAAGGACTCTGGCAGAGAAGAGAGTTTAATTAACTCTTTTGCATGCAGCTTACAGCATATGATTAGCACAGTATGAATAAATGCTGATTCACTTTTAACAGAATGCAACCCTAGCTGTCAGACTCAAGATGGGAGATGGGAGAGTGGTAAACAGCTCTGATGCAGCAGAGTCTATTGCTGGAAGTCTTGCTGAGTCAACTTGGCTTTCAGTCACTCAAAGACGGAGGGCAACATGCTAATATGGCTGCGATATTGAAACTGGCGAGAACAGTTAACTAGCAAACCTGCCTTTACCCATATAGACGTACGGCACTAGTGGCAGAAATGGAGTCAGGCAAACAAAAATGTTTCCCTGCACTGATTAACTTTGCATCAATGAATTCAGCTTGACAGAGACGTTTTTAAGAATAAAATTAGGAGTTAATTCTCAAGACATGAAAAACTAGTGGCATGATACCAGGCACTCTAATATACCTCGATGGGTCCGGTGTGCCAGTGAAATAATGGATGCATGGGGAACTAAAATTTTGTGATAATACAGACACCATGCTTGCTGTAGTAAGAAAAGACTCTGAATCCACACATATACCGCCAGCCTTATCACGCAGGATGTCAATCATTGTTTGTGCAGTGATGTTGCCTGAAAAAAATCAGAAACAGGAGCACGTACAGGACATAAACCTTCAGTAGGTAATAAGTTAGGAACTAGACTATAACTAGGGTGGAACCAAAATGGAGGAACCCAGTTTTCCTCCCAAACTGCCACTTTAAAGGAGGCCATACACAGTGCAAGAGGATCTATGACCCCCCACTCCACCCCGCCACACACCTTGTTATCGAGATGGGAGGGATATTTGTGCAAGACATATTTGTGCAAGACTGCCTCCTTTTTAAAATACCTATAACAACTATTCAAAGAAGGCAATCTGTAGTAAGATGTCAGCATGAACCTTCTACCCTCTTGGCAAGTGTTTTGCCATAAGAAAGGAAAGAAAATGCAATTCACAGCTAAAGGCTGTTTTTCCCACTAGCTGAAATTTACTCTTTCAGAGAAAACATCTTCATGCCTTCACCTTTCACTAATAAAAACAAATCCCATGAAAATTCAGTGCAACCCTATTTATTTAATTTTAAGTTGCTCCCTTCACCTACCAAGTACCTGGGATGATGTGCAATAAAACTTATCATTAAAACTTTTCATAAAACCAAGGAACACGGGGGGGGGGGGGGGGGAGCCATTCCATACAATAAAATTTAAGAACAGCATTAAAATGGAAGAGTGACATCAAATATTACACAGCATTTGATTGTTTGATTGATGGATTGATTGCATTGCATTTGTATACTGCCCCATAGCCGAAGCTCTCTGGGCGGTTTACATAAGATTAAAACACTTGAAAACAATATACAAAAAATAAAACTGCAAAAACATGCAATAAACACATACGTTAAAATCCTAACAGAGTAGAACAACCTTGAGTACCTGCCCAAAGCAAAAACTCCCTCTCATGAGGGAGTTTGATGATTGGGGTGCTCCTACAGAAAAGGCCCTGTGTAATATACTCACCAACTTGGCCTCTGAAACTGGTGGGATATATAACAGGGCATCCAATGACGACTAAATTATGGGCAGTTTCATATGGAAGGAGGAGGTCCTGCAGGTATCCTGGCCCTAAACTGTTAAGGGCTTTGTAGGTCAAAACTCCATGCACAATTCCATGAATTGTGCATGGAAACAAACTGGAAGCCAGAGAAGTTGACCCAACACCAGTGTAATGTGGTCTACAAAGTACACCCCTGATAACAGCATGTCCACCGCATTTTGCACTAGCACATTTTGCACACATCTCTAATACATATCTTCTCTCTAGAATATCCTCAACAAATGCCTATATGTTTCCTTTCAAGAAGGTATTCTACAGGGGTGGGAGGAGTTTACAGAAGAAGCAAAGTCTCAAGCTCTCGTCACACTTTGATCTACAAACTGGGGCCTCCTCCACACGAGACATTTAATGAGCCTTGAAGGTTCATTATAAATTTTACCTCCACACTAGCGGAGCGCAAAACGGGCGTACAGGCGCGTTATCTCCCCGATAATGCGCATTTTCGAATGCGCGTTAAATAGCGACTTTTATTTTTCTCCGGCCGTTAAAGCGCATTTTCGCCGTGTGAACAAGCGATTATGCGCATTAACGTCTTCTAAAGCGCTTTTTGGACATCAATTAATGTGCTTCGCCGCCTCTCGCCGCCTCCCGTGCAGAGGGATTAGGCGTAAATGCGCCTCCGCGAAAATGCGCATAATCACCGAACCGGGCGCAAAAGCGCATCCTTGTGGAGGGGGCCAAGGTTATCAAAAATGGGTGCAGGGGAGGGGGGAAGAGATCCTCTACTTACCTTCTTGCTTTTCTAGGCTCTCCTTCCCTATACAACAATCTGAATGATTGTCCGCTTGAGAAAACACTTGAGCGAAGTTGAACTCTGTATCTGTGGTCCACCATCCTTGACTTTCTGCGTAACGTCTAAGCTCAGAATGTTCTGCATCAATTTTTCTGGTTAAGCAAAGCTGGTTGCAGATGCATTTTACTCCCTCTATGAAAAAAGTCATATCCGAAGAAGAGTTAAAGAAACAGTAGGAGACTCATGCAATTCATTAAATAATTAAAAACTTAAGCTAAATTCATTTTGCATCCAGTAAAGTCAGATCAACGAGGCATACAGATAATGTCATGGATCAGTACAAGACTCATTCCATAGAACTGTGCAATGAATTGCCATTCTCGGGATCACTATTCTCAATGTTTAATACTCTGAAGTATTTGTAAACAACTTTCATCAAACTTTGTTTTACCAAACAGTCTGTCTTGCAAAAGACATTACGCTAATGGAGAGGGCTGAAGAGAAGTAGTTGCTCCTAATATTACTATAGCAGGAGTAACTCCTGTCTACCCTTGACCTCAATAGCCATATGAGCTGGTATACACATTAATGCTAACTCAGGATTTAGTATTATATACATGAGAAGGAATGTACCTGTAAGAAGCAACAGACTTGAGCACTTCCCCCTCCCATGCAGCCAGAAGGAGAAAAAAAGCCAGAATTTAGTTTCATTAGAAGACTCCTGGGTTTTCCTTACCTGTGAACTAGTAATTGTGGGTTTAAAAAACCCTCAAACCTTGGATTATTTTTCTGATTTATTTAGCAATTCACTATAGTTTCTTTTATAGTTTCTTTTTAAACCACAATTCCTGATTTGCACATAAAGACAAACCAGGCGAAAGCAAAACTAAATTATGGTTTATTCCTTCTCCTGGTCGTATGAGCCCAGTGCTTTGGCCAGGCTCATTCTTACTTATGCATGGAATACTACTTTTATGGTTTCGTGTTACATGCATACCTCCTGAAAGATCAACGTTCAAGACCACGCAGGCACAAGAAGTGAGACACAATTATGGAACTGAATTGGTGCAAGAATCATGGGTTCTTTCTCCAGCTTCTTGGGGGAAGAGAAAAACCAGAGTTTCTGGTTTGCACTCCATACTAATCAAATAAAAAAATGGAAGGTCCGTTGCTTCTTTAGTTGCTCCCATTTGAAGCGGGAGTGATCAGGCAGTGTGCACCAGCATACTACCTCATTCATGATCACCCACAATTAAAAGTCCAGGTTATTGTGATGTGCAAACCAGGTCAATGTCTACACTCACTGGCAATAGCTCTCCAAGCTCTTAGGCCAAGATTTGCCCCATCCCCTGCAACTCGATCCTAACTGGATATTAAAAGTGCTAAATAATTATCCCTCGCAATGCCAGGCACACTCCTACATTTAAACAGATTTCCCCTCATCTTCCACATTCCTTTCAATGGAGGGCCCAATCCATGTACCATCCACTGCAATGAGCTGGGGTGTACAAACTACAAATGCGGGGACACCATGTGAGAATCAGTGTATACAAAGAACTCTGGCCTGGGTGATAAGAGTTTAAAAGATAATGGGTGGATCCCAATTTAGTCACACTTAGAACAGGAACGGCTAACCAAAGTTCCATCAGTGGGTCCGCTCCAAATATGGCTAAAACTTGATCCAGCCCAGAGTCACTTGCACAATCTATCAGAAAACATAAACGCTTCCCATGAACAGAACAGAACAAATTTGCACACGGAAGACCAATTTGATTCTGTGCCATTTTAAAGTTCAGTGAATATCAGGGACAATGAGTAACGGCTGTAAAAATGTCAGTGTCTCAACAGAGCTGTGGATTCAAGGCATGGCTATCCAAGCAATATGCAGAATTAGCTCTCTGTGTGTGTGTTGTGTGTGTGTAAGCATACTTCTGCCCATAGAAGAGAAATATGACTGGATATTTCTGGCACACGAAACCTGTGTGGAGGGGGAAAAACAAATGCAGAACAGATTTCCTTATGAAGAAAGAGCATTCTAGTTTCTGACCCAAAACTCAACCAGCCAGCATATCAGTACTCTCAGAAATTACCTCTGATCAGCAAAAAGCAAGAAGGAACAGCTTTAAAAATAACAAATAAATAGAAATAGGAGATTCAGCCTCCTGTCTCCTCCCAGACGCTAAGATAATTTTCTGAGGCCCTTTTTTAGGTGCTCCGATTGAATCAGGTGAGACAGGTGACTACTAAAAGAGGGCCTTTTCGATAGTGGCACCCAGCTCATGGAACGCCGACCTCAGAAATGTCCATCTGGTGCCTATTCTGTGGTCTTTTCAGTACTAGGTAAAGACCCTTTTTATTCCCCCAGAAGTTTTAGTCTTTTAGTTTTAAAAATGAGTTTGTGCTTTCAAGGTCCTTGCACTGATGTCATCCTCTGTTGCAGGTTTTATTCTGTTGAGTGCTTTAATCTATCTGAGATTTGCTGACAGTTTTATTCTTGATTTTTATATTTTATTGTTTTAACTTCTATCTAGAAACAACACCGAGAACTTCAGCAATAGGGCAGTATAGAAGTGTAGTAATATGTAAGTATTTTTTTTCTTAAAAAAATCTGTGAATAACTCTTTACCACCATGGGAAATGCACATGTATTGCTTAGCTTCTTCATAAGCAGCAGTTTGGGATAAACATTAAAACCAACCTGTAATTTTTTCTGCCGCCCAGTATTTCCCAATAGTCTCTACTACCCACGCTTCTTTTCTGTCCACTATCAGATAACCAGTCTGGAATGCATGGCACAAATTCCCATCTTCATAGTAATTTCCACCTTGGCCATGCTCTTCCAACAGAGAGATGATCACGTCCAAGGCTTCTTTAGCTGTTGCACCCCTTTCTAGACCAAGCCTGGGAAGAGGACCACAAAAGAAGCCACTTAATTACAGTAGCAGTGGAAGACCCTAGCAAGTTTAAACACTGTGGCAAAAAATAATGCAGCTTCCAAGTTAATCAACAGATGAAATGAAATCTAAAGCAAACAACTATTTAGCTGCTATCTGTCCAATAGGCTTCTTTATTGGTTCTGCATGTCATGAAATTAGCTTGTAAAGCCTCAGCTGCTGCTATTATGGGAGAGGTTTTATGATGTGTCAGCTTCAGTTATGGGTGGAACTGAATGTTATGAGAGGAACACACTGCAAATCTGGGGGCTGGGATATGTGGAGAGAAGGTGATTAATCCTTCCACTTGCCCGCTAACACGTCCCTGCTTTTTTTTAATGGCTCCCAAATCTAAAGAAAGATCAACTGTGGGATAACCAGCCAGGGAGAAGAGCCATTTTTGCAGGGGAGAATTGGCAGGAGTGGAACTGAATGATTGAGCTTGATATAAAAATCAACCATATAATTCAGAAATTGCAAATCAAAATGATTCTATAGTAATCTCATACACACACACACACACACACACACAACGCAGTGTGAAAACTTCACTCAACAGTTGAGTTTTTAGGAGGAACTCCCCACACACCATGTTCTAACTCCACCGTTGTGTGATTGTGGGCTACTGTGGAGTTGAATATGGGCATAAAGCCAGGGAAACTTTAACTGTACAGAAACACCAAAAGACACAGGTTAAGACTCAGGCTGAATCCTTTTAGGGTTTTAGAGGACCCTTTGGCATGACTCATACAGGGAGCCACCTCAACATGGAGATCATGGGGTGGATCAGCCAAGAATTCTGTCATGCTGCAACTGACCTTGAAAAAATTGTGGTGGCAATATTTGGGAGCTGGACACTTTGGTGATCAATCATAAGCTAGTCTAGACCAGTCTCCCTTAACTTCATTAACATTAACCCTGTTCAGATGACACACTAAGCCACGGTGGTTAAGCTTTTTGAGCTAAACATTACGGCTTAGCGTGCCATGCAAACCGTGACTTAGTGTGTTGCGTGAACCATTCCTAACCATGGTGGCTACATACAGACTCACTAACCCTTTGCTGCAAACAGGTTAGTGGCCTAGCCATGACTTAGCATGTTGTCTAAATAGTCCCATAATCTCATTTAATAAAGGCCAAAGCTAAGTGTTATCAGAATTAGTACATTTCAAACTTCCATAAATTTGTTTAATATTGGCCAGCAGTTACCACTGAAAAATAGGAAATGCAATCCACAACCCAGTCATGCTGGGGTATTTGGATATAAGATGATTTCCCCCTATTTAAGTCAGTGCCTATATGCTGCCCTATCTATATTTGAAAAGCAAAACCTATTTGGGAATAATGAATGTGGAAAATATATAATGTTTACTGAAGTTGACAGATAAACAATGATTCCACTATTGAAATCTGCTTTGGTAGGAGGATGGGAAAGAGGCGCTTAACGGGGTTATAAAATATAATTGGAATCTCTTGCTTTCCAGTTATTGCAAATTAATAGAACTGCATTTTCCCTTATGGTGGATTACAATGGGCAAGAACATTTATGAGGCATACTCATAAGTGTGTGATACTTGAGAACTGTTTGTTCTCTCCAAGTGAGAGAACTAAGCAAGAGAAACAATAAGCTTGTTTAGACGCCTTCCTCAGCAACTTGGGGAGTGAATTGCAGTGCAGAAGAGCTTCAACAAGCCCTACCACAGGCTACAGTCCCCTTTGCTCCTGTGCTAGAAACTTATTCAATGCCATTTCCTTTCTACTCTTTCCTTTTTAGTTTTTTGTTTCTTCCCATGATAGTTCTCTCGCCATTAAGCTACTTTCACTGTACTATACCAACGGGGCTGGCCAGAGTAACCATGCCAATCAAATTGGCATAGAATAAAATTATTTTCCAGTGTTCATTTGCCAGCATTCAAGTGTTAGGCAAATGGTCTCCATTGGAATGCATGAGCTGGAGTAGGTCAACAACAATTTAATTATTCCGAGCATACAAGTAGAGTTCTAAGCCACAGTAGGATGCTTTTAAAATGAAGGATAAAAAAGAAACCCATGGGCTGTGCAGATTTACAAAATAGTTGCTCCTTTTTCAAGCACACTAGGCTGTATTTTTGGTTTCTGCATCCTGGCCGTTCAGCAAACCAATACTTAACACGAGTGCCTGATTATTACTTTAGGGAAAGGCTAGTTCGTAGCAAAATATTTGGTAGTTTTAAGAGCAATGAAAACAAATATCACATTCACGACTCATAATAGAATGCCTAGATTGAAGACTTGGCGTGCCCTGTACCATAGGGAACCCTACGGAGAGCAAGTCCACCAGCTGCTATGCAGAATTGGCAGGATATGTTCGAGAAGATAGAAACTTAAGAAAACTTCCTCCATTCAAAGGCATGGAAGTATAAGAATATAGCTTCATGTAAGAGTGTAGGTGTCAGGTTTTGGCTCAAGCTCCCTGATTTGTTATCGGACTCTGGTTTTGATTTGAAGGCAGAGCTAGAAGCTGCCCAGCCTAAACAGGGAACCAGAGGGCAGGGGAGAATTCCCCAAGACTGTCCAGGAGTCAGGGATGATTCTTCCCAGGGGCTTATCAAACAGGAGGCCTGGTTCAGAAACTGTCATCTCCCTCCCCATGGGAAGTCAGCCTGTGTCAGAAGGGGAGGGAGCATTGGAACTGACAGACACCAGAGTTTGGTGCAGAGTTAAGCGAATGGAGTTGAGAGGAGGTGGGAGGTTGTCTGCCAGATTGGCTGCCCGTCAGAAAGAAGACCCTCCCTGAAGGAGGAAGCCAGTAAACACCTGGACATGGCGGGAAAATGTCCATTTGAGTTGACAGGCAACTGCCTTGCTTTGTTTAGCTTATTAGGCAAACCGTTACAAGCATAAGGACGTGTTATTAACTGACTAAAGAGTCTGTGGATTGCACAGTGAGTCTGTTTCCTCACTACATAGGGGTTGGGCTTTACTATCCCTGACAGAAGGAGTTAGCCAACCCAGAAGTAAAGAAACTGAAGCAGGAACCAAATAGTCTCTATAAGACTGCCACAGGATTCACCAGAATGGCTGTCACCTCTCATTTAGATTGAGTACTTCCAACCTAAACAGGGTGAAGAAAGAGGGACTGGCCAGCATCACCTCTGCAGTTCGCCCCCAAGGTAAATGCCTGGGGCAAATAAAGACCATTTCACTCTGCTGCCCTGGACCAGAGTTCAGACTGGTGTGGTTGAGGAGCAACTTGCCAATTTGCCTCACTAAACTGCAGGACACAGCTATGAGCTGTCTGAGGCAGATTGTCAAAGGCCAACTATGGTCTAGGAGCAGCCCACAAAGCTAAAAGCAGACTCTTGCCTGCTCTAGAAGCCAATCAGAGATAACAGGCAGGCAGAACCTGTCTCTTTCCCTTCCCCTTACCTGACACACCCACCCACCCACCCTCCCAGGGCTTCCTCAAAGACTTTTGTTTTTCTAGGTTTGTTTTCATGTTTGAAGTATAATCCTATATTTTATTGTTACCTGGCATCAGCACTGCTTTTAGTGGGAAGGCAGGATATAATTTAATTAAAAATAAACAATATAATAGTGATGTCAGATAAATCAGCAACAGAACCAAATGAGTTCGGATTTTGACGAATCCGACCCATGGATTCCACAGAGGACTGGCTTTTCCCTGTTGGGTGGATTCCAAAGACTTCTGGACTGTTTTTCTTACCTTCAGAAATTTTGCACAAATTTTGTCATAAAAAAATACACAATTTTAAAAGAAATGGCCAAAAATGTGCATTTTCCCCATAGGCTAAAGTGTGAAAATGCACAGTTTGGGGAGGATTTGCATATTTTTGCATGTGCGACTGTGCACAAATTCACATTTGCGCGAATGCAGAAACTAAAAAAAATCCAACTCCGCCGATGGGTGAACGATGGAATCAAAGGCGCCTGACAATCACACAGATGGAATGGATTTTAAATAATCCGTACATCCCTACAATACAATAAAATAACAATGTAATATGAAAGTAGTCATGAAAGTTACAGAAACACAATGGAAGGGTGCAATCATATGACGGCTCAGCTGCTATCTTTTCCCATGATTAGCAAAAACTTAATGATGTATAATGCTCACTATACCTGGACTCTCAAATCAAAAGGGAACTTCACATATGATGATGTTAATATGTGCAGCCCATATATTTATGCAAAAGAAATGTTTGCATTGCACTTCATATGCAAAGGTGTACAGGTTTTCTCATACACAGAGTGACTCAAAGCAATAATGTTATTGAAAGTACAGTTTGTGCTAAAATATCTTGTGTAGTCTGTAAAGGAATAGTTGGATAATCTAAATCATTGATACTTTGTACTAGTACTGCAGTTTCCTTGCTCAGAACATTTAATAGACCAAATGACTGATCCAGAATGTAGTAATTAAAATCACCCACCTGACGAGATCCATTCCTAGAAGAGCTTCAGTTTCAGAGGCTGGCTCTTTGGTGACAATGGTTTCATTTGCAATGAAGACTCCATGTTCATTGGCTCCCATTTCTGCTCCCCAGAGCCAGGAAGGTCTGCTCAGTGCAACAGCATGTGTCTTGGACACCTGGTCAATCTCAATGTATGTGCACTACACAAGAGGGATGACATTGATCCAGAAAAAGGACAGTATGATCATATTTACATATTACCTTGGGAAGCTTTTTACTTACCCTAGGCAATCATGCAATCGGCAATTTACAACTTTGTTCTTATAGGCCATGTCCATATGTCATGCCAAATTATTTATTTATTTATTATTGCATTTATATCCCACCTTTTTTCCTCCAAGGAACCCAAGGCGGCATACATAATCCTCCTCCTCTCCATTTTGTCCTCACAACAACAACCCTGTGAGGTTAGGCTAAGAGTCTGTGACTGGGCCAAAATCACCCAGTGGGTTTCCATGGCCTAGTGGGGACTAGAACCCGGATCGCCTGACTCCCAGTCCACACTGGTTTAGCACACTATGCATGAGCAGGTATGAGTTGCAGCAACTTTTGGCCTTGTGCACTCTCATCCATCTCTCACGTGGCTGAGAGCAGGACTTTGGAAGATTTTACTTTTGGTTTTAGTTAGCCATGGTTTCCATGGTGTCTGGCTGACAAATTGTATTTCTTAACACTATGGGCAGAAACTAGTGCTGTCTATCCAGTAGTGGAGCTGGCCGCCAATTCTGGCCTTTGGGTGGCCAACCCTGCCACTTCTGTTCCATGTATGGACCCTACCATCTGCAGAACAGCAATTTAGCATTTCTGGAGGCAAGACAAGACAAGCAGAGACATTCATTTTTAGAAGGGCGAAGGGCGGTAGAGCTCACATAATGAAGTTCTGCTGACCTGCTGCCTTTCAGAAATTAGTGTTTCCACTCATTTTGGGGCTTGCCTCTGGAAGGGTGAAATCATTTAGCACTATTAGATGGGCAACATTAGATTCTGCCCTATGATCAGTTTCAAATAAGGTAACTTCAAACCATGGTTTCTGAAGCTGGCTTATAGAAATGAAGTATTGTTAATGTTGCCCACAATTCCAGATCTGGATGACATGGCAAATTGTGATTTAATAAAAGCAGAATCAAAAGCTTCCAAAGTCCTTCTCCTGGCTATGTGGGAGGAGGAAAGGGGAGTGCATGGGCTCAAGGCTCACTTCAGGTTGTGCATATCATATTAAACCATGGTTTAGCGTGACGTGCAAATTTAGCCAGTATATCACAGATCCCTCTCCAACCCAAGAAAATACGTGGGTCTAGCTGCAAATCTATACATGATCATAAAGAATACCAGTGTTCTCACAGACATCCAGAATAGACAGGTTTTTTTAAAAAATTAAAGATGTCACTTTCAGCAGACATCAACATAAAGTGGAAGGAGAGCAATAAATGAATTTCCAGTAGTAGGAAAAGAAATCAATTTGATTTTATAAGAGATCTTTTTATTAAACATACAACTATGTAGGATGAACATATTTTTCACCTCTAATAAGGCATATCTGTTCAAAATATGTTAATAAGACTTTATAAGGGGAATGGAAAAGCAAGTAAGTGTATGTAGCTTTCTTCCTTTGTAAAAGTTATTCTGGGATAACCTTTCATCAGAAAGCAGAAAATGGTTCTTTTTTCACTAATGCCTTTGTTGTTCAAATCACAATCTGACTCAATAGGTGTCAGACTGGCAGTGCTAGGATTCAAAGTACAGTAGAAACGGAACTATCAGTGTTCTTCATTAAAAAAAAAAAAAAAAGGAAATGGCTTGGATTTATGTCTCATGAGTAACTGAAAGACTCCAGGATATTTGTGAGCTGAAATTAGTACTTTTATTTTTTTTACTAATACTATAAAAAAGAATAAACTCTATTTCTTTTGGTTATACAATTATTGTTAAAAGATAAAATACTGATGCTCAGTCTTCTTTTCCAGCTTTTAATGGTCATTTTAGATTCCTGTTTCTAATAATTTATAATTTTCATCTTAGCTGATACCAATGCTTTTGGTTCTGTTTGGAATCCCTCTAACACATCACTTCAATGCAGGCTTTGTAGTGTGTAATACTGTGCCAGCATGGTCTACTTAAGTAGCCTTAGAGCAGTCTTCCCCAGCCTGCTGCTCTCCAAATGTGGACTACAACTCTGACGATCCCACGCCAACATGATGGGAGCTGTAGTCCAGCACATCTGGAGGTCATCAGGTCAGGGAAGGATGCCTTAGAGAGATGCAAAAGATGCTGGGTCATTTGTCTCAGACTCTGCTCTTTTTCCATGTGTCTCTTGATCAATGATGATAAATGACCAGTTCTGTTCCATTAACCTACACAGCCTCTGTGCCCCCAGCTCACTGCATAATGCTGCCTGTTCCTCCAGTCTCTTCTCCCCACATAAACATGCTTGGTGTAAGATAAAGCAACATGGTTTGCTCTACCAGAAGAATATTTAATTTTGTATTTTCAACAGTGAAATTTATCTCAGAGCTATTTTTCTTATATTGTTTTCCACTGCTGACTAACAGAAAATCCACAGCTCGTATTTCCATCATAAGGCATGAGGTCCTATCTAGCTCTACCCTTTATGTTGCATTACAAATGAGAAGAAATCTAGCACACTTTGTGCATAATATAGGAATGGCTTCCAGCTTCCTCTGTTTTAACACCTTGAGGTTATCATCTGATAGCCCATCAGTTGAAATAAAGTTGGGAAGTTTTCATTGTACTAGAATGAGGCTGCGGGAGAGCCTGAAATCATTATTAAAGTATGTCCTAAGTGCTCAAGTAAAATGATTTTTTTTAAATCACCGATTATAATCTGCTCTGGATTTATTTTACATCTTAACATTAGCACTATAATATGCATTACATAAACAGTAATCAGCGTTTTCTCTCTTTCTGGGGCTGTCTTGATGGCGCTGCGTTCCCCCCTAAACCCCGGGCTTTCGTTTCTCCGAAGTTGCGCTGGGTAATTCCCCAGGCCAAGAAGCAAGTGCGGGGTTTCTGGATGCCCCCTCCTGTCCTTCCCTGGCTTTTTCCCCTTTACCCCTTCCGTAGCAATTCTGCAGAAACAAACATTGACAGGCTCCTCTGCAGAAGGGAAACTTCTCCCCATGCTGAAGGCAGTGTGTGGGTGTTCCGGCGGCCATTTGGCTCGCCAGCCTGGTGACCAATCAGGGGTCACCATCCACCTGTTCACCTCGTTCTGTCCTGAAAAGTCGGGGTAAATCCCCAACTTTTAAAATGCGGCACTCCTCAGGAAAGCCCCGCGAAGATTTCAAGGTGGTGACACAGCACCACCACGGAGCCACCTTAGGGCTTCTAGAGCATACAGACAGCCCCTTTGTTTCTCTCTCTTTCACCTTTTTTCTCTCTCCCCCCAAGTAAATACCCCAGCCAGGTAATTTTATTTTATTTTCCAAGTTAAATACCATTAATTCTAACATTTTATTCCCCACGCCCTCACTCCACACTCTATTGTTTTCTTTTTACTTTTTACTTTTTAAAAAGCTCCTGGCAGCAATAGTACTCAGACACAGTCAGTTGGCAGATTGATCTGGGAGCTGCTCTCATAGGATTCTATGGTTCCTGCCATTAAACAGCTGTTCCTAGAATGTCCTCATAGAAGCGAGATGTTTTACAATGGACTGAGTGAAGGTGAGCTTTGGATTACAGTAGTGGGGTGAGGGTTTGGTGGTTTGCTCAATAGGGCTAAGTACTTGACAAAGAAATGAGAAAGGAGTGAGCTATGGATTGCTGTCAGCAGCCACAGACGAGTTTTTGGGGGGCAATTTTTTGTAGTGGCAGCTGGGCGTCTTGGGGACCATGTGTTGCTTGGGGAGTCATCTGTGGCCCACAGGTTGTGCACCCCTGCATTGCAGTCGAGACAGAATAATGAAAGTATTTGTATCCAAGGAAAATCTAACAGGTGTAAAAGAACCAGGTATATGTAGCTCTCAAATGTTAGGTTTCTTCTTTTTTATTTCATTACTATGTAAATGTTATGAAATTAATGCATAAGGGAGTCTATACTAACAAGCTAAAGTTTTTCAAGCAAGAAACAAAATGTAATTAGGAATGTCAACCAGAGGAATTCTCACAAGGTATGACAGATTCAAAGATTTAGCCATTAGGGATACATTTTGCTTAGCCTGATGAATCTCTTTTATATTAAAAGTAAGTAAATGTAAAGTGTTACTATTAAAACTTTACAAAGCATAAGACCAATATCAGATATTTAAACGAAATCTTTTACCATAGAATCAGTACAATTAAAGCTGCAAATACTGGCTCCTAAAATCCAGTGCTTTTTCATTTAAACATACTGTAACACATTTGGGAAGGAAATTTATGTTCTCTTGTACACAGTGGTGTAGTGGAACAGGGACAGGGAGGGGGGAAATGCCACCACTTTTTCACAGCAGGGATGAGTGGCTAGCCAGCAGGAAAGAGATGCTAGAAAGAGAGTGGGAAACTGGCCAAGCAAGCTGAAAGAGGGAGATATATATATTATGGAAATGTTTCTAAATTAGTCCCCATGAAACTCATTATAGGGCTCTCAAAAGACACTCTTTTTCTTTTCAAAATCTGTAATAGTGTAGCATTTTTGTTAAGTCAGCCAAAATATTTTTTTTAAATGTGCAAGCTTTCGAGATCTCTTTATCAAGCAAGGTGTTACAGAAATTCCCTCCTTCTGCCAAACCTGCTTCGGCACCATGTCCGGAACCTGTGTGTTTCTGCCAAGGCAATAGGCAGATCTGGGTGGCCAGCCAAGCTTTATGTTTTTAAAAATGGAGACCAGCCATTGCTTCTCTCTCCCAAAATGCATTGCTAGGTAATCTGATGCCTCTTGCACCTACCAATGACAAATTCATTCAGTCTGCAAATCTCAATTTTGAGACTGGGTCTAAACTGCAGACTTCATGGCAGCAACATCTGGCCAAAAAGGCTCAGAGTGGATAACAGAAGTTTAGAATATTATAGATATGCTCATGTCTGTTAAAGGGCTTACAATGCAAATAAAGTATCCAGGTTGTGCATAAAGTAGAAGAAAGAGATACACAAAAACATTGACCATGAGAGTCTATATTTGTCAAGAACTGACAACAATAACTGGTCAAATCCACACGTTAGGTATGAATGAAGCTATTTTGTTTACCTCAACTTTGCATCCTGGATCATGAGTAGCAGCAGCAAAGTAAACTACCTCCTGTACCTCATCCCTAGGCCGTGCAGAATTCTTTCCAACTACTACAAGGCCATCTTTAGTATGTGGTGGAAATGCAACGAAACAGTAACTGGGAGGCGCCAGAGCCATCCTAAAACAATAAAATAAAAAGAAAAGTAGAGATATTAGGAACATAGGAAGCTGTTTTATACCAGGTCAGACTATTTCTCTATCTAGCCAAGTATTGTCTATTCCAGTGGTCTTCAACTGGTGAGTCGTGACCCAACAGTGGGTTGTGAGATCAGCCCTGATGGGTTGTGGCAAAGGTGTTGCCACCATGTTGGGCAACTGTGAAATTGTGAAAGTGGGTCCCATTATGCGGGTCAGGTGTCTGAGGTGGGTCTTGGGTCTGGACCAGTTGAAGACCACTGGCCTGTTCCACTCTGCCTGATAAAAACTCTACAGGGTCTCAAGCAGGGGTCTTTCACATCACCTGCTCCCCATTCTTTTTCACTGGAGTTGCCAGGAATTGAATGTTGAACCTTCTACATGCAAAGGATGCACTCTACCACTGAGTTACAAACCCCTTCCCAAATATGATTAACCTAAATGCAACATGGATTGCAGAATATTTAAAATACATAACTAGTTTGCTTGACAAAACAGAATATTGCACAGTCTGAATGATTCTTATAGCACCAACTAAATAATGCCTTTGTAATAAAAGTAACTCAATATAGACCCTCCTGGTAGCTCAGTAAACAAAGTTCTGTAAGTGTGAAAGAAGAAAAATGGAAGAACCAGTAGAAAAAAGAAAATCTTGGGAACTGATTTAATTGTTAAAGCAGCTGGTCTCTTTCAAACAACTATGCCAGTACAGCCAATCACACACAATGTAAGATGAACTTCCTAACTCAAAATATTTTAGCAGAGAGATAAGAATTTTAAAAATACTGCAAGCAGAATCTGTAATATTCATTTCATTGCCTACTACAGTTCACATACCTGATAAAAGATTAATTCAGAAAAATAACCATCCAACCTCAATCCCATCAATTAATTGACTGAAGTATCCTAATGGATAGCCATGCCAGAATGTGGTATGTTTGTTCTTTTACTGTCTCGCATCCCCTAACAGAGAATTATCTTAAAGATTTCAGAAGAACTTGACACATAATGTACCATTTGCAACCTGTCACCACCATAATTTGGGACTGCTTCTTTGGCTCAACTCAGACATCACAGGGAATCTTGACTTGCAATCAGATGGCAAACCAGAATCAGAAAGTATGGTTCCAAGTTGGCTGCATAACCAAAGTCTGGCCTGGTGACTGAACTGCCATACCAATTATTTATATATCACTCTTCAAGCCACAGTTTCTCAGAGCAGTTCACATAAATTCAAAACAATAATAAAATTAATGTAACAAAAACTGCAGAAACCAAGCCACAAATAAAATAAAAGCCGGTTTAAAACAATCAATAAAAGCTGAATGTACTGAAGGACCTAGACGAATAAAACATCTGCTCCTGTTGTTGAAAACATATCAAGCTCTTTGGAGTGCTGCAACAGAAGGCGCCCTGCCTTGTCTCAACAGCAGGGTTGAGAATGGGAATCCAAAGGCAGACCCTGAGGCAGATCTCGATACTCAGTCAGGTTCATGTGGGAGAAGGCAGACCATTATTATAGTTATGGCAATGCTCTGCCTCCAGAGGTTACTGCGCCATAGAAGTCTGGCGGCTAAACAGAAGGAAAATTAAAACAAGAATGGAGCTCTAAACCAGGGTGGACAGAAGGTAGATCTCCCAATGTTTAGACTTCACTCCCAGAAACCCTTGCCAGCATAGCTAAAGGTCAGGAATGCTGAGAGTTTAAGTCTAAAACATCTGGAGATCTACTTTCTGCCCATCTCTGCTCTAAACCACTATTTGCCCATATATTTGTAAGTTCAAACCATATCTTACGCCCTAATCTAAGGTTAATACAAAACATGATTTGGCATATGATACCAGAAACAAGTCTTCGATAAGGTACATTGGTCTCTGCAATGCCTCCGTGCACAAGATTATTTTAAAATAACTTCCTAAATCCCTGGTTTTGCACATCTAGATTTCAGTGACACATGAAAAACAAAATCCTCATGGAGAACATCCTTGCCCTAGCCAGCATGTTGTTTAGTAGAACTCACCTTAGAATTGGAGCCATATGGAGGCAAGTTTCCCAACCCTGGATCCATATCAGTCATAATGGCCCTCCACCTCTCACAGTGAGGAGGTGGACTAGGAAATTTGCCATTGGGACACTAGCCCGTATATAGTAATTGTTACATCTAGGAAAGGTCTATTTCTCCAGCAATAATTTTTCCTTTGTATATAATAGGACAGCACTGACATCATTTGTTTTTTAAAAGCTGGATGGGTATGTTGCTTGAAATTATTAGCCCTCACCTCCAAAAGCATAAATTCATTGAATGAGGGGACTGGCACAATTCAGCCCTATTGGTTTGTTGTTTTAAATGCATTATTCATGCACAGTTAATTAGTTCCAAGACAAAATTGCAGCAGGTTGGTTTGATGTAGATCTTACCCGACAAGACAATGGTCAAAAAGCAATCTCAAATCCCCTTATGACTACTGAAGTGACAACTTGCAAGCAATTTCTCACTGTCAAGTGCTGCTTGATGAAAATTAATCTCAAGGGAATTTGACTGTATAGTGCTATTTTTGCTGCTGTTTCTTCAGCTAATGTCTTTCTGGTTACTATGCCAATGTGCTTAATATAGACTGGTATGTTGAAGAGTAAATAGCTTTGATTGACATGTAAATGTATTACTTTCTAGTAACATTTCAATCTGAGGAGCCCTAAATGGAGTTTACATTTAAAGTCACTATTAGGAGTTTATCTATACAGTCTTTGGCATTGCGGTGGTGTGCGTACAAAGCATAACACAGATCTGGGGTGGCTATTGTGGGAAATGAATAGCAACATTGATTTTCCTTTCTTTATTTCTGTAACTCCTATCTGCAATAGAAGCTGCATTCATTGGCTTCAACTGGCACAGAGAAAACAGGTGTGCTATGAAGGTGTGATTGGTGGCACGTCCCCCAGCACTGCTTTTATAGTTATTAAATGTATATTTTTTCATCATATGGGGCGCCTAATTCTCAACTATAATGATGTTGATATTTGAGTGCATTTAATCTGCATTCATTTTACATCAAAACCAGTGCAGGCCCTGTGAAATTAGCTCACATTTATAACATTGGAAATAGGTCAATGCTGTGTAATGACTTGCTCTGAAACAATGAAACAGTCAGCAGAGGTGGGGGAAGGGAAGGGGGTGGTCTACCAATTGCCTTTTGTTCCAGATGGCTGGAGCCATTTGCTTCTGGTGCAAATACCGTCACTAGGAAACAGCCGACAGAAAGGCTAAACAAGTGTGGGAAAAGCCATGCTTGCTTTGCAATTTGAAGGATCGCTTACTGAACTGAAGGAGAGGTTTGGTCTTCTTTGCTCTACCATTTGCCTTTCTGACTTCGAGTCTTGAAGCGTTGATTCCATGAAATAACCTCAAGATGCTTCTTATTAACTGTTATAAGTTGGGAAACTTTCAGACATCTCGGTTAAATAAAGCTGTTCTATTCAGTTAAGACTCATAGGGGGTGGAAGTGGATATATGGCTTTGAATATGCAGAAGCGTTTTTCTGAACAGTTTTATTGAGGTGTGGCAGCCCAAAATATCATAAAGAAACCCTTTATTTAGGAGACCCATTAATGAACAGAAACGGACAGGTAGGAGCATTTTCGCTACAAGGAAAGTATGTATGACAAAACAATAAATCACAGATAGTAGCTCTGCTACCTCTTTCATTTCCTTTCATTTCCAAAATGAACATACAATGTGACTGGATTACTTTTTCTTTATTAAATATGAATATATAAAATGACTGCTTTCCTACTATATTTATGGCTTCCCCATGCACAGTGCTTTAAAACAAGTTTAAGAATTTCTGCAATTGCACAGTTCATTCTAAGGGCATCTCTTTCTAAGGGCCCAATTTAGATGTGTCTGCCATATCCACCATTTTTTTGGCCCAATTTCACAGTACGATGACCAGATGCACAGAACTCTCGTATCTTTAGTAATTGTAAAGAAAAGTTTTGACTGGTGTACCTTGTCATGCACGAGCAAACAACACACCATCTGCAGAAATTCCTTTTCCACAACATTTATAGGTTCAGGTAGGGTGACCACATTTGGGAAACCAAAAAAGAGGACCCTCAGTGGGATGGGGGGTGGGAAGGTGGCTTTCCGGGGCCTCTGGAAAGCATGTCATTCACCCCCACTGCTTTAAAGGATCCAATTGGAGCGGAGGAGGGGAAAGTGTGTCATTCCCGCCCTCCACTGCTCCAATCGGGTCCTTTTCTATAATGTCCAGGAATGACATACTTTTCCCTGTAAGGTCCTGATTGGAGCAGTGGGAGGGAAATAACCCACCTCCAGAAAGCTCGTCATTCCCTCCAACCACGCTAATGTGGCCTTAAAGGGGAAAGCTTGTCTTTTCAGGACATTATAGAAAATTACAGAAAATCCCCCCTGACACCCAGGATAGAACAAAAACCAGGACAAATCCGGGGAAATCTTGACAGTTGGTCACCCTAGTTCAGGAGCCCCTTCTCCCTTTGCTTTCGGTCACACTACCCCAAGGGAAAACTAATAAGGCTAACGAAAAAAGCCTTATGGGCACACAGTCACAAATAAAAATGTAAGAAAGGCTCTGCTAGATCAGACCAAAGGCCTATCCAGTCCCGCATTATCTGCCAACCAGATGCCTACAGGAAGCCACAAGTAGGGCATGAGGGCAATAGCACCCCCTACTCATGTTCCCCAGTAACTGGTATACAGAGAAGGATATGCCATTGTTAAAGTTACTGATAGCCTTATCTTCCATGAATTTGTCTAACTCCCTTTTAAAGTCATCCATGCTGGTGGCCATCACTACATCTAGTTCCCACCTCAAGTATGGAAAAGTCCATTATGGGCATTTCCCCCTCCTCAACATGCCATGTAGGGAGGGACTATTTTTTATTTCCACAAAAGATCATCATATTTACCTTGAAAAGGAGTTCTGCTAACCCAGATGCTTTTGCCTACAAGCTTAATTCACAGTGTGTTATGTGAATTGAGATCAGGAAAAAGCATTAGGTTTCTTGCTCAAGAAAGTTTGTTATCCAACTATTTCCTGAACTCTGCAAGATCTTGCCAATTTTTTAAAAAAAAATTAAAGAGTTACCTTTAGACATCTGAACACTGACAGAGCATGCTCTGTTTTATAGAATAATTAGAATAATTCGTTGGTTGCTACATAATACGTAAAAATACGTAATTTTAGTATTTTTTTAATGCAGACTTGTCCCACAGAATCTGTAAGAACTGGCTGATTTTGCCCAACTTCAAAACAAAGCTCTCTGAATAAATTAACCAAGTTCATCGGTACTATCTGAAGTCACTGTCTGTATGCCAGTCTGTGTGCCTGCCACACTAGGAGAAATTGCCACACCTTTTACAGTAGCCTGGGTCCAACATACTCAAGGAACTATATCAGCCTTCCCCAACATAGTGACCTCCAGTTGGGCTGGACTACAACTCCCAAAACTCCAAAGCCAAATTCCGGGAGCTGTAGTCCAATACATCTGGAGGGCATCAGCCCTGTGTTCCATTCTTGACCTCCAATACTATTAAGTAGCAGGTGCACTTTCTTAAGTTAGAATTTCAAGGACACACAGAAGTATGACTATTGTTCATCTGTAGTCCCTTTACTGCAGAAGTGAGTTGTTGCAAAATACAGAGCCTATCTTCACAGTCCCTTGGAACATTTTAAATAGTATTTTAAAATGTTCCAAATAGGTGCGTTCTAAAACGTCTTAGGCCACATTACTGAGTACTCATGTTACAGGAGAAAAATTCTACAGTCTTTAAAGCGGTGTGTGCAGTCACACACTCTTCTGCCCTGTCTCCTTCTCTTTCGTTTTTACAATGAGTTTAGGGCAAGGCATTGTGGGTGCTGTAGTTCACTTGCCCACTTCCTCCTTAGTCCCCCTTTCATTCCCTAGCTTTCAATGAGTATAGGGCTAAGCATTATGGGTGTTGTAGTTCACTCATCCACTTCCTCCTTAGCCCCGCTTTCTTCCCCACCAATCAACTGCTAAGCATTTGGGCACCAGTAAACAAAGCACTGCCCCCATGAATCACAAATGGTAAGGAAGGACACATTATTTTACTTAAAATGATTTATTAAAAGTGAAACCGTTGTATATAACTGAAGTGAGTTTTTAAAAACCTCAGATATACAATGTTATAGGGAGTGCATCATGTGGCCCAAAGAGTTTTCATAACCCTTATAAAACGTTAAAAACCTAGCGTGTAGATCGGCTCACACTCACTTGGGGTAGATAGAGCAGAAGCCAGGGATGGGTGGGGGCCAGACCCCAAATGGGGAGATGCTCCTTCTCTCTCTCTCCCTGCCACCCCCTTTTCTCTGTCCTCACCCTGCCTACCCTACTGCCAAGAAAAGGGCAGATTGTTCTTGCTAGAGCTCTTATCACTTGCAGAGGGCTTTTGAAATTTTGCCCACTCCTGCCCTACAGATGTATCTATTTATTACATTTATATCCCATCTTTCTTCCAATAAGTTCAAGGCAACATACATAGTCCTCCTTGCCCCCTCAATTTTATCCTCACAACAACCCTGTGCACTAGATTAGGCCTTACGATAATGACTGGCCAAAGAGGTTTTGAGGCAAATAGGGATTTGAACTGTGTCTTCACAGTCCTGATCCAACACTCTATTGGACTACTCTAGTTCACAGACAAACTGAAGCCCAAAATCTGAGTGTCCTCCAGAAACAGTGAAAAATTTGTGTGGAGCTTTGGTGGTCTGCGATGGCATGGTTTTACGATTGAAACATATTGTTACTTGCATCCTTGCCTTTAGGAAGAAGTGTGTTACAAATCAAATATAACTAAAACAAAACAAAGCAAAAAAGCTTGAGTCTGGGAAGAGATGTATTGATGATTTTACAATCTGTATTCTGCTAGCAATAACGCAAATCCTCAAGGTATTAAGTGTAGCTAGCATATTTTCCAGAGGTAATTGTTACTTTATGCAAAAGTATATCACTACACAATTTCACCATCAAGATCTGCGGAGTGGGAGCTGATTAGATTTTGCAACTCAAAGATCGTAAAGAGCAGTTTTGCACCCCAATGATGTCAGCTGGCATCAAAATCCAATGCCTCATTAGGCATACCAATGTCTACCAAACAGTGTTAGATTGTTTAAAAATATACAGAACAATTCTCTGTTCAAATAGTTGGATGTCACACAAAGGATATCAAAGAATTCTTCAAAAGCCTAAGCATTGTTATTTTGAAGAACTATATTTTCAAGCACAGTAAAGACTCTTTATATCTTTAAAATGCTACATCTAGACTGCAAAATAATTGTTGCTGAGCAACTGAATAATTCTGTAGTTCCCAATGGTCTGAGTTCAAGGATGAATACAATAGTCTGCGACAGTGAGACACTTGAGATATTTTCTTCAAGTTCACTGGGCCTACTGAGTAATAGCCTACACTTCTCTAGATTAGGGATGGGAAGAAGATAATCTGGGATCTATTGATAAATCACTAGATTATTTGCAGCAGATTTGGGAGCCTGAAACTCTTGTCAATGGATTAACAGTAGCAACAACAAAAACAACACTTTTTTAAAAAGCTGCCAGAATCCCTGATCTGTAGTAACTCAAATGCAGATTTGTACTTGAATATTTTACAAAAGCACCAGTGTATTGCTCATGGGGTGCCTTAAGTAGCTCCATCCCTAAACAATCATTTTGCATCTGATTCCACAATAAGCACACACAGTCACTATTTTGGTTAACTCTAGTTCCAACCTTGGTTCTTGTAACAAATAAAGTAGAAACAAAGCCTGAAGTCTGCCTATACCTGGAGTAGACAATAGTCATATTCAACTACCTAGAGGTTTATCAAACATCTCTACCAAAATATATCCCGCCTCACTAGCCTTCAATAGACTGCTTCTAAATGGAACATTAGTGAAGAGATGCCATTGTACAATAACACTGCAGCACATGCTATATCATAGAATCATAGAATACGTATCCTTTTCACTATTATAATTAGACAGCATTAGAATTTAGCTGGAAAAAATACAAATGAGGAACAGCATCTGGGATGATTAATTTATCTCAAGATTATAAATCACTGTGGCTGCAAAAGGATGGACATGTTTTTGGATAGATTGGGGAAGACAATATTTTTCCCACTCTGTCTATATGACAAAGAACACCTCATGAGGAGGATGTTTTGTCTGTGTGTAAAAGCCTAGGAACAGCGTTCCAATGATTCAGGCAGAGATCATCTCCAGCTATCAGGAATCACTTAAACAGAAAGACCAGGAATTGATCCTGGAATAACAGGTATATAAAGCATACATCCTGACACTGACCTATGTCCCCTCCAAGGTTGACAACATGGCTAGAGATCCTGGGACCTATACACAGAGATTTGCCAGGAAAATTAAAGAATGTAGACAAATCGAGACGCATGACATCAAACTGGTCAAACTGGTAAAGAATAAAAAACTCTGCAGATATTTGGCCATACCAGTTTGTAGCTCATGGATTAACTAAAATATCAAGTCCTGAAATAGCAATACGGAACAGTTGTTCCAGAAATAAAAATACAGAGTCAAGTAATGTTCTGAACCACAGAAAAGCAGATGTAAATTGGAAAAGTTATTTTTTATCAAAAGAATATGAAAGTCAATTTTCAAATCCACAATATAATTTTGAAATTGTAACCTGGAGCCTAAACCAGTTACTTTATATAAGCAAGGACAAATTAACAAAATGTGCAAAGTTTGTGTTAAAATCCAATAAATTCACCTTAAAGAATTGTTGAATTAATGTCACAATGATAACCTTTGCAGCTGCATTTCTGAAGTATAAAAACAAGCAGACAGTAATAAAATTTCTTTCCATTAATGATCCACCACTTCAGTGTTCATAATTTTTGAAAAGAAAAGTCATGCATTTTCAGCACATTGCAATATAAATTCCACATTTGCTTGCAATCTGTTCATAGTCTCATATTTATTAAAAAGGAGCCAGAGTCTCAATCCAAGAGAACTCTGTAAAGATGTTTTAAACGAGTCAGACAAAACACACTAGGCTATATATAGCAGAGTAGCCATATTATACTTCACAATAAACTCTAGACAACCATCACTTGTTGTAAATGAAATACAAGTACCACAAAACTACATTAAAAAAAGACAGATAGAACTGACCTAAGGTTATGGAAGATGGTTGGAGAATGTCAAAACACATGAAGATGCTGGTACTATATTAGCAGTCAAAACTGCTCAGGGACTTATAGGGCCAGAGTCACTACAGCTAGCATGCCTGCATTTACACTCTGTAGGGATATATACAGATACAGTACCTTTAGGCATCTCAACAACATATACACACACCCGTCCATTACATGAAATTACACACATACAGCCCTGCGGTCACTGATATAGTATCTAAGGTCCCCTCTACAAGGATTCGCTTTTGCGCCCGGTTAAACGATTATGCGCATAATCGCAGAAGCGCATTTACACCTAATCCCTCTGCACGAGAGGCAGCAAAGCGCATTAACAGATGACCAAAATGCGCTTTACAAGTAGTTAATGCGCATAAGCGCTTGTTCACATAGTCAAAATGCGCTTTAACGGCTGGAGCAAAAGAAAACTCGCTATTTAACGCGCATTCGATAATGCGCATAATCGGAGAGATAACGCGCCTCTACGCCCGATTTGCGCTCCGTTCTTGTAGAGGTAAAAAATTTTAAGCGCCTTGAAAGAGCTTTAAACCTCTCTTGTAGAGGCAGCCTAAGTAGCTCTAAGGCCCCCTCCACAAGAATGCGCCTTTGCGCCTGGTTCCGCGATTATGCGCATTATCGCGGAGGCGCATTTACTCCTAATCCCTCTGCACGGGAGGCGGCGAGAAGCGGCGAAGCGCATTAAAAGATGCCCAAAAAGCGCTTTCCAGGTAGTTAATGCGCATAATCGCTTGTTCACACAGCGAAAATGCGCTTTAACGGCCGGAGCAAAATAAAAGTCGCTATTTAACGCGCGTTCGAAAATGCGCATTATCGGGGAGATAACGCGCCTGTACGCCCGTTTTGCGCTCCGCTCGTGTGTAGGTAAAATTTATAATGAGCTTTCAAGGCTCATTAAACGCCCCGTGTGGAGGAGGCCTAACTTGCTAGAATCTCAGAGGCACAAGCTTTCTGGTATCTATAGGCTGAGTGAATTCAACTCTATTTCCCAACATAGAACACTACACTCCATGGGGTATAAGGTAGGTGGGGGTAGGGAGAGGCACTGGAAAAGAGTTCCACATACAGGGCTGTATCCAATATTACTTGGAGACAACCCTGTATGTGGGTTGTACCCAATGGGTCTTAGAGCAGGCTCATTCAATTCAATGGGTCTACTCTAAGGAGAACTAACATTGGACACAACCTACAACCACGTACCAATCAGAGCATGCAACATCAATCAAGCGATGGCTCCGATGTGTTGAAGCTGCCAGCCATCCTGACCATGCCACACAAGCCAGTGCCTTAAAGATCGTTTTTCAGGGGAGACCATGCACGTCTTCAGGCGAGACTGTCACCCCGTGATGAGTCATCAAGCGGTGAGATCAAGTGAGGGTGCATGGCCCTAGAGCTCCCAAGCAATCTCCCCAGATATATTTCTCCTGAACTCATCTGCTAAGAAAGGAAGGGGAGATGATCCATCGCCTTCCAGAATCCCTCCCCGGATCGATCCGCAAAAGTGGGGGGGGGGGCATGAGAGCGACCCATGGAAAACCCGACGACAGCCGAACAGGTTAGCCACGCTCCCCCCGCCCTCCAAATGCAGGTTGAGGCAGAATATGACCCCCTTAAGCATCGGGGCACCCACAAAGGCAATGCAACTGTAGGCATGCCCTTGACGCCTGCTTGCATTTGCCAGGCGTCCTCGACCCCACCTGGGCATCCCTCCCCGGGTGTCACGGACAAAAGGAAAGGCGGAGGGATGGGGAAAGAAAAACTCCCTTGAGGTCTGCTCACCTCGTTGGCCTTGGGAGCTCCCCCGGCTGGGGCTGTTCTCCTGCTGCAGATACTTCGAGGGAAGGAGAGGAGGAGGAGGAGGAGGTGGAGGCGGCGGCCTCTTCTCCAGGTAACAGCTGGGCTCTGGCTCACGTGAACAGCCTGCCAACAGCACGGTCACGGGAGGCAGGGAGGGAAGCCTCCCGCAGGCTGCTCTGTCTCCTAACGGTTCAGCGCCGCTGCCGCTGCCGCCGCTCCTCTCAGCGCAGCGTGCAGCCCTAGCGGGGCTGCCGCAACGACAGCCACGGGGGAGAGCGAGGGAAGCGCTGCTCTTCTGGCCGGAAAGGGACTCTTTGGCCAGCGGACCGAGAGCGCGTTTGCGAAGAATGCGCGTGGAGCACTCGGCTTCCTCTGGGGGCACAGCTCGGCGTTGGAACTTGAGAGAAGGGCGTCTCTGAGCGTGAACAGAGTGACGTGCCTCCTCCCATGCAACCGCGCAACTGGAGGGAAAGTTTAAGGCGATGAGGCGCTGGAATTGGCGCCTAGTCCTTTGCAGTCCCCCGTTAGGTTCAGCTGCAGCCTGGATAAGGATCTGGGATTTGGGCAACCTCGTCTCGCCGCTACAAATCAGACGTCTATTGCCTGCTCCTGCAAAGCCTCTTCCAACGATCAAAGAGTGTCAAGACACTTAAGAACTAGCAGATTTATTGTGGAATAATTCGTTTATGTTTTACAGCTCACTTCGTTAGATGCATGTAGTTGCAGGTATCAGCTGCAGTAAAACGTCTGTTCCAGGTGCCAACCAGAAAGACGACCACGCCCTATTCTGGACAATCCATTCCATTACCAATCCCACCTAGTTTAACACCCCCCAACAGCCAGCCAGCTAGAATTCCCTGGTCACTAAGCATGCTCAGTCCTCACGGGCGGGTTAGGGAGGGAGTTGCATTGTTACAAACCTTTAGGTTCCCCTGCTGATACCTCCCTCTTGTGAAAGGATCCACACTGAATGAGTTCGTGCTTTGTGTGCATGTCTATGTATATATAGTATGTGTTCATGTATGTATTTTAATTATGTTATAATGCATCTTGTGAAATGCTTAGATATCTTTGAATATGTTCAGGAATGAATACATCCATTAAATAATACACACACTGGAGGAATATGGACGATTGGCCTGTATTTCATAGTCTTTGCTTTCTCCCCCCACCCCCCTCCATCCTTTACTTGCCTATATGCATCTACCAAACGACGTTATAACACTTCCATACATCTGATATACCAGGCTCAAGTCAACAAAAACTTAAATAGCACAATCCTATGTCTACTCAGAAGCAACCTCCAGTGAACGGGCAGTGCTGCTCTACACTGAATGAGATCACGCTTTGTGTGCACGTCATTATGGGACTTCCAAACCAGCATAGGATTGCAGCATAACTCTGTAGTCTTTAATGTAGCCAGAGAATCAGTTGCTACAACAGGGCTACCCTCACAGGAATTCACTTTTATGTAGTCTGCCGTAAAACACTCCAGTATCATGTCTTCAGGACTCATTGATATACCTATGAATAAAGAATTGGACTTGAGTCCCCTCCCCCTGCTCCTCCGCCACTCCCATACTGACAGGATTCCAAATACACAGCTCTATTCAGGCATTCTAAATCCTCCACCTAGAGCAACATTATGAATGAACAGCTAGCTCTATCTTGTCTTCCGGGACTATTGAGGGCAAGCATCTGCCTAAGCCTGCTCTATCTGCTTAAGTACCCCACACAATTTAGATCCTTTGTATTCCAGGATTCTAAATTACGAAACACCTATACAACTTCCCCACTACAGACACCCTTCAAGTCATGGAGGGCAGCAGAGTTCACATGATTATCCCTATTCTCCCTAATGTGGTTTTCATCAGATGAGGGAAATTAATGTCTGAATAGGGCTATGGAGTACCTGTATTTCTCCCCCAACCTACTCTTCTTTGAACTGCTGCTGCAGTGTGTGAAGGGGGGGGGGGAGGCGTGGAAGCAAGCTCAATTCAGTTTATTTGTGAAATGTCTCCTTTTAAGGCACTCACATCAATTACATTGCGCTAGCCTAAAGGGTCTCAAGCACAACACCAATAGTATTAGCTGGGAAATCCTAACACCAGCTAACACTATCGGCATTGCACTAGAAATCCCTTACGCTAGTGTAATATAATTTACTAGTGCCCTCTGAGCACACCTTTCAAAATCAGCTCAAACCTTCTACAACTGTATTCTAACTTGTATTATATGCTGTTAGCAGTCTTGAGCATCTTCAACATGAGTGGAAAAGCAGAGTATGAAAGCCCTGTTAAACTGCAATTCTCAAAAGAGATATTTTTGCTGCAACACACCTGTTGGCAAGGGCATCTGGACGCAATAAACACCCCTTTCCTTAATTGTCCCCACCCCACTGCAGCTGGTGGAATGCAAGTTGCAGAGAAAAGGAACAGGCAGGGCAGCATAGAATAGCCGGAGCTTATTTATATATCAAGCCAAAAATCAAAGGGATTTGGTTCAGATTGTAAAAAGCTTGTGTGTGTGACAAGAGATTCCAACCCACCTTCCAAGCACATCATCACTTTTTTGTCACTTTCACTAGGTTCAAACAACACAATAACCAACAGTGGGTTAAATAGTCAACAGTTGGTTATTGTGTCATCTGTTGGGAACTTTTCACTACACGATTGGTTATTTGGCCGAAATAACCAACACTGTGCACAGTTGATTATTTGAACAACTGTTTGTTATTGTGTCATGTGTCAAGCACCATTGACTATTTTGTCACACACAGCTGGTTATTTTTGGAGAGTATAGTCCCCTAGCAAGAGTGATCAAAGTGGCAGCTCCTGCTCTAGTCCAGTCAGCAGAACTTGCCATAGCTGATGGGATACTAGCAGGAGGACTGGGGAGGGGGGAAGAGAGGGCAGGGCAGGTGTCAATTAAACATACCATTCACTAATAGTCAACTTGACAATGGCCTTAATCCACACCACGGTTGATTATAATCATGTCGTGTTAGTAGTACCCCACTGATAATCAATTGTGGAGTTGACTATTAACCTACCATTGACTATTATGTTGTCCGAATGCAGCCATTATGTGAGAAACATTGCAGTAGTATACTGGTGGTGAAGCAAGCCTGCAGATTAATTTGAGCTATAAAAATAATGAAACATAGACCTACTTTACTGCTATAAGGGTGGACACAAAGGATTACACTCTTATAGGGCAAAAGTAGGTCTACGCCTCTTATGGACTGTTCTCTTGCTGCACTTGCATGGAGGGCTCCGACTTCAGAGCCCTGTGTCTATTCAACACCCTGCCAGCAAGAGCCAAACAGTGTGGGAACAATATGAAGGCTTTAGCAGCCACTTGTTCCCATTCTGTGAACCCATCTAGCTAACTTACATTCCAGTGAGTTGGGCAACTGAGGGGTGCGTGGATCCATGTCTCTCCTTCCCCTCTCCTACCATCGTCCCACCCTCTTTTCTCCCTGTTGCAGCCTCGGAAGAAAAGCCACCACAAAGCTTTATGCGGTAGCTGTGAGGAGTAGAGTTGGGGGAAATCCTTCCTTGGATTTTCCTCTCCCAAGGTTGAATAAGCTTATGGCCCCTGGGATGCCCTCCCAGAGACCTTAGGATTGTTCTGTAAGTGACAAATGCTATTTTAAAAATGAACTGCTTCTGTTCAGTGCACAAAGATGGACCAAATACCTAGGGACTAGTAACTTATGAGTGGCTTATTTAAAAAAACAAAAACAAAAAAACCCCAACACCACAAATTCAAAGTATGCAGTGCAGGATTGCAGTTTTAAAAAATAATCACTGGAATATTTTTTGTTCCATACTTTTCAAAAATAAATTAATACATAATGATGTTTTCTATTTAAAGTCTCATTTGAACAGAAATCTTACTTAAAAATGCTTCCATTTTATATATAAAATACAGTCACGTTTGGTATCAAGAGTAGTTCATGAAGAAAAAAATACAATGCAATTCCCCCTTTCCATGAGTAACAGATAGCTCCATAACACAACGAAAAAAGTTTTATAAGTGTCAGTTTTTCAGATCATTGGTTTCCCTTGCTGGGAATTACTTCAACATGTTTTATAGCTCATCATGCTGATAAACAAACTCCCTTGCAGATATAAATCCATCACTATCCTCATCTTCTTTCTCAAATATGTCTTCAACCAAAGTATCATGGTGGCTGTCATTGACTGTTGCACCATGCCTTTCAAATTCCTTCTTCAAATATATTTTTATCTGCAGGACGAGATAGGAAAAACAAACTATTTTAATTAAGTAGCTGTTGAGATGCTTTACTCGAGAGAGCCAGAAATGAGAAAGTAAGCCAGTAGAAGAAGCCCACATAATCAAAGTTCAGAACAGATCAAAATTTTACCAGAACCAACAGTTATACCAGTCCCCCAAAATTTCTAAACTATGGAATTAGCTGTACACAACTACGGTTTAGCATTTAGCATTAGCATGGTTTCATGAAACAAACTTAACTTTCATTCATGGTTACTGATCCTGGCTTGTTTCAATGAAGTACAGTTAGCATTAACTTCAGTTTGTCCATGTTCACACATAACTAGAAATCAGGATTAATTGAAAGTTGAAATGAAAACTTTTGATCTTCCTTGTGGCTGCACTGGAGAGGGAAGGAGCGCACAAGCTTGACTCCTGCACACAATGCTAAACTATGGTTGAGAACGCCATGCTAACCAGGACACTCTCTGCACTAACTACATTTCTCAGGATACATCAGAAAAAGCAACTGAACTCTGAACCTTTTCCAGCTAATATCCCGGATTAAAACTCAGATTTGTTTATAAACTCTAAAACCAGAGAAGATGCAATCACCAGAAGACATGCAGAGATTTCCAAAAATAAAAGGAGTTATAACAGGGATTGTAGAAGAGTTAACTTTTCTGCAATGTTATTTCTGATATCTGAGGAATATTGATCCTTTGCACAAAAAGACAGCAGGACAGATATCCATATGTATATCTACTTGCAAGTTCTGCATTGCAATTATTTTTGACAGGGCATTGCGCCATCCTTTGCCCATCTTAAGGATTCCTGTGCAGCATCAGAGCTCTGAGTCCACAAAAACAGATTAGGAATTTGCTAGTTCCAATCTAGTCAGCTCAAAACATGACAGTATTAGAGATTTTATTCAAAAACACGTTTGCATAACAAAGCTTCAAGGAAAGCAAAAGCTAAATTCTCTTTTTCTGTTAAATACATTCAACATAACAGCCGAATGCAGTTGCTTATTCACCTCCTCTTTGGAGAGCTTCCAGTCATCATTAAGATCCATTTCTTGGAAGGACTCATGAGACCTTGGTCCATTTCTGATTTCTAAAAGGTCAATGTTGAAGATCAGTGTGCTCTCAGGTGGAATTTTTCCTAATATGGTAGATAAACATTGAGACAACGGTAAGAATGTTACCAAGTATATAGACATTCTTCTGTTAGTCTTGTTTTCTTAGCTATGATGATCACAAACGGAGAGCTACGAAACTGGCTAACTTACCACTGAGTCTCACTGAACTGAATGCAGTTTATTGCCAAGTAGACATGTATAGCATAGCACTGATGGTCTACTAATGCCACACCAAAAGTGCAGAAAATTACTTATGTAAGTGGTTGGCATATGACCCAACAAGTCACATTTATTTACTTCTAGATCCACCTGTTCTGGATTTAGAAGGATAGCAATTTTATGTTTTATTTCTAAGGTAATGTCAGCCCTGAAAATGGTCACACTCAACAAACACAAATAAGCATTTGGGCTAATTTGGTCTTAACAAAAAGAGGAGGTAAGAGTTCTAATTTGTCCTGTGTAGATTCAATGGAAAAGATACTGTGGCTGAATTCGGACAACACATTAGTCAATGGTGGGTCGAGTAGCCAACTCACAGTTGGTTATTTTGTGGATACCCCCACACAACATATTCCTACACAACTGTGGGTGGTTGGGGCTGGCGTTGAGTGAACTAACAGTCAACCCAGCATTTGACTGACGCAGCCCCCACCCCTCTCCCCTCCCTCCTTCCTCCCTCAGTCCTCCCAGTTCTATCCCAGCAGCCTTTGCAAGTTGCACCAGTTGTAGCAGAGTGGCAGCCGCCGCTTTGGTCGCTCTTGCCGCCTGCCTCTATGGGCTTGTGTTTTAACCCACTCACCCCATGCCATTAACACACTCACCCCTCCACACAATACTTCAAACAACTGGCTTTAGGCTAAACAACTTGCAAGCCAGTTGTTTCTCTCAGTTGCTTATTTGGGCAGAATAGCATACCGTCAGTAGTTTGTGAGAGGCGTATTACCCTCCACACAACACAATAAGCAACACAACTGATTGTCCCTCCCCCCCCCCCCCCCCAGTTGCTTAATGTGTTGTCCGAATTCAGCCAGAGCATGGGGTGGGAGTGTTTCCTTTCTAAAGGTTTCAATATGTCCTACTTCTAAATTAATAAGTTTGACATTACTGGTATACATTTTCCTGTGTACTATATTGTGTACTTCCTGTGTAAAATCTGCAATAAGAGCCTTTTTTAAAAACCTGCTTCATGTAATATATTAAGAGTCAGTTTCCTCCTACTATTTCATCAACTCTTTGCCTAAAGCAGTATTGAGAAGCTGTAAAAAAAGGCCTACTAAATTGCAGGGACCTGCTAAAGTGTCTTCTAGCATGGCCAAGGCTGCAATATCATAGAACATTTTATCTGAAATAAAGCAGCACTGAACAAAACAGATGAGTAAAGATTAATAGGATTGCTCTAGAAGGCTGCAATTCTAATTAATCCAATGGGGTTTACTTCTGTGTAGACATGCACTGTAAATCCTTTTAATATTGGGCAGTCATGTTTTAAAATATAGAACTAAAGAAAAATGGAATTAGATAATCAGAGTCCCAACTATAATATGTGAGCCCCTTCTGTATATATTACAACTTTGCCTGAGACATATTCAATATATTTGTTCTTCTCAGTTAATAAGTGTCAAACTACAAAAACCGATGGACCTTCTCGCCTTATGTTTTCTTAGTTCTATTGACATCAATGGAAATAACCACATTAAAGGAAATCCAGTTAGTTTTAATCTATCCAAGTAAATACTATTGAATATACTTCAGAATCATGCACATTCTAAATTTGAGGTCTGGTACCCTCCTAATTTTTATTTTACTTACATTTTAAAAAAAATAACTGGAAGGTTGCCATGCTTCAAAACGAAGTGCTGCCTTTGAGCCCCATCTTTTATTTTGATTCAAAGAGTGGTTTTGTGTTTCTGAGCCCAGATCCGACCTCTACTCTATACTTCAGTTCCTGGGGAAGTTCTTGTTCTTTTATTATGAATTAGCAAGTCCCCCAATGGCAGCCATTTTCTGAGAGTGCACAGAATACTCAAAATTTGCCAAGCAACTCAAAAAGGTTGGGGACCCATTCTGTACTATGATCAAGATATACTGATGTTTTCTAAATTAAATAATATGTTAAGAAGCTCTTAAACCTGGACAGAATTCACCAGAACTATTACCTTTTCCTTCTTTTCCATAACCCAGAGATGGAGGTACAATTAGTTTGCGTTTCTCTCCTAAACACATCTGTGTCAAACCTTTATCCCAGCCTTGAATAACTTCGTTTATGCCAAGAGTAAACCATGTAGGCTGGCCATTGTTATGCTTGTGGCTGAAAAACAACAACATTATATAGTAGAAAAGAATTGCCTTGCTGGATCAGACCATAAGTCCATCCATTTCAACAGATAGAAAATTGCATGCCCCTGGGAATCTCATGACCAAAACAGCCATCCTATGTAATTTGTCCCTGGCATCTGGCAATCTAAAGGGTAACTAAAATGATAGGTTATGGGCCTCTTCCATACAAGAGGAGCTTTTAATTAAAAAGATTAATCTAGGTTAGTGGTTTATGATAGAGATTTCTTACATTATAAGAGAGAACTTAAAAAGACCCCAATCTTTAGGTAAGCTACTGATACTACTGGCAGGAAGCTTAAGACAAACAATAATTATTTCATCATACATTGCATTAACTTATTGAATTCATGACTGCAAGATGTAGGGATGGCCACTTGCTTTAAAGATGGGTTGGACAAATTTGACAGACTTTCTACTATGAGGCAGAGGGTGCTTCCAGACATGGGCTCCTAATGCTAGTAATTAGAAGGCATTGTGCAGCTATTAAATCTTTTTCTCTTTTCCAGGAGGGTCATGAGTAGAAGACAAGGACTGGATCCCCGTAAATATACGTGAATGAGGCAGAGTGATGAAGCCATAAAAGTCTCATCTGGAAGCACCCTAAGGATGCAATCCAATGTGTGCCTAGACAAAAAAAATGTCCTACAACTTCCAGCATTCTCCAGCCAGCCATGGATTATGCCCTTAGTTGCACAGGTACTCTAAGTAAAATTTAACTTTGCCTCCTCCCACCATTTTGGGCCCAGCTGCAGCTTCACCCTTTAGGGCTTTTATCTTTCCTAAAATCATGTCAGCTTGCCATATCCATCTGACATACCCTGTGTGTTTATGAAGTTCATGCTTCACATCTGCTCCTGAACTCAACAGACATATTTCGCTTGGCCAGTGTGGTAGTCAATCACTATCTCTCAGCCTCACTTACCTCACACGTTTGTTGTAAAGACAGAATGGGGAAGGCAGACAGTGAAAACCATATTCAACTCAGCCTCTTGGAAGAAGGGTACAATAATAATAATAATAATAATAATATAGCTTCCATACAGCATTAGGTCCAGTAACCCGCCAGAATTGCATGCACATTGCAAGGTTCACAGAGCCAGTCATTTAACAGAGAACCCAAAGTACCATATCAAGCCCCAATTTCTGGGAGATACTCACGTGGAATGAAAGAGCGAGCCATCTTTCTCTAAATAGCCTTCATAATGCACCAGCAACATGTCTCCCAGCTTGGTCTTCCTCTTGCAAATGAATGGTTTATGGAGCACTTCGATCTTTACTTCCGGTTCTGGAATGAGAGCGCCAATCGCCAAAGCCACAAAAGCAAATGAAAAGAAAATCCAAAAGGCACCTTCCATTTTTTAAAAAAGTTGTGGGGTGACTTTCATCATAAATCCACTGCAAACATGTTCAAAAAAACAAACATGGGTCAATGACTAGAGAAAAGCACACGCACTCCTAATAAATAGTCCAACAACGCCGTATTTCAAGTTAAAGTTCTATCTAAAGATTTCAGGGAGCCAGGTTTTTCTTTAAAATTATTATTATTATTATTATTATTATTAAAATTTCTTAGACGCTTTTCTTTAAAAAAGGCTCAAGGCGACTTACAAAATTAAGATCTGCAAAAATTTTAAACATTTTAAACAGCTAAAACCAATAATCAAGAAGATCCCACGAGCCCATAAAAGTGCGTCTTTCCCACTGCTACCAAAGAATTGGTTTTTGAAAAGTTTCACCCGTTTCGGAGCCCCCTCCGCAAACGGCGGGACTCGAGTTCATTCCCGGCCTCCGTATCCCACCATCCTCCAGTCCCACTCCTCAAATCCGCAGACGTGGCAAACTTGCCCCCAAAGCGCGTTCAAAAGCGGGCAAACCCTCTGTCTCCATTCGTATCCATTGACTTCCCACCTCTCCCTCATTCCGGTTGGCTGAGCGTGAGGGCCGGACTCAGCATCGACATGTTCCATTGGGAAACAGACCTGCTTATCTTTACTTTCTCCGGTCCCCCACCCCCAAAGCTCCCATCTCCGAGCGGTGATTGGCTGTCCCAAGATTCCAGGAAGAGAACGCCGCGCATACATTTTGGAATTCCTCAGCACAATACAACCGGCTTCGGCGCTGCCCTCATTGGCTGATCCTGTGGCCGGAGCGGCGCGCTCATTGGCTCTCGAGAGCCCATCTGCTTTCTGGCGTTCTAGGCACGCCCTTTCTGCCCGTCACGTGAGGGGTTGTATTCCGAAACGCATTTACGCCACTCCCCGTGACGAGTGAGTCCCGTCGCTGGAATGGGCCCTGGATTTCTACTCTAACAGCGTAGCGCTTTGTGGTTAGTCGATCGGGTCAGGGGGAAAGAAGGCAGGCAGGCGGGGAGGCGGGGCGAAGTTCTGCCAGCCTCAGGATGGCCCTGGGTGTCCGTGCTTCAGCCGTGGGGCTGAGGGCGTAAAAGTTTCCTGGGGGAAGGCCAGGGGAGAGGTTTCCCCTGTCCCAAGCAGATCTGGATGGGGGGGCCCTTGTCACCATGGAGGGGGTGCTATACAAGTGGACCAACTATCTAAGCGGTAAGTAGCGCCTGGCTCTGCCCTCCTCTCCTCGCTGTCACCACAGAGGCCAAATCCTAGTCATGATCTTGGGACGGGTGTGTTTGTTCGGGGGAGGGGGGATTGAAGAGAAGAAAATCCTGTCACAGATCCCTGATTCTGACCTTCCTGGTGGATTGTGGCCCCAAGCACTGCAGGGGACAGGCACCCGTCAAAAAGATTAAAACAGCGTTCCCCAATGGGGTGCCCTCCAGAAGTTTTTGGACTTCAGCCATCAGCCCCAGCTAACACGGCCAATGGTCAGGAACGCTGGCAGTTGTAGACTAAAAATCTGAAGGGCAAAACTGGATTAGAGGCAAGGATCTAGGATATGCTACTTTTGCCCCCAAACATGAGTGCCCATAGCTCGGGCAGATGGCCCTTGCTTTGCAGGCTGAAGGTCCCAAATTCAATCTCTAGTCTTTCAAGTTGAGAAGATCAGGTGATGCGAAGACCTCTGCCGGAGACCCTGAAGAGATGCTGGCAGAGGAGGCAATATTGGGCTAGAGATGGACCAAGAGGCTGACCTGGTATAAATAAGGCAGCCTCCTATGTTCCTTCCTAGGAGCTGCATCTGGCACCAACTCAGTTCATCCATGTTGTCTGGAAGGGAAGATCAAAAAGTTAGAAGAATCTGATGTCAGCTAGATGATAGATGACTATAATATATAGATGATTTTGTTAGCATGTTTGATCCTTCTGTTTCTGTATTAGTGGTATACTGCTCTTAAAAAAAAAAAAAAAAAAAGCAAACAAAACCTTGCCAGAGATAGTCTTCCTCAATTTACTAAAGTCAGACACAAAAAAATGTCTGTGTCCTAACGGTCATGGTGCTCAGAAAATTGGGAAAGCACATTCTCTGGGCAATCTCTTAGTAATACAAAAATAATTGGAAGCAAAACAATGGAGTTAACCATATAGAAAAAGGGGGAGAGAACTAATCCAGATAACTAAGATAACTGATGCGCACCAATGTCTATGTATCTAACATAACAGCTTGACTGGTGGAGTTTGCCAATCCAGTTACTGAGAAAGAATTGTTACGTACCCTTCATGAGTATGCAAATGGCCATCTGCAAGGTTAACTTCAATCCAGAAGATTTCATTGGGACTTGTAGACTAAATAGGCATAAATCAAATAGTCTGTCTTAAATAGACTTTTTAAAAAAGTGCTGAAGTCACTTACAGCAGACTGCATGTCAACTCAGAAATAAGTATTATTGAGTTCAATAGGATTTACTCCCAAGTTAGAGTACAGGGTTGCAGTTGTATACCTGAAGAAGTTTCAAATTTCAAGCCTTGTTTGCATTTTCTTTTTAAGATGTTTAGTTAAGAATTCTACAAAGAAAAATCTATTTCTGCCAAAAGAAAACCTTTAGAAACATTATTTTATGTAGATAAGCAAGGCTTCCTGTATGATTTTTTTTTGGGTAACATTTATATAGCACTTTTCAGTCAATGTCAAAGCAATGCAATGAAACAGTGGAAGAGAAGTACTTCAGGTTGGTTGCTCCCTCATTAAACGTGAAAGTTGATTTTGATTCTGTTAAAAGTCTGGCTTCCCCATTGAACAAAGATCTGATTCACATATTTTTCTTTCTACACAAACGGTCCCATCAACCCACAGGCCTGTGCTCAAGTAAACATAGGTAATGTATGAATTGGGTAATTGTGGAAATAGCTAAACAGATTCCCTTCATCGTTGTGGCACTTTTTTCAAATTGTAACTATTATGGGAATTTTTGCCAGTTTTAGCCATGAATACTCGTTTAGTCCTTACATTTGCCCATGTAAATATGCATTGAGAGTGTGTTAAGGAACAGGAAGAATATTGTGCCAACTGACCCAGAGGGCCAGCTAAATTGTAGCATTTGCTACTCTGCCATGATCTTGCTCTGTAGTGTCACATTACAGCAAGCAATAGCATTGTTTTGTTTATCTTTTTACTGCATTTTTTAAAAAAAGGGAATGTGGTGTCTTTGAACCTTGTACAAATATACTTTGCTCTAGAATATTTACTCAGTAAACAGTAAAAGGCTGCTTGGCGAATGGATTCAGGCATTCGTGACAGTGCATTATTCAATATAAAAAATAGGTGTAGCAGTTCCTGTTTCACTGTGTTATAGAGCAAGGAACGTATAAGGGTGAGGGTTGATTAAGCATGGAATGAGATTTCATTTTAGTCTAGGATAATGCAAGAAGTATATTTAAACAAACAAGCCATTTTCGGTGCCAGGGACTATATGTGTATTATATGGATTATTTCCATTTATTTTTTATGCATTTAAAACATTTAGACCGCACCTTTTCCCTACTAGGAGCTCAAGGCAACAAACTACATAAATAATTAGTACAAAATATTGCTGCCATATTTAGCACCTGGCAGACATCGGACGACTTTGCATTGCGTAGGGGTGGTAGAAGTCCAGGGCGAGGACAAGGAAGATGTGAACTGGAAGAACAGTAAATATTTATACGGAAATCAAGAGCTAGAGGAGGGATAAGCAACTGAAGTTGAATGTTGTCCTGTTACTAAAGTGCTTCTCCTCTTCATAAACCTTTAGCACATTTGTCTTTAATCATTTTTCAGCAGCCATGAGATCTAGAAACTTATTGCTGAGTCCAGCTTCCGTGCTATCCATTGTTTACACATAATGCACTGCTTTTCTTGAGACAGAAAAAAAGATCCTGTTTGCCCAAAGTAACAGCCTGACCCTATCTATGTTTGTATGAAAGTAAGTTCCACTGGATTTAATAGGGCTTACTCCTGAGTAAGCGTGCATAGGATTGTGCCAGAAAAACATCCTGATCCACCAGTAAGTTGAGTTGAAATACTAGATTTCAAGCCCATTTAGGCTGCAATCTTGCATATATTTTCCTAGGAGTAAGTCTTACTGGACATGGTGAGGCTTACTTCTGAGTGAGTATGCACAGAACTGCAATTATTATGCTATTTGGCCAAGATCCAAAAAGTTACATTAGGAATGCTCAAATCATTGCCGTGACCATGTGGGAGGGGAAGGGTGGAGTCATCCTTGCCAGTTTGGGGCATCTCACAAGTCCATTATTATGTTTGCAAGTAGTGGGTGGGGAAATAAGTGGCATATTTCAGCCTTACGTTTCATGCCACCCGTCGTTCTTCCTTTTGATGATGTTCTGTGAGTCATGGTCTCTGTTCATGCTTGTTTTCTGTATCTCTTAACTGATCTTTCTTGAAGCTCCATGCAGTTTATAAGAGAAACGGTGTTCAGTTAGTTAAAACAGGTTTATTTGGTTTTAAATTAAAAACAAAACCCAAACATTGGGTTGGATTCAGATTTAGTCACAGCTAACTAAAGTCCCCATTGATTTGAATGGGTCTATTTTATTTTATTTATTATTACATTTATATCTGGCCTCTTTTCCTCCAAGGAACCCAAGGCAGTGTCCATAATCCTCCTCCTCTCAATTTATCCTCACAACAACAGCACTGTGAGGTAGGTTGGGTTGAGAGTCTGTGACTGGCCCAAAGTCACCCAATGAACTTCCATAGCTGAGTGTGGACTAGAGCCCGGATCCTCCGACTCCCAGTCCAACACTCTAACTACTACACCACACTGGCTCTAAGTAAATCTGGATCCAACCCACTATCAGCACTCCCTGATCATTAGCACTAAAATACCCCGGCAGTAGAATCCTTAAAGTTTACATCAATAAAAGGGATACATTTTTGTTAGTAACTAAAACAAATGATGGAGATTTGAAAATATACCTGGGCTAATGAGACAACAGCAGGAGCCTTTTTTCTATTAGGATTTTGAATCCAATTTTCTTTTAATTCCCCCTTTTTAAACGTCATTTATAAAATCACTTAGAAGTATATGCAGTTTGGTAGCCTGGTGGGTAGGTAGCTCAGATTAAATCTGACGCAGGAGCATAATATGGCTTTGGGATTAACCCAGTTCCTTGAAATGTTTCCATGTACAAACTCTGGAAGTTAATCTGCATCGATATTGGAATTAGATAATATCAAATTAGAAGGGTGTGAGATGGGAGGCTTGGGTTTATGCCATGGATGCTGTGAACAAGATCTGTTATGATTCTATTAAGACAGAATAGATCATATATTGTGATTTCTGTGAAACATGGTATCTTTCTAGGGCCAGATCTGCACCAAGCAGGATATAGCATCATGAAAGCGGTATATGGTATGTGTCTTATGGGCCCTAACAGTTGTCAGTGCACTTCAATACTGCTATAAAGCAGTAGTGTGGCTTCTGCCTCTTGTATACCGCTTTCATAGTGCTATATTCTGCTTGGTGTAGATCTGGTCTAGGTTTGGGGATTTTCTTATTTATTTATTTATTTATTGCATTTGTATACCGCCCCATAGCCGAAGCCCCCAGGCGGTTTACATAAGATTAAAACAATTAAAAACAATATACAAAAATTTAAACAGCAAAAACGTAAAATATACACACAATATACACATACATTTAAAACCACTATAATAACTTTAATGCCTAAAAAGCATTGCATTGTTAGAAACAATAAAATGGGATAGTAGAAAGAAAGCATCACCTTTGTCCTCTATCCAGAATTGTTTCCCCGTTCACTTTAATCTCCATTAATTTGCACCATGGTTTCTATCTGTATACGACAGTCATGAATTAGCTCACATTCTGGCTTAGAGATCCTGTAAGCTAAAGGCAGCAGACGGGGTGGGGTGGTGGGAACCCACTGGCTTCTTCCACGTAAGGCTGCAAATACAGTTGCAGAAGCTTTGTAAAAGGGAGACAGACAGCCATACATACGTGCAGCATGATTTGGCCACAGCCTGTTGGTTCTCTCTTAAACCATCTTATGGTTTATCATGGGGGTGCTTACCTGGAGACATTTGCTCCTCGCTACAGTAAACTAGGCAAGCGGCGGATTGCAAGTCACTTGCAGTAGTCATCATAAGGCTTGTGTGTTGTGCCTTCTCTGTGGTTCACATGAGCTTTCTCCCATAATGACTGGGATTTTCTTTTCATTTTTGGTGCACTTTCCAGCCGAATTTACTCTTACATGGCATATTACATAGACAATGCATCTATACACACAGATTTGCTTGGTCTGTATCATGTATACAGCATTCAGGGCTAGTTTTTCTTGGTACAGAAAGATTTTGATTCTCTCTCTCTCTCTCTCTCTCTCACACACACACACACACACACACACGCCCAAGATATACAATCAATACCACTTGTGAATCGAATCCAATACAGGTTCTACACAGCCTCCTAAATGCTGAGATATAGTGTTTCATTCAAGGGAGTGGCAGGGAGAAACGCAGTGAATTCCTGGCCTCCCAAATCCATCACCAACACTCTGCTCACTAGAATCGGTGTGGGTGGAAGGTAGGTGCTTTGAATTTCAATTCCCAGAAGCCCCTGCCAGCATAGCCAGTGGTTAGGAATGCTAGGAGTTGTGGTCCAAAACATCTGAAGAGGTACTTTCAGCCCACTCATGCTCTAGTCTGCACTGTTCCACGTAGCTGTAGATCAGATATAAATTGAATGTCATCTTGTTTTCACCCGAATGAAGATAGCTGCTTCTCTTGACTAAATAGCTCAGGCAAATCTGCATGCAGAGCATGCATGCACATTTAATTCTCAGGATGCTGTGCATATCCTTCCATAGGGATCAATTAAAATGCAATGACATACCCCACATTTTAAATTGCTGTTAACTGAGTAATCAAATAACACTAGGCTAAATCCAGAAAAGTATTCCTGAAAAATAACCTTTTTTTACTGACTGTTGTAGCAAACTGATCAAGGGAATCCTGTGGCATCTTAAAGACAAACAAATATATTTGTAGGCTGGAGCCTCCATTGTCACATTCATTTTATATTAGAAGAGCAGTGTTTTAAAAGTCACTGCTATGCTTTGAATACTCTTTTTCTCTTGTATATTTGTACATCAGTTTAAAAGTATATTTTTCATTTAGCATTCTAGGGCAGCCTTCCCCAATCTAGCGTCTTCTCCAGATGTGTTGGACTACAACTCCCATCATTCCCAACCAGCACCAGGCGATGCACCAGATTGGGGAAGGCTATTCCAGGGGCCTGGTGGATCATATAGCGAAGAGTTGTTATTTCATTTTGTTCAGTAGCTTTTCTCTCTCCTTCCCTCTCTTTTGCTGGGCTGTAGAATATGATAATGGTGCCTCAAAATTGTAATGCAAATGAGTCTTCCGCATATTGGTTAAGCACGCTGTGTGGTTCATGGCAGAAAATTATAAATTAGTTGTGCAAGGGAGGAGCGGTTCTGCTGCTACAGAAAGACAAATAGCATAGTTAGGATTATTTATGACCAGAAGCAGCCCAAGCATAAATTCAAGTCTTATATCAAGCGAAGAACTATGTATTATTTACATGGTTATTTTTATGCCATCAAGGCCTAAAGCAATTAGCTGCTTCTCAGTGTACAGCTTTATTACTGGTTGCCTGTGTTCAGTAAACTATAATAATAGAAGAGGATGTGCGTCCGTCCATCCATCAGCACCATAGTGCGAAGACTGTGAAACTGTGCACCTCAGAGTTATTTTGTTTTAAAAACAGATTAATTGATTTAATTTAATTTAAATGTGTTCATGTGGTTGAAGCCTGCAATAACATCTTGCGCCAATAGAGCAGACTTCCCTAACGAGCACATAGCTTTGCAGTCCATAGAGTTAGCAGGCCGAGAGTCAGAGTTATCTACCTGCCCCGGGGCATCCCCCCCTCAAGGGAATGAAGTGGACCGACCCCTTCCTCAGGGAGCTGTAGGGGTGCACCATGGTAGCGGCCATGCCTAGGGATGCTGGATTGCATGGCTTCACTCAGACAGGGCAAACACAATGTGTCCAATTCTGAGAACTGTGTAGGCTTCGCTTGAAGGCTTTGCTCTATCAAACTGAGTTATTCCAACCTGAGTTAAACTGAATCTGTTTGCTAATGACTTATCAGCAGTGGGTCATTTTTAAATACGTTATTTTGGCTCTTGCATTGCATAGAGTGTGTGTTTTAATTTATGCTTCTGTCTTCTTTCAATATCCCGCCTCTTCCATTTATACCTCTTCCCATTAAAGAACACAAATTGCATCATTGGACTCTTTCCCAATCCCACTGCAACTTCAGCATATCCCTCGTGCTTTTATATTGGGTAATTCAGAGCAGATGTGTTATTGCTATAGCATGGTACATCAGCTCAGTGTCCTTGGGGGGTAGAAGGGTGTTCAATTGTTTGCCTGTACTCTTCAGGTCTCTGGTTTTAATGGATGTATTGGCAGAATCATGTCTGGTTGCAAACTCATATTAAATTAAGCTGCAGTCTTATACCCACTTACCTGGGAGAAAGTCTCGTTGAAGTCAATGAGATTTACATCTGAGTAGACATGTATAGGAGTGCACTGTTAGTATGTCTGACATGCGGCCAGATGCTGCAAACAGTTGAACAGTTCCAGAGCCTGATAGAAGCCACCAAGAAGGCATTTTGCAAACTGGGAGTCTGAAATGCTTACCAATCTACTGCAAATCACCCAGAGATCTACCTGTAGCTCCAGATCTATCCTCTGCACACACCCTCAACAAGCATATCATTGCCGGTTTTATGAGTATATCATCTGGCAGCAATAACACTAATCCTGTTGCTGGCAATGCTTGTTTCGTTAAAGTTAACCTAGAAAAAAAATGCAGTGGAATCACTCTTAGCAATAAAGATTACGTCTGACCCATTTTGATCATGAAATCCTGCTAACACATCGTGATGCCCTCTAACCCAAAGCTCATCCTTGCTATTGCAAAGCTTAGTTGCTTAGCAATAATCCATTATTATTTTATCCTCTGCCTTCCTGTTTCCATTCCGTCATTAGATTTTGATCCTCTTTTTGAGAAGTACTCGTACATATATCCACCCAGAATTCTTAGAACTAAGTTATAGATCTGTTACAGCAGTCTGTTAATTGTGAAACACGTTTTTACTTCAGTGGACTTCACGGACTTACTATCTGTACGTGGAAACTAAATGCATGTATATTTCTTCTGCCTGCCCTTGAAAACGCTGTTCAATTTTTTTTTTCAGGCTGGCAGCCTCGATGGTTCCTTCTTGCAGGCGGGGTGTTATCCTACTATGACTCACGGAAAGATGCTTGGAAAGGCTGTAAGGGAAGCATCCAGATGGCAGTATGTGAAATTCAAGGTAATTAAGACCTCCATCACACCAGCGATTTAGTGCACTCACCATGCCTGGTTTGCTGAGTTGCAGCATGGTACTCACATGACACCATGCCTGTTCTGCTGACACCCCGCCTCTTCCCCAGCCTTTCCTAGAATGCTAAAAGTCTGGATTATTTTCCCTAAGCACATTAAATGCACTCTGTAGTTTTAAAGGAATGGGGGCTTGAATGGATTGCATCAGGTCCTGGCAGGAAAAAGCGATCTCTCCCAGCAGCCAGCTCCAAGCTTCAATATAAAACCTAAACCTTGCATCCCAGGCTCAAAGGTGTTTTTTAAAATCATACAACTCTTGAATCTCTGCAGGGACAGGATTGTACTCCCTCGATGCCCCCAAAGAGCCAGATTAAAGGGTCGTTCCATTTTTGCCCAGCAGAAAGGCAGTCTGGTTGAAGTACTCATCTGCCAGGAGCTGACTGGAGGAAGAAAGAGAAGGGGAGGGGTGGAGTGGAGTGGAGTGGAGCCGAAGAGCTAAGGAGCGAAAGAGCAGCTATTCAGGTGACAGGGATCATAAGCTTGACGCGCTTTTGCCTCAGGGTAAAAAAACGTGGAGGCAAACCAGGTGGGGGGGATTAGATGTGATGGAGGTCTAAGAGAGACAAGAACCTGCTACATTGCTTTTACTGCTTACGAGAACACAGTGGCTTTGTTCGGACATTCATCCGTGGCTTCATAAACTGTTGTCTATAAAACCGTGGATGAGTGCTGTGGCTGCCCACTCCTCCTCTGCCCCTTCTCTCTCCTGGCTTTGGCTTGGAGATCTTGGCTTGCATTCCTGTTACATCTGAACTCCGGAACTCTGGCTTAATGTCAATTAAGTAATGAGGGTATCTGAATGGCTTATTATCCTGGTTTGTAAGCTCATATAAAATCAGAATTCCCTGCTTTAGACAAAGCAGGGAACTCTAGGGAAGAGGACAAGGAATGAGCGGGGTGGAGCACATGAACAACTCATGGCTTATGATGCTTTGGACAAGCAGCTGAACCTGGTCAATGGTTTGGTTTATTAAGCCAAGTTATGCTCGAGCCTTAATGCACCTTCTCATCTTGGGAAATGTAGTTTCCTGTTTTGGTTGTAAATCAAGTTAATTAAGCTAGGAGGTCTTCCCTTGTGCATGCCATAAAGGGATGGGACAGCATGCATGGGCACAAACCTTATGCATATCTCAGCTTAGGGTGCAATCCTGTGCCTATTTAGACAGGAAAAACACCTCCTGCAATTCCCAGCATGCCCCAGCAAGTTGTAGAACTTTTTGTCCTGTCTAAACATGCATAGGATTGCTCCCTTCATAATATATGTTATGTCTGCACCAGGACAAAGTGTGGTTGCATAGGTTTTCAGCCGAGTGTCCATCCTAACTTTCTTGACCTTAGTTCATTCTACAGATAACATGCGAATGGATTTGATTATCCCTGGAGAACAATATTTCTATCTGAAAGCTGCAAATGCAGCTGAGCGACAAAAGTGGTTGGTTGCCTTAGGAACTGCCAAGGCCTGCTTGTCAGACATCCGGACGCTGAAAGAAAAAGGCAAGTGGTCCTCGTAAGGGAGTTGTTTCCCCTTCGCACTTCCCTGCCTCCCCAAAAATGATATTTTAAAACTTGTATTTCCAATCTTTTCTCTCAGTTGTGGAACTTAGAACACAAACAGTTAGCATCATTTGCTTTGTGTTCTATGGAAACGTCCTTGAACATTTTGGTTGTTTTTAGTACAAACACGGTTTGTTTGTGTTGATTCAGCCATGAACAGAAAGGAAGAATAATTGAGTATAGTAGTTCATTAATTAACTATGGAAAGACACACATAATAAAAAGGATAAGATAATGGGTATTTATTTGCAGCTTAGCATGGAATGGTTTTTAAACTTGAATCAAAGTAAATCTTAACTGACCTATTAAACTAAATTTACATTTAATTTATTGATTTATTATTTCTTCTAAGACGCTCAAGGTAATATACATTAGTGTTGGGCCAAATCCTGCTCCCTGTTTTTGGGAATTTCTCTCTCTGTGTGAAAGAGACATTGTCTTTTCCGCCTCTTTTGCAGGGAGGGAGGGAAATTCAGGTAATTTTCTCCTTGGGGAGGGGGACAGGGTTTCCACATACCTTTTTTAAGTGTAGCCGGTAGCTGACCCCCTCTTCCCTCAGCATTTGGAGGAGCCCAGCAGTTCTTAGTGAATACCTGTTAGAGAGCATGTGATCTCTCCAGTAAGCATTATGGAAGAACTTCTGGGTTCCTGAAAATGCTGGGGGTGTTTTAAAAAAAATTTAAAGGAAAAAAGGCCCCTCAGCAATTGGCTACACTTAAAAAAGGTATGTGGAAACCCTGTTCCCCTCCCCAAGGAGAAAATTCTCCGAAATTCTCTCCCAGCCTCTTTCGCTCGAGTTTTTGTTTCCCCCCCGCCCCCCACGAAATGCCAAAAATGGAATGGTCGAAATTTTCAGCACAGTGCTACCGTACGTGGTCCTCCCCACCCCCATTGTATCCTCACAACAACCCTGTGAAGTCAGTTAGACTGAGAGACAGTGACTAGCCCAAAGTCTCCCAGTGAGTTTCATGGCTGTGAGGATTTGAACCTGGGTCTCTCCAGTCCTAGTCTTGCAATCTATTCACTACACAACACTGGATTAATTCCCTGTTTTACAAGTCTTTTCAGGTAATAAGAAGAGTGTTTAATTTGCTAATTTGATCGTGTAATGTAAAAGAGTGGTGTTTTAATAAAACTTGCATTTCCTTGTATTATTATAACCAATCCAAGCTGTAATCATCTGAATAGCTTTCAATTACAAGTGACTAATGGGAAATTATGTGTCCTCTTTTCTATGCTTTTTGTAGGATATGTAAAATCTATAATCCTTTATAATCTGGAACTTGCTTGCTTTCCGTTCTGCCTAGACAACTCTGTCTAATTCTATGTACTCTGCCACCATCAAAAATTGATTTAATACTTTGGATGATAAATTCATACTATCATGCTTGTTTTTCCTATTTCATATCAAACATTTCATATCCACATTCCAAAATGCCATTGAATAAATAAATGGTGCAACTTCTAAACGTTACATTTTTGCAATAATATCTATTTAACTTTGAGATTTTGAGGTGCACTGGATTTTAATAAAATATTGGTCAATGTGGAAACTTTGTAAAATTGTTTTGACAATATATAATTGCCTTTTTAAAATATAGAGTTTACAGAAAACACTGAAGCATTGAAAACGAAAATGGCAGAACTTCGGCTATATTGTGATCTCCTTGTTCAGCAAGTGGATAAAGCAAAGCGAAATGGCCTGGCTGGTGTATCAGCTGAGGTAATGTGGCATTAAAAACAGTCTGCACTTGTCAAAAGTGCTACAAACTGAGGCACTTATGTAGAACTTCACATCATTGGCAGTAACATAGCAACAGGCAGTGTCTTAGATAAGAATATAATAATCACCAGACCGATTTTGCTCATTTTGTTCTAAACTTAAGCTTGAGCAATGTGCACATGCAGAAAATTTTGAAAGTTCGAAAAAGTCCAAAGCTCGAGTTTTAATAGCAATTAATTTCCACCATGCAAAACAGGCAGCCCCTCCACCAGCAGGATGATGGACTGCCCTGCTTGGCCAATCAGTGTGGCACAAAGGCAGCCCCAGGCGCAGCCACGTGGTTAGGCTATCGCCGCCAGCGGGGAAGGGGAAGGAAATGGAGGTGGCCAATCAGGGTGCTCGAGGGAGGGGCTGTGCCACTTGCAAATTTGAGGGGGAAGATTGGCTATGCATGAGCCACGTTTTTAGTATTCATGAGCTCCTCTTTGCTGCGGGGACTGAGGGGCAAAAATTCAGGAAAGGAGCAAGACTATTAGTGCCCATGGCAACATGGGCTTTATGCTAGTTTCAATATATTACACTAATAAGTATTTGCACAGATTTGGCCTGAAAATATTAAGGATTTCATCTGCGCTAGCCTTGGTATCAAAGTGTTAGGAGTCTCTGTGTTGTGGTGGTGTTGGGAAATGCTGGGAAGGTAAATAGTCTACCAATTTTGCAGAATAGAATTGATATGGGAGCCCTGTTGAAATCCACCTGTACCACATTCCTGAAGACGCTTGAAGAATGTATGCAGATTGCAAATGCAGCCTTCTCTTCCGAGTTGCTTTATCACACACCAACTGGATCCCCACTTTCAGCTCTTCGCAAATTGAACAAGGTAAGCTCAGGCAACCTCTGGTGCTACATTGCAAGTGCCCTTCTCGTTGGTGGACCACCTGTCCAGCAGGCCAGTGGATCTGCCACTAGCTTTCCTGTCTCTGAGATAAAAAAATAACCTTTTATTTTTTAGTATAACTTGTAATTATTTAAGAGCGCAATCCTATGCATGTTTTTGTCTAAACATCCATAGGATTGTACCCTTAAATATTTTTATGTAGCCTTTTCTCCATCCCTCCTGGTGACTTACACGTTGTTACCCATATGCACCGTACTGTTAGCATGGATTTTCCTTCTGCTTAGCTCAGGCACCTTGAATGTCTGCTAATGTGCTGGAGACTTCATGTTATCATGCATAGGTTCTGGTAAAATGAACAAGAGTAGTAAAATGCTCATATATAAAATGGTGACTTGATTTCCTTGATATTCCTAGAATGTACCTTAGTTCAGCCTTCCCCACTGGGCAACCTCCAGATGGCAAAGGATGATGGAAGTTGTAGTCTAACACATCTGGATGATGTTCAGCTGGGGAAAGTCTGATCTAAGGTAAGAACATAAGAAGAGCCCTGCTGGATCAGACCGAGGGTCCATCTAGTCCAGCATTCTGTTCACACAGTGGACAACCAGCTGTTGACCAGGAACCCACAAGCGGGACACAGGTGCAACAGCACCCTCCCACCCATGTTCCCCAGCAACTGGTGTATGTAGGCATACTGCCTCTGATACTGGAGGTAGTGCATAGCCATCAAGACTAGTAGCCTTCTCCAGGAATTTATCCAACCCCCTTTTAAAGCCATCCAAATTGGTGGCTATCACTACATCTTGCGGTAGTGAATTCCATAATTTAACTATGCGCTGTGTGAAGAAGGACTTTCTTTTATCTGCCCTGAATTTTCCACCAATCAGCTTCATGGAATGACCCTGGGTTCCAGTAGTATGGGAGAAGAAGAAAAATATATAAGCTACTGAGCCCCCCTTCCAAGTGTGCTGCCAGTGCAGTAAAATAATAAAATTCTTCTTTTTTTGCAGCTAAAACTTCCCAACATATTTAGTCATGGTGTAGCAGAAAGGTACGTTCACCTTATTTTCTTCATTTAGTAGTATGGTTTCTCAGTGACTCATTCTTCCTTGGTGAGCCCAGTCCGGGGTCACTGATTGTCATGAATATACTTTAAACCACGGCTGGGCAAGTAGTGGCCCTCTGGATGTTTTTGGACTACAACACTCATTATCCTTGACCATGGGCCATGTTGCTGGAAGTTGGAGTCCAGCAACATCTGGAAGGCCACCGGTCCTCCACCCCTGCAGATTTTAAAAAAACAAACAGAGGGGAAGGTTCCTCTGCAAAACCCATCCTAAGGCACAAATCTGTTCTGAGAAATTGACTTATATCAGTTTATTCTCATAGTTAATTCAGTGCTACTGTGAACCATTTTAAGATGGTTAGTCTAGGGCTGTGTTTGGACAACACAGTAGTCAATAGTGGGTTAATAGTCAACTCCACGGTTGATTATCAATGGGGTTCTCCCTACACGACATGATTATAATCAACCGTGGTGTGGATTAAGGCCAACGTCAAGTTGACTATTAGTCAACGGTGTGTTGGATTGACACATCCCCTGCCCTCTCTCCTATCCAGTCCTCCCGCTGGTATCCTATCAGCCATTGTGAGTTTTGTCGATTGGACTAGAGCACCAGCCACCGCTTTGGTTGCTCTTGCCAGGGGACTATGTAGTTGCCGAAAATAACCAACTGTGTGTGACGGAATAGTCAGTGGTGCACTACACGATAACCAATGGTTGTTGAAATAATCAACTCTGCACAGCGTTAGTTGTTTCCGTTGGTTATTTCTGCTGAATAATCAGCTGTGGTGTGAAAAAGTCCTGACAGACAACACAATAACCAACCGTTGACTATTTAACCTACAGTTGGTTATCGTGTTGTCCGAACCCAGTCTTATGTACTTGTTTTTGGATTTCATGGTGTTATTTACTTAAAATGTATACTATAAAAATATTTGAAAGGCCACACAGCTCCTTCAAAGGGGAAACAATTCTGCAGCTTCCATTTCCATCATCCAGTCCAATGGAACCATGCAGGACAGTGAGAACTGTGCTTGTGGAGACTCTCTACGGGTGGAATCCTATGCATGTTTAGACAGGAAGAAGTCATGCAATTCCCAACATCCCCTACCAGCATGGCTGGCTGGAGGGATGCTAGGAGTTCTAGGACTTTTTTCTGTCTAAATGTGCGTAGGATTGCACCCTTAAAAGCTGAAATCCCACCCATCACCTGTTTCGGGGTGGGGGGCAGGCAGGGAAGACACTCCGATTTTAGCTTTTTTTTCCCCCAACAAAGTTTCTATGCACACAGATCAGAGAAGAGGACCATCTGTGCACTTTCCAGTCTATTTAGTGATGGACATGTGGAAATCTAGTTTCATGCGCCTAATGCCCTTAGCTAGGTCCAAATACCAGCCTCTTGTGTAATGTTGTGGTTTATGCTTCCCTTCTAGAGAAAACAAGGATGGAAGTGTAGGCAGCGATTTGATACCAGCAAAGCATTAACCTTATTGAACAGCTGGGCTTCTTCTCCTTCCTTTTTTTCTTCCTAGGCAGATGGAACTAAAAAAATGTGAAAATGGATCAATATATGCAAACGCCAACCTTCGTGAGCAAACCCAGATTGATAATCTGACCCCCGTTCCCCTGAAAACTGGTGCGATGGACAGTGAGAAAAAAATTACAGGTAAATAAAAGAATGTTTATTATTCAGAACTATAAGGAAGGCTGTAGATGGTGATTACTTGTACTATTCTTTTTTTTTTTTAATCAGTGAGCCCTGCATCTAAAGAAGAAGTGGAGCATGTCTATTATTATTGAAACAATTTAATGGGACGGTTTATATCTTTTCAACCTGTCCTGCCCCACTTATTCTTCTCTGCTCCACCCCCTCTTGTGGCTGTGCAATCCTTCCCTCTCCCCATCTCCTTTTCCTCCTCACTGCGGCTTCCTCATCTAGCCCAAAGGGATCCAGGCCCACAGAGAGGTTGGCTGACATATGTGCAGGCTCAGAGGCCCCAATCATGGGGCGTATTGGCTAAAGCAGCGTAGCATCCTTTGGAAAGATGCTCTAGTGCATGGCCAGACAACCTCTGGCCTTTGTGCCTAATACAGCTCACTGGGATTCCTAATCCGTCCACAGCTCTCCCCAATCCCCATGTTATCTCCAGCCCCTAACAAAGGGATTCCACCAGGGTCCTGCAAATCATGGCTGAGTCGCTTCCCAGGCCGCTTATGCCCTGATTGGGACACGAGAGATGTGGAAAGGAGGTGCCCGGCTCAACCAGGGCTTGCAGGACCTGAATGGGACATGAGTGGTGTGAGAAGGATGGGACTTGGGCAGCAGTTGCAGGAGCCGGCTCTTGCAATCATCGGTTCAATCGCTTTCTCCGTGCAGAGAGAGCCACAGAGCTCTGGGCCTCTCTTTGCATAGAGAGGAGACACACTATCCTTAGTTGACACTGTTGTCAAAGGCATAGAGAAATATATTTGGGTGTCATCAGCATACTGATAACACCCCGCCCCATGCCTCCGGATGATCTCTCCGAGCGGTTTCATGTAGATGTTAAACAGCATTGGGGACAGGATGGTGCCTTGTGGTACGCCACACAACAGCTCCTTCTTTGAGGAGCAACTATCCCCAAGCATCGCCATCTGGAACCTTCCTGAGAGGTAGGACTGGAACCACTGAAGCACAGTGCCCCTGATTCCCAATCCCCTCAGGCGTTCCAGAAGGATACCATGGTCGATGGTATCGAAAGCTGCTGAGAGATCCAGAAGTACCAACAGGGACACACTCCCCCTGTCAACGCTTAAGTGTAGATCATCCACTAAGGCGACCATCTAGTTCAGCAGTCTGTTCACACAGTGGCCAATCAGCTGTCGACCAGGGAACCACAAGCAAGACATGGTGCAATAGCAATCTCCCACCCATGTTCCCCACCAACTAGTGTATACAGGCTTACTGCATCTGATACTGGAAGTAGCCATCAGAACTAGTAGCCATTGATAACTTTAACATCTAGGAAAGTGTTTAATTGCCTCTTAAAGCTATCCAAATTGGTAGCCATCACTACATCTTGTGGTAGTGAATTCCATAGTTTTATGGAAGAAGGACTTCCTTTTCTCTGTCCTGAATCTCCCACCAATCAGCTTCATGGGATGACCCCATTGGGTTCCAGTATTATGGAAGTGGAAGAAAAATGTCTCCCTGTCTGCATTCTCCACACCAGGCATAATTTTGTCACCTCTATCATGTCTCCCTTCACCTTCCTTTTTTTCCCAGCTAAACAGCTGCAGCTGTTGTAACCTTCCACCTCAGAGTCAGAAGGGGAAGGTTATGACAGATGGGACTGTTTAGCTTGGAAAAACACTCGGCATCAGTGACTGCACTTGGCAAACAATATGCATCTCCCCATTTTGCCACTCTGATGCTACACACAGTCAAGGGGCAGATTGTAGGCTTGCCGGAAATGCAAGACGCTGCTGAATGAGTAATACGGAAGAGATAAAATCCGCTGCCGTCTCTCTTTTTTAAGTCCAGAAGCTGCTCTTCCGGTTTAATATTTTAAGATTTCTGTTCCCTTAAATCCAAGGTGGTATAACGAAAGATGGAGAAAACAAGCTGCTTCCAAAAGGGGACAATCAAGAGGACACATCTTTAAAGCCGGTGGTGGATTCGTTAAACAGATCAACACCATTGCATCTGGGAGAGCAGACAGACCGGGATTTCCCTACTTTCTTCACTGCTATGCGCATTAGGTAAAGTACCACCTGGATGGACCATGCAGGAAGAACCCTGTTCAGTGGAATTCAGTCCATGGCAGGGTGAATGTGCTTTGTCTGCTGTAGCATACAGCGCTCTATATATCATGCCCCAGTTGGACATGCCTACTATAGCTTGTTTATGTCAGAGAAAAACTGCTAGCTCTTTGCCATTGATGATAGCAACGAAAATGTGGTTCACACAATACATTTTCAGCGCATGCGAGCATCTCGAATGTTCCCAGACACATTGTTAGGTGCAGATATGTAATGCGATCCTGAGATCTTGGATGTAGATCTGTAGCAATTCACATAATTTAACAGCTAAAAAAAGCATCGTTGCAGTCATGGGAATTGCTGCAGACTTGTACAATGTTGAGATCTCCTGCTCAACATCTTAACGTTTCTCCTTGTTAGTATGCGGTCTAGTACATAGGAACATAGGAAGCTGCCTCATACTGAGTCAGCCCATGGATTCATCCAGCCCAGTATTGTTGACACTGGCTGGCAGAGGCTCTCCAGGGTTTCAGGCAGGATTCTTTCCTTGCCCCACCTGGAGAAGCTGGGGATCGAACCAGGGACCTTCTGCATGCAAAGCAGGTGCTCTGCCACTGAGCTACGCCCCCTCCCCTACACTTGGGATTGTTTGTAGGTACATAGTATTGCGTGAACTAGTCCCAGGACTGCTGCTTCGTAAACTAGTATGGTCCATGCCAAAAGCCTGAAGTGTCGGTGCATAAATGAACCGTTAGCCTGTAAATAAATAAATAAATAAATAAATATAGTGGCTTTAATCAATTTTTTATTTTTCTGTAACTAATTCCTATTGTCCAGATCTTGTGAGATTACCTGGTGTCAGTCAGAAGCAGTCTTAGAGCAGAAACAGCGACATTCTGAACGGGCAGTTGCTGTCCTTGTGCTTGTGGAGGTCAACTAAGACTTGTAGTTTTAGAGATGGGTTTGTATTTCCTTATGTGATGCTCTCTCTCGAGAACTACATGTCCCAGAGTTGTGTGTGCACAAGCCAGGGATGGGAGAGGCATGAGATGCGGTTGTGATATGCACCTGAGACGGGGAGGGCTTGTTACAACTTTGCATAGGACCCCAGAAAATGATGCTTGGGCCTTGCACGCTTCTGTATTTGATATTATGAACGTTTTATTTCTAAATATCATATAGCGTATTTGTAATCAAAGCCTTAGTCCAACTGAAAGGCCCTTTGCCACCTTGTGGGTTTCTCCAAATATATCGTTCCAGCATTGTCCTTCTTGGGAAGATTAATAGCATGACAGGTTTTGAAATAGGATTAAAAATGGGATTGTTAAGGAACATTAAGGAATGTCTCCCCCATACCATTGCAATCTTCAGGGGGAGACCTTGTTTCTGTTCTGCGGCCTACGGATTTCCGTCTGCCATTGACACAGAGACAGGCTTCCTTGGCAGCAGCACTCACCCTGTGGAATGATCTCCCCTTTGAGGTACGTCAGGCCTCAATGCTAACGTGTTTTAGGCATTTATTGAAAGCATAGCTGTTTGCTTTGATATTCCCTCAGCCCTGAGCTATCTTTGTACCAGCCTTGTTTATGTGTGTGTGTGTGTGTGTGTGTGTGTGTATTTATTCTCTTGTAAACCACTTGGGGATTTATTTCAAATGAGAAATAGTATATAAATATTGTTAATAAATTATTATTATTATTAATAATAATAATAATAATCTCCCCATTCCTCTGACAAAGGTGACAGAGGAATTCTGAATGTACTCTTTGTATTCTTCCCCAAAGGTTTAGTGATATCAAGCTTCTTGAGGACGGAGGCATACCCACGGGAGAATTTCTGCAATCTTGTTATGAAATAGTTCCAGTCTTAGGTATGTGTGCTTGCTTTCTCTGTTTCATTTCTTATTTGTTGGGTCTCTCTGTTTGGACAAGTCAGATCTGATACCTTCTGGAAAATGAGTATTTTGTGACCAGTCAGGCCCACCAAGGCAGCCATTTAATGAATGTCCAAGGCCCCCATGGCAGCCATTTTGTGAGAGTGCTCATGACATTCTCTCAAAATCCCAAATGTGCCCACTGACCCCCCAAAAAAGATTGGGGACCCTGGGCAAAGCCATGTCCTGTTAAATATTTCCTGGAAAAAAGTCTGAGTTGGTATTTATGCTCCATAGAGAATTCAGATGTCTGACAGATTATTATAGAGAAAATATTTTCAAGTTACAGATTTACAAACACAAGTGACAGTGTTTGTAAACCTGTAGCAAAGACAGCACACTCCAACTCTGATTATGTTTAGGGCTCCGTTGGATTATGGTTGCAGAGTAGGAATAGCTAAAGCATGTTATGTGTGATCTTGTCTGGGCTGCTGAGAATAACATTCAGAGTGCTCAGAAGCATTCAAAAGTAAGCAGTAAGGTTCCTACTCTCTTCTTGGGAATAAAAGGCTGGTTCTGATCAGGATTTGACAATATTGAACTCTGCCTGTCATCAGTTTGGATTTGGAAAAAAGACTCCTAGTTATACCTTTTAAAGCAGGGATGGGTGGAAGGTAGATCTCCAAATGTTTTGTACTTCAACTCCCAGAAGCCCTTGCCAGCACAGCCGGCTTATCATTGCTTCTCTTTGCCTGCACAGGACTAAACGAGAACCTGGATAAACAAACTTTGGGCTTGTTCAAACAAGATAATAAGCCATGGTTAGGCCGCTAACCCTTTTTCAGCAAGTGGTTAATGAGCATGGTTAAACCATGGTTAGGAATGGTTCACACAACATGCTACACTGTAATGTTTAGCTCAAAATGCTTAAGCACCATGGTTTAGTGTGTTGTCTGAACAGGGCCATTGGGTCATAGAATCTCTGTAATTACCAGAGTTTGGGGATGGGTGGGTACTTGAAGGTTGTATCTGCATAACCATGAACTTGACCACATGAGACACTTCCCCAGGGATTATTGACGGGGTGCCTTTCTTCTGTACTGCTATACACACATTTCAAGAACATTGTCTTTGTGGCAGACAGACACCTTGAGAAGAGGAGGAATAGGCCTGGTTACCAGCAAGCATTGATTGATTGATTAACTCATATGATCAACTTAAGATTTCTGTAGTCAGGTAACATCAGTGTACCTTCCTTAAGCATGATTGGGCATGTTGTCTGAACTGAACCTTAAAGCTCTCTACGTGAACGATTTATTGCACTCTCATGATTGGCCACTCACAGAAGTTTGCAAGTCTTTTACATGATGCTGTCAACCTCCTGCACCTTCCCCCGGTAATCTTGCTTTAAAAAAGATCAGAGATGATGCACTATCTAAAATCATCGCAGCATATCCCAAGTGTGTAAAGTTGGCATTACACTATAATACAGACACTAGATGGTGCTGTTTCATTAAAGTTTATGGAGCATTGCTGAGAGGGGAAGTTTTCAATTACGAATCACTTGGTTGCTGTCTAAAGGAGCCCGTAGTAAACGCAGAAAGTCCCTAGAAGAAGAAAGCCTGGTAAGGGTGTAGTTTTTGTCTTTACTATAGAGATGCTCTTAGACTGAAGTAACTGCTCATGTGAGCATGGCCAAAATGAGGCATGGGCCTTTTTGAAGGTGGCTGTAACCAATACCAGAAGAAGATACTTATGGGAGGCCAAATCATCATGGAACGATTCCTTTCACTGAAAGAAAAGTAATAAAGACTGCAATTCTTCATCCACGTACCTGGGAGTAAGCCCCATTGAACTCTGTGGGATTTATCTCTGAGTAGACATTGGATTGTACTGAAAATCTCAGCCGTTTGTATTTATATATTTCATTAATTATATTTATCTTGTTCCTGTGTAAGACATCTTGAAAAAAAGGCTTTCTTTCTTCTAGACAAACTTGGATCCACAGTCTTTGCTCCTGTTAAAATGGATTTTGAAGGAAACATCAAGGTAATAGCTTCAGCTTAACATACAGTTCTTAACAAAAAAAGAACTCTAGTTCTTCTTGAAATGAGAAAAATACTGAAATTATCCTACAGCATTGGAATCCTGACCCCAAACCAAGCCAGAAGCCAGATTCCTCTGGGAATTCCACAAGCAGGATATGAGTTCCTATCAACTGGTATACGTAGGCACAGTGGAGGCTGGTGGCTCTGGTGTCAGTGGGGTAGCGAATCCGCTCTGGGTCTCAGTCAGAACTCGAAGGAGCTACCCTTTCGGGTTCTGACTGTAACCTGGATTCACTGCCCCACTGACATTGGAGCCCCCAACCTCCACCGCATAGACATACTGCCTTTGCTACCAGTGAAAGCGTGTAGATATCATGACTAGTAGCCTTTGATAGGCTTCTCCCCCATGAATTTGTCGAATCTCCCTTTAAACCCATCCCAGTTGGTGACCATCGCCGTAGCTTGTACTATGTTTAACTAGGCACTGTATGAAGAAGTACCTCCTATTTTCTGTCCTGACGCTTTCACCATTCAGCTTCATTGGATGACCCTGAGTTCTAGTATTATAAGCGAGGGGAAGGTTTTTGTTCTGTCCACTCTCCTCATACCATACATTAATTTATACATCTCTGTAATGCTGTTCCCCAAACGTTGGGGACTTTGCCTCAGAGGAGCTGCTCCAGCCCCTTAATTATCTTGATATTATTTATTTATTTGTATGTTTGTTTATTGCATTTCAATACAAACCAACGGCCGAAGGGAGCAATTAAAATAATAGATAAATAAAATAAAGCATAATATAAAACTTTTAAAATGTTAAAACTACTGTATAAGTAAAAACCAGGCCCAGTGCATCGATCTAAAAGAACGTAAGAAGAGTCATGCTGGATCAGAGCATGTAGACCATGTATTCTCCTCAGACGGTGGCCAACCACTTGCCCACAGAAAATCCACAAACAGGACATGAGTACAGCAGCACCCGCCCCTGTTCCCCAGCAACTAGTCTACATAGGCATACTGCCCCGGATCTTGGAGGTAGCATATAGCCAAGAGGACTAGTAGTCATTGATAGCCTTCTCCTCCAGGAATCCTCCAATCCCAGCTGTTGTAAACTTTCCTCATATAGGAGTTACTCCTACCTCTTGTTCATTTTAGTCGCCTTTTTCTGCATTTTTTCCAACTCTACAATGTCCTTTTTTAGGTTCAGTAACCAGACCTGTACACAGTATTCTAAGTGTGGTCACGCCATAGATTTGTATAAGGACAATACACTAACAGATTTAAAAACAGCTGGGCGGGGGGTGGACCCTTCTGCACCTTCTCCTGCTCTACAATGTCCTTTTGAAATGGGGCAAGTAGAACAGCACAGACTGTTTCAAACGTGGTCACTCTGTAGATAGGTATAAAGGCATGAGGATATTGGCAGCTTTATTTCTGACCCCTTTCCTAATGGTTCCCCTGCCTTGTTAGGCCCATCTCCATTTCATTTCTGCCCATATATGGGCTTACTTGAGAGGTCCTTTAATACAAAGTCTAAAGTGTACGATTGGCTTCTCTGTCCCTTCCAGAAAATCGATCAGAAATACTTCACCAACAAAGAAGAGTTCAGTACCCTTCAGAAACTCATCCTCCACGAAGTGAGCACTGAAGAGGCCCGCGTGAGGCACTCTGCCACAGAAGCCCTCCTCTGGCTTAGAAGGTAAGTTGCCTCACGCTTGGAACATGGGTCCAACTGAAAAGGCGGCCCGGATTGCATCAGCGAGAGAGACCTGGGGGCAATCTACATGCTAGGTTTTTAACATTTTATAAGGGTTATGAAAACTCTTTGGGCCACATGACGCACTCCCTATAACGTTGTATATCTGAGGTTTTTTAAAACTCCCTTCAGTTATATACAACGGTTTCACTTTTAATAAATCGTTTTAAGTAAAATAATGTGTCCTTCCTTACCGTTTGTGATTCGTGGGGGCAGTGCTTCGTTGATGGGCGCCCAAATGCTTAGCAGTTGATTGGTGGGGAAGGAAGAGGAAGTGGGTGACTGAACTACAACACCCACAATGCCTAGCCCTATACTCGCTAGAGTATGACAGAGGAACAAAGGGGGAAGTGGTGACTGAACTACAATGCCCACAATGCCTTGCCCTAAACTCACTGTAAAAACGAAAGAGAAAGAAACAGGACAGAAGAGTGTGTGACCGCACACACCGCTTTAAAGACTGAAGAAGTTTTTTCCTGTAACGTGAGTACTCAGTAATGTAGCCTAAGATGTTTTACTACGATAATATTTAAAACTCTTATCTGACCGTTTTTTAACGCAACAACACCCTGTGTAGATTCCTCCGTTTTTTTGTCCAAAGTCAGACAGAAAAAAAGCCCTACAACTTCCAGCATTAAAGCTGGCCGTTGTAGGACTTCTTTCTTTCATCTAAGCATGCATGGGGATTGCGCCCTAGAGAAGAATTGCGTTTTGATTCGGACTTGAGAAGGACTCCGGTTTGTGGATGATACCAAATTATTTGGGATGGCAAAATCCAAAGCAGATTGTGAAGAGCTGTGAAAGAATCTCCCCAAAGAAAGATGAAAGTCTATAAAGCTGAATTTTATTTTCATGTCACTTTTTAACTATCTTTTGTATGTTTTATATTGACTTTGCTGGTCTGTGACCATAATAAATGATTGATTGAATACTATATTTGGAAGAGTTGATGCATGTTCAGTGCAGTAAAGCCTAGTGGGGCATGAGGGAGGTGAGGTTTCAATTGGCTATAGCCTCTTAGGAAAGGCATCTTAGGGCGCAATCCTATGGGTGTTTAGACAGAAAAAATGCCTACATCTCCCAGCATGCCCCTTCCCTTATTAAGGGCACGAGGTGGCTGAAGCTGCCTTTGTTGTTCTTGAGACATGTTTTTGTAAGCCCTGTGCAAGCTCGCAACAGCTCTCAAGGCTTCGTACGCATGGACCTCTAGCCCGGCAGCACTTCCTTGAACGCCCTTGCGACCTCACATTGTCTGTGCTGTGTTGGCAAGGCAGCCACTTCCAGAAAGAGGAAATCGCCCAAACACAGAGGGCACAGATTGGCATAGAATGTGTGTATGCTAATTGATTGGCATAGCTGCACATTTAGAAATAGCTGCTGACATTTAAATAGAAATGCAATACATATCGCTACGACGGGGAAGACTGGGACCTGGTGACCCGTGTGCCTGCTCAGTCTGCTGTCCGGGTGCTGTTGATGGACAACTTTAGGGCTCCTGCCCCTCATGGCTCTTTATCGTTAAACCAGACTTGGACGACACAGACCTTCAAACAGAGGACACCTTCAAATAGGTGACTGTCCCTTGTAAAGTTGGACACCTGACCAATCTTATCTGCCAGGAGTCTGCGTGGAGAGCGTCGGGGTCAGTGCAAGTGTGTGTGGGTTTGTCTAAAGTTTTGAAGAGCAAGAATGGCCACTATTGCTCATAAGCCTGTAGAAAATTCAGTTCCTGCTTGGAGCGGTGAGCTCTTCACCTGCAGGCTTCCAGCCAAGCAGCCCTTCCTTGAACGCCCGTATGACCACAGACGTCACCCGTGTACAAAGATACCTGCATCACTGCAAATGTTTAAAAGAGTAATGAAGTCCCCTCCGTCGCCCTGTACAGTGAAGAAGGTTACATGCAAAGTTTGCCGCTCCCTCAACGTTCCTTCAAGGTTTTCTCGCGGCCCTCAAAACCTGCAGAAACCTGCTTCCCAATTTTGCGAGGCATAAACGGGGCCGTGAATTTGGGACCCAATTTTCAGCCCTCCTTTAGTTTATTGGGGGAGTTTTGTTTTGTTTTTGGAGAAGATTCTGTTGGGAACACTATTCACCGAGACCTGTATTTATTACTGTTGGTTGCCAATGTTTAAAATGAATGAATAAGACCTAAAAGGAAAAAAAAGGAATGGTTTACAAATAATCTTACAGAATTGTAGAGTCCTTCAAACTTCACACAGCTGATGCTGTGCTGTTGCCCAAGATCTACTGCTGCAGCAGCCTTGAAGGAGGCCTGTAGAGTTGGACGTGGAGCCCAAAGGTCGTTGAGTAATGGGACACCCCATGACCCCCCCGCTGACCATATCTTCCTTTTATAAACGCGTTTTAAGGTAACAGTTGAAAGTGGCGATACATACTTTAACTTCACTGTCTTTTCCCAAACAGGGGTTTAAAATTTTTGAAAGCGTTTTTGACAGAACTAAGGAACGGACAGAAGAACATTCAAACAGCACTGCGTGAGTACAGAATATTTTGTGGAAATGTTTAAAACACCGAAACCCGAACCAGAGTGGTCGGGGGTGGGGGTGGGAATCTCTCTTTGCTGGTTCCTTTTTCTCATGAACACACACGCCAAGTGAGAGTGGAGCTTATCATGAACATCGAGCCTGGAAATTTAAACACATTTGTGTTCAGAAGAAACATCTGCCGACTTTATTATTTCTGAGAGCCTGTGAGGCTGTCGCCGTAGCTGGTCGGATACGCAGCGTCATGAAACCAGCTTTCCTTTCCGTCTGATTGCAGATAGCGCTTACGGCCGAACTTTACGGCAACACCACGGCTGGGTGGTCCGAGGCGTTTTCGCGGTGAGTTGGTACGGATTTAGAAAGTGATCCTAAGTGTGTGGCGGGGTGGGAGGTGGGGAGTAAAGTGGCAGAGGCAATCCTCAACTTCTAAACCCCTGTTGACGCTCACCAGCCAGGACAGCAGGTGCAGCGACAATATTCCTCCAGTGACTTCATTGGGGATTGTTTTGTTCTGTTGTTGGTGTATTTTCCTCCTCCTCCTCTCCCAACCCCCCTTTCTGGTTGTCATCGTTTCGGTGGTGGTGGTGAAATAACTGCACCAACTCCAGACTGGCGTAGTTAAGGGCCCCGATCCTGGGGCCTTTCCCTGGAACAAAGGAGCTTTGAAGCCAGTGGATCTAAGGCCGCCAGTGGATCTAAGGCCCCATTTCCGCAGGCATAGCATAAAATCATCGGGTTGGAAGGGGTCATTTGGGCCATCATGTCCAACCCTTTGCTCAGTTACTGAGGGCCTCCGCAACAGACATACACCCACCCACGCACCAGCAGAGCTCCTCTCCACCAGCAGAGGGCACCACTGCCCCATCCAAAGCCCCTTCGGCCAGTGAATCTACGAGTTTGGATTGCTCTGCCTGTTGTTGTCACTGTAAGAGAGCAGGCATCTTGAATCCATTCATTTCATGGATCACATACACACTCTGGGTGCACCTCCGTGTATTAGAGTATAATCATCCTGTCTTTCTGATCTTTGCCTGACAACTGGTTCTCACAGTCCTTGCAGGCGGAAATACCACTGGCTTATCTACTCCGTGTCTATAGGACTCTCAAAAGCTTTCCAGCAATAAGATTGTCTTTTGGCTACTCAGCAGGACAAAACATGGTGCCAAGTAGCTTTTCTAACTCCCTAAAGCAATACCACTAGGTGCGAGCATGTCAAAGAAAGCCATAGATATATCAGGGAATGCTGGGTAGGATTCCTCTCTTCTTTCCCTCTCTATCCTAGTTCTTTTACTTTTTAAGTGGGCAGCGCCCTCTGCTGTTTCATATGAGAAATACTGGAAGCAATGGGCCCTATGCAGGCTAGCTATAGTGTCTTTGTCTTTTTAGGATTTCGTGAAGATTTGTTTACTTTTGTACTATTTTAACACTTTTAAAAATGTCACATCCTTTCTCTTTCTTTGACTCTGCAGCAGAACCAGGGGACAGAGTTGACATCATCGGGTAGTAGAGTTGGAAAAGGCCTATAAGGCCATGAAGTCCAACCCCCTGCTCAGTTCAGGAATCCACCTTAAAGCATACCTGACAGATGGATGTCCATCTGCCTCTTGAATGCCTTTAGTGTAAGAGAGACCACGACCTCCCTAGGTAATTGGTTCCATTGTCATACTGCTCTAACAGTCAGGAAGTTTTTCCTGATGTCCAGACAGATCTGGCCTCCTGGAACATGAGCCCATTATTCCACATCTTGCACGAAGAGTTCCTGGCCATCTTCTGTGTGACAACCTTTCAAATATTTGAAGCATGCTACCATGTCTCCCCTCAGTCTTCTCTTCTCCAGGCTAAACATGCCCTGTTCTTTCAGTCTCTCCTCATAGGGCTTTGTTTCCAGACCCCTGATCATCCTCATTGCCCTCCTTTGAACCCCCTCCAGCTTGTCTGCGTCCTTCTTGAAGTGTGGTGCCCAGAACTGGACGTAATACTCAAGATGAGGCCTAACCAGTGCCGAATAGAGGGCAATCAGCACCTTGTGCGACTTGGAAGCTATACTTCTATTAATGCATCCCAAAATAGCATTTGCTTTTTTTGCAGCCACTTTGCACTGTTGGCTCATATTCAATTTGTGATCTACAACAATTCCAAGATCCTTCTCACTTGTATTTCTGAGCCAAGTATCCCCCATCTTGTAACTGTGCATTTGGTTTGTTTTCCCTAGGTGTAGAACTTGGCATTTATCCCTAGTAAATTCCATTCTGCTGTTTTCAGCTCAGTGCTCCAGCCTATCTAGATCACTTTGAAGTTTGTTTCTGTCTTCCAGGGTATTAGCTATCCCACCCAATTTTGTGTCATCTGCAAATTTGATAAGCACTCCCTGCACCTCCTCATCCAAGTTATTAATAAAAAAAGTTGCAGAACACTGGGCCCAGGACTGAGCCCTGCATTCTAGTCCTGAGCCCAGGACTAAGCCCTCACACTTAGCTACAGAGTCCGATTCTGTAGCTAAGTGTGGATCCACCTAATAGTTGTTCCATCTAGCCCACTTTCAGCTAGTTGGCTAATCAGAATGTCATGGGGTACTTTGTCAAAAGCTTTGCTGAAGTCAAGATGTATTATGTCCACAGCATTCCCTCAGTCCACAAGGGAGGATACCTGATCAAAGAATGAGATCAGATTAGTCTGGCAGGATTTGTTCTTGACAAATCCATGCTGGCTTCTAGTCATCACTACATAGTTTTCAAGGTGTCTACAGATTGACTTCTTTATAATCTGCTCCAAAATTGTCCCAGGGATGGATGTCAGACTCACTGATCTGTAGGTCCCAGGTTCCTCCTTTTTGCCCTTTTTGAAGATAGGGACAACATTAGCCCTCCTCCAGTCATCCGGCACTTCACCTGTCTTTCCATGATTTCGCAAAGATAATAGACAGTGGTTCTGAGAGTTCTTCTGCCAGCTCCTTTATTATCTAGGATGCAGTTTGTTGGGCCCTGGAAATTTGAACTTGTTCAAAGACATTAGGTGTTCCTTGACCATTTGTTTATCAGTCTCAAACTGCAATCCTTCCCCTTCAGCTTGTACTTCACTTTTGCCAAGGAGGGGGGTCATAGACCCCTTGAAACATTGTCAGTTTGCTTTTCAAAAGCTTCATCCTCATCTTCTTCTTGATTGGGCTGTCGATAGTAGACTCCAACTATCATGCTCCTTTTATTCCTTGCCCCATTTATTTTAATCCAGATGCTCTCGATGGGGCTACATCATAGTACAAAACATATCTGAGAAATAGTATTTTGCTATAGCATCCCTATAGCACTATGATAACTTAGGGGTGCAATCCTATGCATGTTTAGACAAAAAATTGTCCTACAACTCTCAGCATTCCTCAGCCAGCCATGGAAATTATAGGATTTTTCTCCGTCTAAACATGCATAGGATTGCATCCCAATTGTCTCCAAATATCGGAAAGCATAACATTAAATAATGGACATCCTAGGAACAAACAGCGTAGGAGTCAGAAACAGTTACTCGCCCCAAAGGTAAATAGCAAAACTGGTAGCATAGACTTCACATTAAAACCCACCTATGTCTATGGGTGTATTGACTCCTGATTGTGTCATACTATTGTATAGTATCAGCTTTCTCACCTAGTGAAACATATTTTTTCCCTTGTGAATATATACCTTGCCCTGTGCCACCATAACTTGATTCATTTTTGTTAGGTTCCACAGTTACGCAAACTGAAATGTTTGCTTATTACACTCCCCCCATCTTTATAATGGGTAAATGACTCACTAGTTAATTAATGGAGCAATCCCAGGTGCTGGCGGGGGGGTGGGGGAAACATAGGATCGTTCAGTTTATGGGCTATGAGCTTGGAAACAGGGCTTTGACCTCAGAGCCCAGAAACTGTGTCGGCTACATCTCCACGCTCGGAAACAGAGCGCGGAGACAAGAACAGGGCGTTCGAGGGGAGGAGACTGGGGCATTGGACATATAAGGAATCCTATTACCACCTCAGCTTCCTTCCCTCCCCATCCCTGAAACGTCCGCCTCCCACTCTGCATTGGAAGCTCGTAAGCCTCTGAATTTGGATGCTTACAAGTCTCTAGTGTGGATCATATAGGATTGTGCCCTTAATTATTACTACATTTCTGTCCTGCCCTTTTTCCCCTCTTTCAAGATACTCAAAGCAGCTTACATGATCCTCCTCCTCTCCATTTTATCCTCACAACAACCCTATGAAGTAGGTTAGTCTGACAGGCTGTGACTGGTCTAAAGTCATCCAGTGAGCTTCATGGCCGGGTGGAAACTAGAACCCAGATCTTCGGAGTCCCAGTCCAACACTCTTAACTGCCACGCCATGCCGGAAATAATAACAGACCATGTTGACCTTCTTTGTTCCTTCTCCTTGCAGCTAGCATTAAAGGCATCTCCCACCTATGAAGGCTTTCTGGCCGCGCTGTGTGTTGAAGGACATGATTCCCAGGACGAAGCTTTCTCTAACAGGATGCAAAGGGACCTTGATATCTACCTACCAGCCATGGAGAAACAGCTCGACATCTTGGATGCACTGTATGAAGAACATGGGCTGGAGTCGGACGAAGTGGTGTGACCTCCGGCCAGACCAGTGCCTCACAAATTCAGGGATCGTGTCCGTTAACATAGCTTCTGTTCTAGAAGGCTATTTCTGTTCCTTTGTGTTTTTCCATACTTGGGAAGGGACTCAAAGCGTCCTCCTTTTTTATATACATTTTTTTAAAACGCTTGTTTGTGTTTAAATGCAAAGGTGCTATATATCCTGGGAAGGTTGTTGCTTGCCTTCGGGGCAGGCCCCTCTGGCCAGATCCGGTGGTGGTCGCCGTGTGGCAGGTCAACCGAGGCCGTGGCTCCAACAGCTGAAGCCGCAGAGTTTCGTACCATTGGCCTGAGAATCATTCAGAGCTGATCTATACTGGGGGGAAGGGGTACAGATTCATAACAACATGGAAATACGAGCAGAATTTAGCCTTGCAACTGCAAAGCCCAAACCCTGCATCCCATGCATGTTAGTGTCCATGCAAGTCTTTTTTGTAAATTGAATCACAACTGGAAGCCAGGGATTCGTGTCACCTACTTGACTTCATCACTGAACGTTGAAGCAGTTGCTCAGCTGTATCCATCCACAACAGGGCTCTATCAGTTTGCAATAACTAAGGATCTGCCCCCTTCCCCTTCCCATGATGACAGCTGGCCTCTTAATGTAATTTAGGGTGTGTACAGGAGCTGCCCCTATTTCCAATTTGGTGTTTTAACGCTAAGTCAGAAGTACCACAGACATCTCTGTGCCACGATTGGTCTTGGTCCTGTGACCATTTGCAGTGCAGATAGATGTGGGGAAGGGGGGAGGGAGTTTGCCATGAGATGTGTGGGAAACGGGTGCAGGGAGAATGGCCCCGTTTGCCCCCACATTGGCCACTGCAGATGCTCCCTAGCTCTGGCAGGTCCAACGCAAAAGCCCTTCTGCTGCCTGAGGCAAGAGAGCACATGTGCTGTTCCCACTGCCATTGCCTCACACGCCCGCCTGCCCTTTCCGCGTCATGCCTCCACCCCTTCCCTCGTTCTGTGTGTTCCCCCACTTCCCCTTACCTTGTTGCTCCCCATTACCTTTGTCATCGCTACTGCATCGCAATCAGCCATGTGCCTGGCGGGGCTCTTGTGAGAACCCACCCAACTGACCCACCCATTATCCGGCTCTCGCTGAGAGGCTTCCCAGTGTGAGCCAGAGGGCAGATGGCTGAGAGTGGCCGCCTGTCTTCTGTTGTGCTGTGAGGATCCCCTCAGAACAAAACAAAAGCTGGGTGGCTCTCTTGCTGTGGCATTCACCTCAGTGGGAGAGAGGGATTGGGCTTTCTGGAACACCCCCACTACCGTCTCAGTTCATGACTGCTCTGGAGAGCCCCATCAGCCCCTCTCTCCCACTGTGGCAAATGCACAGCAGGAGAGCAGCTGGCCAGACTCTCCAGAAGAACCACTGGAGGGACGGGGGTGGGGGGTAGCACAATTTGCCGCGCCTCCCAGTCTGCCCCTTGAAGCCAAGGCTTCACCCTGCTTCAGGGGAGGGTCTTTAGTTTGGAGGGCTGCTCGAAACCAAATCATATACATTCCGTGTCTTTAGATCAGACGTGTTTTGGACTACAATGCCCGTCATCCCTCACCATTGCTACACTAGCTAGGGCAGATGGGAGGTGCAGGCCCACCCCTGCTTTAGATGGTTTAAATATCAACCACATCTGGACTACAAAAAGATAGTTGTGGAACCGCATCCATGCTGGTGGGCTGGTGATCAATTCATAAAGGCACAAAAGTAGCCACAAAAGGCTTAAGTGTAAGAATAAATCAGCTTCCCCCCCACACACACACACACACTATTTTTGTTTAAAAGTTTAGCCAGTATATGAAATACACAGACTGCAGTAGTGTTAATGTCAACCTATGGCACCTTTTCTGATCACCTATAGACAAGTGAATTCAAAATTTTACTTTTTCTATAATACAAAAGCGTGAGGAAAAAAATGTCCAGAAGAATAGTGGCCAATGTAGGGTGACCAGATAAAATCCAGGTCAGGGCTCCTGTAACTTTAACTGTTGTAGAGAAAAGGGAATTTCAGCCAGTGTCATTTGTATGCAATTAGTTCCTGGTGAAATTCCCTCTTCATCGCAACAGTTAAAGTTGCAGGGGCCCTGCCTTCTTTTGTATATGGTCAATCTAGTATAGTGCTGACCTGGATTTTATCTGGTCAGCATATAATGTTTTTTAGACTTAAGGTCTACATATACTGACAGTGCCGCATCTTTCTCACTCCCTTCCCAACAAATTGACACTGCAGCATCTGTTTCCAGTCCCTTCTGCTGGTTCTTCTGCGTCCACTGGTTCTTCTGTCTGGTTCGCCTTCCTCCTGCTGCCTCACACTTTCCCTACACAGAAGGGGGAGTCCTTTGCTTTCTTCGGCAAGCTCAAGAATCGTGTTTTGCATCTGGAGAAACATGGAGGCCTGGGGAAAAAAACTGTTCAGTATGGGAGAAAGTTCTCCAGGTAGTTGGGAGCTATGCCGGAGCTACTTGAAAGCTTACTGTAGGGGAGGATGTTTGTGTGGTTACTATATGTGCTGGGCCGAAAATGTTGACCGTTCCATTTTTGGCATATCGGGGTGGGGGTGGAAATGAAAATTCAAGCAAAAGAGGCTGAGAGAGGTGAGGATTTCAGAGAATTTCTCCCTCGGCGAGGGGGCAGGTTTTCCACACACCTTTTTAAATGTAGCCAGTTGTTGAGGGGTCTTTTAATTTTTTTCAAAACACCCCTGGCATTTTCAGGAGCCCGGGAGTTCTTCCTGAATGCTTATTGGAGAGGGAGAAGTCACATGGTCTCCAATAAGCATTCACTAAGAACTTTGCTGGGCTCCTCCAAATGCCGAGGGAAGAGGGGTGTTTTTTTGAAAAATAAAAAATAGCAAGAAGGCTCCTCAGCAACCGGCTACACTTTAAAAAAAGTATGTGGAAATCCTGGCCTTCTCCCCAAGGAGAAAATTCTCTGAATTTCCCCCCTCCCTGCGAAAGAGACAGAAAAAACAATGCCTCTTTCAGAGGGGGAGAGGACATTCCCGAATAGAGGGGTAGGATTTGACCCAGCACTTGTTACTACCCTACTTCCCCCAGATTCTCAGGTACCTGCAGAAAGGGGTGGTTATGGTGGGCTAAATCACATGTTGGAGCTTGCAGTGACTAACTCACAAGGTTACAGTTGCCACTTGTTAAACTGCTACGGGCGCAATCTCATGCAACCCAGTGCCATCAAATGCATCCCATGACTGGATTCCTGTAGAACAGGTCCTTTCAAAAATTGTTTTATAAACCCATATTATACTTGAAGCATGTCTCTGGATCTCTGTTGCCTTTTGAATAGAATATTGGGTGCAATGATTTAGAAAGAAAACACTAAAGAAATTCTAGAATTAAATGGCTGGATTGGGTGTCTGAATTTAGATATCAAATGATCTTTTGTGATAACAAATTGCCAATCTGTAATCTGGAAAATTCAGAAAAATTGTACTATTGACTAGGTAAAAGTGCTACTATTCACACACCCGTGTTTTCAGCTACTGCCATCAAAGTCAACAGGATTACTCCAAACATAGTCAATGTTTTACCAGCTTGATGCAAACTGCAACTGTTTAATAACTTGGAAAATCTTGGTTTATTCTACTAATTTATTTATTTACAACATACCCGCCATTCTAAAAAAATGCAGGCTTGTAAATGTCTGATCCCTTAGAGACACATTCAGCCAATCTTATTTTGTGAACTGCAGGTACTCACATTTTATCCTTAGCTGTCATCCATTTTCATATCTTATTTCCCATAAAATTTTCTGAGAAATGGTTTCTCTTTATCACTGCAAAGAAATCTCCATGGGTGTGGGAGCTTTACATTTTGAATATGCAGCACCTTAATCTTATCCGCTCACAGTGCAATCCTATACATATCTACTCAGAAGCAAGCCCCATTGAGTTGTATGCAATTTACTCCCAAGTAAGTGTGTACAGAACAGCAGCCTAAATTATCTTCATGCTTTGACTGGTATTGTAGATTGTTCACAACATTTGAGCTGGAGTACGAGACGTTTTAATTTTCCCTTACCAGCCCAAAGTGAAAATCCAAGATGGAGGATCTGTACTATACATTCTGTAGCTATTTGCTTAGATCCCAGTTCACATAGCCAGACTGAACAAGCAGGTTAACAGCAATTCGGTGGTGAGGGTGAGATGCTATAGCAGAACTATCGAAGGCCCCCTCCACAAGGATGCGCTTTTGCGCCCGGTTCAGGGATTATGCGCATTATCGCGGAGGCGCATTTACGCCTAATCCCTCTGCACGGGAGGCGGCGAGAGGCGGCGAAGCGCATTAATTGATGTCCAAAAAGCGCTTTAGAAGACGTTAATGCGCATAATCGCTTGTTCACATGGCGAAAATGCGCTTTAACGGCCGGAGAAAAATAAAAGTCGCTATTTAACGCGCATTCGAAAATGCGCATTATCGGGGAGATAACGCGCCTGTATGCCCGTTTTGCGCTCCGCTGGTGTGGAGGTAAAATTTATAATGAGCCTTCAAGGCTCATTAAACGTCTCGTGTGGAGGAGGCCACAGTTGCTACTGAACCCTGTGGGCTGGTTGCTCTTTCTTGCCATTTGGGGGTGGGGAGCAGGGGGGTAAGGTGGCTGGTCTTTTCTCCCACCCCCCAGTCTGGTTATTGGGGGAAATTGACTACACCACAATACTTAGTTGAGCTCTCCTTTGGGGGGCATATGTAGTGAAAGAGAGGTGGGGACTCCTGTAGCGTAAGTGATGGAACTTGTAGTCCAAAACATCTGGTGGGGCACAAATTCTCCATGTTTGGTTTAAACAGAACTGCCCATCATGTTGTAATAGGCATTTGCAACAACAGTATTATTTCCTTTATCTTCATTGTTTCTTGAGCAGATATGTTTTCCTTGTTTGTTGAACGGTTGTGTGTGTGTGTATGGAAAGTCTTGCCTGTCAAGTGTGTGATTCTGACACCCTTCCCGCAAAGATGTAGATATTTTATGATATTGAATGTTGGCTTCTGTCAAGAAAAGTTACCAAGTGGTGGTAAGGCCTAGTGTGTGTGACGCAGGAGATACAGAACTCGTTAGGTGGGGATTGTAAACAAAACCAAAAGCTACTTTGCCTGGTGGGGAAAAACAGCTGGTTTCCTGACTCCATGCTAAGTGTGAGCATTCTGCATGATAGCAAGACAAAGTGTTTGGAAGTCAGAAGAAGGATGATGCATATCTCTCAACGGAACTAGACGATGCTTTGTGTTGACAGCTAAGAGGTCAACATCTCCAAAGCACTGATGTGACGTATGTCACCTGAACAACATACAATTGAAAGCTTGGCTGCCTTGTGAGACCCTGGTACATTTCCGTCATCTGATTCATTTTTAAAGGCTGGCGATTATATCTTCTCAGGGATTTGAGCAGCAAGGCAAAAATCCAGTAGTTCTCAGTGTCTCTAAAGAGAAGCTGACTGCTCATTTAAATATACTGTAGAACACTTTAGAGCTCCTTCAAGCTGTATTTCTGCTATAAGCAGGATGTTTGGAACATGTTTGCATGAGACATGAGAATCCAAAAGCAATCAGAAGTCCTGTGTATCAACTGCTGCTGGGATGTTTCAACCTGCAAACTAAATCTTTGTGATGTAGCATAAGACTGTTGGATTTGATCAAGAACAAAAGTTTTTATTCAAGGTTTTCTTTCCCCCTCCCTCAGAGGTGGTATGTATTACATTGATTTGATATTTTGTAATATTCCTTTCTTTTAAAACACAGTTAATTACAAAAAGCATAGTTACGTATAATCTGATGGTGCATTATACTAAAATGCTACAAGTTTTCAGATTAGATATACTAATGGTTGCCAGGTACAGTGAGAGTCTTGATGTTATAGCAGGATTCTTAATTTAAAATATTACTTTTTCTTTCTTTTCTTTTTTTAAAAGACAAATAGGGCATCATAGTAAAAGTCATGGCTGGAAAACACCTATAATAATGATTATTTCCACTCCTCCTGCTTCATTGAACCTACTGCATGGCTTGGAAATAGTACGTCTTCAGCGACTGGGCATTGGGGAACAATCTAGAGATGATAAAACCACAGAAGTTTCCCCTTGACCACAATGGCATGTTGAGTCCAATCCACAATGCATTGAAGTTAACAATAAAATGTCTTCTGATTTTTTTTATTGTCTTGAACTTGCTGTAATCCTGTGGTTTTTTTTCTAGCCGATGGGGAGCTAGTGTAGAACTGTTCCCCAGTCAAAGGCCATTTCTACACCAGGCTGTTTGCCTGGGATGGCCTCCAGCTGGTCTCTGTGAGTCTAAATGATGCACAGAGACTCCCGGGGGTGGGAGGCGTCGACCATGGGATTTGCTAGGAATAAGATGTGGCCGCCCGTCCCAGGTGCTGCCACACTTACTTGTGAGTAAGCCCGGCAGCATAAATGGGCACGGAGCCGCACTGCGCAGCTTCATGCCCATCAGGGGAGGGGGTGGCACCTGTTTTCCCACCTCTGGGAGGGCAGGGAGGGGGGTGGGGGACCGATCACGCATGTTGTTTTAAAAAAATACTTTTGACGGAGGAGCGCTCCTGCACTCTTCCTGGATAAAATAAAATACAAAATAGCAGGTGCAATGTGTGACGACCTGGGAGGGACCCGGGACATCACGCCCATGATCTGTATTGACAGCGATGATCCTGGAAGCAGGTACTTCTGGGATTGCCCGCCCTCCTCCCTCTACACCCCTATGGTGCAGAAAGGGCCAAAATGAAGCCGGCCTCCACAAGAGCTGCAGACATGCACTACCATGAGCCTATCTACACACGCAGGACAAAACACTTCGAAAATATTTTGAAAACTGTATATGGAGTGTCTCCTGGGCCCCAACAGTTCTCAAAACTGTTATAAACCGTTTTAAAGCAGTACTGTAGATAGGCTGCGTGTGAATGCCCGCTAATCCTGATGGGATTAGCAGTGTCTCTGATATCAGGGGTAGGCCCTGCACAACCCTCACCACACCTGAAAAAAAAATATTGTAGAGCTGGCAAAAGTGCAGAAAAGGGCAACCAAAGTGATTAAATGCATCTCTGCGAACTGGGATTGTTCAGCTTGTGGAAAAAAGGAGGCTAAGGGGAGACATGATAGAGGTGTACAAAATTATGCATGGTGTGGAGAATGTGGCTAGGGAGACATTTTTTTCTCCCATAATACTAGAACCTGGGGTTATCCCATGAAGCTGATTGGTGGGAGATTCAGGACAGATAAAAGGAAGGACTTCACAAAGCACATAGTTATACTATGGAATTCGCTAGCACAAGACGTAGTGATGGCTACCAATTCGGATGGCTTTAAAAGAGGGTTGATTACATTCCTGGAGTCCTGATGGCTACTAGTCCTGATGGCTAAGTGCTACCTCCAGTATCAGAAGCAGTAAGCTTGTGGGTCCCTGGTCAATACCTGGTTGGCCACTGTGTGAACAGAGTGCTGGACTAGATGGACCCTTGGTATGATCCAGCATGGTTCGTCTTACATTCTTCTATTTGTAGAGTTGTCCAAGAGCCATTAAGAACAGAGAGCTGGACCATTCATTCATTTGTTATTAAATCAATAAAAGAGGTACATTAAGAATTCAATCCTATGTATGTTTAGACAGAAAAAAGTCCTCCATCTCCCAGCATTGCTGGCTGGGGGACGTTGGGAGTTGAATGACTTTTTCTGTCTAAACACATATAGGATTGTGCCTTGAAGCAATTTAAAAGGCAACAATAACAGAATAAAACAGCACCAACCCAAGAGGCAGCCTACACACCAAAGGCCTGCTTGAATAAAATCATCTTTGCCTGCTGGCAGAAGGACAAGAGAGAAGGAGCAAACCTGGCCCCCTTCCGCAAGGACCTGCACAGTCTGGGAGCAGCCACCCAGATTTACACTGGATCAACTGTATTGGCAGAAGTGGACTTCCTCATCCACCCCTTCCCAGTGCAGCCCATTCATCCCCCTGAAAATGCTACAGAGAGAGTCAGGAGACCCTGCTGAATACTGTGAGCTGTGACGTTTGGGATCCCCAAAAATGGGGCAGCGGGACCTCAGGCAAGCAGAGCCCTTCCTCCCTTAGAAAGAAGATTCTGGATACAATCCCTGGACAACAGATTGAGCAGGCACACTGGTCTTCACCATTGTGGTGAGATTTCTTGTATTCCTATTTAAATTACTGCTGTTATTTCTGAATTTGTACATATGCATATATATTTAGCATAGGCAAATACTAACTCAATTTGTGTTCTTTTGGGGTGATGCATTTCCTGTTTTTTGGCCAGCAGTATGGCCCTGGTTATTATGTGGAGCCCCCTTCGTGTGGGGAAAGCTTTGTTTTTAAAATGTATTTTTTAAAGGATGGGTTCTATTCATATATTAAGGGAATTGCTTCATTTCTCCTCTCCTGGTTTATGCCAACTATTTAGGAATATTTAATTATTTGGATTCTGCTAGGACTGGAATTTATTCTCTTAATTTTTATTGGCACACTACAGCTAGCAGGAGATTGTGTGTCTCAAGTTTAAACCATCCTGCATGTATTTTTTTATAGAAATATGCTTTATCTCCCTGCCCCTGCCCCTGCCCCGTAGAAACATTCACACCGCTGCCATGTGGTGCCAAGATGAGACATTGTTCAGAAAAGATGGCAAAAAGAAAAGGTGGTTGAATGCAGCAAATTCTCTGTTGATTTCTGGTCCATATGAGCTCTTGCCAGGAACACAAAATGGCTCCAGAGTGGCCTCTATTGCATGGATAAGAAACCAGTTCCCCAAGGACTTAAGGCTGTACATGTAGCTTCTGCTGTGGCTCAGCAGGAAACAGGGGCATCAATTGCAAGGAACTTACTAGTATCTCCAGCTGGGTGTGATCTTAATGCACTCTCACCCTGCAGAAAATATGCACCAAGGTCCCCAAACCATTTTGTGACACCTCAACTGGGAATGAAACACAAAAGTCTCTTGCCTTTTCATAAAAGCAGTGGTTGGTAGGGGTGTTGTTCCCAGCCATTTTCACTATGGGGCAGCCTTTCTCAACTTGTCAGAGAACAAGGTGCTAGTCAGTGTTGGCTTTTAAAAAATATATCTGCTGTCAAAGAATATATAGGGCTCCATCACACCAGCGTTTTATCTCTCTCTCGTCGTCCCTGGTTTGCCATTTTGAAATGCAATATTAACATGACGTTGTGCCTGTCCTGCAGTAACCTCACCTCTTACCCCCCCCATTTTCCATCTTTTTCTAGGACGGGGAAAGTGTGATTTATTTTCTCCACGCGAAATAAAAGCGCCCTTCCATCCCGTGCATTGCCATCCTTGCGCTATGTTACTTTTGCTGGGGGTGGTCCTGCTGACAAAAGAGGAGGGTGGGGCGGTTCTCCTCCAGCTTGCTGAGTCTGTCAGTCGAACATACGGACTTGTGCTGAGCCAATGAATGGACTTTTGCTGCTCCAACCCCACCCTCATTGGCCACAGAAATTGCGCCCAGCCAATTAAACGCTGAATCGGTAAAACCCTGGACAACAAAACCAGAGCGAGGGGGAGACGGCAACCATGCCATTACCTGACAAGAACTAATGAACTGGAGGGGGAAAGAGAAGGGGCGGGGTGGGGGTGTGCACAATAGCAGGAGAGCAAACAACAGTGGCAATTGTGAAAGGGGCCAGTGTTTGCCGCACTAATGAAATGGAGGTCAAAACTGCAGGCACATACCAGGGAAAAAAAGTAGGTGTGATGGAGCCAATGTCCTTTTTCTAAGCAGCAGAAGACAGCAAAGATCTATGAATGCTTTTTGATGGCTTCCTAAGGTTTTGCCTTAAGCCACAAGTGGCAGTCCAGCTGGGGTGATCTGTTCACACAGAGTTGGATCCAGGATCTGCTTTCTGCAAGACAAAGGGTCCACTTACAGAAGATCCCTCCATCTGATTTCTGGGGATTCCCCCCTCCCCACACATACACCACATGTCACCCCATTCAGCAGTACCTCCAGACCCTTTGTGTAGCATTTTCAGGGGGCTGGAGAAGCTGCTGCAAGGAGGAATGGGGACATGGGGGGACACACACACACATTCATTTTCCTGAAGATTTTCTTTTTCACTTCTGGAAACCTTGGTATTCTCCAGAGCTGATAACTTCCTCTTGTGCACAGCTAGTGCTGTCTTGGCATCATAACAATCCATGCTTGGAAAATGCTGTTAGTATATAGGTGCTGGCTAGTGCTCCTATTAGGGAAGAAGTATTTTTATGATTCCATGCCTGAACTGCACAGGTAGAGAATTATCGGAGAATTTCAGCTTTCCAAAAAGCAAGTTTCTAGCCCTTATTGTTGCATAGGCATTGATTGATAGAGTTTTTATTCTTTTTGAAGAAACAAAATAATGAGAACATAAAACCAATCAATCAATCAAAAGCGGTAGGACAAGGCAATAAGTTACAAGATAAAAAGACAAGTCAATGGCCATTGCAGTACTCAAGCATGTCTGTATATCTGGACAGGTGTCTATGAGGTGCTGTGAGTGATATGCCCAAGTGATCAAAGACGGATAGGGCTCTCAGGTCTGATGTGAAGATAGGTTTGAAAGTGTGAACAAAGTCTTGTGCTCTAGAAATATGGAGGAGAGGGTTAATGCTCAACAGGGGCATCAGTGCCCCCACAAACATAGCTCCTTCCCTGCCCTTGGTACTAATTGAAACAGATGAAATCATAAACATTCCCTTAGTTTTGCCCTTCATAGAATTCAGCTTTTCTTGGTAGAGAATTTGGATTAATATGGTGTAGAATGTTGTTGCTACCCATCATTACATGCTGAGCCAAATAGATTTGGGGTGCTTCTAGATTGTGGGTTCCTGGCTCCAGGTCTTTGAGGACACTTGGGCAAGTCACCCTCAATAGCCCCCCTCCCTCAGTGAATCTACCTTTTCACCACCATTACCACCAGCTGCTATGGCTCCTCATCCTTGCTACCAGTTGCTTGTTTGACCAGCAGAGAGCCAGTGAGCAAGTAGGCAGATGGCATTGATTGCTCCTCCTCACTGCTACCGCCATTGTCTGGGCCACAGAAAGCGGCAGATGAGCAAGCGGGTTGCAATGGCAAGGAGCAGGAGCCACTCCAGGGGACTCTCATCAGTGGGCCCCTGCCGGAGTGTGCGCCCTGGGGAACCACCCAATCATGCCTGCCCTTGTCGCCAGCCCCTAGCACTGCTAGTCCAAAGGCCTTGTGCAACGGCTCCTTTCCCTCCTTAGCAGATTTTTTTTCTTCAGTAAGAAAAAAAGGTGGAAGGAGCCATAAGAAAGCAAGGCAGGATTATGAGTGGAAGACAAGAATGGCATCTCCCGCCCCCTTCCCTGTAAAATTCCATGAAAGAAGCATTATGATTGCACGCTAAAGAAGCCCTGCCTGGAAGAACCCTTTAAATACATGTAGCTGTAGTTAGGTTTTTCCTTCTCTGTCTTCTCTAGCAGTAGATTGTGGCTTCCTGCCAAACCTACCCCAATTAATTTAGCATCTGTTTTCAGGCCTGATATTGTCTGCCCGTATCTCGTCTTCAGAGACTAGACATGTCTCACATATTTTCCAATAGGTCATAGTTTTCCGCTTGGTTTTTGCTTAACAGCTGGCATCCAGTCTCCTTCACGCAACCGAGAAGCCATTCATCACGGTTGGGTCCTGCTGGGCCTTCACCAGGGCACAATTTCCATTCTTTCCCAGTAACTTGATATTGGGACAGTGAGCCCAGTTAGACAATGTGGAGCTTGACATTCAACAACATCTTCAGCCCACCAGGTAGTAGGCGAATTCCATCAAACCAGAAAGCTCAATCCAACGGCAATAGTGATGAAATTAGAAGGGAGGGCAGGAACTGCTATTTTTACACTGCTGTAGGTTTCTGTGGGCTTTCCGTGGCCTATGAGGTCAATTCCCTTTCGCCTGCAAGTCTCTTGGTTGCCTAAATTATCCAAGGAGACAGGCTTTGGGACACTGCCATGGTTCACCTCTCTAAATAAAGTATGGAAACTTTTGATCATATGCCTAAGTTAGGACTGTTAAATATGTGGCCTTCAAGCCTGGATTTAGCATGCAGTTGAGGCTGAGCTGCGTGGGTATACCTCTCCAGAGGAGAGATCCTTCCATTCTGAAGTGCTGACAATATGGGAAACCCTCATTAAGTTACTCTACAACGTTTCTCCTGAATGATCCTAAAGTGAAATACTGGGTGTCTCTACAAGAGAGGTTTAATGCGCTTTGAAGGTTCATTAAAATTTTTACCTCTACAAGAACGGAGCGCAAATCGGGCGTAGAGGCGCGTTATCTCCCCGATAATGCGCATTTTCGAATGCGCGTTAAATCGCGAGTTTTATTTTGCTCCGGCCGTTAAAGCGCATTTTCCCCGTGTGAACAAGTGATTATGCGCATTAACTTCTTGTAAAGCGCTTTTTGGACATCTATTAATGCGTTTCGCCGCCTCTCGCCGCCTCCCGTGCAGAGGGATTAGGAGTAAATGCACGTCTGCGATAATGCGCATAATCGCACAACCGGGCGCAAAAGCGCATCCTTGTAGAGGGGGACTGACAGAGAAATCAGAGCCATCTCACAACTTCAGGGATTTGGGCTGGATGGTTTTGGCAACGCCACATCCCATGGCCTTATCTCAAATATTATTGGTTATTAAACAAACATACTGTTTTGAGATATCTATTGCTGAGTGGCATTGCTTGAGGCTGGAAAATATACAGCATTGCTAACATTTCAGAGGTTGCATCCGGGTAGGGTGACCAGATAAAATCCAGGTCAGGGCTCATGTAACTTTAACAGTTGTAAAGAAAAGGGAATTTCAGCCAGTGTCATTTGTATACAATTAGTTCCTGGTGAAATTCCCTCTTCATCACAACTGTTAAAGTTGCAGACACTATACTGGAGTGACCATATACAAAAGAAGGCAGGGCCCCTGCAACTTTAACATTTGTGATGAAGAGGGAATATCACCAGGAACTAATTGCATACAAATGACACTGGCTGAAATTCCCTTTTCTCTACAACTGTTAAAGTTACATGAGCCCTGACCTGGATTTTATCTGGTCAGCCTGCATCCGGGATCTGCCCTCCATTCAAAAAAGTTTCCTCTGCCTGATTTTAGGGGCTCCCCGCCCCACAACAACTTTCACCATACAGAAGGGTCTCCTGACTCTATGTAGTATTTTCAGGGGGCTGGAGGGGCTGCCATGAGAATGGGGGTCAGGGAAGTCCACCTCCACCTTCAGTTGATTCAGTGAAAATTTGGCTCCAACCCTAGAGGTCTTAGCTTCTTCCTCATTTTTGTTCACTTGCTTCCCACATGATGTTGTCATACAAATGTTGCTGTGTTGGCTTCCCATGCTTTTCAGAGTGCATTTACACGGAATCTCTCTGTTTCTCTCTCTGCTACACTACTGCTTTAAAACAGTTTATAACAGCTTTAAAACTGTTATAAACTGTTTTAAAGCGGTAGTGTAGATAGGCTGTGTGTGCGTGTGTGCGTGTGTGTTTGCAATAACACACAATTGCAGCAGCACTAACCAGTCCGGTGTAGACACATCGTAAAGACTCTGGAGGGTTTCAGGGGAGGGACTTCAGGATGGAAGAGTCCACACATGGTGGGGGGGGGGGAGGTGAGTCAGAAGGCAATCTGCACCCCCCCCCCCATGGCAGAATGGTTCCCCACCCCTAGTTTATAATCTCAGAAATCAGTTTTGTTTTCCATCTGCATCAAACTGCTGCTGGGAGAGATTGCTAAGGGATTTGGTGTGCGTTGTCATTGGCACGTGGTGATGTGCAGTTTCTCTGTTTTTCCAATAAATAAAAGTAGACCAATTTTCAGTAAAATTATATTGTCATCTTCCTTCATGAACATGAATAAAATGTGAGAGTTTTAACCATCACTGCATATGGATATAATTCATTATTTCGGGGAATGTTTTCCATAACTAGCACAGCAGATCCTTGCTTCTACGACCACCCTTCTTGGAAAGCATTAAGTATAGCCTTCTCGTTTCTTACAAGAAATATCAACGGATCTAGATTTAATTGTACAGTGGTTACATTGCCATAAATGTTAATTTTATTTCCTGTGTTTATTTTTGTCGTTTGCTGTTTCACAGAATCACTATAGGTGCAGGGATCTTTCTTCTATTTCCAGCGCATTGGGCTGTATATCCCAGATACTTTATTGCTATAATGGTTTATGAACCACCAGCTCAGAGTTTTAAAGCAATTCTCTTGAAGAACAGTACAAAAAAGAAATATAAATCCTACTTAGAGCAGGCACATTGAAATGAATGGGACTTAAGTTAGTCAAGAGTAACCTAACCTCCATTAATTTCAACGGGTCGACTCTAAGTAGGCCTTATGTTGGCTTTTACCCCCATGTGCCCACATATATTCCCCCTCCCAAAAAACTCTGCAAAGGTTGTGGTTCTAAATCCTGGGATTGATGGGAGCTGTAGTCCAACAGGTGCAGAGGGTACCATGCTGGGGAAGACTGCCTGAAACTAATGAGTTAACAAGATTTATCAGGCATATATCTGATTCAGCTGACCAACAGAGGTCTAATTGAGCCTCTAAGTTGTTCCTGCCAAGAACAGGCAGATAGGCAGCAAATCAAAATAAATCTTACATCACAGTCACTGTGTCTCCCCATGAAGACGCAACTGGGATGCAAAAATCTTCATTGCTGTTTAGCATAGGATGACCAGATAAAATCCAGGTCAGGGCTCATGTAACTTTAACAGTTGTAGAGAAAAGGGAATTTCAGCCAGTGTCATTTGTATGCAATTAGTTCCTGGTGAAATTCCCTCTTCATCACAACTGTTAAAGTTGCAGGAGCCCTGCCTTCTTTTGTATATGGTCACTCTAGTATAGTGCCTGCAACTTTAACTGTTGTGATGAAGAGGGAATATCACCAGGAACTAATTGCATACAAATGACACTGGCTGAAATTCCCTTTTCTCTACAACTGTTAAAGTTACATGAGCCCTGTCCTCCTTTTCATATGGTCAGCCTATCTATAGTGGGTCTGTTTACCTTTTCTGTTGATCTCCTTGTCTTCAGGGGGTTGTGTGTGCCTTGTATATTGCCATAGCTCAGTGGTATTGTGCCAGCTTTGCATACAGAGAGTTTCCCCAGACAACCGTTTTATAGCATGCTCACGACTGGCTACTCATGGATTTTCACAGATCATTTTGACGACACAGTGATCCTCCTGCACGTCTTTTGCTTTATTTGGCAGTTTTAGCGTTGTAAATTAATCCACAGACAAGCCGATTTTTAAAAAATAAGACTGTATTTCCTGCCATGTGCAGGAAAGTTGTGCTATAAAATGCCCACAGGAGGGCACTGTTCCGTTGATCTGTATGGGGCGAGTGGTCTCTGCTCTCTTTCTTCATGTAATTTCAACGCACTCCCAATACTGAAGAAAGCAGGAAGCAAGACCGATGGTATGCAATGGTAAGGAAACGCGATTTCCCCTCGTCTGAAGATGCTCTGTCTCAGGTTCAGTCCCTGGCATCTTACAGTAGAGCTGGCAAAGACGCTGTGACGATACCCCACATTTCTGTCTCCCTAAGTATGTCTGATTTAGTATGTCTGTAGAATGAGGAATGTTGGACTGAGTGGGTGTGGCTGATGACGCTGGAAAAGGGGGAGGAGTATATATAGTGTGAGGGAATGTTTTAGATTATCTTAACATCTTATCATTTTATTGTCTTGGTTGTGTGGATAATAGCTTCGTGTGTGTTCTAGTCAGGAGTGTATGAAGTGATTATAAAGATTTAGGATTATTAGTAAGATTACTAGAAGTGTTAAGAATAGGCAGGTGTTAAATTGATTTGAAAGCACTGTTAACAACAATAAATGTTTTCTTTTATTTTTGCTACCACAAACCACGTGTCAGCTTGGCTTTGTAACTGCTCTATAAGTTTAATAAAGAAACACATAGCATTACACTTCTGCCAACATACTCACAGGAGAACCTTATTCAAAACCCTTAACACCCTTTTCCCCTCTGCTATAAGGGAAAAGTGGTGCATCTTTTACCCTTCCCTCAGGTATTTAAGTGGTGGTGTTTAGCCTGAGAGGGGTGTGCTTGTCTAGGCCTAGTGTTTGAGGCTGTGGTGGCACAGACGCCTGTCCGAAACCCTGAAGAGCAACTGCCTGTCAGCTTAGGCAGTATTGAGCTACAGTTTCCTGTATCCTCTTATGCTTAAATCTATATATGGCTCAACTAAGACCAATTTGAGAAAGACCCAATGAACGAGCAGAGGGTGAAGCATATGTGGAGTGCTTCTCTTTCAACATAAAATAACTAACCACCATCTGCCTATATATGGTATGGAAATTAGAGCACCTGGATCACAGAGCATCATTTCTAGGTAAGCTTCAACCTTGTCCCCGTTTATTGTACATATAAAACACTAAGCTGGACCACAAAATTGTTCCATGCAGTAGAAGGTCTTCCTCCTTTCCTCCTCTAGATTTTGGGCTCTAGATCTAGCAAGACTGAGAACTACACTACATGTTACATTACATACCCAAGTGGCTCAAAAGTAGGTATACAGTATAGTTTATTTGCATTTTATTACATTGATTATTACATTTACATTTGTTTAACACTGTTTAATCTTGTAAGTGCTCGAAATGTATTCCATCAACGTTGCAACATTCCTCAACCTGTTCAGAACACTGTGACACACAGTACGACACAAATTCCAGTCTGCATCAATGTCCATAAATGCTTCCGAGATGAGCTCTTTTAATTTGTTCACTGTCTGGGGATTCCTCTCAAACACCTTATTCTTTACTACGCCCCCCTCAAAAGAAGTCCATTGGTGTTAAGTCGGGTGAACGTGGCGGCCATTCAATGCTGCCACGTCATCCGATCCAATGCTGTGGGAAGGTATTGTCAAGATAGTCCCTTACTGCAGAAGCATAATGAGGAGGTGCCCCATCTTGTTGGAAGAGCAGTTTGGCGAAGTTAGCCCTGGTTCTGAGTTGTGGCACTACCACGTCGCATAACATGTTTAGGTAATTGTTACTATCCACGGTTGTATGGAAGAGAACCGGTCCTACAACACCTTCACTGGACAGTGCACCCCACACTGTGACACCTGGCTGGTTCAGTTGAGATGTGATAGTCAAATGATGATTTTCATCTGCCCAATACAAACAGTTATGCCTGGTCACGTGGCCTGACAACTTGAAAGACGCCTCATCTGACCAGATGATCTTATCAAGAAGCTCTGGTTCGTTAGAGATTTGGTTACGCATCATCTCACAGAATTGCAACCGACGGTCTGGGTCGTCCTCCAGAAGACCATGTAACAGTCTTGGACGGTACGGCTGCAATTTCAATTTACGCATTAAGCGTTGCAAGGACATTCTAGGTATGGATAGCTGCTTAGACGCACATCGTGTGAACTTTTTTGGACTGTTCACAAATGTCAGAGCGACTCTCATCTCATTTTCCTCTGTCATAGACGTCCTAGGACGTCCAGATTTCAGTAAATTAGCCACTGCACCTGTTGCTTCAAATTTATCTCTAATACGATAAACTGTCAGACATGTTGGTGGAGGAGTGTCAGATGCTTCTTGCCACGCTATGTGCACCCGCTCGGCATTTTCATTCTTCCAGTACTGCTTTAGAATCCACTTTCTTTGTTCTTGACTCAAGTTCGCTGCCATCATTCACAATATCAGTAAAAAAAAATAATAACTAAAAAAGTAAACAACTGTACCTACTTTTGGGCCTCACTCCCTCACTCTCCACACCTGTCACCACCTGTCACTCTTCCCAACTGTCATTCTGACTCCACCCACACATCTTCTACTCACACATTCTCTCCCCCTCCCATCAACATTCTAAACAACTGTATACCTACTTTTGGGCCACCCAGTATGTAGCATGCAGCTGATGCTCGCTTTCTTTTTTTTACCTCAAAGTAAGTATGCAGACCCTTGATCCAGACTGGGATCACTACGTGCAGGTAAGGGAAGTTTACACCTTCCCACCCAGCCATTCTACCTGCCCCCCAAATTTCCCCTTTCCCCTGTTCAGGGGGGCTAAAAACAAAGAAAGAACTTCATTGGTGGTAATGGATCCCTCCTTCTTCTTCAGCCTCCATGTGGAGGGGGGTGGATTTTAGAGAAGATCCATTGAAATCAATGGGACTTAATTGCAAGTCCTTCTTTATCCTAACCACTTCTAGATGCAACCCATGGTATTTTATATGTATGTACACACACATACTCACAGAGTGCCATCTCTGTTTATGTGTGTGTGAGCAAGCTTCGGCTATGGGGCACTACAGAAATGTAATCAATAATAAATAGCAATAATATTTGGATTCCTATGCTCCCCAGCTACACAACCGTGAAACAAAACCAAAGCAAACGTCCAGATTTTCTTTTTAAAGCTGCACTGAGTACTCACCCTATCACATACAGGAAGCTTGAAAAGCAACATCAAAGTAATGGAGAAGAGGAACACACACACACACACACACACACACACACACACCTCACAAAGTTCTTCTTTTTAATGCCTGGGTTTTTGCCAAAAATTAAATAAAATAAATCTGTAATGTAATTTCCAGTAGGAGTGCATTCCCTTAATACAATTTCCATTGGCTGACCCTATCAGACATAACATCTCCTTTGCTGAACAAATTGGCATGGGTCTTCGCTCTTAACTGGCTCAGTGATCACAAATGCAATCAAAACATACCAGAATACTTCTTGCTCCAGTCTCTTAGAATCTGGAGTGTTGCCAAACACCAATATAGAAATTAGAAGGGGTGGATGGGACTGGACATCATTGTCCACCTCTTTGAGGATTCAGCCCAGTACATGAACTTTAGAAGTGAAATAGAAGGAGGGGGTGACCCAAGGAAAGCCTATTTGCATTTCCCATTAACCCCCCTCCCCACCATTTTCTCTTTGGGGCTGGTTTTCCTGGCCAAAGTAAATTGCAGGATTCTCTAATGGATTTAGCAGACACCCACTATTAACCGCCGGTGAACTGACAAAAACTTTACATTTAGCATTTGCCTTCTTCCACTTTGTCTTCTTGCCAGCATCACATAGTGCAAGTCCAATAACCTTTAACCCTTAATCAAATATTTCCCAGGTATGAGCAATTACTTTGCAGTATATGGCTCTTGAGGAAAAAGTTGCCCACCTCTGTGTCTCAAGAGTAGCGTAAAACCCATTTTGCAAGCATACTTTTGCTGCCATTTTAATATACTTCTCAAAGTATATTGGAGCACCCTAACCAGGAGACACAGAAGCCCAGCTCATTACGTATCTTCTCAGAATTCCTACAAAAATGGTCTAATTCATGCAACCATTTTATCAGTCCCCCCACTCCTGTGGAGTTGAGCGTTGGTCCCCCCCAACAAAGGCCCTGCCTTTAGCCAGGATTGGGTAGCTGAGCGCAAGCTGGGTCCCTTATCTGCCTTCCCTCGGATAGGACATTGCAAACATAACTGAAATATTTACAGTATGACAGAAGAAAATCCCAAATCTAATGGACCTGAATTACATAGGCTACTCAAGTAGGTAAAAATGACATGAGTACACAGGACACAGCAAGCTGATGAGGAACTTCTATACACAAGGCTGTTAATCGTTGTATCTACTTTCAGCTTCATCACAGAATTGAGTTCTGAGCTCCATACAAAGAGTTTTTTCTTTCCTGCTTTTCCACAACTTAACCTCTGGGTGGCACTGTGCTATAGCAGAATGGGGCAAATACACAAGAAGGAAATAGCAGGAAAATGCCTTTTCCCTTTTCAAAAATTGGGTTTTTCTACACAAGGCATTTATAGTTCACTCATCATTCCCTATTCATGTTTATGGGTTCTTTAAGTGTGACTCTTCTATGTCTAACCAGCACTTTCAGAAAGTCTTTTTGGAGCAGGGAAAAATGCAGCATGTAATTGTGAAACAAAAGAAACCATGATTTCCCCTTGTGTCTTTATGCTATTCTGCTATACCACAGTGCCACCTAGAGGTTATATAATGGAAAGCATGAAAGGAAATGCTCCTTGTGTAGTGCTCAGATAGCAATTCTATATATTTAGACACATCAGTCCCAATTTCTTTTTATTTACCTTGAGCCCTGCTACCTGATAAAATTCTTCCAATTCTCTTGTCATTTCTTTTATTCCTTTTTTGTATTTTGTATTGTCAATATAATGTCATCTGCATATAAGCTTAATTTAAATTCTTTTTTCCCCACCTGTATTCCTTTAATCTCTGTATTTGTTCTAATTCTGTCTGCCAGAAATTCAATGGCCATTGTAAATAATATTGGTGATAATGGGCATCCCTGCCTTGTTCCTGAATTTAACTTTATTTCCCCTGTTTCCAATCCATTTTACCTAATTTTCGCTGTTGTGTGTACATATATTGCATCTAAATATAGGGCCTCAGGAACAAATAGAAATATCTAGATATCTAGGAGTACAGATCCCAAAAAAACAGAAGAACATATTGAAATTAAATTATGGAAGAGTATGGATAGAAATTAAGACGGATTTGGCCAGATGGGAGAAAAAGCAATTATCGCTATCAGATCGAATTATGGCAGTAAAGATGATGCTGGTGCTGAAATTTACATATTTGTTCGATGTACTACCACAGGAAATTCAAAATAGTAGGTTCAAAAATTGGCAAAATAGTTTGGAAAAATTTATATTCAAAAGTAAAAAAACATGAACAGAAAAAATATTTAGATATAGGGCAACGCAAGATGGAGGATGGAGTATTCCACAATTAAAAACGTACTATTAGGCATACCAGTTAAAATATTTATTAGTAATAACAAAGGAAGAGGGGAATCTACAATGGGTAGAGATAGAAAGGGAGCTAATGGGATTTAAAAAAGAAGAAGAAATGTACAATATATTTTACAGTAAGAAAGATATTAAAAAACAAATGAATAATAAACAAAGCTCAATAAAAGGAATGATGAAAGTATGGTATCACAAAAAAGGAAAATTAATGCCGGGGATATCACCTCTAATGCCAATCTGGATGCATCCAGAATTTGATATAAGTAAGAAAGCAATTATCAAAACTAAATTGAAAGAAATAGGAATGATACAAATGAAAAAAATTATGAGCAATAAAATCCAATAACACAAGAAATATGGAATAGAAGAATACAAAATTTGGAAATTTCATGGATGGCATGGATGCAGAGTGGCAAATTTATAAGAAACAGAAAAGTAGGAAGGGAAAGTACAAGGGAATTAACAGAGTGGGAAAAATATGTAGATAAATACAAAGTCGGGGATAAAGGAATGATAACGCAAATATATAGAATTTTGATAAGACAAGAGACTGGAGGAAAGCAGATAGTAAGGCAGGTATGGGAAGGAATAGAAGGAATGGGGAGATATACTGGAGAAATTCCCCTTCCAAACAACCTCAACAAGGATAAGGGAAGGGGCTTTAAAACTAGCACAAAAATGGTACATGACACCAGTGAAGATGGCAAAAATAAACAGAAATTTGACATCAATGTGCTGGAGAGGATGCAAAGAAAAGGGGACCCAAATACATATGTGGTGGGAATGCAAAAGGGTTAAGAAATTTTGGAAAAAGGTATTTCAAAAAATAGAGGAAGTTACGGATCAGGAGATAAAAATAAAGCCAGAGCTAGCTCTACTGAATATGTATATTAAAGAAAATAGAGGGTTAGAAGATAAAATTTTAATTGGGTTCATGTTGACAGCAGCAAGACATCTGATAGCATCCAAATGGAAGACAGCTAGGATGTTGACAATTAAAATGTGGGGGAAAAATTATGGAACATTGCAATAAATGAAAAATTGACACAGAAACTCAGAGTTTATGGGGGGGGGGGAGAAAAGAGATACCTTCAGAATGGACTGGAAAGCATATATAGAGTATATGAAAAAAGAACCAAATAGGGAAAATATAGCGGAAGCATATAAAAAGTTATGGGACTTATGAAAATAAAAGAAAGAAGAAGAGAGAAAGAAGGGGAAAAAAAAGAAAAGAAGAGACAAGCCAGAAGAAAAACCGTGGGGGGGATGAGGGGGAAGGGGGGGAATTATTTTCGATATTGGTGGTTATTGTTAAAATGATTTATATGTTGTTGCATAAGAAAATGTAATAAAGAGGGATTTAAAAAATAAACAACCCAGCACTCCTGGACTACACATCACACTGAACAACCTACAAAAAAAAAAAAAAAAGATAGCAATTCTATAACAAAACTTAAAGTAGATAAAGCGGATTAACAGCCTCATGTAGAAAAGCTCATAATACCCCATTTTCCCATTCTAAACTCGGAAAGTGCTCTTAACCCCCCCCCCCGAAGTGAAACTAAAGAACCCATAAACCACTCCAAGGAACCATGGATGCACAATAAATGCTTAGTGTAGAATAGCTTTCATAGGCTGACCATATGAAAAGGAGGACAGGGCTCATGTAACTTTAACAGTTGTAGAGAAAAGGGAAATTCAGCCAGTGTCATTTGTATGCAATTAGTTCCTGGTGATATTCCCTCTTCATCACAACAGTTAAAGTTGCAGGCACTATACTAGAGTGACCATATACAAAAGAAGGCAGGGCTCCTGCAACTTTAACTGTTTTGATGAAGAGGGAATTTCACCAGGAACTAATTGCATACAAATGACACTGGCTGAAATTCCCTTATCTCTACAACTGTTAAAGTTACATGAGCCCTGTCCTCCTTTTCATATGGTCAGCCTAGCTTTCATATTCAGCCAGACCAATGATATGACTAATAAAACTAACATCCACAGAGCAATAGGAAAGGAGAATCAGCAGTTAAAACTGCAAGGGAATGGGATACACTAAAATGGACACCGAATGGCCATAGAAAAACACTTGAAGATCTTCAAATCAAAATACATGTAATAGATAAACATTTGTTTTTCTTAGAAAGTGATCCAAATCAAAATACTTCCTTACAGGATAGTTTTAGGAAACAACTCCTCTGATTCCTAACACTGCCATTTCTAGGGATCGTCTCCAAATAGGCAAAGCCATTAATGAAATAAAAAGGTGACTGCAATCTTACATAATGATCTATAGGAACACTCTCAAAATAGACTAGATACTGTGGGGGTCCTAAAAGTCCCAGGGCTTATTTCCAGTTTTACAGATTCTCACCACTACCACCACCACCACTACCACCAGAAACGTCCCCTTAAATTTGCCTGTACTTGAACACAGGAATACATTGGAATGATAGCAGCTGCCCCACAGGAAGTAGCAGGAGCCCCAATATTAGGCTGACCATATGAAAAGGAGGACAGGGCTCATGTAACTTTAACAGTTGTAGAGAAAAGGGAATTTCAGCCAGTGTCATTTGTATGCAATTAGTTCCTGGTGAAATTCCCTCTTCATCACAACAGTGAAAGTTGCAGGCACTATACTAGAGTGACCAGATACAAAAGAAGGCAGGGTCCTTGCAACTTTAACTGTTGTGATGAAGAGGGAATTTCACCAGGAACTAATTGCATACAAATGACACTGGCTGAAATTCCCTTTTCTCTACAACTGTTAAAGTTACATGAGCCCTGTCCTCCTTTTCATATGGTCAGCCTACCCAATATGCCTCATGACCCAAAGGTCACATAATAAAATAAAAATCAAGAGGGGCAAGGAGTCTAGTGGGCACCAAGTGTTGTCCATGGGCACCCCACTGGAGACCCCAGGCACAAAGGCACTGACCCAAGGTAGGCTATCTGTGGCTGTCATGTTGAGTGGTGAGTGACCCTCCTTTGTTCAGGTCTTACACAATATGGACACTTTGTTTCTTGCCTAGCATATGACAGTCATTGGACACAAAGCAATAATATGCCATATTAAGGCTATTGAGCCCAATCCAAAGGCAGTTGGGTAGGCTGACCATATGAAAAGGAGGACAGGGCTCATGTAACTTTAACAGTGGTAGAAAAAAGGGAATTTCAGCCGGCTTCATTTGTATGCAATTTGTACCTGGTGAAATTCCCTCTTCATTACAACAGTTAAAGCTGCAGGGACCCTGCCGTCTTTTGTATCTGGTCACTCTAGTATAGGCCTGCAACTTTAATTGCTGTGATGAAGAGAGGATTTCACCAGGTACTACTTACATACATATAATGCCGGCTGAAATTCCCTTTTCTCTGCAACTGTTAAAGTTATATGAGCCCTGTCCTCCTTTTCATATGGTCAGCCTACAGTTGGGTACACTGCGTTCTACTGAAATTAACAAGCTCACAGTTAAATGATGCCCCACTGAGCTCAAGGGATCCACATGTGCTTAACAGTCTCTGGATTGTGTTCAATATCAGGTTCATGATTGTTGTAACCAATTCAGGTAAGGGAGCCCTATCCTGAATAATTTACAGTGCAATCCTATACATGTCTACTTAGAAGTAAGTCCCATTGATTTCAATGAGGTTTACTCCTGGAAATAGGATTGCAGTCTTAATGGCTTTTAGTTTTGAAATTATTTTCCACATTACTATATATACATGTAGAATTAAAGTAATTTACACATCTATGTGTAAGGTTGAAAGGTGTGCAGAAGTGTTGGTTTTCATAGCATTTTTATTAATATTGGGTAACATCCTCCTTATTCAGCATCTATGGAATAACAGAACAAAACAATAACAGTTGCTACATGTCTTTATGCATTTCAAACCTACATTTCAGACCTTTAATGGCAGACAGGAAAGACTGATTATCTTAATACCCTGAATTTACTTAGATGTCTATCTAAATTTAGGATAACTCCAATTTGTATCTTTGTTAGCATACTTCCAACATGAAATTTGCTCTTTAATATAAGGAAATAAGTAATTATCCCAAATACTCTCAAAGATAACATAACCATCTGACCAACTTTTTGGAAAAACACATATATACAAATAAAATCTATACAGCAAATAGTTTGAATAACACAGTATGGGGTGATTCCTGTAGGCTATACAAATAGGAATATATACAAATAATATTTAATGTTGTACAAAGCTGAGACTGGAAAACAATTGCTAGACAGGAAACCAGTTACAATCTGATACATAAGAATACAACAGATAATTTAACATTTTCTAGCATATAAGTTAAATGAAAGTTGATAATAGCAGTTTTCCAGCAGTAGGATTGGATCCAGATTTAGTCATACTCAGAGTAGACCATTTAAATCAATGGAACTTTAGTTATGACTAGTTGAAGTTCCATTGATGTCAATGGAACTACTCTAAGTATGACTAAAGATCTATAAAGACTGATCTCTTCCGGCAGGCCTACCTAGATGAATTTTAAAGTGTTTTATTGGTGTTTTATTGGTGTTTTAATGATGTACTGGTTTTATCTGCTTTTAATCAGTTTTTGTATTTTGTGTTTGGTGTTGTTCCCCGCCTCGATCCGTTGGGAGAGGCGGGTGATAAATAAATATATTATTATTATTATTGTTATTATTATTATTAAATCAGGATCCAACCCATAGACTTTAACGCAATCTAACCATTTCAAAATGCAGTGTTCCATTCTGCTGTGTAATTAAAAATGAAAATTTCAGGCATATTAACACGTTAAATTATTATTAGCTTTAAATCTTGGCAGGAACATGATGCATAGAGTAGGAGCTTGTACCACATGAGTCAACTGTCCCAAAATGGTAATCTCACGAAGAATTGTTGAATTTGACTGCAAAGCCTATCCATACCTTTCTGCATAGGATTGCAACCCATTGAACATAATGCGACTTACATCTGAGTAAACATGCATAGGATTGGGCTATCAGTCTTTAATCTTCTAATAAATATGGACACCCTTCCAGGGCCCTGTTGGAAAGTTTGTTGATCCATTCTGTCAGCCTTGGTAATATGCAAATGTGACGCCCTTCAGAATGGTCCCGGTTCAATCACTCTTGATAGAAATCAATCTATTTACATCTCTCACAATTTTATATACTTTCTATTTCTAAGTAAAGCTGATCAATTCCTTCATCTGGTTGACTTTCCTTTAACTATCAGCACAGTCGTAAGCATGGCTACTCAGAATGAAATCCGACTGAGTTCAATGGGACTTACTCCAAGCTAAGAGCACATTGGATTGCAACCTAAATTGTCCCAAGTCAATATGCAAAAACTGGGGGCTTCTTGCATATTTGAAAGTATATTTCATGCAACTAACAGTACAATCCTATACATGTCTATTCAGAACTCCCATTGAGTTCAGTGGGGCATATCCCCAAGAAACTGGGTACAGGATTGACGCCTAAAGCCATGTACAAAGTACTACAAATGAAGTAAACAAAGTAACAAAGAAACCCAAAAAGTCCTTATAAACACCGCGAACAGAATATGCTTTGTGTTTATACTGGAAAAGTATTTTTTTTCTTAAAGAACAACCTGAAGAGCTTATTTGTAGAACTAACAGTGCTAAGTTGAGGTATTATTGTGTTCTTTTGAAGTAACAGTATTGAAGTAAAATACAGTATTCCAGTGGTTTAGTTTTGTTCTTGTTGCATGAGAGAATTCCTGTAAGCAGCCATGGAAAATTTAAGTCTTAACTATAAATGTTATTTGACATTTTTCTACTAAGACAGGATGCAGTGGTCCTATTTTCTTCCAATGTGAGTTGATTGAAAACACATCTCTGATCACCACAGCAACATGACATAAGTTGTTTCATTACATAGTTGGGTTGCTTGTCTATTGCCTGGTCTTGGTTTGATGATAACATAGCACCTGATGTATGCCTGTCATATGTGAGATAATACTCACCTACCACCCGTTCATCCTTCATGTAAAATATCGACACTCTGTAGAGTCAATATAGCAATAAGAAGTGCATCGTAATTTTCCATAAGACCTAAGGCAGAAGATAACACACAAAAATCATGACTTGTTAATGTGTCTGGGTTTTTATTTTTTGTTTTTGTTTTACTGTTATGAGGCACTGACATTTTCTTTACAAATATCTCAAAGAAGTTGCTTAGGATAGATGGTAACTAATTTACCAGACAATTTTAAATCTTGTGGAGAGACAGGTCTTGAAAGTAGTTATCTGTAGGAGCTAAAATAAATTACGAGAGGCTAACAGGAAAAAGCCACACAAAGAAATTTGTGGCACAAAGTACAGTACAATTTTCAGTAACATCCACTACTGATGATCTAGGGGCTGTCTATACACAGGGAAAGCCCCATGGTGGCTGTGAATTTGCGCCATGTCAGTTAGACGACGCAAGTGCAGCTTTGCAGCCACCACGGGGCTTCCCCGCACTGCTGCAATTTGAAAAAGTTGGGGGTTTACCCCTGACTTTTTCAAACAGAGTAATGTCAATACATTCACCATGTGACGTTGCTCCGGGTCCAATCCAGGGTCGACCCGGGGGTGGAGCCTGGTGGAAAGCAACCAGCGATTGGTCGCCTTCCACCAGGAAGAGGGCAGGGGCAGCTCCAGGACTCGGTTGGCCGCCTAGAAACTCCGCACTCCTTCCTTGGCGTTGGCCCCGGGAGAGGGAAAGCACAGAGTTGAAGAGGAAGACGGCACCAACCTGGCACCATCAAGACAGCCCCCTATTTAGCACAGTTGATAATCAAGATTTGGTCTAACCTATACTTTACTATGCATCACTCAACAAGAGTGATTTAGAATCTAATCCAAAACTCTTTGCATTCAGTGAGAATGTTTCCACTGGAATCAGTGGGTTTTTTATCAGAACATGTTAAAGAATTTGGGACTAGGGCTGCCAAATAAACAAAATAGGATTTCATGGGCCAAGGCTGGGGAAAGGCATATGATGACAATGGACAAGGCTGCATCGTCTAATCTAACAATGGACATTGTATAAAAATGGTGCAATGGTATGGCTAGGATGGGCCTCTCGGTATTGGAGATTCTTCCCAGCACAGGGTTTTAAAGCTAACAGAACCTTAGCTGAGATCTAAACCATATATGGTAAAAATGAATTAAATGCCCTTTTACCTCTCCTTTCAGATATCCTTCTAATATTTCAGTCAAAGCCTGCATCCTAAAATCCATGTAATTGGATGTGTATAAAACTTATGTCCATTTCAAATATTTTTAAGAAAAATTAGAAATGATTGAGCTGAAGGCTTTTTACAGACAATTGTTCTGGTCCAACTTGCACTTAAAATTTATGTACAACCAATTGTTTCCAGACACTAGATGAAGATCTTTTTATTTACCCAGGCATTTAAATGTATTTAATCCTCTCTGATGCTGCTGTTTTTTATTGCTTTCTGCCCTACTGAATACTGAGTTGCTGGCAAAATTGACTACTGAGGGCCAAACTAGACATGACGCCATTCATGTAATTAGCCATTGTGTGAGTGGGTTTTGAAAACTGCAGGCATGCAAGGCTATTAAACGGGGAGCAAAATCCAGATTGGGGGCCTGCCATGGGTGTTTGGGGGATAGACAGGCTCTGCCTTCCACTGGGGCCTTGATCCAGACCACAGCCCTTGCACCTGCTGTTTGCATTGGGAATAAAGCCCCCATTTACTCCAAAGGGAACTTTCCCCCCAATGCAAACAGTAGGCACAGTCTTCCCGTCCACCTGAAATCTGAATGGTTTCATAGCTGCTATCCTGTTTGGGACTTTAATAACCCCCAAAACAGAGACTTCAATTTTCAAAACTGTAACCTAAATATCAGCCTTTAGCGTGCATCCTTTTACATATTGATTTTCCTTTTCTTAAAAAAAAACTTTATACAGCTGCATTAATATACATGGTCTATAGGGAGTTACAATTACATCTTCAGAGTTAACACAGAAGAGGGCTTGCAGAACTGATTCTTGTGTTTTCTTATTTCTGCCAATTAACACATTATTCTATCATAAGCCATGCAGACTCTGCAGATAATTCCATTTGCAAATTAAATGTTTCCTGTAAGATTGTAACAATACCTGACAGCATGACAAAACTACAGCTACTGCAGGTAAAATGCTGCTAACTAAAGGAAGCTATTAATACCAATGCTAGCAAGTCAGATTGCAAGCAAGCAAATGGCTCAACTAAGTACCCTGCTGGACGAAAGAGAAGCACAACAGCTGTGTGCCAAATTAATATTTTTCCAGATAGCTCCAGTGTGCAACTGATGGGGAACTGCAACCACAGATTTCATGACATGTTTCAACCATCTATTTGTACGGTGGGAGGTTCATGTGCAGAGCAGACATCATGGATGCCAAAGGGCACAATCCTAAGAAAGTTTAGACAGAAAGAAGTCCTACAAATCCCTGCATTCCCTGGCCAGCACTGCTTGTTTTTCAAGTAACCATAGTGCAGTGAAGAATCCTGCAGGGAAATTACTTGTCTACATCTCTCAGGGTGAAGACAGTAGGGTGACCCTATGAAAAGGAGGACAGGGCTCCTGTATCTTTAACAGTTCTGTAGAAAAGGGCATTTCAGCAGGTGTCATTTGTTTGCATGCAGCACCTGCTGAAATTCCCTTTTCATCACAACAGTTAAAGATACAGGAGCTCTGTCCCCCTTTTCATAGGGCCACCCTAGAAGAGAAAATGAATCCCTCCAAGCAATCACAGAGCTTATGGGATTTGGGCCACAGCCAGTGTTTTTCCAAGCCTGGTCCTCCCTCCCCCTATCAATGAAAGGCATAAAACGAGTCCTTTGCCTCCCTCTTTTTCCCCCTTGTTTAAACGAATAACATTCTGTCATGATTCAACACAAATGAAAATGATTTTAAATTTGCTGTACCCCGGGAGATACGTTTTACATGTTAAATATCCAAAATCATTCCCATCACAGTCTTCAACACCTTCTTGCCGGTAGCCATCTCCACAATAAGCATGGCGGCACCCTAGTAAACATGAAATAAAAGGGCAAATAAAAATCTTATTTAGAAGCATTGTATCTTGCCTTTCAATCAAGTGATTCTCAACGTAGCTTATGATAGATTGTCATATTATAAAGAGTTGCCCAAACCCATACATTACATAGACAGTCCAGCAGCCCACAGTTCTTTGGGTGGGGCTAGAATCCAGTGCAATAGAGAGGCTCATTTGCATATTAACTCCAAGGGATCTTCTAAATGAGTGATTTATTGCAAGCTCATGATTGGCCACTCACAGAAGTTTTCAGGTCCATTACACAACATCGTGAATGACCAGGATGTCCTCCCATAGTATCCCCTGGAAATCCTGGTATGAAAAGAACCACTTTTTAAAGTCATAATAGCTGAGAGAAGGTGGGAGCTTCCGTCATTAGATGGCACTGTCTCAATAGAAGTGGAGAAGTATTCAATTCAAAGCATCTGGTCACCCCTCTTGGCCTGTGTAATGCAGCCCATAGAAAAATCACACCAAAGAACAAGGAAACAAAACCCCCAGGTAAGCAATGTGACTTCCCTTTATATAGAGACGCTCTAAGACTAACTGTTACAACATAGATTGCTGCCTCTGTGTGGTTTATTACAAACCTATGTTTATCAGAAGTATTTAACTCTTTTAAACTTAGGGCAGATCTACACTTGCCTTACTATCACTACAAACACAGTCCTGAGATCATTAGATTCCTTACCCCATTATTACGTGCCCAGGCACACGTGTTCCCTTTATCGTTTTTTCTTGCAGTTATGTCATTTCCACGCAATTCAGAATGCTGATTTCCTTAGTTCACACATCATGGTTAACAACCCAGGAGTAGGAGCATCTCTGGGTCATCTAACCCCCAGTGGGAGTGATTGGATGGCAACAACCAGCACATTCCCTTGCTCCATTCCCAATAACCCAGGTTTTGTTTTGTTTTTTAAAACTAGACTGTGCTCCCTGCTGCTCTCCCAGTAGAGCAGAGCATGTAAATTAGGCTATCTGTTTATTTTAGGGGTTTTATTTAAATGAAACTAGGAAAATGGAAACTGAATAGATCCAACTTACTTATACAGTCATCGGTCACAATGGTATTGCCATCATCGCATTCTTCCCCGTCTTGGAGGTCACCATCTCCGCACGTGCTGCCATCTTCCATCTGGTAGCCGATAGGATAGAAAGGTGTAAGCTGCTTGAATAAATGCAAAACAGTTACTTGAACTGAACTCTAGCCATCCTTATTGTCTTGGAAAGGTAGATGTTGAAGGCATGGAAGAGTTGTAAAGTGTAAGTTCCTGTTCTTACTTGCTAAAAATTCATTGTGGTTTTGTTTTCTGTTCTAAGATCTAATTCAGCTGAGAATCTTGCATTAGAGGGGCTGTCTATACAGGTTAAAAGCCCTGCGGTGGCTGTGTGGTGGTGCTGCATTGATTATATGAAGTAGCAGTCACCTCACAGCCACCGCAGGGCTTTTCCATGAAGCTGCGTGCTAGAAAAATCAGTGACTTACCCTCACTTTTCCTGCTGGAGCAAGTGAACTATGGCTCTTCCACCATCTGTCCTCGTGCCAGCATCATGTCGGGCTTGTTCCCAAGAGGAAGGTGACCTGCAATTGGTCGCCGTAAGCTGGGCAAGGGACAGGGAGTGGGCCAGATGAGCCAAATGGCCACTGGAAAGCCCACACTGCCTCCTGCATTGGGAATGCCTGATGCTACCCCACAGAAGCAAAACCCGTTTTTTCCCTAAAAGCAGGAGCAACCCGGTGCCGTCAAGGCAGCCTCAGAATCTTAGTTGCTTCAGGTTTTAGTGCAGCCTTTCCCAATCTGGTGCCCTCCAGATGGATTGGCCTACAACTCCCATCATCCCCAGCCAGCATGGCTAATGGCTGGAGATTATAGGAGTTATAGGCCAACACATCTAAAAGGCACTTTGCTGGGGAAGGCTGATTTAGTAGAATATTTACATCAGAATCCTTTCAACCATCATTGACATCCAAACCAGAAGGTAAAATATGTTACTTTTAGTAGACATATACTTACCCTTGAGGAATTCACTGAATTTATGTTCACGGGATGTATTTCAAAGCCTTTCCTTTTTCCCATATCCCATGATCCAGAAACTAAATCTCAGGGGTGGTGCAAACACAACGCTGCGGACTGCTTAACCACCCTCTCCCAGGGTGGATGAAGAAGCACAGTATTCCATATTCTGTATGCCTTTGACTATGGTTAAGCAATATCATAACAGAGTGTTTGGCACTGCTGGACAATGATGTTGGTAAGTCATGCTACAAGTAAGTATTGGGTTGCATATTTGCACAACAGTGAAGCTTACACTGCAATCCTAGGGTTGGCTCCAGATTTAGCTATACTTTGAGTAGATTCATTGAAATCAATGGAACTTAAGCTAGTCATAACTAAATTAAGTCCCATAGATGTACATGGATCTACTCTAAATACGAATAAGTCTCTAGAGACTCTGGAGAAAGCCCTACTGTGTCCAATGAGAATTACTCCCTGGTATAGGGGGGGATGTCTTTTAGTCTGAGGGCCCGATTGCCCCCTGAACCAAGCCCAACAGGCCAGATGATGTCAAGGGGGGGGCTCTGCCCCCAAAGCCCTGCTCCCTTCATGATGTCATTGTTCCACTTACCCCCTCCCATGCAGAGTGACTCAGCACTTTTTCTCACAGAAAGTGCCTCAGCTGGTGGATGAATGCCTCCTTTCCACCCCGCTTGCACTGAGTGTCTCTTTCCCACCCCATTCATGGCCCACAGGCCAAGTCAAACAGCTCCTTTGCACTGTTGACATTGTTGTTTTTACCTGGATTGGAAGCCATCCAAAAGTATCTTTGAAGTACAAAGATCTCTGATCCCTTCGAAAGGCTAGGGCGTTTTCTGTGCTTAGTCTGTCCAGTTCTTCCTGGTTATTCACTACAAAAATCTGGGAAAGAAAAATAAAAAGAATTGAGAGAAAAACAGATTGTTGTAACAGCTATTGTAGCAGAATGATAGGATTCGACAGAGATCTAAGGGTTCATTCCAAATCTGAAAGGCTTGGGATCAATACTGAAGATCTTTCCAATTGACACCCACCCACCCAAAGCTCTTATTATTAAGAATTTAAATGAACTGCATGAACTAATCTATAACTAGTATTGCTCTATGCCTGTCCCCATATAACTGGAAGTCATGAGAGCAGCCTTACAGTAGGTGGAATAGGCTTGAAAGGAGAGGTAACTTTAAAGTGTGATGCTTTAAACACTTTAATTTTAATAGAGGGAAGAGGGATTTGAGGCATGCATCCCAGGAATATCCTAGGCACCATTTAATAGGTCCCCATGATGACACCAAACAACCACAATCCACACAAGTCTCGCTATTATAAGAGTTGCAGTAGTAGGGGGCAAAATCACATTTCTGCAGCAAATCAATTTGTGGTCTGATGCAGTAGGTGGGGCAACTGACTGGGTCATTATTTGCAAGTGGGCAATAATTGTTTACTCCCTGGATGCACTTTAATGCTGAATTTAAAGAGACAGCAGCACCCAGTTGACTAATTTAGTGGCACTTGGAATTCTCATGTTGACAACTCAGCAGCACAGCATAGCAACGAATGCCAAGACAATCATTGTCAGAACTGAGCAAATACTCGAGAGTACATTGTCAAAGCATTCAGATCATTTTGGAACAGGGGACTTGTTTCTAGAAACAAATTAGTTTTTCTCTCAAACATGCCCATAGCAGCCCAGGTCAAGTCGACCAAAGCTAGGGTGACCATATGGAAAGGAAGACAGGGCTCCTGTATCTTTAACAGTTGTATAGAAAAGGGAATTTCATCAGATATCATTTGTAGGCATGCAGCATCTGGTGAAATTCCCTCTTCATCACAACAATTAAAGATGCAGGGGCCCTGCCCTCTTGACCAGATACAAAAGAGGGCAGGACTCCTGCAGCTTCTACAAGAGAGGTTTAAAGCTCTTTCAAGGCACTTTAAAATTTTTACCTCTACAAGAGAGGAGCGCAAATTGGGAGCTGAGGCGCTTTAAACATCAGATTATTCGCATTATCGAATGCGCGTTAAATAGCGAGTTTTATTTTGCTCCGGCCGTTAAAGCGCATTTTGTCAGCTGACAGCCGGGCGGTCAGGAGGCTGAATGAGAGGAGGAGGAGGAAATTATGTCACCCTCCCTGAGCCTGGAAAGAACAGGATTGCGCAGAAGGGAGGAAAGCGGGAGGAGGGGAGCCTTTAAAATGTGTCGCCCAGCCTGTCCAGACGAAGGCTGGATCGGACAGAAGGACCCGCTTCTCTCCAAATGGAGCCGCTTGGCTTTTGACCCCGTTGCCCCAGGAGCTGGACTAGAGATTGGCTTTCAGGTAAATCCCGCAGGCGGGCAGCGCAGGGACCGTTCCTTCGCTCGCTTTGAAGCTGCAGCAGCAGCACCGCCACCGCCTCGTCCCCCAGGGGCCGCCGCCGTCTGCGCAAAGGGAGAGAGAGCCGCCTTCCTTGCCTTGCTCCGGCAGACGACGTCCCCGGGTTACAGCCCTGAAAATGTCACCAAGCACCTGCCCGATCCTTCCCGCTAGGGCGCCGGTGGGGGAGGGGGGACCACAGACACACGACCGCGGCTGCCGGAGCATTCAATCGCCCCGTCAGTTCCTTCGCTGCCCAGCATAACAACTCACAGGGACCTGCCTTAAAGAGACAGGCGCCCTCCCTCCCTCCCTCCCCCCCCTCTCCCTGCCTGCCTCTCGTGCAGAGGTATTAGGAGTAAATGCGCTTCAGCAATGAAGCGCATAATAACTTAACCAGGCGCAAAAGTGAATCCTTGTGGAGGGGACCTCTGTTGTGATGAAGAGGGAATTTCACCAGGTGCTGCATACATACAAATGACAACTGCTGAAATTCCCTTTTCTACACAACTGTTGAAGATACAGGAGCCCTGTCCTCCTTTCCATATGGTCACTCTACCAACTTAATGTTGCAATCCTGGATGATCCATTTACAAAATATGCCCAGATTAACTCCTATCAAACTCACTTACTGCAGGAACTTTTGAATAGGGCTGTCCAAACAGCGGTTCCTCATATGGTGGGATATTCACATTTTGCTGAGGGTTGCAGAGACATTTCCCTGGAGGTCCAGGAAGCCCTCTTTCCCCTTTTGGCCCCATTGTTAGTTGCCCTAGAAAATATCAGATTGCCACACTAGGAAGTTGCTGAAATAGATAAAGACATGCTGAAAAGAGAACATGGCGCGCCCCTTCCTGCAAGCTAAACATCTAATATTTAAAATGTGGGAGTTGGCATTTGGTACTTTAAAATGTGGGTGTTTTAACTGCTATAAATATCACACGAGATTTCTATCCATGGCCCCCTCCACAAGAATGCGCCTTTGCGCCTGGTTCCGCGATTATGCGCATTATCGCGGAGGCGCATTTACTCACAATCCCTCTGCACGGGAGGCGGCGGGAAGCGGCGAAGCGCATTAAAAGATGCCCAAAAAGCGCTTTCCAGGTAGTTAATGCGCATAATCGCTTGTTCACACAGCGAAAATGCGCTTTAACGGCCGGAGCAAAATAAAAGTCGCTATTTAACGCGCGTTCGAAAATGCGCATTATCGGGGAGATAACGCGCCTGTACGCCCGTTTTGCGCTCCGCTCGTGTGTAGGTAAAATTTATAATGAGCCTTCAAGGCTCATTAAACGCCCCGTGTGGAGGAGGCCCATGAAAAATAGATGCAACGCATGTGCAGTATTACTGGTGTTCCATCTTCAGGCCTAGTCACGTTGCTTTTAGCCATTGTTTGTTTTTTAACTTAGGTTTTCTTGGGATATGGTGTGGGGTTTTTTTGCTTTTTTTTTTTTAACCTTATTCTTGTATCTTAAAGAAAGAGCAAATTGTAGGTGTGAGCAACTGAATGAATAAAGTAATGGATCTAGATATGAGCAGGAGAATTACAGGTTGATGGAGATATCTGTAACATTCTCACTTCTACTTCAGAGAGGGGTTTGTGCAAAGACAACATTGCCACTGGCGTCTTTCCCACATGCATATACCCTAACAGCCATCAGCTTTCTCAATAGCCTAGTTTCAGACACACAGAGATTAACACAACCCCTTCTCCCTGTAAAGCTGAACTTTCTCCAACAAGGGAAAATAAAGCTCTACCACTTTGGCACTGAGAAACCACTTCTTACTCTGAGCTTTTCTATTCAAGGCTGTAGATCGACTGTTAATCCGCTGTATCTACTTTCGGTTTCGTCGCAAAACTGAGATCCAAGCACTACACGAGGAGCATTTTCTTTCCTGTTTTTCCGCTACATAACCTCTAGATGGCACTGTGGTATAGCAGAATAGTGCAAATATACAAGAGGAAATCACACTTTCTTTCGCTTTCACAATTAAATGCCACATTTTCTCTGCTCTAAAATAACTCATTAGACACAGAAGCAAAACAGGAGGGTCACATTGCTGTCTAATGAACCCATAAGCAACTGTGAGTAGGGAATCATAAGTACATGATAAATGCCTAATATAGAAAAGATCTCTGTGGGGCAAGGGGTAGTTGTGAGCAAAAGAGTTCCAATTATAATGCAGGGAAATCCCAACACCCCTAAAACTGTACCTTAAAAATGTGTCAATGCCTCACTAGCAGTTGTGTAGTCATCTCATGGGTACATTTCTCTTTTCTGTTTAGCAAAGCAATATTATTTAAATTAAGGGAGAGAAGCAGCCATCAAGAAAAGTCTGTCTTACCTGATACCAAATGTCCTGGTGGACCTGGCTGACCAGGAGGACCAGGCTTCCCAGATGGGCCTGTAGTTCCAGGAGGTCCTATGTCTCCCTTTTGTCCCTAGCATATAAAAGAAAGGACCAGATACTAAAACGTTTCTTGATGTGTTACAGTACCTTATAATATGCAAAGTTCATGGATATAAACATATTCTGTTCAAATCTGTGCTGGAAAGGATAACTATGTCATCTCCGTCTATGTTTGTATATATATCAGCTTTTCCCAACCTGGTGCCCTCCAGGTGTTTTGGACTACAACTCCCAGCATGCCCCTTGTTGGGGAATGCTGGTTTATATATTTGGAACTCCAAAGTAGGATTTTATTTTGAAATGAAGCAAATGAAATCAGCAGCACCTAATGCATTCTGTGGCAAATGCATGCACATTTCTGATTAAAATATGGGTTTATTTACTGTGTGACTGAAAGTGCCCATTAATACCCCTATTTGGCACGTTCCACAGAATGGCTTACTACTAAGGCTGCATTCAATGTTCACGTGGGAATATTTGAGAGGAGATCGGAGGCCATACACCACTAGAAGCAACATATTGCCACAGCAACTCCTATAGAAATGTACTCTTCAGTACCTGTACCAGTCGGTCACTTGAAGAAGGGCTGATATACATTTGCAATAACTATCCATAGCTCAAGGAATACTGTGGGCAAATGGAGCAGCTTTTTTGAAAATCATTTGGGGATAAACCACCATGTTGCTGGAGAACAGACTGACCTTTAACGTGCAGAAATGCTGAGGGAACACACTGCTAAGGGATATTGCTTAATACAGTTAGCCCAAGCCAGGAGCTATGATTTATAGTGCAGAGCATTGCTTGTTTCTTTTCACATTACTCCTATGCCAGCCAAGCCCTGCCTCAGCACAAATGCTGTTTTTGCAGGCTGTGGTTTGATCCCTTACAGTGTAAACATTCAGTCATCTATACCAGCTCCCCTCAACCTGGTGCTCACCAGAGGTGTTGGTCCAACTCCCATCATCCCCAGCCAGCTCAAGAACATTGCTCCACTGACCTAAAGCATATTCCATCGGGGGTACATACCCCGTTTTTTGCCTGTCTTTTTTACAGGTTTTCAGAGAAGGTGAAAGAGACGGTAATGCAAAATGAGGGAAGAGGAGATGGTCATGAAGATATTAGGGGGTTGATCCTGGAGTCTACCCTCAAAGGTGGCCTAAAGTCATTTAAAATAAAATTTAAATAAATCTGCCTCCTGCAAAGAGAAAGACTCTGCTCACAGAAGGTGCCTCTGCTGGATTTTCAGCAATCCCCCCTTCCCCACACCACACCGTGCAGCTCACTCCATTTAGGAGGGACCCTCACCCCTGTGTAGCCTTTTCAGGGGCCTGGAAGGGCTGTGCTGCGGGGAAGAGGGAGCAGAGAAGATTGAATTTGTCTGCTCAGTTGCACACGCCCATATCTGGATCCAAGCCATTATTCATTATTACACTGTCATTTTTTTGGCGCCAGGCAAATACATACTTATTTCCCTAGGCTTTTGTACGTTAGGTATGGCCCAGTTGTTGTGAGCTGCTTTTGCGGTGTTCATTCAAGACTTTTGTGACGGTGGTGGGGAGAGATTTCTGTATTGTGGATGAACACCTTTCATATTCTTAGATTACATGTTTTTATCGTGTTTATTTTTATTTGTATGGTTGTGCTGATTATGGTTTATATTGCTTTTGGTATTTTTTCTTATATTAATTAGGGATTTCTGTATTTGTGTGTGTAAGTTGTTCAGAGATTGCTTTTTGCAGTGGGAAGCAATGCATAAATTTAATACACTTACTTATTATTTAATAATTTAGTTATCTAATAATTTCCTCATTTAATTATTTATTTTGAACTATTTAAACCACACCTTTCCAGTAACAAATAACTAACAATAATATTCAGATGCAATAAAAATCAAAACAATAAAACCCAATTAAAAGAGAGGAGGATTCACAAGCAGAGATAGTGTGAAAGAACAGAGAGGAGGAAGGAAGGGAAGAGCAGAAAAGATGGGCGAGTAAAGGCAGCACTCAGTCTAAAAAGGGACCCTAGGCTGCAGAGCTAGAGGGGCCTTTTCACAAGTATTAATCACTCACAAGGCAGCTGTCAGAAGTTGAATTGCTAAGGCTGGCTACTTGGTGTTAATTTAAATGCTACAAAGACTATGGAAACTGGTGTGTCTTGTCGTTGTTGTTGTTTAATTTGGTGCTTGTAAGGTGGGGACTTGTAGAATTGGATATGTTCTGGCTTGGTGTAACTGAACAAGCCTGAGAAGACTCTCAGCTTGAATTTGAAGGAGCCAATAAGGTAAGCAAGAGAGATCTCAGAATGGAAATGGAAGTAACACATTCTTAATTTAGCTGCCACAGCAGACATTTATATAGGGATATCAGCTGATCCTGGAGACAGGAAATAACTGAGTAGGTGAAAAGTGTCTCCTCTTATTTAACAAATGGCTATTTAAATACACATCTCAGATCCTCCCCCAGGTTAGCAGCAGTTTCTCAAAACAAAATTTAGACTTCAAGAAACTGTGGAATGGATTCAGTCTTAGAAATATAGTACGGGATTTCAGCTAGTCATGAACAAGGTTGTTAATCAGCAGTTAATCAGAAGTTAATCCACTGTATCTACTTTCAGTTTCATCAAAGAATTGAGATCTGAGCACTACTTTCCTGCTTTTCCTATGTATAACTTCTAGGTGGCACTGTGGTATAGTGAAATAGCACAAATAAACAAGTGAAAAAGTCACTCGTTTCACTTTTATAATCAAATACAGCATTTCCCCTGCTCTGTTCCCCCCCCCTCCCCTGAAAGTGCTCTTTAGATACAGAAACAAAACTGGAGGGTCACAATGTCATCTAAAGAAACTGTAAGCAACCATGAGTAGGAATGATGAGTGCACAATAAATGTAGAAAAACCCTTAGTCACAGACAAGTCCTATTGATTTCAATGGATATACTCTAACTATGACTATGTCTGGGCATGCTTCCAGATAAGGTTGTTACCATGTCTTCCATCTTTTTTCTCACTACAGAAAACCCGCTAAGGAAAAAAAAAGCCAAAATTGCAGTTCAGTGCCTACTGATTCATAGTGCTAAGTTCCCTCCATGTGGAAGCACCCTGGGTCCAAACTATGTGTCTGCAATTGAATCAATGAAGATCAAATAGCAATAATATTTGTATTAGCCACCCACTTAAATTGATTCTGAGCCATACAAAGTAATATTTCTGGGCCTGGTAAGAAAGGTGGTTTCTGTTGTTGAAAGCATTTGATGCAAACTTTTGTGTTAACAAATGTTTGAAAGACAGTGACTGCCTTTCAAACACTTATGTGTAGTCCAGAACGATTGCACAGTCCATCAATAAATATATTTGTTCTACTAAAAGATATCACTTCACTTATATTGTAGGTCTTACTTAGGCATCCAAGAAGATTTTTAAAGAAACATTTACATACACACACATACACTAATAGCAAACTCAGATGGTTGAGTGTCCATAATTTTGAAAGTGAAATTGGGGCACCTCAAAATAAGACAGTGGTTTCTACACATCTGAGCTACTCTCTCAATACAGAGGCGCTGATGAGAAGTGAACAACATCTGGAGGGCCATAGCTTGCCCACCCTTGTTCTGTAGTGTGGAGATTTGTTGGTCCCTGGTCAACAGCTGGTTGGCCACTGTGTGAACAGAGTGCTGGACTAGATGTACCCTCGGTCTGATCCAACATGGCACTTCTTCTTATGTTCTTATGTTCTTATGAGATCTGTCTCCTCTTTGTATCCCAGCCTTGGTTCATCTTGAAAAAATCCTAGTTCAACTTCTTTAAGCACCTCTGTGTTCTAGATTTTCGGCTTATTATGTATTAGTGTTTTACCTTCTGCCATCTTTCTGGATGAACTAGCCATTATTTGTTCAGAACCATCTCATATTATTTATTTCCTCTTTTCTCAGAGATATATTCATCTATTGGATCTTATGAATCATCAGCAGATGTCCTTGTTCTTTTCCATGACAATAAATCTTGTCCTTGACTTACAGGATGTTCACTTGGCCCAGCCATTGATCTATTCAGTATACCCTACAACAAGTTGTTTGCAGCCAAAAATGGAAATACAAAAATAGGGCACCAGTTGAATAAGAACCGAAGAATGAATGCTAAAGAGCATACACTACCATGTACAAAAATATTATAAAGAGTAATAACCCATTACATAGGAAATAACTATATAGATACGTATAAAGTAAGCAGAAATAGGTGAATTGAACAGGTATACACAGAAAACGCATGTGTTAGAAAACCTTTGCTTATCTGTAAAAACCCTTGTGTTCAATTTAAGTTTTTATATTATACTGATTTAAACCTTTGCCCACCTATAAAAACATTGCTTATTTGTGTTCAATTTACATTTTTACGTTATACTGATTTTCTAACACGTGTGTTTCCTGTTCAATTCACTTATTTCTGCTTACTTTGTACATTTCTATATAGTTATTTCCTATGTATTGGTTTATCACTCATTATAATATTTGTGTACAGCTGTATGCTCTTTAGCATTTATTCATCAGTGCAGCCAAAAATGTACAGCGCAACCAAACATATTTTAAGGAAACAGCTTAAAATGCACTGTAGGATTCCTACTTGTTTGCCTCGCTTTCCTGGTCTTCCAGTCGGTCCTCTGTGACCTGATGCACCAGATTCTCCCTTTGGACCCATTTCTCCCTTTATGAGGATGGAGAGAACAAGAGAAGAACTTTACTGCACATATGGATCCTTGGTTCTATAGCTCTCATACTTACAACACAGCATACAATTGTGTATAGGCGAAAGAGAGATACTTCTACCAACTATCTTGCTTCTCAAAAACCAAACAGTTCCCTGGAAGACTAACGAATATACTAAGTATCCTGGAATGTGGGATCTTTTGGTTATACAAGAAATAAACAAAATTCACTGTCAGCTCTAAGCCTTTCCAAGTTGCTGCCAGCCCTCCTATCATGCAGTGGCAGAGGCCGCTTGATACTAGATAAGAAGGAAGTAACATGATTTTCCACTTATGTGGGGCTGGAATGAATGGATTTCCTTCAGGGAAAGTGGCAGCAACAGCACCAGATGCTTTCATTCTTCAAGAACTGTCTAGCCAGTGTTCCCCAACTTGGTGCCTCCAGGTGCCTTGGAATACAACTCCCATCACCCTAAACCATCCCATCACTTCAAAATATCTGGACAGCCCCAGAGTGGAGATAGCTGGTGCAGCTCAACCATTTCCAACCATGCGTGCTCCAGGTAATTTGGACGACAACTCCCAGCTTTCCTGACCATTGGCCATGATGTCTGAGGCTGATGGGAGTTGACATCCAAGACATTTGGGGGGCACCAACTTGGCCAAGGCTGATATAAAGAATTGTGATAGGGCTTACTTCTGAATAATATATATATATATATATATATATATATATATATATATACACACACACACACACACACACACACACATTGTAAAAGGCTTCTGAAATATTACCACCCCCAATACATGCCAATCAGGTGAACAGCCTGAGAAATTCTTGCATTTTATGTACCTTACCTTCTGCCCCAGCATTCCAGGGAAGCCAATATATCCCTATAAGGAAAATGTTGGGAAAGAAACATGTGAAATAGCTTTTAATTAATCATTTTGTGTTTTGTATGGATAAGATTCAAAAGAGTGTTATTGTTTTACTCTGCATAAAGTAAGCAACTGAACAGTTTTTCCAGCAATTATTTTTATTATGATAAACCATACGATGCATTTCGAAACTACAAACTCACAGACAATTACAGATGTTTTTGGCCAAGGACAAGGGCTATACTAGAACTACAGTCAATTTGATTATGTTATTTTATTAGCAACGAACACGGCTCAGTGCAATGTTTAAGCATAGATATGAACTTTTAATCAATGCTATTATGTATGTGTGATTTCCATCCCCATGGCCTTGCTGTATCTTGCCTCTCACATTAGTTCCTCTTTCGTCTGGTGATGTCTCAATGACCGTTTATCCAGGGAACATGACTCATGTGTCTATAGTATTGCTGTTCCCATACAGGGATCCTGGACCTGGGCTTTGAAGAGGCATGGAGACATTCTTCACATGAAGCCTTTCTGCACTGCCAGCAATCCGATGGGGGAAGCAGAACCACCTGTTTTCTGCTTTCGACTTCTTAAAGCAGATGTGGGGAACTTATGGCCCTCCAGCTGTTGGACTCCAACTCCAAGTAGCCCCAGCCCAGCATGGTCAATGGACAGATATAATGGGAGTTGTAGTCCAACAACATCTCGAGGGCCACAGGTTCCTACATTACCTTAAAGGAGAGGCAGCCTTCTACAAGTTGAAACTTAGCAATCCTATAGACCTTGGATCACATACTAACAAAGTGCCATGTGCAGAAATGCAAGCATCCAGCATCCAAACAAGAGACAGGATTCTTCACTAATTGGGTCAAGATGTAAGCCAGTTTGAAGGATTCTCATTTGGTGGATGGCTCCTACAAATTAGCCCAATTATCATTTGCAAAAAAAGCAATTACATTTTTCCAGTGCAGCTGATATTAGTGGTGCTGTTAACTGAGTCAAGGTCTGCGGCTGGCAAGTCCAGTATCTCCCAGGGAGTTTCCTGGGATTTGATTTTGTTGTTTGGGTCCTGTATAGTTTACATTCTGCTATGTCTTGCCCAGAAAGTTGCATTCATTAATTCATTCATAGAATCATAGTAGAGTTGGAAGGGGCCTTAAAGGCCATCGAGTCCAACACCCTGCTCAATGACAGATGGATGTCCAGCTACCTCTTGAATGCTTCTAGTGTGGGAGAGCCCACAACCTCCCTAAGTAATTGGTTCCATTGAAATACTGCTCTAACAGTCAGGAAGTTTTTCCAAATGTCCAGCTGGAATCTGGCTTCCTGTAACTTGAGCCCATTATTCCGTGTCCTGCACTCTGGGATGATCAAGAAGAGATGCTGGCCCTCCTCTTTGTGACAACCTTTCAAGTACTTGAAGAGTGCTATCATGTCTCCCCTCAGTCTTCTCTTCTCAAGGATAAACATGCCCAATTCTTTCAGCCTTTCCTCATTGTGCTTTGGGTAGGGTGACCAGATTTTGGAAAGCAAAATCCAGGTCCAAAATGGCCACCCCACCAAAGCAGCCCCCCCCCCCGAACATAAAATAAAAAAATTAAAAAGGCCGCCTGCTATGCAGCCAACAAGCAGACACCCCCACCACCCACCACCGGAAACAACCCCACCACCACCAAGCCACCCACCCCCCAAAAAACCAGCCCGGACCTACCGGGTCCTCCGCTGCCACCGCCAATTTCCTCCACTGCCGTGACCCCCTGCAGCCCCCTCACCCTTCTTGCCCTGCTCCTGGGCTCCCTGGAGGTGCAAAGGAGGAGGAAGAGCCTGCTTTAAAATGCCCGCGCTGCTCCTGGCCTGGGCAGGAAACAAGTGCTCAGCGTTAAGGAGTGTCAACAAATTCCTTGTCTGGTGGCTAACTGCTTTAGCCACCAGACAAGGAATTTGTTGACGCTCCCTAACACTGAGCACTTGTTTCCTGCTGAGGCCTGGGGAGCAGCGGGCAGGAAACAAGTGCTCAGCATTAGGGAGCGTCAACAAATTCCTTGTCTGGTGGCTAAAGCAGTTAGCCACCAGACAAGGAATTTGTTGATGCTCCCTAACACTGAGCACTTCTTTCTTGCCTAGGCCAGGAGCAGCTTGCAGGAAAAAAGTGCTCAGCATTAGGGAGCGTCAACAAATTCCTTGTCTGGTGGCTAAAGCAGTTAGCCACCAGACAAGGAATTTGTTGACGCTCCTTAACGCTGAGCTCTTGTTTCTTGCGGAGGCCGGGGAGCAGCGTGGGCATTTTAGGGTGGGAGGAGAGCTGATCCTTTCCCCGGTTTGCCCCCGCCCTCCCCCTGTGGGCCAGATTGCCCCAGTTTTCCCGGTTAGGACCGGGAAATCCAGGGCGATCTGGTCACCCTAAACGGAGGGGTAAATAACGTACTGACCGTGCGTTAGGCAGGAGGAGCTTCACAGACAACATGCTGCAGCCAGCACTGCTCGGCACCGACAAACGCCCCGGCTGCTACGAACTTGCAGCGGCCATTTTGGTTGCAGCCTCTCCTCCCTGTGTCCTCCAGCCGTATCCCAGAAGGCATCGTGAGTTCTGCCAGCTGCATAGAGCGGCCGGGGTTTTTTGGCTGCTCTAGGCAGTAGAATTCTATTCCGAAATGGAATAGTCCACGGAGGGGGGGGGGGCTGAATTTGGACGACACTTTAAACAACGGGGCTTTGGGCTAAACAACGTGCAAGCCCGTTGTTTCGCTCTGTTGTTTAAAGTGCCTGATTACCGTACTGTCAGTTGTGTGTGCATTGTGTGTTGCCCTCCAAACGACACAATAAGCAACACAACTGACGATTGTTCCCCCCTCCTCCGTTGCCTAATGTGTCGTCCGAATTGAGCCAAAGAGTCCGATTCTGTAGCTAAGTGTGGATCCACCTAATAGTTGTTCCATCTAGCCCACTTTCAGCTAGTTTGCTTGGAACGGTCTTGAAAATAACATGATGCTAAATTAATGTGGATTAGGAGCAGAATTTATCATGCTATTTTTCACATGTTAAGAGAGGTCTGTGCTATGTATGTTTCCATAAGCTACAGCACAGTATCCATGCTTTTAATGGAAGAACAACAGATAAAATTATGTTGAGAAGCCCTTAAGTGTTCTATATAAATAATTTTACCTTGTCGCCTTTGCTGCCTTTGGCACCCTTTTCTCCTTGAGCTCCCTGTGGAAAACCAGATCAGAGACACAAAAAAGCTATGTAACACAGTATTTCAAAAGTGTTGCTTTTCCAGGGTTGAATTTAGAATGAAACATATTGGACAGGATTCAACAGTGTCTGGATGCTAGCGCAAGAAAAATTGCACTAACGTAAAAAAAACCCTCTAATGCACCACCAAAAGTGCTTGCCGGTGTGGTGAGTTTCCCCAGTTCATAAATGATGACTCATAAGTGCTCATCATGAGAAGTCAAAGGTAGGCCTAACAGCAGTGGATCATGCCAAGGGGTGTGGGGTACCAGATGCCACCCAAAGATGGTGCCCCCTTCCTCTACACCCCACCTGCATGTGGACTTTGTTGTCAAGTTGATGAAGGGTTTGGAGAGAGAAAAAGCTCTCTTGGGCAGTGGTGTAGTGTAGCCAGGGCTTTCAGGGATGCAGCACCAGCACTTTCTGATTAGCAGGGATGCTGACATCATCTGCCACCCCTCCTTCCCCCAGTAGCTGGGGGAAGGAGGGATTTTCCTAGCAATAATATGTTGTACAACATATTATTGGCTTGACCTTGAACGGGCAATTAAGACCCATTAGCTTTACAAAACAACTTCTCCTGCTAGATATGAATACTGCTAGAACTGGTTTGTTGATATGGATCAACATTGCTACCTGCATTTTTGGACTCTCCTGGGGGGCGTGGCTATGGCAACCTTCATAATGAGCTCCTGCACTTCAAAATGTGCCACTACACCACTGCTCCAGGGCCCTTTGAAACTCTGAGACACATGGGTGACATGCCTTTGCTCAACTGGATCACATCCTGACATATCTAACACATTAAGGCAGGGCTTCTCCAGAAGACCATGGGCTTCTCTAAATGAGCATTTTATAGTGCACTCGTGATTGGTCACTCATGGAAGTCTGCGGGTCATTCTGATGACATCATGAACCTCGTGAATGTCTCCTGATCCCTCCCCCAGTTATTCCGTTTAAAACATTATTGGGATATCCTGATTCTTCTGAAATATCTAGGAATTTCCTACTGTGTGCAGTCAAAGTTGTGCTACTATACACCCACTAGAGGATGCCGTCCCATTCAATACTATGAGAACGGAGGTTTTCAGACCATATGGTCGCCCCTCTCCTCCCGTGTAATTCAGCTCATTTCAATTGTGCAAGAGAAGCAGGAAGCAAAGCACCAGTAAGCAAACGTGATTTCCCTTTGATCTAAAGAAGCCCCATGTCGCCTTTCCCTTGGCCCCATCTCCTTTCCCCCAACCATTGATTGTTTCATGGTTTCTCATTTGTGCAGTTTTTTCCCCATACTAAAAGGTTGAAATACCTCTCCTAAAGCTTAGTTATTGGCAGGAAGAGCTTTCAGCTACAATATTGTGGTAATACTAATACTAATACTATATTTATTTATAACCCGTCTCTCCCTCCAGATCGATGCAGGGAACAACAATAAATATAAACACAAGAACCACAAAATAGATGAAATATTAAAACAAATAAAAACTAATACAACATTAAAAACATCTTTAATGTTTTATTTTGGCCATGCCCCTTTTACCTTTGGCCCCACCCACCACTGAAATGTGCCCCCCCAAAACAGCTCTGAAACGGAATTCACCCTCAAGCTGAAAGAGTTCTAAAACCCTTGCATTAAGTTATCATATCTTCTTTTGTTTGAGAAGCATAGATCACAATGCTGGTCAGTAATTAACTCTTGGCATCACTAACCTTTTCTCCTCTGCTTCCAGGGTGACCCTAGACAAAGGACAGCAATTTTAACATTTGCTGTTGGTTAAATCATGTTACCACATGGATTTTAAAACTAGGATGGAAAAGCCATCAATAATTAGTTGCGCCATTGCTTCCCCTTGTAGCCTTCGAATTTTAAAAAAAATCACGAATAAGGACATACAAAGCGACAGCAACATACTACAGCCTGTAAGCCACCATGGAAAGAAAAGGAAAATCAGGTAGAGCAAGCATGCTAGTCCTCTTTGAGATTGCTTTGGAAATTAAAATGAAAGCAAAAAGCAGGTATAACTACCAGCAGTCTCTATGATAAACCGTCTTAAGTCATTTTCCTTAGCTGTTTTCCCTTGTCTCATGGGCTCATTAGATGAGCATTTTATTGCACACTTGCTACTGCCCACTCATGGGTTTTCATGCATCCTTTGGATGATGCCATCTGCCTCCTGCATGCCTCCCGCTCCTTCTTGCCTTCTTTCCTTCACGAAATAGACCCCCAAAAATCTGTTTGCTTTTTTTAAAAAACGGAATGCGCCACCATTTCCTGCTGCATGCAGGAAAAGTGTCACGATAAAAACACACCCTGAATGGGCTACATGGTCATTGTTTACTTCTTCTATCTTCTCTGGGAAGAAAGAGGTATTGTGGAGCAGGAGCGGGGGCGGAGAAGCGACGGTAGGGAACCGTGATTCCTCCCTCCCATCTAATGAGGCTCTCAGTCTCTTTGATATTGGTTTTCATTGGACTTCCAGTTAGAGTTAACTCGGTTGTAACAACTCCCATGATCATTTAAGATTTCTAGTCTTTGAGAAATGATCATTGCAGCCACATATGATAAATATGTGAACATTAAAGCCATTGGCTCAACCTGTATCTGTTCCAGATAAATGCAAATGATGCTTAAACAAGGCTACTTTGTGTATGTTTTAAAATCACTGTTGGGCACAGAATATATTCTACTTTTGTCACTTTGTAATCAATCTTCAGTTTATAAGGAACTTGCTTATTTCTTAGCATGTGTTTTATTAGGATAATAAACACATGCAGGGGGATTTCACTCCACCATTTAACTTCTGCACAGTGCTTTCCATTCCTCTCTGCATGTAAAGGTCAAACTACACGTTATGTTAATTGCATAGTGTGTAGATGGGGCTGGTCTCCTTTTTTTTCTCGTGGAGTAATCCAGTTAATGAATCTTGTAAATATATATATATTGGCAATGTCCAGTAGTTGCTTCTTTTGCAGGGGAAGTCATTACACAGATAAATTTTGTACTGGAACAGTCTTTAATATTCACTGGTGTGCATGCTCTTTTAAATTATTTCATGGAAATTAACAAATGGTCAGCATAAATGGATTCTCCATGCACTCTTGACAGCTAAAAGACTGATATTATAACATTGGAAGGATAAACATTCACTTCCTATAATGGAATGGCTTAAGGACCTTACAACACTTTTAGTATTTGAATGGGTGGCATATAGATGCCACCTTCAAATGGATACTTATCTGGATATTTGGTCCACTTTTGTTGAAGCCTATCTATAGTTGCTAGAAGGTTTATGCATTTCATACAAATCCATGTACATATTTTACTTTATTTTTAAAAGGGGGGAGTTTAAAAAAATAACGTGTTTTTGTGGGTGCCCACAGACACCCCACTGGAGGAGCCTGTGGGCGCCATGGCATGCATAAGTGCTGCATTCGGGACCCCTAAAAATGGTACAATTCTGGGGTTTCAAGGTCCTATCTTACATGGACTTGGCTTTTAAATATATTCCATCTTACATTATATTAGACTGCAGTAAAGTTTCTGATAAAGAATGTAGAAAACAACGAATATATTGATAAAACTTTTTAGTCCTTTCATGATATCTCAGAAAAAGAAATGTTTTCCATTTGTAATTATTCTTCCCCCGCCTCTACCTAAACACTTCTGCTGTCCACACCAAACTACATAAAAGCACTTTCTAACCAAGGAAGCAGCTGTAAGCGGTTGTTAGAAGCCAGAGGGGAATAACATAGCAGCTGAGTGAACAAACCTTGGAGCCCATTGGTCCTCTTGTACCTGGCAATCCCATCAAACCTAAATCTCCCTTTTCACCCTAAAGGGGTCAATAAAGAGAATTATTCATTGTGGCCATGGCAGGGTGTCAGTAATTGGAATGACTGACAGCTTTGGTTCTGACTCAGAGAGGTGAAACATGCAGCAGTTCTACCATTCTTGATGCAACGATGCAGTGGACGTTTAAGATACATACAACTAAATCCAGCCTCAGTTGTGAAGTAATGTGTCATCTCCTAGCATTAGCTCAATGTTAAATTGCTGTTCCAGGCAAAAAAACAGTTTTGCTCCCCCTGCCCTGAAGGAGGCGGTGGTGTCTTCCTTCAATTGCAGTCTCTTTCCCCTGCTCTATGGAGAATGGAGCAACAGAAAGGGCCTGCATTTAAGAAAGAAAGAAAGAAAGAAAGAAAGAGGGAAAGACTATAGACTATAGACACAACCGACCTCAGCTTCAGACCCTGTTGTCCTAAGATTCTGGAGTAGAGGAATATATCCCTTCTCTCTTGAGGGTATTCCAGGGTAGCCCAGCAACTCTTGAATCCTGATGCCCCAGGCAGCTGCCTATACTGCCTGCTGAGTTGGGCCATCTCTGCTGTGCCATTTGCAGCTATCAACTGCTGACATCCACTTGGATTGTCAATTTCAGCTGCTGGTCTGGCCAGTTTCACTTGCATCTTAATTTCATCTGCTATATTGGCAATCCTTTCATACACTGAGGACCATTGAGAAATGTGGCCTGGCAGCCATTTGCATCTGCAAATGTCCTTGCAGAAGTCTGAGGAAAGTGCTAAAGCACAGGTCTGCAGAAAGGCAATAATTAACTTTACTGTGATCCCTGAGGAAAAGAAAGAGGTTTTCTTCAAATCATCATGCTGGCTGGCTTATAACCGAATGATGGGGAAAAGAGTTATCCTATAAACAAATGATATAGGAGAGGTAGCATCATGGGTGAAGACAGGTTTATTTTTTATTTATTAAAACATACACAGTTTTGGCTAGGATTTTTTTTAAAAAAAACTGAGCAATATGTAAAGGTCTAGGGAAAGAAAGAAAGCTATCTCACAGTGGCAATCCTATGTGAGTCTACTCAGAAATAAACCCTATTGATTTAAATAGGACTTCTTTCCAGGTAAGTATGTATAGGATTGCAGCCTAAAGTATTTAAGCATCTGCAAAGAAATAATAAGCAAAGAACCGTTTAAGCAATCAAACAAACAAAAAATGACACTAAATTACATTTCTCCACTAGTTCTCAAAAGCTAGAGGAGAATTCAATATGGGGACTTACTCCCACCCCAGTCGCCCAAGTAGTTACCATAGGATATTAAGGATATTAATATTAAAATATATTTTTAACCCTGAAGTAACCATCTACTTTGTGTTCAAGTGGTGGCTCTAGCAAAATATGTAGTGTTCGGTGCCACTAACTGAAGAGATCAAAATGAATTGTAAATAACAACAATAACAATAATAATGTTGATTTTCTTATACATATTTAAAAGGCCACACACACACACCAAATTAAACTTAAGGCATGATCCAACCAAAGTTAAGCACTTTTAAGGCTGCAATTCCATGCATGCTTACCTGGGAGTAAGACCCATTGAACAACAGTGGGACTTATGTCTGAGCAACCCAGCACATTCACCTGTCCTAAAAGCAAGTGCCACTGCAGAAAATGGGACTTACTGTGTGTCTACTCAGAAGTAAGTCCCAGTGAGTTCTGTGGAAATTACTTCTAATTAAACATGCATAAATTTAAGCTACTATTAAAGTGTAAGCTACTATTATGTGTATATTTTTTGTTTTTAGAATCCAGATGAAAATCTCCTTTACTGTATTTTATTCAGTTAAAATGAAAGTTTGCTTATGTGCTTTTTTGCAAAGTAATGTTTTTGTTTTCCTTCTTTTTAATTGAGAAATCTTTTTCTACACACATAACACATAACAGGAACGCTACTTCACGTTTTTGCAAAGCGCAATTTAAATTAAAACATCAACAATTGTAAAACCAGACATCTTACATTCACTGCAACTTACTTCCAAGTAACAGATTTGAGGCTTACACCCCAAATTTAAGGAGGTGGGTTTTTGAAGGGCAATTTTTTGGGGAGGGTCTTTTCTTTTCTTTCTCCCCTCCCTCCTTTCCTCTCTTTCCCCCCTCACTCCCCCCACCACCACAAAACTCTCTTTCTTCCCCCACAAACCCAGTGTCTCTGCCCAGCACTTACTCCAAAGCTCTGGCCGCAATTAGACAAACTCACCAAACTCAGGCAGCTTGAGGAGAGCATGTGCATCTTTCCCTGCTGTTCTTTCTTTTCTACGCAGCCACAGGCACAATAAGATGAGTCACAGTGAGTGACTCAGCTGAGCCTATGCAGGAGCGGCGGCACTCTGGAAAAGGCGCTCTTTTTCTCTGCTGCTGCCGCTCCGCTAAACAGGCTCAAGGCACCATTTTAGAGGTTGGAATTTCTAGACCCATTCTTGACCGACCGAATGGGACATTTTGGAATTGTCTGGAATCCGTGACATTCCCGGTTTTCCAGGACTAATGATAACCCTAAACATACTGCTTCAAAACATGTGCATGATGCATCACATTTTGATGTGCCTTCTGCTTCCTGCACATGTTCTGAAGAAGAGATGGAATCCTGCCTGTTACAATGATGTTGTCACACCCCAGTGCTGTTAAAGAAATGAGTGTAGCATCCAGATCTGGATCTGGTAACTCTACACAGGTACCTGACCTCAGGCAACCTGTGTTGCTCTGCTTGCTACGCTGGGGTCTGAAAATCTTATTTATTTATTGCATTTCTATACCGCCCAATAGCCGAAACTCTCTGGGCGGTTCACAGAAATTATGCCTATGGAAATCTAAGAACTCATATTTATTGGCAAGCTTGTTTTACAGCAGTTTGGCTGGCTTTGACAAGATGAATTAAATTTAATTTGCACTACAAATTTTGACACATAAAGCAACAGTCAGTGCTTTCATCTTACCTTAGGTCCCATTGGACCAGGCCATCCAAGAGGTCCTGGCATTCCACGAACACCTGGAGGACCTGGGCTGCCCTTCAAAAAAACAAAAGCAGAAGAGTAGAAAAAGAAAAATCAGGTATAATGACATCAGGTTCCACATAATTTTGTCATTCAAAGACCCTGTTCAGACAACATGCTAAGCCACTTTGAGCTAAACATTATGGCTTAGTGTGTCATGTGAACCTGGGCAGGACCTACACTACTTTATAAAGGTTTATAACGGTTTTGACAACTGTTAGGGCTCAGGACACATTACATATACCATTCTCAAAACGTTTTCAAAGTGTTATATCCTGCTTGGTGTAGATCTGGCCATGAATTAGCATGTTGTGTGAACCATTCATAACAATGGTAGCTATATAACCACAGTTTAAACACACTCACTAACCATTTGCTGCAAAAGGGTTAGCAGCCTAACCATGGCTTAGTGTGTTGTCTGAACAGGCCCAAATTGGAAGCAGTAGTGTCTGAATATATTGAAGTGTCTTCAAGCTACAATGATGCCCCACCCCAGAAGTTTCTTGTGACCATGGCTCATCAGGCCTGATGTGCTCCTCCCTCCCTCAACTGACACCTGGCAGCAGCCAGGGAGAGAGAGAGGGAGAGAGAGGGAGGGAGAGAGAGAGGAAGCAGAGGGAGAGAGTTGGGAAGCAGGGCCACTCCATCAGCTCTTCTGAGAGACCAGCTCCATTTGGCTCCTCTGTTCCTAAGTTAAACCCAAATACTACAAGGAACCAATCTCAGTACACTGGACTCAATTCTTTTGGATACAGTATATAATCGATATTAATAGATAATTAAACTTTCAACAAACAATATCAGAATGAATGATGCTAAATAATTTCACTATATATTTTACAAACGGGCTATGCCAAACACTCTCCAGTTGTGTTTAAACATCTACAGGTACTTAGGCTCTTTCTACACCTAAGGGTGTAGAGGGAGGGAGGGGGAGGATCATGGACATACCTGTTTCTGTGATCCTCCCCCAGCATCTAGATGGCCATGTGACGTCCCAGGAGGAAACGAATGTCATTGCCGCCATTTTTTTAAAAGAGATAGGAGCCTGTCGTGTGGCAAAAAAGATAAGAGGAAACCCCCTGCCACCAAATTCCACGCCCACCCACCCCCGCCATCCTGGGGATGGTGAAATTGCTCCCCCCCCATGGGCACAGAGCCACCCTGCATGGCTCCTTTCAGTTTCAGGGCCCAGGACCGTGGAAAAACTGGGATTTTCCTGGTTTCTGTTATCCTGGGGTTATCCCAGGGTCATCCCTAGATCATCCCCGGTTGACCCCAGGATCCCCTATGTATCATGTGGATGCACAGGGACAACCTAGGGACGACCCCAGGATAAATTCTTGGTGTAGACATGGCCTCTATTAATTTTTAAACAATGCAGTTTTAAATACCGCTTTTAAACAACACAACATTGATAAACAATACTATATCAATACTAGGGAAGAGTGAGCTGAAGAGATATGATGAGAATTCACTGTAATTCTTTGATATAGTATTGTTTGTCAAATTGAGGCAAACAATTATTAATACATTGTTTATTAAATTTGGGAAAACAATTGTTATTACATTTGAAACTGATTTTTTTTCTTTTTCAGAGGATTTATCTCACCTCTGTCCCATTAAAAACAGGCTATTTGCCTTTATTGTTCAGCAGATGACTGAGGACACAGCTGTCTAACACTATTGGCTTGTAAAAAATTGTACTGTATATCAGCTTTCATGAGTAACACTTGAGGAAGACTTCCCATTCAAAACAGAGTTTCACCGGGGTTCCATTGTTGTGATATTTTAAAGTAGTATTTAAACACAGTATCATTAAAAAAAATTATCTATATACCTGCAGTCATTTAGACGCAACTACAGAATGTTTGGCATTACCCCTCTGTAAAATGTTTAGTGAAATTGTTTAGGAACATCCTTTCTGATATTACTGGTTGAAAATCTAATTCTATTAATGCCAATTATATATTGTATACAAAAGAATTTAGTCCAGTGAATTGTGATTGCTTCTTTGCACTTGTAGCATTCGTAGTGTTTGGGTTTAAGTAAGTTCCTTAGGAACCATGTCCTTTTTGTTTGGCATTGTGAAAACTCTGTTTCTAAATCATTTCCATTCAAAGTCATCGTTATGAGAACTATGATGTAACTTGAAGAAGTGGTATCTGACTTTGCATGTTTTCTTTTTCCCATGTCATCACTGTTTCTTTTTGTTGTGTGTCTTTAAGTCTTATCTACACGAGGCTTTTTAACCGGTCACTTTACCAAGGCTTTTGCTTCTGGATTCTTTGTGGGATTAAGATTGGCTCATTTAGATGTGGATTTCTATCTCTGCCTTTCTGTACGTTCTATTTCACTAGCACTAGGTGGCAATGTGGTATAGTGGAAATATGCAAATACACCAGGATTTCAAAGCACCATTCACAGAAATACCAGACTTTTCTCATTAGGAAAAAACCCTCACTATAATGATTGCAAACTACGGGAGAGGCCCTGAAGGATGACATCATGTAAAGCACCCACAAACTACCATGAGTGAGGAATCACGAGGGCACCATAAATGCCTCATTTAGAAAGACTCTTAGATTGTTAGCCAGAGGGAAAAGGCTGTCTTGTAATCTTATGTAATATGTTTGGCAGCCTCCTAGATCTTTTAGTTGTTGTGAGTTTTACGCTTTGCTATTGCTTGTTATACTGCTTGTGTTCGTGTTTTTACTGTATGCCACCGTAATCTCATTAGGGAGGAATAGTGGGATATAGTTATTTTAAAATAAATATGAATAAATAAACGTATGAATGAACACCTAGGCCACAGGTAGATCATATGATGACTGCATATGCACCTCTTCCTGTATCATCCTGCCCATGACTTGAGATATGCTGGGGAGTCCCATTTGGTTATGCTATCACCAAACTCAGTCCTGATGTCTAGAACTCATAAGACCTTCTTGGTGGCACCCTAGCTGCAGAATGCCCTTCTCCTGAAGAATAGACTGGTGTCAACATTGATTAATTTAACATTGGTTAATTAGCCTTTTAATTAACAGTGTATTTTTATTGTATTTTACAATGTATTTTATTGTATTTTATAATGATGATATATTGTTTATTGACCTGGGACCGTTTTACGATGAAGGGTGGGATATAAAAAACTTTATAAATAAATACTATATGCGGGTTTTGTTCCATGAACACACTTCCCAACATCTTTACATTGACACAACACAATGAAAAACCTTCACGTGAACTCATCACATTTCGTTTCATCCTTCAAAGTATCCCAACTTTCCAAACCAAACCATCAAAAACAAAAATAAAGAGCTCTAAAATGGAGATGGGTTGAAGCAGATAGAAACAGTTTTAAAAACAAAGGGGTGAGACACAAAAGAATCCTCAACCCAGCAGGCCAAATGTTTTCTGAAACAGAAATGTCTTGGCCAGGTGGTGAAAAACAAAGAAACCAGGGGCTAAAGAGACCTCCTGAGGGAAGAGTTCTACAAACTCATCGCAGTCACAGAGAACACCCTCTCCTGAGCAACAACCAGCCACATTTGACATCTATGTGTGGGTTACACATTAATGCTTACTCAAAGGTGCCTTACATGTGGAATATTGTGACATGTGAATGGACCTCAGCACATGCTGTACAGGGTTTTGCACAATTTGTCTCCTACCTTTCTTCCTGGTCTGCCAATCTCACCCTGTCAAAGAAAAGACTACATCAGCACAAACAAACTAAAACACTTAATAATTTACTATGCTTATTTGGTTAGTTTAAAGAGGAAATGGTGTTATTTCCCTGTAATTTTTCCGTGGTTTTGTGTTCTTACAAATAGGCCTTCTGTTAATGAAACATGCCTATTGGGAACAAGGCAGGAAACAGGTTCAAGTGAGTTAGCATGCAGTAGTCTTTTGTAACAGGCCAAAGACAGTTCAAAGAAAAGCAAAGAAGATCACCACAAGCACAATCACAATGGCCAAGAATGGAGGTTTTGTCTCCACACATATTGACCTGGCTCAGATTATCACTGTGGGTTAAACAAGACATGGTGGTTTGTTTAAGCTGCGGCATGTGCCGGGCATCATTTTCCTAATCCCCCACCTGGATTCAACTTGTGTCATCCAATCCAGGCAACATGGCTTGTTGGAGGGAGAAACAACCCTCAAATAACCCAACTACAGCCCATGGTTTATTTGAGGGTTGTTTCATGGTTTATTTGAGGGTTGAGTTAGGTAGTTAGGCAAATGGGGACTGGCATTCATTGCATCTTAAACAAGTCAGAATGGCTTATTTAACTTACACTGATCGTGCAAACTGATCATTTGTTTTATGGTAAAGTTTAGAGGTGGAGTGCCCTTCATCACAGCGATACAATTTGAGTTGCATCACCACAATGATTTCATAATTCACTGTTTCTGGCAGTTTCTGGTTCACAGGGATTGCTGGTGCATACATATCTTTCTTTTTCGGATTTAAATTTTTATTGCTTCTGAACACTAATAGACTTAAAAACAAACAAACATGAAAAACATGAAAAATGAACAAAAACATGCATTAAAATGGACTCCCAATTTTCTCCACCGCAAAGATGTATACCCTATTTTCTCCTGCACAAAAGCAATTAGCAAAAATCCCCCCCACTAAAAAGTTTTTGCATCCATTTTTTCTCTTTCTTTTAAGTAGGACTTTTCTTATCAGTTGAATTCACAGATAGACCACTCAGTTTATAAAAGATTTACGCATAGATATTATCTTTTCTTTCATTATTAGCATAATTAATTTCCCCCCAACCCCCTCCCCTCTCTCCGTGTTCCCATATCTCCATCATCCAATCATCTTTTTTTAAAGGATCATTAAGCGTATTCTATTGATATATATATATATATATATATATATCTTCCACAATTTCTCTCCAGCTAAACATCCCTTAAATTCAAACAAGAAAGATATTCCAGCTTCAATCCCTTCTTTTCCTTCTTTCTCTTTTCTTTCTCTTTTTCTTTTTGTGAATCTTCAGTCCATAATCAAATGTCCTTCTTCATTCATCCAGCCGAGTCACAAGGTGTCATTATATGTCTTAGCCAGTCTCAAAAGGGAGTTCTTTTTTAAACTTTTCAGCCATTTCTTTTGGTTTTCTCACCGAACTCCACTTACATCTCCTTCCCTTGACAGCGAGGCTCAAACCCTCCCATCTATCCCATCGAAGAATCCTCTTCTTCTGCTTTGCTTTTTTCATCCTTTTGAATGCAAGCCCCCCCCCCTCGGGGCCTCTCGTCTGAGGATCCTCTGCTTCCCTCTTGCAGTCAGTGACACAAAAGCTTCCTTTTCACTCGGTACTCCTTTACAGATCACTTTCAAAGTAATCATCTCCCCATCCTCCCCTTTGCCTTTAGTATCCGCAACGCCTTTGATGTCATTGATCATTTGTATTATAGCAATGTCCAAATTTTTTCCTTCTTGAATCTTTTCTTGTTCTATTACTTTGGTTTCTTCCTCCATAGTTTTTCCCAATAGTGTCTTTTTAATTCCAGGATTAATTTCCCATTTAGCTGCAAACTGATCCAATTCGTTACAAATTCGTTGAGAAAACTTTAGCATTTGTATTTGTACTTGCTCTATCCCGGCCATTCTTCCAACTAACGTAGAGAAAAAAATCCTTTTTAATTCATATGTAAATCCTTCATCCAAAGATACACATCTGTAATTCCCTTCAAAGTTCTTGTTTAATCCTTTTATAGTCTTTGTTACACAGAAAGTGAGATAACTCACCCAAATGATGACGCAGGTAGTTTCATTTTCTTTGTTTCGTGCAGGCTTAGTTGTTAATTCAGTTGGTTTTGTCGCAGTGAAAGTCCCCCATCATCCGTAACCGTTATTAGTTAATTTCATTGATAAACTTTTTTGGGGAATGAGTGTTGGCAGATCTTGTGTCCTATTTGGGTTACAGAGCAATTTGTGAGCGTTGGAAGCCTTGATCTCGACCCCTCCCCGCTGTCTCTCCGTCGAAGTTTTCACCTCGGCTTCTTTACCACTTCGGAAGGTTAATGAGATAACTTATGGCTTGCTTCTTGCTTTCCCCTTTGATCTGGGGCAGTTAATTCCATCTGGCAGCCGCTCAGACGGTATCCAGATCACTCTGTCCTGCTCAGCTAAAAGCCGGGCATGTTAACCCGCCATTAACTCACCGGAAGTCACAGTGCATACATATCTTGACAGTAATCACAGCTCAAAAGTAATCTGCCATTTCTGAAATGATCAGAATGATTATTCCCCCACAGACTCATGGTTTAGAAAACAACTCTGACACTTACTTTCCCTCCCTTTGGTCCCTTCACACCAGGAATACCTTGTGGGCCCTAAAAAAAAAGAAAAGAAAAGAAACAGAAGACATAATTTAGCGTATAATATAAGCTCACCTGTTGGTTGGCTTGCCCCAGTATCTTTCCTCAGCACCTTGTGACTATCAGAGGATTTTGTTTTGTTTGTTTATTCAAAGAATCCATACCATGTTTCACCCACTTCAGTCCATCTCAAATCTTAACTGAAGATCTCACATGCAACTCAGTTCACGCATGTTCACATCTGTCTCTATTGCCCTGGCTTGATTAAATTTTCTGTTTTAAAAACACTTCAGGCCTGGTAAGCAATTAAGAAGGAGGTGAATCATGGAGTGACCAAAAGATGGACATGGTGAAAAACAGGGGAGTGACAGGACTGGGTAGCAACTGGAGTTTGAAAGAAAAATAGTTCAATATTAGGAAATCAGGTGAAACTCCAGAAAGAGAAATAGTAACAAATGATTCCACCACCCCACTGTCGGAACTGTCATAGTCCCAAGAAATGTTGATTATTATTGGGGAACTAACACATGGAATATATCAGAAAATAAAATATATGGTTTATCTGAGTTATTAATACTAAATTAATGAATAGAAACAATTTAATGTGGGATCCTTTCTGACAAAAGTCTTTTATGTAGATTAGTGTGTCATGGGCTATACTGGGAGGGGAAAATGGTCTCCTAGTAACAGAACACCACTCAGGAATGGGAGACTATTTTCTTGACATTTTTTTTGGGGGGGGGGTATGCTGAAAGGATCCAGATGGAAGCAATGTAAGATATCTGGACACTTGTAGTTCTTCACTACAAGTCCTGAAGGCTTCTGGCACCTCCCAATCGCCTCAAGTGCTGCTTACCACCCCCACCCCTTTCTTTGCAGTAGCTGCTCACTCTTTGTAGAGACTCTTTAGCTTTGCCTTGTTGTTTGTTTTAGTGGTGGGCTGGCCACTGTGTTCTGGGCTATGAGAGAGACTTTTGGGGCTAGTAATCTGAAATGTGAGGGAGGAGAGGATAATGGCTTGGGGTGGGGGTGGGGCAAGAGGAAAAGAACAATCTGATTGGCAAGCTGTATTATACAAGCACTGGAAGTAGAAGTAGAATTGAATGCACAAGTGAGAGGGAGAAAGCATGGATTTGGCTGAGAGATATTGCAGCACTGAGTAGAGCAGAACACTTTCTGAGTGATGTGAAGAAGATCCATCCCAATCCAAGAACACAGACCAGATTTACACCTTGAGTCAAATCATTACGATCCCATCATGGTAATGCTATATTCCCCTTGCGCATTTATACCTCATAGGACAGACAATGTGGAATAAAAAGCAGGAAATAACATTATGAAAGTGGTATATGGAATGTGCACCAACAGTTATCAGTGCACTTCAATACAGCTATAAAGTAGTGTAGATCTAGCCCGTGACCCTAACAGACTTTGAGTATCTCTACATTAAAGGAAATAGCATTTACTTACTGTTGCTGTGCATCCTGCTTCTTTTCCACATTTGAAATGAGCCAAATTACACGGGAGGAGAGCAGCAACCATGCGGACTGTAATTTAAAACTTCCCAGCTCATGTAGTTGAATGGGACAGTGCCCTCTAGTGGTTGTTTTGTAGCGCAACTTCAACTGCACACAGCAGGAAGAATCGGGATAGTTCAGAAGACTTGTTTTTTCCAAGGTTTATTTTTCAGTAGAATAACTGAGGGAAGGAGCAGGAGATGTGCAGGAGGCTCATGTCATTATCAAAATGACCCACAAACTTCTATGAGTCATGAGTGTGCTATAAACTGATCGTTTAAAGAAGCCCCTTACTGCCTTGTGACTTGATGGCTGGTTGATGAAGACTTTCTTGGACAACATGGTGTGGGATGAAGAGGAGACTCCAGAAAAGGCCTCCAACTGTGTCTGCTGCATTGCATTGCCACTTGGGAGAGGAAATACCCCCCCCCCCCACTGGCATAGAAAGGCCCCTGTGGCCTCGTTGATGGTGCCTGGAGCCAAAATGGCTCCTGCTTGAAAAATAGTGTAGATCACTGCACTAGCGGCTCTTTTTATTTCTTAGCAGTCATCCAAATGTCACAACACCATGTACTTGTAAAGCCTATTTAAATCAGACACTATACTGCACAGGGAAATAAATAAGACACATATTGTTCTGTTCTGAGCTGCTACAGTACTGAAGAATTACACCCAGACTGAGAAGATGTATGAAAGGGAAGGGTTTTTGTATGCAGGGCGAAGTTGCAGGGATGAGACATGAAAGCAATGTGCCCTTCGGTGAGGATGGCAGAAGCTCAATATCAAAAATTTCAGATTGCAAATGACAGCTCCAACAAGCAGTATAGCTATATGGTGCATTTCTCAGGAGCTTCACACAAGAGCTTACAGAGATTCTCTCTTCTTTGTCTTCCTATTTCCCCAACTTCTTTCAAACAATATGCCTTCCTCCCTGTCTTTTACATCAATCATGGACCCTTTAGTATTTCAGCCCCATCATGAATGGAACAGTTACAGGATTTCAGCCTCTTGCAAACCAATAGAGATATAACCAAGAGCTGAATTCCTTATGCCAAAATCTACAAGTCAAAATTAATGGATAGGCCTCCATTCAAACTCTGCATGGAATATTTAGTCCTGGGCTAGATCCATACTAGTGCTTTTTATCAGTAATGAAGTGCACTGATGGATATTGGGACACATCACGCATTTCATAATAACATTTTTCTAGTGTTATTTCCAACTTTTTATTCTGTATTATCCAACTGCCAAAGATGTCAATGTTTGTGCTATAAGGTTTAAATACGCAGGAGTGTCACCATGAAAGGATTCTATCGATATGACACGAGGTGTCGATCTGGCCCTTAGTTACACCATGATCACACAAACTAGAAAGGCATGGAATTAAGTTTTATTAGCATTTCCATGTATATAACATGAGTCTGTCCAGATGACATCCTGCTCAGAGCAGCGGAGCAAAGTGTCTTACCTAAAACATGTTCCAACCATTTATAATTCCAAATTCCAAGCTGTAAGCCCCAGCTGTACTTCATGTGACAGTGATATAACCAGCTAAATTTTAAATAGCCCTTGGGGTTATGGGGAGAAATCAGCCACATTATTTGTATTCTTTGTGTTGTGGCTTTGATGCCCAGCACAATTAATGTCAGCACTCCTCTAGATGACAAGTATTGAGTACTGCTTTTTTTCCTACTGAATCCAAAGCTTCCAAATCCTAGACCAGTGCCCTGGAGTCTGTCTATACATTTTAAAAGCGCTGCAGTGGCTGCGCAGTGGCACTGTGTTGGCTATACCATGCAATAGCCACCTCACAGCCACCACAGGGCTTTCCTGTGAAGCTGTGGATTTAAAAAGTTGGGCACTTATCCCAACTTTTACCACTGGGGTGAGGTGAACATGGCCCTTCTGCCGTCTGACCTCGCTCCGGCGTCAAGGTGGAGGCATTCCCGGGTGGATGGTGACCCTGGATTGGTCGCCAGAAGCCTGGGCAGAGAGCAGGCCCATCAAGACAAAATTTCCAGAGCAAATGGATGCTTGCAGTTTCAATAGAGAAGAAGCAACAAAATGGGGTTAGTTGAAAGGGGAAAAATAACCAGCTCGGGTTGCTGTCTTTCTGATGCACCCTAATCCAGAAGACAGAACATTGCCTCCGCCCCACCACACAGCTTCAGTTGGTGGCTGCTGCTGCTTTCACTTTTTGCAAAAGTAATGCCAAGCTGCTTGCTTCTGATCTTCGTTCTTTCAATCCTTCTCCTTACGTATACCCAGACTAATATGCAGACCAACCCACGACAAACTTGCTTTTCTAACTTTTTCCTCGGGGCGCGATGGGGAGCAGGTAAAGTAGCAGAAAACAGGAAATCTCCCATCCAGCCTAAACCAGCCTATCTAGGAAGCAAATGACACAGAGGCAAATCCAGAGTCCAAAACCAGCACTGAACGATTGCCCACCTCAGAAGTCAGGGGGCAAAGCAACCACAATCGACAAACAAACAAACAAAGCCCGTGCTGCTTTCTGCATTAGGATTAGCCACTGCTACCCTGCAGCAGAGAAAGTGTGGGGTTTCTCAAAAGCAGCAGCAACCCGGCACCATGAAGGTAGCCTCTGGTTCTATGGATCATATTGCTCAAGAGCTTTATAAAATTCCATTTTTTAAATTTCATTAACAATGGTGACCATTGGTAACCAAAGTAATTTCTGCATCAGAAATATAAAACACATTTTTTTGGGAAGAGAGCTAAAACATTACTATTTCATGCTGTTGTAGGCAAGGTGGCCAGTTTCAACAATGCTTCAGTCAAGACAAACAGTTTAGGGCCCCACCATCCAGAATTTTGTAATGTGCACACATTATCTGTAGCTCACATATGTGGTGCCAGTGGTGGACTCAAAAATGTATACTATACAGGGCCTTATGGTGCCATCATCTTGCATTAGGATATATGTATATTCAGAAATTCATGCCACCAATAATGATTGTAGTTTTATTGAGGTCAGCCAACAAGTAATGGCACAATCCTATGCATATTTAGGGAGGGGACCTCCTAAAATTTCCAGCATACCCGAGCCAGCCATGCTGGCCGGGGCATGTTGGAAGTTATAGGACTTTTCTGTCAAAACATGAATAAGATTGCACCCTAAATGAACCAAATGACTGTCATAAGAGTACCTTCAAGTCATGGAAGTTACATTCCTAGCATCCTGTCACCATTTCATTCCTGCCCTCTCTCACTCTATGGAAAAAGCACAGACCAGGGAACCCATCCAAATGATGCCATTTTGTCCATTTCTAAAAGGGAAGTACTAACCTGGGGACCAGGAGGTCCTGGGGGGCACACAGTTTCTATACATGGAGATTGCGTTATCTGAAGCTCTTGACATAGGGTTTTCAGATCCAGAGATTGGAACATCTAAAAAGTTTTTAAAAATTAAATATTACTAAATGAAGTAGCATTGTGCACTGGTAAGCCACTTTCATCCATTCTCTTGCAAAGATCACCTAGATAATTATTCAGCTGGACTCCCCAGCTTCCACACAGCATTATTACAAAAGAAGTTCCAGCATTATAAGGAGGATACATCTATCAAAGGGAATTAGTCATGATGGCTATATATTATCTCTAGTTTTGGAGGCAGTACGCCTCTGTATGCCAGTTTCTGAGAAACACGGTTGGGACAGGGCTGTTCCTTTCATGTCCTGTCTGGGAGGAAGGGTTCTCACGGGGCCACTATGCCTATCTAAAACAGAATGCTGGTCTAGATAGGCCTTTGGCCTGATCCAGCAAAGCCCTTTGTATGTTCTTACTACAGCACATATGCCTCAGCCAAAATAGCATATACGTATTTTGCTCATAGCTCTATTTGCAAGTAGCAGATGCTTCCAGAAATAGCTTCTTCTAATAATGCATGACAGTGTAATACAGACTGTGTGAATTCCACTGTAATGATATTCAATGGATATGCATTCACTGCAAGAAGCCAAGTTCAGCTCTTTGCAAAGGCAGCAGGGAAATAGTTATGTCAGACAGAGGTTTACACAGAATCAAATTAGTTCATCTATCAAACTGCAATTATAGAACATATTGCTAAAGGAAGGAAGGGAGACCTAGATTATCCATCACAAATTATTGTGTGCTGAACTACCAGTGTTTGGCCATCAAGACGGCATACAAATAGAAACGCAGAATAATGGAAAACCTTTGCCCTTTCACCTTTTAGAGGAAGTCATTATTCTGTATGTTAGTAGTTGTAACTCAATAGGTAGGCTGACCAGATAAAATCCAGGTCAGGGCTTCTGTATCTTTAGGAGTTGAATAGAAAAGGTTATTTCAGCAGGTGTCATTTGTATGCATGCAGCACCTGGTGAAATTCCCTCTTCATGACAACAGTTAAAGCTGCAGGAGCTATGCTAGAGTGACCAGATACAAAAGAGGGCAGGGCTCCTGCAGCTTTAACTGTTGTGAGGAAGAGGGAATTTCACCAGGTGCTGCATGCATACAAATGAGAACTGCTGAAATTCCCCTTTCTATTCAACTGTTAAAGATACAGGAACCCTATCCTTCTTTTCATATGGTTACTCTACCCAATAGCACACACTAGCACATCCTGTACTCTGTCCCCACTTCATAGGGTCCCTTGTAGGGTGGCCACATATGAATCGCCAAAAAAGAAGAAGAAATGAATTACCCAAAAAGAGGATGTGGATATGCATGAAATTTTGTATGCTAATTTTTATGTATAGATACAAATATAGAAGGAATTGTTTTAATTTAAATAGAAATACAGTACATCTCAGCACAGTGGTAAAGACTGTGACCAAGTTACCATGTGCCTGCCGGTTCAGTCTGCTGTCCAGGCTACTTCAAGGCCCCTGCCCGCTCTCCCTTCCTATGGTTCTTTAGCCTTAACCTAGAATTGGACAGGATGGCCCTTCAAACAAAAGACGATTTTCCAGCAGCCCTTCAAATAGAGACCTATCCTCTGTGAAAAAGGACACATGGTGACTCCTTCAGCATAGATACCACATTTCCAGATACACAAACACTAATATCATGTATGACATATACTGAAAGAAACAGTTGTGGTCACACCTAAAAAATGTTATTGTAGAGCTGGAAAAAGTGTGGAAAAGGGCAACTAAAATGATCAACGGCCCGGCTGAAGCATCTCCCCCTATGACGGAAGGTTACAACAGCTGGGACTATTTAGCTTGGGAAAAAAAGAGGGGAAGGGGAGATATGATAGAGGTGTACAAATTATGCCTGGTGTGGAGAATGTGGATAGGGAGACATTTTTCTCCTTCTCCCATAATACTAGAACCTGGGGTCATCCCATGAAACTGATTGGTGGGAGATTCTAGACAGATAAAAGGCTACTAGTCATGATGGCTATGTGCTACCTCCACTATATGGGGCAGTAAGCCTATATACACCAATTGTATATAGGTGGTAGGGTGCTATTGCACCTGTGTCCTGCTTATGGGTTCCTAGTTGACAGCTGGTTGGCCACTGGGTGAACAGAGTGCTGGAACAGATGGACCCTTGGTCTGATCCAGCATGGCTCTTCTTATGTACTTAAAGGAGAAACACAAACTATTGTCACTCTTTATCTCAAAGGGTAAAAGTGCAAATATTTCTTATGGGGTAACTAATTTGCATTGAAACATTTCACATTATGTACCCTTGGCAAAAAGTTCTATGATGCTGTCTAGCTCGTAATTCTCAGTCTCAATATTTCATTTACTGGAGTTCTTCCCAGTACTGTATGCTCTGAATTTTGATGGGATGGGCATAGTGAATGACGGAATGGTATAAAAGGCAGAAAGGTGGGCTTATTTTGTTTAACTCTTAGTCATGTTGTTTCACTTACAGTAAAATATCAAGGACTTGCCAGTAAATAACAGAGTGGAGTGAGGCTAAGGAAGTAATAAAAGTAACGTCAATTAAGGGTGCGGGAAATACTCCAATAAATGTGGCACCATGCAATAGATTTCTGTAAGAATCTATTAGCAACATAGAACATTTTGTCAAGAAATAGGGTCAACATAATATTCCAATAATTGGAAATACATATGCCAACACTTTTTGGCACACTTAGGTGGAATTCTTATTTTCTTTAGACCTGTGGTTTGATTTATTTTTTTATTCTTATACTTAGGGCCGAACTACACATTCTACTAATCATGACAATGTAGTTGACCCTGGGCTCATCTACACAGAGCTTTTACCCCAGTTCTACTCCACCCCCAAGTCGATCATGTCAGATGATGCATACTCCTCCCCATAGCTAATGCAGCATGTTAACTCTGCATGGGCAGGGGGTAAAAATAAGAAAAATACCTCCTAATGGAGGCTTTTTTCTTTTTTTAAGTCACAACAGGGGGTTGTAATTCCAGCAGGGGAAAGGGGGGGAAGCTTAAACCCTCCTCTCTTGAAGTATTAACCCTCCTGATCTGGATTGGGACTGCAATGCTTACACGAAAGTAAAGAAAAGTAGCAGGATCAGCTACATTGATGTGATAGTAGAACGTGTAGTTTGGCCTTTAGAAGCCTATACAGGGGGAGGCAAAGTAATACCCTCCAGATATTTTGAACTACAACTCCCATTGGACCAGCCAGCATGGGTAATGGTCAGGAATTATGGGAGTTGTAGTCCTAAACAACTGAAGGGCACCATGTTGTCTACTTCTGGATGCTATATTATGATGTGTATGATAGGTCAAACTTTTATGGACAGTTTATTGAAATTCATAGAGAGTATTGTGGATTCAGAAGGAGAAGGGAACCATAAAAATCACAATAATCTTTTGCAATACATTATAGATGATCTAACTACTCAGTTCCATGCAGCATGTTTGTTGGCCCCAGTTTGATCCTCAAATCTGTACCTGTTAGTACATTTACAGCACAATCTTAATCATAAGGAATAATTATTGGGTGAGGTTAAGATGGCTGCTAAATCTTCAACACCAATGGACTAAAGTGCACCACCAGTGAGGAAAAATTAACACTGGTGTGGCAATAACCAAGCGCAGGCAGAGCACTTAGAACTTTTATATGGGAGAGTACTGCCGGCATAAAAGGGGGGGAAACAGGACAGACAAATCAGTCTTGAAATTTAAGTAAATAGACAACAGCGTACAGGTCCTAAACACTTCTCAACCCGAGTACACTCTCCCCTGATCTTTTCCTGACCCCTGACTTCTCTCCCCTGACCCTTTCCTTTGCATGTTTGGACAGAAAATGGTCCTACCACAGTTGGACTTTTTGCAGACTAAACATGTAAAGGATTGTGCCCTTAGACTGTTAACTGTTAACTGTTCATGTTATTGCATGATAAAGATGTTCTACAATAAATTATTAAGCATCTTTTAAAAATATGTTAAATTAGTTACTGTGGAGTCCTATGACATGTCTACTCAGAAGTAATTCTCATTACATTCAGTGGGGCGTATTCCCAGGAAATTGGTATAGGATTGCAACCTTAATTTATTAAGGCTGAACACCCCCATCCTACTAAATTACAGTTCCTGTCACTTGGCCTTATTTATGTCACTCTTCATGTGGCAAGATGGTTTCTTAGAATTCCTAAGGAAGGATAAGCCATCATCATAACAGAAAACACAAATGCTTGATGCAATACTTACGGAATTCCATTCCTGCTTGAAGTGTGATGGAGGAAATAACAGTGGTGGCGGCGGCGGAGGAGGAGGAGGAAGGGCAAGGAGAGAGCACACTCTATTATTATTATTAATCCGCTTTTTCTGGTCCAGGCAAGGAAGGGCTGTTGGAAAGAAATACTTAACTATTAATTATGGGCTCAGAATCTTAATCAAGGTTCTTTGAAAAACTTAGAATGAGACACACACATAATAAAATTCAGCATGTTTGCAGAAGTAAACACACACACACACACACACACACACACACAGGTTTATTCATTAACAGGGCTGGCCCTACCATTAGGCAAAGTGACATGGCAACCTCAGGCAGCTAATTTGGGGTGTTGTGAAAGGTAGGGTGACCATGTTTTGGAAACCAAAAAGGAGGACACCCAACTTGGCCACCTCCAAAGGGGCGTGCCCCATGGCCTAGGTCAAATGTCTGATTCTACAGCTCACAATTAAGACAAACCTGTCCTGCATAATATCGAAATGTAAAAATCACTGAAATAAAGAACAAGTGAGACAGTCAATGTATCTGAAATTAACTTCACGCACTCCTACTTTTGTAGCTTTCGCTGTACTTTGAAGCTTTTGCTATACTATATGTGGTGCAGTCTCCCCTTCCTTCAACTAGCTTTTCTTACTGCAAATCCTTCACTGGATGACCATAGTCTCACTTTTCCTAACATTCAACACTCTTTCCCCATCACCTTTCTCATAGCCATTTTAAGTCGGGATCCATACTCACAGATTCAGCACACTGAATTGTGACAAGTGCAGAAAAATCAAGTACAGCAAACTAGCAACCTAGCATTCAGAAAGAGTATAAAATACTATTACCCTGCAAAAATTAGTCATGGAACAAAATGGACTAAAGGCTTGTTGCAGTCACTTCTCATTCCCACCTCTTAGCTTGTTTCAACTTCTGGTTTATCAATGAGAAACTATCACAATGCTAGACAAGGATCTTTCCCTCCTTTTATCCAAATATCTCCTGAATTTACACTACCTCAAGGACAAATTAACAAATGCATACATTATAATTAGCTGGCTGTTTGAGAATTGAACAGTTTATGTGTAGTCCAGATATTTTGGACTTCAACTCCCACAAGCCCCAACCAGCATGGCCAATGGTCAGGGTTGTAATCCAAAAGATCTGGAGAAGATCAGGTTGGGGAAGGTTGGCATACTATTTAGTGGACTAGGACTCTAGTACATGAAAGCCTATGACATAAAACATCTGATAGTCTTTAAGGCAATCTTTCCCAGCCTGGTGTCCTCCAGGTGCGTGTTGAACTACAGTCAGAACCAGACAACCAACGAGTGCCCATGGGTGCTACAGCTTGTCTGAACCTGGTCAATCTCTCTGTCTTCCACTGCCCACCCTCATCCCACATACTTTTTAAAGCAAAGGAGTTGTGCTTTTGACATGCATACCTAGTAAACAGGCCCATTTGTTTATAAGAACGTAAGAAGAGCCCTGTTGGATCAGACCGAAGACCTATCTAACCCAGCATCCTGTTTCTCACAGGGGCCAAGGTGATGCCTATGGGAAGTCCACAGCAGGGCATGAGTGCAATAGCACCCGCCTACTCATGCTCTCAAGCCACTGTTATACAGAGGCACACAACCTGTGATACTGGAGGTAATATATAGCCATCATGACTAGTAGCCATTGATAGTCTTAGCCCCTATAAATATGGGTAAGCCCTTCTAAAGCTGTCCAAGTTGGTGGCCATCATGATAAGCTGTGGTAACAAATTTTATAGTGTGACTTTGGTCCCCTCTACAAGATTTCGCTTTGACGCCTGGTTGCCCGATTATGCACATTTCCCAATAAGTGTATTTACATTTAATACCTATACACGAGAGGCGGTGAAGCGCATCACCGGCTGTATGAAATGCGCTTTAAAGTTGTTTACATGCGGAGCATCACATGGCTGGAGCAAAGGGGAATCTCCTAAAAGTAATGCACTTTTACCTGCAAGACCAACCCCTTCAGGTTCCCGCCGTTTCTTGACTCTGCCCAAGTTACACCCACCGCACAGACGTATGTGTGCACATACACATAACGCCATCACCAAACCCCGCCCAATCAATGCCCCATCCCATCGATTACACACCTCTTCAAAAGTTGTTTACGTGGCCATAAGGCGCTGTAACTCCCACGGTAAATTTTAAGTCGCTATTTAATGCGCATTCGATAATGCGAATAATTGGAGCTAAAAAGCACCTCAACCCCCGATTTGCGCTCCACTCTTGTAGAGGTAAAATCTGTAATGTGCCTTGAAAGAGCTTTAAATCGCTCTTGTAGAGGCACCTTATGCTCCCTTGGATGATTCTACATTTTACTATTTTGAGAGAAGGAGAAAAATGCTTCCCTATCCATTTTCATCATACCATGCACAATTTTATACATCTCTATCATGGGTGGCCAGGTGTCCTATTTTACAGAGTGCACTCCTCTATTTGAGGGTATCCTCTATTTGATGGGATGTTCAGTCCCTGTATGGGTTAAAGTCAAAGAACTATAAGGAGGGAGAGCACTGAGGGCCTTAAAGTTGTCTATCAACACTTAGTCCCTGACCAGGAGATTATGGTTCACACATAACAAGTAGCCACCATGAGTTAATTTCCTCATGGAGCTTTTCATTGTGGCAGTGGCCGCCATTTCGAATATAAAGGGTAGTGAGGGCATGCCATAGCTTCTCGTTAGGTGTGTACCTGATAAGGATGTTGTTGGAGTGGCTGACAAGCCACATGCAACCATAAAACACTCCATGGGTTCTGTTTAGCTTGCCAACTAACCTCACTGGGATCTCATGTAACAAGAAGCTATGGTGTGTCCTCATAGCACCCTGAATACTAAAAATGGCCACTGCCACAATGAGAAGCTACGCTGGGAAATTCACCTGCACTAGGATCTCATTACATGCAAATCAGGTCTGTGCAGGCACACAGGTTATCTAGTCTAGTTTTCCCCACTACGGTGAGATGTATTGTATTTCTGTTTAAATTATAGTAATTATTTCTAAATTTGCAAATAAATAAAATGTATGCAAATGTTATGCAAATTGGTATCCTATTTTGTCCTTTTTTTAGTGATACATTTCTTCTTTGGGGTCAACGTGTAAGTGGCCACCCAAATCTGACCTACTCTGGCCTGCTTGCATTGGCTGCCTGTATGTTTCCAAGTCCGATTCAAGGTGCTGGTTTTAACCTATAAAGCCTTACACGCTTGGGACCACAATACCTGACGGAACGCCTTTCCCGACATGAACCTACTTTCCCGACATGAACCTACCCAAACACTACATTCAACATTTAAGGTCGTCCGAGTGCCTACTCCGAGGGAAGCCTGGAGGTCAGCAACAAGGGAGAGGGCCTTCTCTGTGGTGGCCCCTCAATTGTGGAACTATCTCCCCAATGAGGCCCGCCTGGCACCAACATGGTTATCTTTCCGGCACCAGGTAAAGACTTTCCTCCTCTCTCAGGCATGTAGCAATATCTAATAAGCCTGGGTTTGTTTTGTTTTTAGGCTTATAGCTTTTTAAAAGTTATTATAGTGGTTTTAAATGTATGTGTATATTGTATGTTTTTGCTGTTTTAATTTTTGTATATCGTTAAAGTGTTTTAATCTTATGTAAACCGCCCAGAGAGCAGTTTAAAATAATCATGTCCCAGCATGCTCGGCTTTTGCCTAAAGTAAAGAGCCCCAAACTATTGTAAGCTTTCATCATAGGTATGTTGCTCCAGTTCCTTGATCATTTTGGTTTCTCTTTTCTACATCTTTTCCAGCTCTTAAATGATAGCCAGAGTGTAGAACCAGTTAGCCAGCCAGAAATATATATTCCTGTGGAATAATCACATTTGGTTTTAAATTCAGACAAGAGCAGGCAACAGGGGATGGGAAGGGATGAGATTTCCATATCAAAGAGCATAGCTTCCACACAGGCTTGAACCCTGGCTCTGAGTTTTGAGAACTAAACACTGTCACAAACACCTTTAAACTGGATAACTAGGGGGCTACCTATATGGTCCAAAAGCCCCATCATGGGTTTGCAGTGGTGCTGTGTCACTTATACGAGGCAGCAGCCACCTTGAAGCCACCTCCGGACTTTACTACTAAGCTCCACATTCTAAAAATTGGGGACTCACCCCGACTTTTTAGGCTGAAACGATGCAAACATGGTTCTTCCACCATCTAGTTTCTCTCCAGTGTCAATACGGAGGCATTCCTGGGCGGAAGGCTGCCCCAATTGGTTGCTGGAAGCCCGGTCAAATGGCAGGGGGCAGGCCAGCAAACTGCATGGCTGCTGGAAACCCCGCACCCTCCATCTGCATTGGCATTATTCACCGCCACCTTGCAGCAGAGAAAGTGCAGAGTTTTGTTTAATGCAGTGGCAACCCGGTGTCATAGAAGCAGCCCCTAGGTTGCTTCCCCCTCCTTTTTCAGAATCACAGCTTCAGTGAGCACATTCAGTGAAAGGTCATACTAAATTCTCCCACCAGCCAGAAAAACCCAAGAACCTGTGATCCACCATGGAGGGAGATTCTCAGCAGTCAAAGAACAAGGTAGACAAGTGTAGAAGTTGAAATGCAGTGGAGTCACAAGACAAATGAGTAGCTGCTATTAAAAGGCCATGGGATAATATAATTGCTATTCTTTCCTTGGACCATAGTCACATATATCCAATATCATCAGTGTTTCCCAGCTTCCCTACAGCTCAGTATCAACTCCCGGAGTTCCCTGACTAGATAGGCTGCCTTTTCCTTGGATGCTGCCCCAAGTATTCTCTCACTGACTATGCAGCAACCTTTTGCTGGAGGGATCTAAGGTCACATGGAGGGTAACAGTCTGTGGCAGGACAAATTCATTATATTTTTAACAATATTATCTTCCTTTTTAAAATAAAATGGTACGTATTCGTTTTCCAAATACATCCCTTTGTTTACAGAAGGTAGTATATTTAACATATCCCCCCTTTTACTTTACAACCATTGGCTGCCTGGATATTTTCTTCCTGGTATTTAATAATAGGAAAATATATTTAGGGTGCAATCCTATGCATGTTTAGACAGACATGCATAGGACTGCACCTTTAGTCTGTTTCTCATAATCTGAGGAAAGACTGATTTGTATATAAATTTGATTTGAAATAAATAATGTCATACTGTAGGGTGACCATATGAAAAGGAGGACAGGACTCCCTTGTCTTTAACAGTATCTGGCCCTACCCATGCTGTTGAGGAACACTTTGGACCTCGTTTTCTGTGCTGGATGGGGTGACAGTGATCTGATAGTGGAGGAATTTTCTGTAATTCCGTTGCCATGGACAGATCACTACCTGGTGGGGTTTAGGGGTGGAGGATTAAGATGGTCCTTCCCAGGAGCCTGATGGATCCGAATGGTTTCCTGATGGCTCTTGGGGATTTTCCTGTTGCCTCGGCAGGCAATTCTGTCGAAGCCCTGGTCGATCTCTGGAATGGAGAAATGACCAGGCCAGTGGACACGATTGCTCCTGAGCGTCCTCTCTCACGAAGTGGAGCCACACCAGCCCCCTGGTTTTCTAGGGAGCTGGCGGCAATGAAACATGTGAGATGGAGACTAGTGCTACGTTGGCGGAAAACTCAGAGCGAATCCGATCGAACACGGGCTGGAGCCTATTTGAAGGCCTATTCCATGGCAATACGGGCAGCACAAACACTTTTTTCTGCCACTATTGCGTCTGCAAAGAGCTGTCCAGTGGAGCTGTTTCGGGTGGTCAGGGGCCTTTTATATACTGGCCCCCAAGAGGAGAATTTAGACCTTTCAACAGCCCGCTGTGACCAATTTGCCCAGTACTTTGCAGACAAAATCACTCAGATCCACTCTGACTTGGATGCTATAGTTGATGCAGACCCAGTGGATGTAACTCTGGCACTTGCTTGTCTAGTATTATTGGATACTTTTCAATTTGTACAGCCTGATGATGTGGACAGGATCCTTGGACAGGTGAAAGCCACCACGTGTGTACTAGATACTTGCCCTTCCTGGCTTATAAAAGCAGCCAGAGGGGGTCTGGCTGAGTGGGTGAGTGAAGTGGTCAATGCCTCCTTTTGTCAAGGCAGAGTACCAGCCTGCTTGAAGGACCCATACTGAAAAAGCCCTCCTTGAATCCCACCATATAAGATAATTACCAGCCAGTCTCCAATATTCCATTTTTGGGCAAGGTATTGGAGCGTGTGGTGGCCTCCCAACTCCAGGGATTCCTGGACGAGATGGATTATCTAGATCCATTTCAATCTGGCTTCAGACCTGGTTATGGGACAGAAACAGCTTTGGTCGCCTTGGTGGATGACCTACGCCGGGAACTGGACAAGGGGAGTGTGTCTCTGTTAGTTCTGCTGGACCTCTCAGTGGCGTTCAATACCATCAACCATGGTATACTTCTTGGCCACCTTGCTGGGATGGGTCTTAAAGGCACTGTTTTACAGTGACTCCATTCCTTCCTGGAGGGGCGAACCCAGAAGGTGGTGCTGGGGTACTCCTGTTCAATGCCCTGGCCATTGGTCTGTGGAATCCTTCAGGGCTCTGTTTTGTTCCCCCATGCTATTTAACATATACATGAAACCATTGGGAGAGGTTGTCTGGAGTTTTGGGGTGCGGTGCCACCAGTATGCTGATGACACCCAACTCAACTACTCCTTTCCACCTAACTCCAAAGAAGTTGTTTCAGTGTCTGTTGGCAGTAATGGACTGGATGAGGGAAAACAAATTGAAGCTTAAGCCAGACAAGACAGAGGTGCTCCTGGTCAGTCGAAAGGCAGATCAGGGAATAGGGACTCAGCTTGTGCTGGATGGGTTTACACTCCCCCTGAAGACACAGGTTCGCAGCTTGGGTGTACTCCTAGATTCAGCCCTGAGCCTGGATGCCCAGGTTTTGGGGGTGGCCAGCAGTGCATTTGCAGTTAAAGCTTGTGCGCCAGCTGCACCCGTCCTTTGAGATGTCGGACCTGGCCATGGTGACACATGCCTTAGTTACATCCGTTTGGATTACTGTTACGTGCTCTAGGTAGGGCTGCCTTTGAAGAGTGTTCGGAAACTTCAACTGGTTCAAAGAGCTCCTGTGTCCTTTCAGATGTTCATCTGTTGTCCAGGTCAGGGCTAGCAATTCACTAGACATGACTCACTGGAAAGGATAGCCTTTTGTCTTGCAAATCGGATCTCCTTGGGCTTGATTTTGTATTAAACTGCTTTGCCGAAGAAGATTTCAGGCAGTAAAAGGAACTAGAAAACAAAACTCACTAGCACCAGGACATGTTTGCTCCAGTCTTATAGGATAAGATCATATAGGATAATATAGGACAATATAAGAGGAAGAATAATTATACAAAATGGGAGAGAACCACTAAGAAGATTGTATAAGGCGTGGAGGGGGGACCATGGTAAAGTTCTGCGATTCCAACAGGACAGGGGTTCAGCAAAACAAGGAAGGAAGCCAAAAAAAAGAGGGAGTTGGAGCACTAAAATCTTCCTTCCAACTCCTAAGGTGTCCAAAGATTATAAGGAGGAAGTAAGTTGTAAAACTGCCCTGGCCGATTAAAAGCACACTCTATTCATTCGTCACTGAATTCGGCCTTCAAGACACACACCCAACCCCCAACCCCCGTAACACAGAAGCGGATTTACTGGTTTACATTTGGGTTTTTATTGCGCACTTCCAAGATGAAACAGACTTTCCCAGGTGCAAAATAAGCTGCGAGAACGGAGGGAAAAAGCAAGAATAGTGCAGGAAAGGACGAAGTCATGCGAGTCAATGGCACCAAAAGTGGAAAGGACGGACTACGAGAGTGCCATAACCCTAAATGTGATGGAGCCCACACCACTGCTTTATAGCGGTATTGACGTGCACTGACTACTGTTGGGGCCCATTGACACATCCCATATACCACTTTCATAGTGCTATATCTGCTTGGTATGGCTCCTGCCTTTTATATACCTCTTTCATACCGCGTTCACAGTGCTATATCTTGCACCTTAAGTCTCCTAACAATCGGCAGGGTAAGTCTCTTACCTAACTAATTTAAGTCTCCTACCAACCTGACTCAGATAACATACCAAATTGCCCATTAGTATTTAAGAAACCTAGCAAAAGCAAATCCTAAAAGACCATAGTTTTGCAGAACATGATAACATGGGTGATAGCACCATAAATCATAATTTTAAAAAAATAAAGCATAGAAAGTGATTATCAGGGTACAGTACCAACAAGAGAGAGATATTTAGAAAGAGTTGCTGTCGGGAGAAAATATATTAAAAGACGCCTCCAGATACTGATGCCTCCAGAACTGTTGCTGCCAACTGCTGTTTGCTGCAACATAACCACATGAAACAGCAGAACCACAATCACATGTTTGATCCCGTAATGTAACACCCTGAAGCATTTCCTCTAGAAATGATGTTTCAGCACTAGGAAATCCGGTTGGCTGAGACTGGCAGGATTATCCACTATTTCCAGGAACAATGAGGCCATGTGCTATCCAGTGGAGTTGAATTGGGCGAAGAGTGGGAAGTTATACTTTGTAAATCCATACACACACACACACACACACACACACATATATATATATATATATATATATATTTCAGAGCAAAGGGGTGAATGGCCATATTCCTCACAGTGTTACTCCATGTAAATCAGTGGTTGCTCCTGCATTGTTTTATTCTGATTCCTAGTTGCTGCCATGTAATTGCTTTAACCTCTTTGTTTGTGACATGTGTTGCCATGGGAAGGCATATGGGGACAAGAATAAAAGGACCCTAAGGCAACTGTTTTTCAAATGTATCTGGAAAATAGCTGAGATTATTTTTGTCATGATAGGAAAGAATCGTCATTGTTCAGGAATGATGTGGCTATTTCATATGACTGGGCCTACGCTTGGCTAGCACAGTGCTTAACCTAGGGCCTTCCAAAAAGAAGCGACTTCTGGTTGCCAGTTTGAAATAATTGTCTGGATTCCAGGCTTATAACAACTAAACGTGTGAAGGAGGATTAAAGTATACTGGAATTCAGACTAAAAATAAACAGGGCTTCCCCTCCTGCGGTGCAATATCGCATGACATTAAACATTTACCACACGAGAAGCTCAAATGCACAAAAAAGCTGTAGCCCTTTGCAAAAATTCTGAAAGACTCAGCGCTTGCTAGCCTTACTCCTAACCTCCACTTCAACTCCCATCAGCCCCAGCTGGCATGCTCAATGGTCAGGAATGCTGGGAGTTGTAGTCCAACAGCTCTGGAGGGCACCAGGTTGGGGAAGGTTTATTATGTCCCTCAGCCACCCACTCTGTAGTCCCTTTGTCTTAGCTCATGCAAGCAGAGCCAGCCCTAGTATTAGGCAGAGTGAAGTAGGTGCTTCAGGTGGCAGATGCTGGGGAGGTGGGGAGCGGCGGAAATGTGTTAGAGAACAGAGCTGAGTGTGCCATGCAAGCCACCCTGAACCCCCTAAGCTAACCTGTTGCCCTTAAGTCCAGTGGAGAAAGCCATCCCTAGCTAGAGTTGGCTTTTGATGCCAGTTTGGTTGGCTTTTGTATGTGGAATTGGGGTTGGGGAGGGGCAGGGCAGGGCAGGGCAGGGCCATCTTGTCTTAAGCAAGCAGCAAAATGGTTTGGGATGGCCTTGCATGTATGGAAGCAAGTACTGGAGGCACAACCTCTGGCACCACCTCTCTTGCTGATCACAGTGGGGAGGAGGAGCTTAAAGAGCCCTTTGCCTGAGTTTCTCCCATACAAGGTGCATAATAAGCACAGGGAATCCTTTGACATTGGGGTTATGCTCAGGGCCAGGTGGGAGGCATTTGAGGGTTGAGTTCAACCTCTGGGCGATTAGTTCCCTATCCCTACCACATGTTTTTATTTGTGTGCAATTCAGTGACATTTAAGCACGTTGACATTCCATTGATGTTAGGGAAAGAGCTGTATCAGTGCATGTGGTCTCCAGGGTGATGGGGCTGATGACAAGACCAGAAGGCTGCATAGATAGTTCATGCAGTAAGCAGAGGGATGCCGTGGAGTAAAGGGGGTTAGGCTTTCCTCGGGATGCTCCGTATGCTGTCAACGCAACAAGTTTGTTTGTAGTTTTCTTTTTTTCTCCCCAGCCCCATTTCCTTTTGTGTCATGCCTTTTAGGGACTTTTTAACCTGCCACTTTACTGAGGCTTCTGCTTCTAGATTCTGGATTCAGATCGGTTCTTTTACACATGTTTTTTCCCCCAGTCCCCCCCCTCTGCTTTTCAATATGTTCCATTGTACGACCACTAGGTGGCACTGTGGTATGGCAGAATTGTATAAGTACCCTAGGATTTCATGCTGCCATTCACTGATATACTAGACTTTCCTCATTGGGGGGAAAATCATAAAATGGGAGAGGCCCTGGATTATAACAATGTCATATAAAGCACCCACAAACTACCATGAGGAACCACGAAAGTGCAATAAATGCTTTGTGTAGAAAGGTTCTAAGACTGTCAATCTTGTTTGTTTGTTTTATTGCACTGCAAGCCACTCATAGAGCCTTTCTGGCAGACAGACAAACAAACAAACAATTACGTGCTACACTGCTTGATCAGGAACAAGAACAGCTGTCTGAATGCACCTTAACAATAACACTTCACATAGTGCAAATTTTTTCCTATACAGAAATAGTGTACATGTAGGAAAATCTGCCTGTGCTGTGAAGTGTGAAATATGCCACAAATGTTTTAGTTCATTGAGTACACTGATAGATCATCCCATTTTAGGAAGAATACAGAAGATGAGGGGAGCTCTGGGATGAGAGGGAGATTGGCTCAGTGAGTTCAGCCAAAAGCTATGGCTAGAAGTGCATCTCTCATCTGCGCACTCATGACGAGCATGTAGTTAGCTGAAACCTTGGGGCTTTTTTATGAAGCAAGCAGGCTTGTTTGAAGCTACATAGCCAGTGCTTCGACTAGGGTGGCCACTTACTATCGACAAAAAAAGAGGAAATGCATCGCTAAAAAGGACAAAAGAGGATACCAATTTGCATAATATTTGCATATGCAAATTAGAAATAGTTACTATAATTTAAATAGAAATACAACATGTCTTACCATAGTGGGGAAGATTGTGAAAAGGAGACCGTGTGCTTGCTCAGTTTGCTGTGCATACACTGACTGTTGATGATGGGCAACTTCAAAGTCCCTTGGCTCTCCCTCATTATGGTTCTTTGACATTAAAACAGATTTGTACTGGCCAGCCTACGAAACAGAAGGCACCTTCAAATAGAGGACTGCCCTCTCACAGCTCTTCAAATAGAGGACTGTCATCTGTAAAGTAGGACCCCTGGTCACTCTCAGGTCAAGTGCTATCAAAAATCAGGCCAAATACTAGCACAGATACATGACTTCCCTGTCTCCTTACCCAAGCAACCTGGACAAAGGCCGGGAGATTTTTATATATCTATATATTTCATACAGGATGGTACTCCTAAGTGCTGCTAGTAAATTACTTTTCTGTGTGAATAAATGCTTGAAGGCTTTTTTGAATTCTGTTTAATGAAACTCTGAGAGGAAGTTCCTTGACTTTTCTATTAACTTGATTCAGAGATAATGAAACAATTTAAATAGCACGCTGTGACTAAGAGCAACACTATTCCTGAAGGGCAGACTTGCTTTTTTATTTTAACTGCCATCATGCACTCTTAGAGGGTGTCTATATGTGGGGAAAGCCCCAAGGTGGCTCTGCAGTGGCACTGTGTTATTTATATGATGCAGCAGCCACTGCAGAGCCATCCCAGGGCTTTTCCTTGAAGATCCGAAATAAAAAAGTCGGGGATTTACCTCGACTTTTTCCTCTGCAGTGAGGCGACAATGGCGGGGACGTGGCCAAGCAGATGGCAACCCTTGATTGGGGAGGGGGAGGGCCAGCGAGCTGAATTGTCATTGGAATGCCTCCACGCTTCTCTGGCGTGGGGAGAAGGATGCTTGGCGGGGAAGGTGAAAAGCAAAAGTAAAAAAAAAAACCATGGAGGGGCGCATGGACGTGCAGCGGTGCCTATGCAGTGACGTACAGTTTGCACGGTGGTGCACAAGCGTGGCAGTGTCCAGGTCCAGCAGTGCACGGGCATGGTGGCAGCTTCTCCTCTGACGCTCACTCCTTAGTGTGGGGACAAACCGCAGGAGCACAAGCACGGGGTTTGGGGGGCTTGCGTCGTGAAGACAGCCCCTTAGTCAGCCTGAGTCTGGAGTGAATGTCTCCCCACAAGTATCTATGTATATGGCGCAGATGCTTGGGATCATGGGAGACTGACTGATAGCCAAGCTCCCAGTCAGGCTGCATCTCATCCTCCCCTCTCTACTTCCTGTTAGCTGGGGTCAGCTAATTTCCTAGAGTCAGGTGGGTGCATTACCCGCCTACCCTATCCCCCACAAGCAGACCACTGAAATTCCCGCAAACAAATTTGGGCCCTGCATGGCTTGTTTTGTTGAAAAATTGCAGGGGGAGGTTGCTGCTGTCACTGGTCGCAAATTCAGCACCAGAAGGTTCAGGAGGGCCTAAAAATTGGTGGGGGTGGGCACATTTGGCCCACAGGCTGTGCGTCATCCACCCCAAGAGCATAATCCAAGCAGTCTAGGGTGGTGCTGGGGGGGGGGGGAGAACTTTCTCTTGCACTTGTCACAAATTCACTCCAAAAGCTCAGGCCCAAATTTGAAGGAAACTTCTTATTAAGAGGAGGCAATAAAGGACAAGGGGGGGGGGGGTTTAGAAATTTACTTTTAAAAAAGAAAGGAACACAAACACTAAAAAAAACACAACTCTTGGAAGAGAGTTCTCATAAACATAGGGGTTACCTGGGTAGATTCAGTGTACAGCATCTTCAGATGGTCAAGGGAGGGGACAAGTCCTAGTTCACTTTGTAATTATGATTTGCCAGAGTGGGCAAGTTGAACACGGGCAAGAGCTTCTTAGCACCTTTTGGGCAAGGAGTTGTAGCTGTCAAGGTCTTAATTAAAAAGTGGATTGCTCTATTGACCACAGATAGACTTGACATCTTAAAGGATACGTGTGCTTCCATTGGCGCATTTGACAGTGGCAGGAAAGATGCGTGCACTGATCACCTTGAAAAGATTACTAAGCTACATGGACTGGAGTTATCGTAGATCTAAAAAGGGAGACACTGGAATGGCAGCTTGATGTCACACCCTCCTAACCACATGAGGCTGCCTGAATTTAGGGCTCCTCATCTGAGGCTCCTCTGCAGTTAGCTGGGTAGCAGGGCTGGCCCAAACATTTTGATACCTGAGGCAAAAGGCAAGATGCCCTCCCCCTCACATGCACACACATTCCATGTACAGAATCTGACTGGATGATCATACTGGTAATTACTGGTGATGGGACATCCTCCACTGTACCAGAGAGCAGCAGAGTAGATTAGCGATGGGATAGGCAATATGGTGTCCCTGAATACCTTCCTCAGAACCTGCCCAGGTTACTTTGCCATGGCAACTGTCTCAAATTGCCAAATGTGCCCATAGATTAGAGAGTATAGAGCAGGCTAATTTAGGAGATTCAGGGGGAGTCGTGGAAGGCTGCTGCCACCCTAGCATCTGCTGCCTGAGGCAGTTACTTCACTCTGGCTAATGGGAGGGCTGGCCCTGGTGCCTAGTGACCAGAGAGAGGGCCTTTAAAGTCACAATTCCGTTTCTGGAATGCCCTTGCTAGTGAGGGTCACCTGATGCCAACTGAATTGTCTTTTTCGCCCCAGGTGTCCAGGCATTCTGGCATGGAATGTGAATTGGCCTCCACTGAATATGCTTAGGATTGCTCTACGAGGCTGCAATCCTGTGCACAATTAAAAGGAAGACACCTCATAGAACATAGTGGGTACTTTGCATTTGACTAATGGCCGCTTGACCGTGAAATCATATAACTGTTGACTCAGGAGTAAGTCCCACTGAGTTCAGTGGGGCTTACCCCCAGGGTAAGAGGATATAGGATTGCAGCCTGAGTAAGTTTTTAGCAAAAGGAGACTTCTATTCTATTTGTTGCACTATTAATGAAAGTTGTAGGAATGACAGTGCAGTGGACTGAAGCAACTGTTCCATGTTTCAACATAACTAATGCAAAGCTAAAAGGTCTTTCGGAGAGGGAAGCCCATAATGGATTGTTATTTTAAGTCTGCTGCGTTTGTTCCATTTTTTTTCTTTCTTTTTTTCTTTACTTTGAGCTATCATGAAGTACCACATATTTCCATCTAGATTTATTACTCACAGTGCAGCAAAGACCAGCTTAAATAGCGACAGTAGATCTCGCTAGAGGCTCATTAGAATATTGCAGTCACTGAATTCTATTGCAGTTTCAAAACTCCCCGAATCGAAATGGAACACACAATCCAAAAAGAATGATGCTAGAAATTAGTATGCGCTTTCAAAAAAAAGATAACTATCAATGCGATCCTATATGCACTTACCTGGGAGTAAACACCATTGAATTCAATGGGACATACTTCTGAGTAGACAGGCGTAGGACTGCACTGTAAAAGCCAGAACAGCCACATCCAACTTGATTCTTTAAAGCAGGAGTGGGGAACCTGTGCCCAATAGATGTTGTACTACAAACTCCATCATCCACGACCATTTCCCATGCTGTCTGGGGCTGATGGGAGTTGAAACCCAACAACATCTGGAAGGCCATAGTTTCCCCACATCTGCTTTAAAGGACTCCCCCAGAATCCTTACTACCGCTGCTTTCAGTGACAATAGGTTCAGAAAAAGGAGATAGCATCTTTTTAATTATGCTATGAAGCTCATCTTAGAAATAGACACACTGGCAGCTACACTGCCTTCCAGACAAACATGATTATCCAGTTAGGATGAAAGTGCAAAATGGGAATCTAACTCAGAATGGCCCCCAATAGATTAGAATGTTTGAATCCAGGGTTTGTTTGGAACCCCTATGCTGGAAAAGAAACTTTTCCCTCACAAAATGACGACGACAACAATAACACAGTTGAAAGAAAAATATTTCCAACAAGAAGAAAACAGTGGAAACAAATTTATTTCCTATTCTCTGTCTCCTTTTCACTGCTGAAGGGAAGCCTGCTGAATTAAAGCAGAAAACAGGATTCCTTGCACTTGGACAATTCATGACTTTTGCCTTGCCCGGATCAGGGTTTTTTTCCCCATGCAGAGGGCTTTTGTTTGCTTTGAAAGTCATCAGAGTCTTCGTTAGTGTCACTGCTATAGCCAAAAGATGTTTACTCTGCTAAACATCCAGTTCAAGTCCTGCAGTACCGGACAAGGTCAAGGATATATTAATATAAATGGATATACATTGTGATTCATCTCTCCTTGACTTCATTTACATCCATGCAAAGTACAGAGCTTCAAGTCCATACTTGCTGCTGAAATAAAGCATCGTAGCCGTATAACAATGAAGTTTCTATTTTGTGAGAACATGGTCCGTTACTATTAAATACATGTTAGCCTCCTAACATTAAGAATAAAACAATAAAGCATAATAAATAACAGATTTGAAAAGAAACAGGGGGAAAATGGCCCTAGATTCTTATAGTTTTGCAATTCAGCATGCATTTACAATCAAGTATTCTACACAAACATACATCACAGAAGAAAACCCTTCCTAGTTCTAAGTGGTTAGAAAGCCAAAAATATTTAAAAACACCTAGAGGAAATGTAAGTCACCAAGAGACAAAGTAGTGTTGTCATTTACCTGCTGAAATTGAGAAGACACTGTCAACAAAAGAGGTCTGAGATAGAGCAAAGCAGAAAAGGAGCTGAAGATAAAATCCCAAAGCAACACAGCTGAGGACAACCATGCTGGCTGCAAGCTGAATAATTCCAATGAGTGGGGTGCAGATCTCTTGTCCGCTGTTTTCTCTGCCCGTCTGCCTTGCTTGCTTGCTTTCTCCCTTTCACTCCCTCACTGGTTGGGCATGTTTATGTGTGCATGTCTTTCTCTGTCTCTCTGTGTACTTTGGAAGAAAGAATGCCAACCATTTCCCATTAAATCTTCTCCTTACACTAGACGGTGCTATATTTAACTCAAGCACTGGATCAGATGCCCCCATCACAAATACCAGCTATTAAAACATAGTTGGAGTGCTAATAAAGAGAGGGAGGGCATGCTTTTAAGATGAGCAGGGGACCACATTCTCTGATTGATAAGCAGCCAATCATTGAGGTAGCTCCATTTAACCCTATCTCCCCCACTCCACAAGTACTTCCACACTTGAGATATGAATATAGCAACCTCATGCTTTTGCATACTGATTCTCATTTCTGTCATTCATTTCAAGGCTTTGTGGTGCTTAGCAAACTACACGTGGATATTACAGTGCCATTAAATATATATTGTACGTTTTTAGGGCTGGAATAATCATGAGTGATAGACTGTAATGACATAGGAATACCCATGTACTCTTGATTAAGTGACCTGGGGCTTGTCTTGATGAGGGAAAGCCCCGGGGTGGCTCCGCAGTGGCGCTAGGTCATTTATATGACGCAGCAGCCATTGTGGAGCTGCCCCAGGGCATTCTCCTGAAGCTCCGGTTTAAAGAAGTTGGGGACTTACCCCAATTTTTTCCTGTGAAACAAGGCAACGCTGGCGCATCTTGGTCTATCGCCTTGCTCCGGACTTGCATTGGAGGTGTGGTTGGCAGATGGCGAGCCTTGATTGGTCGCCATCTGCCCAGACAGGGAGAAGGGGGTGAGGCAGCAAGCCAAATGGCCGCTGGAATGACTCTGCATGTCCTCTGGCTTCCAGGGAGAAAGAAACAAATGGCAGGCTCCAGATGGGAAAAAAGGAGGGGAGGGATGTGCAGACCGGGGGGGGGGGGAGTGGCGCTCATGTGGTTCCGTGGCAGAGAGTGGACCAGCATGCATGGGGCAGTGGCAGCAGCTCCTCCTCCTCCTTTGCAACCCCCCGCTTGCTTTATGCAGTGGGGACAACCCTGCAGGAGTGCAAGTACAGGGGTTTGGGGGCTCACAACACCAATATAGACAGCCCCCTGGACCTCAGCAGCCGAAGAGAGAAGAGTTCTAAGGCTGTAGTTTTCAATTTTTTCATTTTCTAGGACTCTTTCCACATTAATTCATTTGTTGAGGAACCTCTCAACATCTGGCATGAACACCTGACATAGCAGGGGATTCTGGGGTGTGTTCTGTGGTACTCTCATTTTATATAGGGCCCAGGACAAGCCTTTAACCCACATCAGGAGTGCAAATAGTGTAGTCCGCAGCATTCAAAAGCACATGGAGAACCTCCATAGACACAGGAGGCTGCCCTCTTCAGATCATTACCCTCCATGAGTATATGCTGATGGAAACACTTGAGGAGGGGGTGAGGCTAGCTCACTCCCCTTCCTCATGAGCTTACTCTACTCAGGTTATAATGCCTATCTCCCCCTGATTCAGCCCAAACATGGGTAGGGGAGGGCATGCCTACTTCTTGCCCACCCAATGACATGTCTGCCCTGCTTCCTCCACATAGGGCATAAGGTTCAGATACAGCCTATGAACATAAATTTCATGATGTGTAAACTCATTTCGCTCCGTTGATTTCCTGGATGAAATCCAGTAATCGACCACGGCACCTGGGCGTATGCATGTAGGATGTATTCAAATGTTGTACATCTAGGACCATCAGAGACAGGTCTAGTGCCCCAGGAGGACAGGCTGGGGAGAGGTGTTCTTACAATATGATAGAAGTATCATCCCAGTCAGCCCCGGGAGACTTCCCAGACACCCTGTTGCCCTGCTAAATCAGCATGATTTTCACCACCACCACCTCAGTGGCAAATTCGGCAGTGGCAGGGCAGTGGGGGGGGGGCACAAAATGCCAGGGGGGTGGTTACAGGCCCTATGCTGCCCATCCCTGGTGTAAATGGGCTACGCATATTGAACAGTCTTTGCACTTAAGCCTTTCAGTTTCTGTACAAGAACTGGCAGCAATTCAGTGAAAAAGAAGGGCTGCTTCTTGCCCTCTCTGCTTTGACTTGGCAGCTTTTATCTATATTTAAAAAGAAGAGCAAGAAAGCGCAGCTAATAAATGTGCAGCACTCCCGCTTCCCTTTGCAAGCACACAATTTTCATTACTAGGCAAATTCATCAAACTTTTTTTTTCAGGGCAGAGGGGTGAAATATCCTGAGCACAGTAAACTCAACACAATGAGACCAAGAGACACTAATTCATTCACTTAATACCTGTTTAGATTTAAGTTGTTAGTGTAAGGCACTGGCTTAAAAAGAAAATGGGTAATTATTATTTCCTTTACAAAATTTGCAGAATATTAGCATCAATTTAATAAAATACCAAGATAGTACTTTCGCTGAGTGTAAGCACAGGTATCTTTCTGTAGAGAAAGCAATTAGCTTATGGATCAAATATTTGCCCTGAAAGTTGAGGTGACTGACACTAATATTGTGGAAAGCATGATGCAAGGAACTGATCAACCAGAGTTCTTTGTGGCATGTAACAACATAGGGAAATAGCAGTGCTCATCCCATAATAAGTTAATCAGTCTGAAATGCTAAGAAAGAAATCTCATTGAACTCATATCTAGTTCACACAGCTATTTCCCACTAGCTTTACTCCACACAACCTCTTTCTGTGCAAATGGTTGCATGGAGAAAGTATTGTGTTAGCCAAAAGTGCATGGATGTCCTTTTCAGCCATTTCTGTAATTGGCCAATGGAGGCAGCCATATTCTGCATTATTCTCCATTAAAATTCAGAGCAAGTATAACGTGATGCACAATGGGGCAAAATATTCTGTCTCAACTTTACATATACACTGGTAAGAGTTTGAAACACCTCTGACTATCCAGGAAAGATCTTGGAGGGGTGGGGGGAAGACGAGAAGGAGCAGAGTTCAAAACAAATTCCATGTTAGAAATTATTACAAAAGGGATTGAAAAATAGGACAGTCACTATCATAATGACCTTGTATACATCTATGGTGCAGCTGGCCTTTGAATATTGTGTACCCTTGTGGTCATCCCATCTTAAAAAGATCGTCATAGAAATAAGGGTACAGAAAAGGGGAAACCCAAGTGATCAAGGGCTTGGGGCACCTTCCCTATGAGGAAAAGCATTTGTGGCTTTTTAATTTATTGTGGGAAATAATGATGGGATGGGGACTTGATATAAAATGATTCAGTGATGAATGGTGTGTGGGACGAGTGGAGAGAAACCATTTTGTCTCTCACATATAATACTAGAGTTTATTGGCGTGTCACATAACAAAATCAATTGGCAAAAGGTTTAGGACAGACAAGGGCCCTATGCAGGAGTTAAAGCCCTCAGGCAATTAGAATCGCAGAAGGGCAGGGTGGATGCTGTAGCTGGTCTCGCCCTCTTCATCCCATCCCATTGCCCAGCTGCACTAACCTCCACACGATGGAGAAGTCTGCATCAGGGACCCTCAGGTACTCAGGGAGGCTACTGTACTCATGTTAGAGCCCTGCACTATCCCCACAGTTGACCTTCTCTTCCAACATATGTAGGGCAGTGGGACTGGCTGACGAGCTAGAGGGGGCAGGGGTAGCTAGCACATCCTCGTTCTTCTCTCACACAAGCCTGATTGTATGAGGGCTTTAAAGCCAGAAAAGGACTAGAGAAAGTATTCTTTATTATGAAATTCACCACAATATGTGGCGATATTAAATCACTGGTTTAGATGGCTTTAAATGGGGATTAGACATATTCAAGGATAGATCATGTCCTTTGTAGCCATGATAGCAAATATGACCTTCACATAGCGCTGCTGAATACCACTTACTAGGAGGTGACATGGACTGTTGACCTGATCCAGCATGGCTCTTTTTATGCTTCAAGCGACAAATTCATGTAGGATAAAGTTATTAATGCTTATTAATCATGATGTTTATTTGTTACCTCCAGTATCAGAGGGAGTATGCCTCTATGTACCAGATGCTGGGGAACATGAGCAGGAGGTTGTTACTACACTACTTCTGGGCTAGCCACAGGGCCACGGTGGAAACAGAATACTGGACTAGATAGGCGTTTGGTCAGATCCAGCATGGCTCTTCTTAAGTTCTGAATGTTCTTGCCTTCAAGCTCTCTTTGTGGTCTGCCCAGGCACAGCAAGCTGGCTACAACTGAAAATGAGATGCTTGTTCTGACGTGGCAGGACTCTTCTGATGTTCTAAGGCCCGCTGAAACAGGTGGCATATCTCAGCTCTGCAAAGGCATAAATTGTACACCATTTCTGCCATCTCTTGAGTTCTCATTAGGCCTTTTTGTGTGCACAAAGGGGGAGCAATAAGCCCAACAGAAGAACTGTGCATACTGATAAGTAAACTAAATAAATCCCCTATTAATTAAAATTATTTTAAAATGACAGACGCAGCAAATTCTATGGTTAAAATTTCTTTATTTGATAAGGCAACAGTTTTTCTTCCGCTATTTTATTGTCTTATTGAAATCTTTTCAAAATCCCTTATGGATTCTTCTATAGTTTCATTAATGCTGTAATTTACAATACAGTAGCCCCCCTCCATATATATATATCACTGAAAATTTCCATTGTTACATCGTACATAATTATGAAAAAGAGAACCATGAATGAAGGGTGCCCTCTGGTGATTTTATGGTGGCATTGAACAAACATGAAATATACAGAACTCAGCTTTTAGGAAGTGGATTTCTTATGGATTTCAGGCATATGTAGAACTTCAGATTTGCTCATTGGTTTTGTAGGTTCGAATACAAAACTTCAAATTGACTGTCAATGTGGATATTCATTACAGAAATTCATACCCAAAGTTTGTTGTATTCTCTCATTTACCTCTTTATGGGGAGTGACTTTAAAAGAACAAAATGTGTTGTCTGTAACGAAACTTTATAGAACTATGACTTTAAAGGAATGCCAGAAAAAAAGTCAGATAATAAGTTTATTCAATGGTGGGTGGTTTTTAAAAAAAATCTAGTGTTTATAAAATACAAAAAACTGTAGTCATATTACTTACCCATGATCAGCATATAGTGCATGATCTAGCCAATGTTGAGGAGTTTTAAGTTCCATTGATTTCAATGTGTGAGAGAATTAAGAAAGACGTCAACAATCTCCTTTCCTCCTCAAAAATTAATGGGACTTGAACTAGGACAAATTCTAATCCAAAAGTTAAATAAAGTCAAAAGATGAGCAAAACATGATTTAGGAAACTGCTATTTTGCAAACTTCCAATTTTACAATATTTTTCTCCATGTTAATTTTTTTATACAGGTGCGTATCCTGCAAGAAAGATGCAAAAATAAGAGAAACTGGTTCTCTCAGAATTGTGGGCTCATGTTTTTTTATGGGTCCTAACTTCCACCTGTATCAAAGACAGCAGAAGTGCAGTCAATGGCTACAATGCAGGTTTTACAGCTTAATTTCTAAAATATATTTTGTCAATACAACTTCAGATAGGTCATTCATATCTTTAGGGGTTTTCATAAGTCATCCCATAGGTGCAATCTCTAAGCCAATGTTTCAGCCACAGCACTATGACTGGAGGCTAGTTGACTGGATGCTAGAGACACTAAATACAGCCACAAGTGTTACCATGTATACCTGAATGACACATGTAAGTATGCTATGGCAGTAATAGGGGCACCCGGTGGGGACAACATAAGGAGACTGCAAGCTAGAGAGAGGACACCTGAATTATACAGCTTATTACAAAAAAAGAAATAGTGGTCGCATGAATGACATTCAAATGGGTCTGCCAACGAGTTACAGAGATGGTTGGGGATCGAGACCGAGATGCAGCAACAGGCAAATATTTTGGAAGGGCAGAGGAGAGCCTGATACCTAATAAGGAGATAATAGGGCAATAGGAGCCAGAAAGACAAGTGAGAGGCCTAACTGAATGGGAGACCACAGCTTGGCTCAAGGCAACACAGATGCTATTTCAAAGTTAGAGAGCAGAGAGAGAGAGAGAGAGAGAGAGAGAGAGAGAGAGAGAACAGGCAGAATTAGAAAGGAAAAGAAGCTGAAATGCAGATATTACCTATTCCAAAGTGAAGGGGACTCTTCCTCAGTGGTTTGCTATGATCTGGGAGTTCATCCTTGGGACTGAAGCACCAAGCTTGTGTGGGTTGTTTCTCACAGGTTATTAATGACCTAGACACCCCAGCTCTTAAACAAGGCACAGTTTGAAGGGATGAGGACATGATAGGAACTGAGGATAGGCACCCTGAAGACTTGTAATTTCCCTATGGCTCCCATATGGCAGAGAAATTAGAAACAGCATAAAACTGGGCTCTCCTTGAAACCTCCAAGTTGCTACCAAAAAAGCAGAGTGTGCCTTTAAAATAGGAAAAGCAAAAACTTCCTTGCTCGTCAGGAGGAGGACCAAACTTCCCCCTGGAAGCAGCAACCCTCTCTCTTCAAAAGAATTCCTTTTAAAAATCGTCTTAGTATTGGGAAGGTCCTTGAGATCAAAAGAAGGCCAGGAGGATGTAGATGATACTGAAGGTTTTGTTTTTTACTATAGGTATCAAGTGGAAAAAGGTGCAGAATGTGAAAGGGACTCATGTGCGTATTTTGGGTGTAGGTCCCTAACTTTGATGGGCGCCGCTAACGGGAGTCCATTCAGTTGAGTTTACACAGGCATTTTGCTTGACTCCCAGTCTGTGCATCTTCTACTACATGCTAGAACGGGTCAGCCAATGAAAATCCTGAGGAAATAAAAGATCAGCAATACTCAACATCTAGGAATAAAAAAATCATGTAAGCAATTTTCTGGCAATAAAAAAAAGAAAAGCAGATGCAGCAGCACTCATAACTTTAGCCAAATAAAAAAGGAAGAGGAATGAGGTTTAAGATAATTAAGGCAGAGAATACTGTAAAACAGGAGTGGACAACCTGTAGCCCTGCAGATGTTTTGGGCTATAACTGCCATCAGTCCTAGCCAATATAGCCAATGGTGGGGGATGATGGGAGCTTTAGGCCAAAACACCTTGGAAGGCTACAAGTTGCCAACCACTGTTGTAAAGGAAGCGGTGGCCAAACTCTCTTACAAGATGAATGCAGCGCCAAGGAAATGAAGAGGAAAGAAATGAAAAGAAATGTGTGTGTGTTTACACACTAGGTGCACAATGGCTCCTTCTCTTTCTCCTTCTGGAATAAAAAAAGTGCAAATTAATAACAGCACTCATGTCATCTGCAAGGACTTGATAGCACAAGATCCTGAGGAAATTGTATTTGGACTGGTGGGAAGAAAAATCAGTTTTCTGGGGTAGAGTAGTAGTAGGGCTACTCTTACAAAGGATAAGAGCCCATGTTTTGTTTTGTTTTGTTTTTGTTAAACTCACAATAAAAATTGATGAAAAAAAACCAAAGGATAGATGAGTTATGGGTTTCAGGCACATGAAGGTTTTAATGTACAGTAAACAAGGATAGGAATTTTCAACATCAAATATTAGGTTGCCTAATTTTTCAACAGGCTTACTCTTCAGAGCTTCCCAGTTAAGGTCTTACTTCTTCCTCTCCATGTGTTGGCAGCTTTCTTTGCTGTTTTTGGTTACTACTGCCTAAATGAGGGGTCTCCAAATTTTTTGGACCTGTGGGCACATTTGGAAATTTGAGAAACTGCTGTGGGCAGCTTCATAAAATGGCTCCCATGGAGGATGTGGCTAGTCACATAAGGGCTGCCTTGGGGGCCTGGCTAGTCAAAAGTGAGCTAAAGAGGTGGGGTGGGGAAGAGAAATAGATATGCTAGATACTGGGGGAGGGGAACAGGGTGGATGACTGGGGGATGCTGTGAGTAGCCCAACACATCTGGAGAGCAACCGGTTATTAAACAGAGCTATCTAGACATATATCACTATTAAAAAATGTTATTCTACTTAACACAGGAAGTGGCCATTTGCTTACAGTTTGAGGTAGAGGGATAAAAATAGACACACTCACTTGCTTCTTCCTGTCCGATTGTGGATTGATCATTACGTTAATGAGGGAAGGCACGTGCTTTTCTGCCAGGCTTGTTTTCAGGGCAGCTTGTAGTTCTTCTGGTGTTTGTACAAAGTACCCTTTACCACCAAAGGCAGATATAATCTGCTCATAGCGAGCATTTGGCAAAAGAGAAACTGGAGGAACGCTGAAATGAAGCAAGAAGAGGTTTGGTATTTGCACGGTGTTAAGGAAACAAACGCAGTAGCAGCTAGGCTTTATAAAATGGTCATTCCACTGATTTGCTATGTATCAGGCCCAGGTAGAGAAATTTCATTTTCCCAGTGCCTCGGGGGAGATTGATCAGGGCCCATTTAATTACTATGATAGAAGTTCCAAGATTGCTTCAGTTCAGGTTTTAACAAAGAACAGGGAATCTCAGTAGTGGCAAAATGGAGCCTTTGATCTCTTCCACTCAGTTTTAAAGCACTCTGGATGACTTACACAAAGCCCTCAAGCACATTTACTTAAAAACAGAGACAGAGATACAGACACAGAGACAAGACAGTGTCTTTCAACGTTTAAAACCAAGATCATGAAAAAGCACAACCAGTATAGCAGAAGAAGCCAACGACTGGGTTTTCATAATCAGGGAGGGAAAATAAGCGACTGTGACTTACTTTCCTGCCACATGTGTGCCAGTTGCACACCAATTAGTTACCCTTGCCATGAGCAAATTGTGGTGTCATCTTAACCTGGTGGGGGTGGCTTATAAACCACCCTGGAACCCATAGCTTGTTCTAAGACTATGGTGTGGTTTGTAACCCCCTCAGCCTCACGAGATTCAGATGACACGACAAGCTGCATCCAGCGAGGATAATTAAGGGAAATACGTGGTGCAGGACCAGCAGGAAAACAAGCCACCGTGGCTTATTTTCCTTCCCCGATTGTGCGAACCTGCCCATTGTGGCACTTTTCCATGGTGTGCTTCTGAATCCACACTGAGTTGTCTAGTTTACTTATGTGAGCATGCATTCATGTTCATGCACACAGACACACAGACACGTATGTATGTGTTAGGTGACCATTCTCTTATTCTATTCTTTCTCCATCAAGCTCAGTTACTATGTCCAGAGCATAGCATAGGCATTTGGAAAAAGAGCAACTTTTCACAACTCCATTGTTGATACAATGCTGCTGGCAATACTTTTATGGGGCCTCGGACTGCTCTTTGCTCGGAGTGCAGGGGGTATCTGTGCCCTGTCCCCATTCCTCTTCTCCCCTCTATACACACCCTTCTCCTTTTAATTTCCTAACAGGAGAGGAGAAATACCCCCCTCCCAAATTACGATCACTTTTCATTGGACTGAGCTTGGGGATGTATCGTTGCCTCGGCCATAGTATGTGGAACCACCAATCACAATCTATATACACACAGTGCATAGTTAAACTATGAAATTCACTTCCACAAGATGTAGTGATGGTCACGGCTTTCGATGGCTTCAAAAGGGGATGGACAAATCCATGGAGGAGAAGGCTATCAATAGTTTCTGATAGCTATATGCTACCTTCAATATCAGAGGCAGTATGTCTATGTACACCGGTTGCTGGGGAACACGGGCAGGAGGGTGCTGCTGCAATCATGTCCTGCTTATGGGTTTCTCATGTGCAGTTGGTTAGCTGGTGAACAGTATGCTGGACTAGATGGACCCTTGGTCTGTTCCAGCATGGCTTTTGTTATGCCAGACTACATATAGTACAGGAGCCCAATGTCTAAGCTGTCTCACTAGAGTCTGGCTAAGCATGATATAACCCAAGATGTGTTATGATATGGAACTTCTAACGTTTTTTTGAAATAGAACTTCAAATCTGTAACAGCAAAAATCTATCAATTAAATTGACTAAGCAAGTCCAGCACAGAAGTACCCACCATGCAGAAGGTTCTCCAAGCTTCAGTATCTCCTTCCAAGTATCTGCATCCAAGCCACTGTATATCCCATTGTTGTTGACTATGATTATAATGATTGGCAAGTTATACCTGCAATGATTCACAAGGAGGAACACAATTTTAAGAACAGTCTCACATTTGGGTGACGCTCAGCTATTTCTAATACTTTCATATGGTAAAGACACTTGCTCTGAATGGCATAGAAAATTATTTTAAAAGTTGAATTGGACAAAGGTTTTACCTGCACATAGTTTCTACCTCCATACCAGAGAAACCAAAGGCACTGTCTCCTTCTATACAGACCACTTGCTGCTCGGGATTCTGGTCTTTTGTAACCATTGTAGCTGCTATTGCAAAACCCAACCCAACTCCCATTGTTCCAAAGGTACCAGCATCAAGCCTATAAGAAAGAAAGAAAATGTATGGATTTCCCCCTGGAACATAGCATATTCTCTTTCTAGCCGTTCTGAACTCACTTTTGATATCCTGTGTTATTAAGAAGGCACAGGGTAACTTTGGAAATATGTGAAACAGCATGTATTCATGAACAGGACTGACTGAAGTGTGGATTTGTAAAAACCGTTAATGAATATGAATGTTGGATTAAATTGGTGGTTAGAATAAAGCTCCTTTATAGCTAGTCAGTTATAACATTGTATTTTTAGCTGTTTTCAGAGTTGAACTACTGGTATTTCAAACGCATCCTAATTAGCTGATCTGAGATGCTAGAGTCTCTGGTACATTTAATGTTTGCCCCTTGAGATCTGTACTGCACGTAACAGCATGAAAATCATGAAAATTTCATAGGCTTCTCAGGTTATTGAAATCTATTCTGTATTTAAATATCCTGGGAAAAAATCCACTGCAAGCTTGAAAACAACAATGAAACAATTGTATTACAGTTGCGGCCTTCAAGCAAATTTGGAAATAAAAACCTGTGCCTTTTAATAAGCATGTCCAAAATAATATAATATACCATAAAAGGGTGCTGGAATAGGAATGTTGCCTTTAAGCTCGCCCTGCTCAAATATGCATCTTTATCAAAGTATACAGCAAAGGAAAGAATTACCATATATTATCCAGGAAATTTCAAGGTAAGGGGCAGTATCCAATTAGGCACTGCCAACAGGTTTTGCTGGCATGACAGGTTTTTATGGAAAAAACATCGGCCCAGCAAACGCTGTTGGTATTGTTGTAGAGGTCATTCATGCTAGCGCAACATGGCACAACACTGGATACTGCCTCAGTTTTCCCCGCTTCACAATTTCTCCAGGCTTCTTTGTTGCCTCCAGAACACCAGTTTCAAAACACTTTCAACGTCACGACTGACGTTTCACGTTCACCTTGCGGAAGGCAAGGTCTGGATCCCAGCTGATAATCTCTCACACATTCATCTGTTTATCCACTTCTTAGTTCCTTTCAATTCTTGTTTTAGGAGTTTATTTTAGAATTTTACTGATCTGACGGTAAGAAATTTTGCTCCTCACTAAAAGAAAAGCCTCTGCTTGCAGAAAGTCCCTTAGCCTGATTTTTGGAGATCACCTCACACCACTGTTCACCCTATTTAGCAGGGTTATTCTCTGTGTAACAATTTTGGGGGAACTGGAGGGGCTGCCATGAGAAGGAGAGGGTGGAGAAGTTCACTCCTGACAGCATAATTGATCCAGCGTAAATCTGGAACTAACCGAGGATTGTCCCAATGACCTCTTGGCATAAGAAGTATGTATACTATGTAGAAATATTCTTTCCTGGGATTTCCCTGCATACAAGAACAAACAGACTAGCACAGAAAGAGACCAATAGTTACCTGTGGCGAGGATGATAGTTTGGAAGCATAGTGCGGCCAATGTCCATAGTGTTTGCTCCCTCGCTAATCAGAACGCAGTCCTTTGGCAAAAGTTCCCTGACATGGTGGAACACTGTATAATAACTCATTGGCAGATGCTTTTGTAGTGAAAGTGCCTTAATTGAAAAACAAATAAAGAATGGATCATGTGGAAGACCTGCTCTGTAAACTAGATTTGTATATGTAAGGACTGCGAAACCATCATTGCCTATATATATATATATATATATATATATATATATATATGAAAGGTGGGAGGAAAACAGAAGATTTTTTGATAACTCTATAAAAGAATCCAAATCTATGTTTACTGACACACATTACTAACAGTACCTTAGTTGTCTCTTCATTGCTTTGTATTTTTGCTCGTAGCTCTTTCCACCAGTCTGTATTAGAAGGATATTTCCAAAGCTTTTTGTTCAGCTGACCTAAAAGCTATGAGAATGGCAATATTTTTACAATGGAACCGCATGAAGTTTCCCCTCCGCCCTGGAATTGAGGTTGATGCGCACTTTTGTTAAAATATTTGATTTATGTATTGACTGACAATATTTATATACCGCTCCCTATCTGAAGATTTCAGAGTGATGAACAAATGGAATAAAAGAATAAAAACAGAATAATATCATTAAAAAATACAATTTAAAAGAACAAGGTACAGATTAAACCATGGCCAGTCATTCTGGGAAAGCACAACTCAATGATGTGCGGGTTTAGACAAGCAACTGCCTGCACCGTCTGTTGAAGTTCCCTATATACTTGAGCAGGTTTTGCCAGAAATTATTGCCTGATGATCCACTGGCCAAATCAAGATATGCTCCGCACGGTCTGTAAAATTCCTAAAGCCAATTAAACAGAAGAAGGTTTCTACAAAAGAAGATTCTTGCGTTACCTGCTCTGTCACCGCTTTTATGTCGCCCAATAAGGCTGCAACAGGTTTTACATTATTCCCCAACTCTTCAGCACAAATGTCAACCTGTGATTAAAAAAAAGAAAAGGAAAAAAGATATAGGCTCAGTTATGGTGAACAGCAAATATGTGATAATATTCCTCCCTTAGAATTAGAGTTTTACATTTCTTTTCATACCACAGCAAGGAACACCAACAACTTGTTTGTATCTGTAGTTCCCCTTTGCAGTTAACTTCCTTCCTTCCTTCTCATGTATCTTGCTTGGATCTACACTATCCCTGACATAATAACTGTTATGCGAGGTGAGACAACTCCATCCCCACCCTCCTCAAAGCAAACACATAAAAGAGAGAAGCAAAAGTGAGGATCTTCCTATACAAAGAGCCAGGAACAGAAAAGAGAGCAAGAGAGGGACCGTGACAGCTGCACATAGAGAATTAGTTCTCAACAAAGTTCAAGGAAACTCTTTATCAAGGGAAATTCAAATTCTTCTCTACAAAACTGCTCAGTACAAGGTTTCTCTTCCAGCTAACCTAAGCAGGGTCTGTTCAGGTGAGCAGAAGGAAAAGAGTTGTCCCAAGCCATTGTATCAATAAGCAGTTCAATTTCCCTTGATAGTTGCCTGGAAATGTGTAGGGAACCCATTGTATTTGACAGGCAAATTGCTACCCTGGTTTAACATCTTGTCTGTTGACAAGAACTGAACAGAAGCCTATGAAACTGGGGTACAAAACTCAGGCTCTGGGGTTTCAGAGATGGCCAAGCCTCCTTTCTCTGCCCCCACCTCCTCCAACTGACCATCTGGTGGTTTCCTGGCTTTTGTGCCCTTTTCTCCTTCCTAAAAGGTTGAAATGTGTCTGTTAAGGCTTAGTTACTAGCAGCAAGCGTTTTAAGCTAAAACATGGAGGTATTTTTGGTTCTGTTCCTTTTGCCTTTGGCCCCACCTTCACTGGAGTGTGACCATCCCCCAAGCTTCTCTGGACTGGAATTTGACAGAAAGAAGGAGTGTCCCCACTCACTTTTGGCTCTGGCCTCATCCACCACTGGATTTGTCCTCACCAATTGATAATATGCAGCCCTCAACAAATTACACTGAGGGAATTCAGCCCTCAATGGAAAAAATGGTTTCCCACCGCTGCTTTGGGTCAATCACTGTGGGCCTGTTCAGGCGATGTGCTAAGCCATGGTTAGGCCACTAACCCTTTTGCAGTAAATGGTTAGTGAGCATATTTAAACTGTGATTCTGTAACCACCATGGATAGGAATGGTTCACCTGACATGCTAGCCATAATGTTTAGCTCAAAATGCTTAACCACCATGGCTTAGCATTTTTCTGTGTCTCAGCAGGTTATTGTGAGGATAAACCATCTGTGCCACCCTGAGCTTTTCTGAGGAAGGGTGGGACAAAGTTGTGATATATAAATAAATAGCTCAGGTAATTAAAAAGTCACAGAATGATCTTTCACTCTAGGTGGCGTGATCAGGCCTGTTCCCCTTAGTGCAGGAGAAAGAGTTTCAGGCTATCAATTGGAATCAGATTCTGAAACAGAACTAGACATGTACCAATCTACACAGGAAGTGGGGGAGATTTTTCCAGGCTCTTCACCAGCCAGGGATGAAACTTCACTGGACCTTATCAGTGAAAACGTTAACAACTGTGAGATCGCAGCAATCTTCAGAGGGGGAAGGGACTTCTGAGTTGACAGATCCCAGAGTCTGCCACAGAGTAAAATGGGCGGAGCTAAAAGAAGGCGAGAGGCGATCAGCTCACCTAGCTTCTCGCCAAAGATTTCTTCAGAGGGAGCCTTCCTGACCTTAAGGAACTCAGGGAAAAGACCTTCCCTTTTGTTGAAAGGACAGTTGACTCGCTTAGTTAGCATAGTTTTTGCCTAGAGGAAAGTTCCTAGTGTTTAGCCTCTCTTCAGGTGAGAAGAGATGTTTATTTGCTGAATAAAGTTTTGTGGATGACTTGGCAGACTTCTTTATTGTCTTGCACTACAGCGGGAGGGCTTGGAAACACAACATAAGGTACATCTGACATATGGCTGAATCCTAAAAGCAGCATAGTTTGAATACCTGGATAAATTTTACATCTGGCTGAAATCTTGGAGGAAGTCCAAAGTGTAGAATCCAGTTCAGTCTAGCACCAAGTAATACTATCACATCAGCACACTGCAGTGCCCTTAGAGTTAAAACAACAACAACAACAAAGAATTCAGTTCAATTATTATTTCCACACATGTTAGAGCTAACAAAATCAAAACAGAATAAAAACCAAACAAACTTTCCATTATTTAATCAAGATGATTGAATTTTGCTGCTTTCCACTCCTATAGAACATTCATGGTAGGCTACAGTTGCTCCTTATTTCCCTAAGTTTAGTCTCTACTTCTTGGGCACCACTGTTACGTTATTGAGAGACACATGAGTGCTTTTCCGCTATCAACGTCCTAGTTGTTGTGCCCCTCCAACATATTTTCAGATATCCAAATGTCACTAAAGTGATTTGGAAACCAGCCATAGAGAAGTATTAAGCCTAATAAAATACAGTTAAGTAGTGGTACGTTTACAGATAGTTGAAGGTAAATCCCAAAGTTTCCCAGTGGTATAGTAACCAGAAATAGCATGTATTGTCTCTGTCTTATGCACACAGTCCAGTGCTGTGAATACTCTAAACGAAGAAAAACCCAAGTCTACCAAGAGAATCCAAATTCTACACTAAGAAAGGCTGAATTCTGCATCACTTGTGGGTATGTATAACACAAAATTGCTTAATTTCCTTTTACATAATTTGTTCTGATTTTTCTAGTTATAGAATACACTGAAGTTCTGCCCCACATCACTGGAAATGTTATTCAGCCACCCTTATTGCTTCTGAGGTTTCGGAAGGCATTACCCACACTTTCAAGTATATCTACATTGATAAGGACTAGAAACTTGCTTTTATAAAAATGAAAGCAGCGACACTCAAAAACCTGAATTCTGCACTCAATCTCACATTGCATATGTGTGTTTTTCTGTGTTCCCCTTACCATGAATTTCAAAGGCCTGAGATATATGGAGTATAGGGAAATCATCACAAAAGTGAAGACATGGGCATGACTTCTCGGTTTTGATGACAGGATAAACATGTTCCAAATTCATACTATGAACGATGCCTAAAATATCTCTCCAACTGTGTGGATAAACCCATATTTGTAAAGTAGAAAGCAATTCTAATAGATTTTATTTTGGTTCTATTCATTACTTTCCCGTACATCATTCCAAGAAGCAGAATTTGGTGTTTTATAGCAAGAGTTCAGAAGATGAATTTTCAGAGAATATGATACTCCAGCCTTCCCTAAACTGGTGCTCTCCAGGTGAGTCGGACTACAACTCCTAGCATCCCCCAGACAACATATAACGCAACACATCTGGACAGCATCAGGTTATGGAAGGCTGAAGCTTTTAGAGTCAGAGATAAGAGGGGAAGCTTTGAGTCATGTATTTACCTAGATCTGGCTGCAGCTACACAGTATGGATGGTTGTCAGGAACAACTCCTTTCCCCATTGGAGTAGGCAAAAATGGAAGCCCACACTGGTCCACCAACTTTCTGATGCTGTTTTCAGCATGTGAATAAGCAGCACCTAAGAAAAACACCCACCACCACAAGTGACTCCTTGACACCGTTTCTACACACCATGAATCCCTTTCAATAACCAATCTGAGCATGAGCCAACACCGATGGTGATTTTACCAACAGCCAGTCAGTGATTGCATTCCAATGTCACAACAAAATTACTCCGTTAATATATAGACTGGTCACATCTCTTAATGGAGTACAGCCTCACTTACAGGAGGGTCAGCTTTCAGTAAGGAATAAGAATCACTTACAGCATTGCAAAGGAACTTAAAAACAGCAAAATGTTTATGGGATTACAAAGGCAACTTTATTTGGCAGTAGGGATCTCTCCTGTACTTTCTTCTTATGTGCTTGTGAAAGAGATAACTATACTTTAATCTGATGACAGGTAACAATCAGAAGTCACTTAGAGTTCATGTTAAAAAATCAGTAAATGTGCTGTAGATTTAGGTAGCATTTTCTTCCAGTAAATCCATTTTCAATTGCTCATTACTCTACATATGGGACAGTCTAGAAAAGACCACTGTATTTTTCTCAGGAGGCCAAACCCACTCCCTCAGCAGGGTTTTTAACTCCAACAATAAAAAAGAGCGTACTTTCTGAAATGCCTAAACAACAAGTCAACAAAAGGAACTACTCTGCTGTATTTTGTAGTTAATGTCAGCACTGGAAGAGGATTACCTTTGCCAATAATTAGGAGAGGTTTCCTGGAATGTGCAATGAATGAAGCTGCTTTAGAAACCGCCACCTCTTCAGCCATGCTGATGGGAGGTGTGGGACAGCACTCCACATACCTGGAGGATAGAAAGAAACACCACTATCTTAAAAAAGAAATGGGATAAGCAATTGAATAAAATGGCTTGTTTTCTTATTTAGAACCAGAAAAGCCCAGTCTAATTCTTGTATTAATTCAAGTCGTAGTAATGAACAAAAATGTTCTACTAATGGACACGTGAAACATTGCCATCAAAACATATAACCCTGTAAAGAAAAAAAAATCAGTTGGAGAAAGAAACCGTAGCATTTCATTATGTGTACGTTACTTAACACTTACCCCGTAAGAAGGGTCTATTAATCTACAACTAGCAATTTGACAACAAATGGTACCCCAAGGCAAATTGTACATTTTTCTTCCTAACATGTAGGCCAGCACAGGCAGAATGGCACCAGCAGGCACTAACTCAGTTTCTTCAAAACCAATTTCTTTCAAATTGTTAGAACACAGCATTTTGACTTGGTTTTGTTTATTGTTAACAAATGACTTCCCACTATTTTCTTAGCTTACTTCTGTCAAAGGCAGGCAAGGAGTATGTTCTTTCCCACTTATTCCTCAAGATCAAAAAAGCTGCAAGTGATGGCTGTGAGTAGGCGCCAGAGCTTCTGTGACAACCCTTCTACCAATAATTTATTTATTTTATTTATTTATTGCATTTGTATACCGCCCCATAACCGAAGCTCTCTGGGCGGGTTACATAAGATTAAAACATTTAAAAACAATATACAAAAATTAAAACTGCAAAACATACAATATACAAATACATTAAAAACTATTATAATAACTTAAAAAGCTATAAGCCTAAAAAAACAAAAACAAAAATGCTCCCTTCCTCACCAAAACATGCTCAGGAAAGGCAGGAAACTGCAGTTGGAGGGGGTGATCCGGAGCATCCTATTGCACGTGCCTGGTATGTGCACAGGTTTAAAGGATCCTATAAGCCCTACCCCAATCCATTAATCTGAAGTTCCTTGTTTAAGCACCATTAAAGTGAAGTCCATCTAAACAGTGATTTTTAGGTATGGTCTTGCCCTCTTCTAGAGCTGAAGACTAGTCCCAATCATAGTGAGCTCAGTTTTTCTATGTCCATTCTAGATGGATTTTCTATAGGAAATTAATTAATTCTATGTTAATTAGCCATTTCCAAATGGTAAGTTGGAATACATCGGGCTGGACAGTTCCCAATTCGTCACTGTGCAAATCATGTTGAGGGGGACACATACCTCTTTGGTGTCACTCATTATGAGGGATACGTTTTGTTGTGTTCAATTTGTATAGTCCAAGCTTTTCTTTATTAGTAACACAATCCCACAAATGAGCCCCATCACACCAGAGGGGGCCCTTAAATAAAGGGTGCATCTTAATAACGACTTACTTGACAGAGCTCTTGTTCACCTGCAGATTTACAAAGTCTCCAGGTATGTCAATATAACAGGCACCTGGGCGACCATAGATACTGTTCCTGACAGCCTAGATTGATTGGAGAAGAAGGTAAAAGACACTATAATAACCATATTTAGGGCTTTAAGGGCAGTATCCACTAAAGTGCTTACATACTCCTACCAATTCCCTTCTGCTCATGCCATTTCCATTGCACAAGCGGGAACCACTGCTTATGCAACGGAGATTTAGTACTTCCTAGAGGAAGACCAAAATGAGCAGAAACGTTTGTTACTGAATCGGGACAGGTTGGCAAAGCTCTCTTATACAAGCTCCTCTGACCTCCTCCTCTAGAAAGGAGCATTTCCACTTGTTTCAGGTTGCCCTGGGAAGACCTAAATCACCATTGCATAAGCAGTGGGGGCACTTGCACAATGAAATTGGCGGGGTGCAAAAAAATCAGCAAGGGCATAAGCGCCCTGTTGGAAACTGCCCAAATATAACCAAAACACCAGATTTTAATAAACAAATGTGTTAAACATGAAATGGAAAGGCATTATCCACTTTGTTGAAGAATAGAAAAGCTGCTGAATTCAGCTTGCAGCCATCAGTAACCAGTGACTATGTAACTATACCGTCAGCAGTTACATCTGGAGTTATTGAGACAAACCCTCCTGCTGATTGCCTTTTTTAAGTAGCATGATCCTCGAGTAAATGGCCTGAAGCTGTTCTTCAGTTGCGATGGATTCTTTTTGTTCCAGCTGCATGCTAAAGGCTGAGCCAAGATTTCTTGATTAAAGTCTGTTTGGCTCAATGAGTGTGTCAGTAGTAGTGTGAAACTTTATACAACCAATTCCTGGGAGGTTAAGAAATGAAATGTGTCAACAAGAAAAATAAACCTGCAAGACCACTCAGCTATATTTCACAAGAGAATGACTGGAAGGACAAGGTGTCATTAAACACTCCATGTCTGTCTTGGATAGAATATTTTTTTCCAGGCATAATGCAGATTTCACAGAGCTAAGAGAAATAGACTTATGATCTTCAGGACGACTTGTATAATACTATTTCCACTATTAGGCTGCAATCGTACATTGGATTAAGTCCCATTCCACTCTAACAAGGACTACTTTGAGTAGACATGCATAGGAGTGCACAGTCAATCACATATGTAAAATAATACAGATTAGGGTGACCAAATGCAAAGGAGGACAGGGCTCCTGTATCTTTAACAAGAAAGGGAATTTCAGAGTCGTCATTTGTATGCATGCAGCACGGGTGAAATTCCCTCTTCATTACAACAGTTAAAGGTGCAGAAGCTATACTAGAGTGACCCGCTACAAAAGAGGGCAGGGCTCTTGCAGCTTTAACTGTTGTAATGAAGAGGGAATTTCACCACATGCTGCATGTATACAAATGACACCCGATGAAATTCCCTTTCTATGCAGGAGCCCTGTCCTCCTTTTTAATGGTCACCCTACAGGCTGGGGCATGCTGGGAATTGTAGGACTTTTTTCTCTCTAAATATGCCTAGGATTGCACCCTTAGCCTCTTTCTCTGTGTCCAGTGGAAAGGATAAATTGCTTAGCCTCCTCCTCTGGCCACGACTAGAGGAGGTGGAAGGCCCAGATGACAGACAGGACTCCTGTATCTTTAACAGTTGCATTGAAAAGGGAATTTCAGCAGGTGTCATTTGTATGCATGCAGCACCTGGTGAAATTCCCTCTTCAACACAACAGTTAAAGCTGCAGGAGCCCTGCCCTCTTTTGTACCTGGTCACTCTAGTATAGCTTCTGCAGCTTTAACTGTTGTGATGAAGAGGGAGTTTCAACCAGATGCTGCATGCATACAAATGACACCTGCTGAAATTCCCTTTTCTATGCAGGAGCCCTGTCCTCCTTTCCATATGGTCACCCTAATACAGATGTAAAATATTATAGTCTTCAAATGTATTGGTGGTTTCCGAAATTTATAGGCTGATCCTATAATGCCCTGCTCTAGAAATAAGAGAAGTTGTACCAACTCGTTTATTCGTGAAACACTAACAACCCTATTATATATACTGCACTGTAGCCAAACACACAGAGCCATACACACTCACAACTGAATGTTCAGGAGCAAGTATTGCCATTTTTGAATTGTTCTGTACCTTCTCAATAACAGCAGGGATCGCTTCGAGACTGCTAGGCCGGGCAGTAAATTTGCTGTATAGCCGACAGGCTTCAACCTGGAATCAAGCATAGAAACAAGCCCATTAAAAACAAAGTTTTGCCCCCTTTTCTCTAAACAGTTATAGGTTGAGTTTACGAAAGAAAAAAGCTCTGCTGTTGGATCAGACCTGTTCATCCAGGCCTGCATCCTGCTTCCCATGTGACCAAAGGGATGTCTTTGGGAAGCCCACCATCAGGGCATCAAGGCAACAGCTCTCTCCAGGTTGATATGGGACTAATAGTCCATTTCGAACAATGCTATGTTTACTTGCAGCTTTCAAGAAGAGAAAATATTCTACAGAAAACAGTCTCCTTTGGATTCACAACAGATTAAAAATAAACCCAAATATACCTTTCCTATTTTAGTAAGCTTTTACACATATACAGAGATGCTTGCCCAAATACAGATTTCTCTTACTTGATCATAACAACAACAACGAAGTCAGACACATGCACATATATAACATCTCTACCTAACACATCAAGCACTGTGCTATGGAGCACACTGCGAAGGCTATCACAGGAGTTTTGAATATCAAATATTTCAGGCAGAGAAAGTGTTTAACTGGCAGGTACAAAAAGACGGAAATATTGGGTGGCTATTTAAGAGCCATTGACCATGCGTGGCATAGAACGCATTAGCCTTTTTAAAGTGTTTTCATATGTGCGATATACTCTGAATTTAGGGAGAGTGGTCGTAGCGGATCGGAGACAAGAGGTGCCCCATCCCCATATTATTTGACATTTTGACAGGAAGCAGAGCTCCAAAGAGTCACTGGGCTGAGAATGAGAAGGATTTGCTTGTGGTGGCGTAGTTACTGAGTTTTATATAGAATGTACTGGAAGGAAAAAAGTGGCTTGCACAGTGAATTCTCATGGGTGAAAACAGATGGTTTTGCCCAATTCAGACTGTGCGTTTTAAAAGAGTGCTTTTCAACTAACTCACCATGAACCTTTAATATGTAACCTATATCCTAAACTAGGGATGCACAATTCGTGGCTCACCTGTGGTTACTCTCAGTGAGGACTGGGAAGCTAGCAGCACCCCACCCACTGTTACTTGCAGCCCCGCTGATCTGCCCACCAGCTTCTTCCCTGGGCTCTGCCCCCCCCTCCCTGCAGGGAGAAGCTCTTCTCTCTGATCAGTAGCTGATCTGAGATAAAAGCTTTCCCCAGCCGAGCACTAAAAAAGCTGCCTTTCTCGGGGCTTAGAAGGGAAAAGCTCTTATTTCCAATCAGCAGCTGACTAGATATAAGAGCTTTTCACTACCAGGGAGAGGGACCAGGGGCTGGGGAGGAAACTGCTAAGTGATTCAGTACTTCTACTTCTAGGACTCGTCCTGCTTTTTCCTGAGTATCTGGGATGCTAAACTACTGTTGAGTGAATCCGTCCCGCTTGCTTATGAGTAGAAAAAGGTTCCCTGCCTCCTGCTAGTGGTCATGTGCATGTGTGCTCATATGCAAACACATATGTACAGCCCTTGGCATACACTGGATGCACCACTCAGGGCCAAAATAGTTGCACACTCCATCCTAAAGTATTGCCCTGGAACTTTAATGGGAAAAGAAGGACCTAGCTACGTACCTGTGGAAATTCTTGGAAGGCTCCCATTGTTTCCTGATTCCTGTCAGAGGAACCTCCAATAACAATCAAAGGCCTGAAGGGAAAAGAACAGCACAAGTTTCATTTCTTAAAATCCAGGCTCTCAACACATTTTCCCTCTGATTCTCAATGACAATATGTATAAGCAAACATGGGGTTAAAGCCTCATATCTAACAAACAGGGTTACAAATGGAGTGGTCTATGCTGATTGGGTCCAGGAATCCCCTCAGAAATGGTCAGTTTTAACAGCACTCTTTGGTTGGGTGTGTGTGCAACTTGAATCTAGGCCTCCCTAGATTCATTAACACTCTCAAAGCTAATAAGATCAGTGAGCACTGCTGGGCAGGAGGAACTATGAATCACAACCATGACCATTCTGGGCCCAGTCTTATTAAGTCTCTCATAGTCTGTTCTTGGCAAGTTCCAACAATTCAAACAGGAGAAGGAGACTGCAAGGCTCAGACAGATTTATTTTAGTTACTAGATCACCGTTTGGTCAAGACTACTGTTAAAGATTTGTTACAACAGAGGCGGGCTATGTTTTAAAATAAGAGCACAATTAGGTAACCCTGGTGAACGAATGTTGAGTTGGTACTGAAGGATTAGGGTTTTTTGCCTTCCTCTTTAAGATCAGGTAAACTAGATGTCTCTTCCCCCATCAGATCATATGATACCAATAACATTATCATGTCCTTCACAGGCACTGCATTCAAAGGATAAAGTGGTGCTCAAAACCAAGTTACATGAAAAAAATACAGCTGATGTGACTCAGCTGGTAAATTTCCTACTGCACAGAGCTCTTTTTCTGTATGGCAATGAACGTGAACAGAGCATGAAAGACCTGAAGTCTGTGGATAAGTCAATACATATTTGTGTCCTGTTCTAGCCCAAAGACCCATCCGCCTAAAACTTTATGAAAACTGAAAATAGGAAAAATAGAAAAAAGAAAAAGGGAAAGCGTGGCACTGCATCTGGCTTTCATGACACATGGACTATTTAACTTTAGGTCAATATTCAGAATTGTTGAGAGAAAACTGTAAGTTCATTACCAGCAATTCATGTTTGCATTGGCCATTCCAGCTAGAGCATGTACAAGACCAGGACCAGAAACTACAAGGCATACACCAGGCCTAGTGACAAGAAAAACAAAGTATATGACAATGTATGCAACAGAAACATCAATTAAGAGGAAGAAACACTGTTACATGTGGAAACACTGTTACATAGAGTCATGCTGAAGAATTAATTGGAAGGAGCGAGGCAGGTGACAATTTTTTATTTATTAATTTGAAGGATTTTTACACTGCTCTTGAGCCAAAAAAAGCACCCAGAGTGGCTTGGAAAGATCAGTAATAAGACAGTCCCCTGCCCAGAAACTTACAATCTAAAAGACATGACACAAAAGGAAAAGGGATTGGGAGTGAGAAGGGAAAAAAGGGAACTCAGGCACTAGTTCTTAGCTACACATTTCTTATAACAATGAGCTGGACTGTACACAGTTCAAGGAGAGGAGGAGCCAAAGGCATGACGGCACAGTTGCTGTCAGGTGGCTTTTCAGCAGAACTGGTAGTGACCCTTCTTTCTTTCACACCTTTTCCCACAGCCTTAGTTTCAGAAGGCAGTATCCAACTGGGCTAGCTCCACTGCGGGAACCACCGCTTGCGCAATAGGGCTTTTGCAGTTGTAAGCATAACCCCAGAAACGAGTGGAAACACTTGTTTCCAGATCAGGACAGGACAGCAGAGCTCCCTCCTGCAAGCTCCGTTGACCTGGCCCACTCTGGAAACCAATGTTGCGCTCATCTTAGGTTATGTTTACAACTGTAAAAGCCCCACTGTGCAAGTGGTGGGTCCTGTAAGCACATGGGCACAATAGGATACTACCTAGATGCCGGTTTGTTTGAACAAACCACAGTTTCCCACTCTCAGATGTAAAGGAAACTGTGGCTTAACCAAAACCTAAAGTGGAAGTTTTCAGTTTCTGTCCTTCACATGCAGAGGAGAGAAAGAGAGAGAACACGTGAGCTGCTCTAGCGAATTCTTGTAGCTAGACCACAGCATGCTAATGTGAATGTGAGCAAGAATTACAGCAACGAGCTACCATGTATTGTAGCCTGGCAAGAGCCATAGCCAGGCAAGCCACAGAAACAAAGACAAATAACAGGCTGGTCACAATACATGGCTGATGGGGCATTGCTGTGTGTCTGACAGGCTACTAAAACTGCTTGCATATAACTTCTATATGGGCATGTGCAAAAAGGGGTATGCACAAAAACAGAGGGAAGAGGTGAGAAAAACAGGAATGCGAAAGGCGGGAAAAGCAAAATGGAGAAGGAAAGCTAGACAGAGAAGGAATATAAAAGTGGGGTGGGGGGGTGAAGGCATATTTCTCTTCAGTATTGCCTTCAATCCATAAAATCTCATGTAAGTCAACACGTGAATGCAAGTTTACCTTTTTGGGAGTGTTGCTTTTGATAGAATGGAAAAGCTGAGGCTCTTTAGCAACCATTTGACTTTCATACACACACACACACACACACACATTTAGTTCATTACTTCTAAAACGCAAATTGATTTGATTTGATTAATACAAATGCAGATAGATGTTTGCTGCACATACACTGAGTAAACACTGTGAAGTGGAAAGAGAGATGGGCACTCCATAAGTCACAGCCCCCCCCCAGCACAACTCTGCCACACATCCCCATGTGTCTGCAAACCCATGTTCTCACTGCAGTTTGCAGCAGGGGTGCAGAACCTCTGGCCCTCCAGTCCCAATCCAGTCTCCAGATGACCACACCCTTTCCCCTGGCCCCAGCCCCTTTCCCTTGACCACCGATCATTTGGTGGTTTCCCTGCTTGTGTGCAGTTTTTTCCTCCATTCTAAAAGATTGCAATGCCTTTCCTGAGACTTAGTTACTGGCAGTAAGAGGTTTGAGCCAAATTATGCTGGTGTCTTTGATACTTTGACACTGTACGTTTTGCCTTCAGCCTGACCTACTACTGGAATGCAGCCCCTGAGAGCTTCTCCGAAATGGAATTTGGCCCTCAGGCAGAATGAAGCTTTGTACCCTTGCTTTATGGGTTGACAACTGCAAACACTGGTGTATAAGCAGCAAAAGTATACAGAGTGCAGACTCTGGAAGGCAACGACAACAAAGCCTTAGAATGCCCGGCTTGATAATAATAATAATAATAATAATAATTATTATTATTATTATTATTATTTATAACCCGCCTCTCCCTCCGGATCGAAGCGGGGAACAACAACAATATAAAACACAAGAATCACAAAACAGTTAAAATTTTAAAAAACAAGATTTGCACCTTGGTCTTTGGGATTTGCACCTCAGCCAACGACTGACTCTGAAATACACAACTTACCTGCCTGTCAGATATCCAACAGCAGAAGCAGCATAGGAGGCCTATTGAAAATGAAATAAATATGTGTTAGTAAGCAGCCAAATGAGATGTATGGAGCTGTAACAAAACGTTAGTGTGAGATACAGTGAAAGACCAGCTATTCAGGTGAAAGGGATCATAAGCTTGAGGCGCTACTGCCTCTGAGGTAAAAAAAAAATGCGGAGGCAAACCAGAGGGAGAAATTAGGTGTGATGGAGGTCTCTGGCTCAGGCCTAATCCACACCAAGCAGGATATAGCACTATGAAAGTGGTATGAAAGTGGTATATAAAAGGCAGGAGCCACACTACTGCTTTATAGCAATACTGAAGTGCATTGACAACTGTTGGGGCCCATAAGACACATCCCATATATCGCTTCCATAGTGCTATATCCTGCTTGGTGTGGATTAGGCCTCAGTGTAACAGGAACAAGTAATAAACCAACCAACTGGGGCAACTTGGAGCTCCAAAGTCTGGTCTTGATGTCACATGAGCTTATGTGATATCAAGACCAGACCTTGATGGAAGTAACGTCAGGGTCAGTGGAAACCCCTGGTTCTGGGACATCAGAGCAGGGCTATAGAACCTCAGTCCCACCTGGGTCCCAATCCAGCCCTCCGGAGCTCCACAGAAGGCCATGCCCCCTTGCCTTGGCCCCACTGCCTTTCCCCCTGGTGATTTCTAGGATTTTATACAGATTTATTCCATTCTAACAGGTCAAAATGCGTCTCCTAAGGCAGTAAGACCTTTAAGGTAAGATATCCTTGTATTTTGGGTATTTCGGGTCCACCCCTTTTGCCTTTGGCCCAGCCCACCACTGGAATGCAGCCCCCAACAGCTTCTCCACATTGGGATTTGAAAGCGGTTCTGAAGGTCTGAGCTAGAGGAAAGTTCACATGAGGTGCTAACTAGGCCTCATTGGGCCTGTTCAGACAATACGCTAAGCCATGGTCAGGCCACTAAACCTTTGCAACAAATGGTTATTGGGGGTGTTTAAACTGTGGTTATGTAGCCATCATGGTTAGGAATGGGTCATATGACACGCTAAGCTATAATGTTTAGCTCAAAATGCTTAACCACTGTGGCTTAGCGTGTCAGCTGAACAGGGTCTTTATAACAGAGAGCACACCCTAGAACTAATCCAATGCTCCCCTGCAGTTGTGCATTACTACACGTGAAGATCAAAAGAGCTGAGCAAGCTGTCTTTCAAGGAAGGCTATCCACCATTATTGATTCCTACCCCTTATAAGCTACATGTGGTCCAGAGATCCCTGAATTCATGGTTTGAAAACCACAGTTCTACACAGAAACTGGTCCAATAAATGATATTGCCTGACCTACTTTGCATTCCTTATTCTATGGGTCCACCTTGGCTATAGGTATAAAGAAGAGGCAGGAGATATAACCAAGTTATTAACCAAAGCAAGCTTGTTCAAAAGGTTTGCTGTGCAATTGTGCTGTGTGACGCAAGGACACTGACTGGCATATTTTCAGCTATGATCTGTGGCATCTTAATTTTAGAAAACAATACTGCTGGTCCTGTGCAGTCTCTGAAAAAAATGGGGTGGCTGCCCAGAGCCACTTGAGTAATTTAACTGATAGCAACTACCTCCATAGAAGTACAGTACAGATCAAAGCAGACACACAGCCATTGAAAACAGGTCTCCCTTTTCCAGACACGATTGTTAGGGATGGATTTGGCTAGGACTTGTACTTACATTGCCTGAACAAGTGTTATGAAAGACAGTAAATGGAAATCTTCGTACATTTTGTTCAAACATAATTATAGGCAGTTAGTTTGGACTGCTTGTTCCATATATCACCAGGTGGCATCTGTGTGTGTGTGTGTGTGTGTGTGTGTGTGCGCGTGCGTGTGTGTGTGTGGAGGTAAGGAAATTGAACAAGAGAGGACACAACATTTAATTGCAAAAATTGCTTAAGTCGGCACTGTTGAGGTAAACCTGCACTACTTAGATTACAATGGGCAGTTTCTCAGCCTAGATTAGACATCCCCAAGCTGGGGCCCTCCAGATACATTGGACTGCAACTCCCACGCGGGCTGGAAATGATGGGGGTTGTAGTCCAACACATCTGGAAGGCATCAGATTGGGAAAGGCTGTTCTAGATTGTTAACTGAGGTAAACATGCACAACTTAGTGAGGTAAAACTGGATTACTTTGCAATATCTCAGTCTAGAGTGACCTTCCCCTACCTGGTCCAGAAACTATAACACAAACAAATTATGTTAACCTGTTTCTTTAACATTAGCCTTGTTCTACAAACGTTTTAAAGGCAACCAATAATCGCAACAGGTGAATTCAATGAGATTTTTGTTACTACATACTCAGTCCTCCTATGCTGTTTTATATGTAGTTCAAATTCTGCATAATCAAATACAATGTACTGCATAATTAAAGAAAATGTACATCTCAGATTGTGACCCAGTTCAGAAGGACAAAATGCAAGTTACAAAAATATGTTGCAATATGATCTGGGTATGTAGGAAGTGTTAATCTCTCTTTCTCACACTCTTGCTCTGCCTCAGCATCAGTTGTTGCATCAAGGATAAAATCCAGTTATTGTAATTGCAGGCTATAATGACAAATATTTGCTATTTATAACCTGGCTACATTTATACAAATTATTTATCACTGCTACCGATACTGCCACACTTAAGCAATAGGAAATATTGCATTGAAAACTGACTGGTGTAATTCTTTAAAGGCGCAATCCTATGCATGTTTAGACAGAAAGAAGTCCTACAACTCCCAGCATTCCCCAGCCAGCATGTGTAAACATGCATCAGATTATGCCTTAAAATAACGTTAGGTTTTTAAAAAACTCTCCATTATTTCTATGCAATCTATTTGGTTATATAGGCTGACCATATGAAAAGGAGGACAGGGCTCATGTAACTTTAACAGTTGTAGAGAAAAGGGAATTTCAGCTAGTGTCATTTGTATGCAATTAGTTCCTGGTGATATTCCCTCTTAATCACAACAGTTAAAGGTGCATGCACTATACTAGAGTGACCATATACAAAAGAAGAGGGAATTTAACTAGGAACTAATTGCATACTAATGACACTGGCTGAAATTCCCTTTTCTCTACAACTGTTAAAGTTACATGAGCCCTGTCCTCCTTTTCATATGGTCAGCCTAGGTTATAAAAAACAGTTTCCCTCTGTCCCAACAGAAACTATTAGCGGAAGTACCATTTGTCATTTAGGCTCTACCTGCCCTTGTGATTGTAAGCTTGTTTTTTGTAACCTCAGGGTGGGGTGGGGTCCTAGAATTTCTGTTGAGCTACGCTCCTGTAGATAGAGCTGGGATGGAGGGCTAATTCAGCAAAGTTGTGAGACAGAATCACTGCTACTGAGCTGGATGTCTCCTATTCTCCAACAAGAACCTATGGATTTTATAAACAATGCCACAATTCATATGAGGGTTGACAACGTTTAAAATATATTCATTCAATCAAGTTTATATTTTTTGCTGTTGTTGACATATAAAGCCTTAAACGACTTGGGGCCAAGATACCTAGCTGACTGTCTTCCCTTATATATATTCAGCTGATTCCCGAGATCTTCTGAGTTGGCCTTATTGGTCATTTTGCACAAATGGAATATCACCAAGTAGCGGTGCATAAGCAGGTCTTCTCGGTGATGGCACCGACCATTTAGAACACCCTCCCACATGCGATTTGAGATTCAGAAATAGTGGCAAGCTTTAAACGCCTCTTGAAAATACACCTCTTCACAGAGGCTTCCCCTGACCTGTGAGAGACCATGCTGCTTTATTGCTACAATGATGTAATTTTTTAAAAAATGTTCTTAATGTTTTTAATTATTTATTATTTTTATCTTGTTCCTATATTGTTATGTTGTACTTTAATGTGAACTGCTTAGAGATTTCAAAATATTAAGCAGTATGATTTATGTTACTATATTAAGCAGTAATATATTAATCATAAAATAATAATTTTTGGAGAAGAATAGAATTGAATTTTCTCTCCCCCCCCCATGTCTTACATATTGAAAAATCTAATTTTTTCCCCCAAGGACAAACAAGGACAAGAGCAAGAATGGTTAAATTACTGGAATGGTAAATATAGAAAGCATAGATGTGAATAGTCAACATGGCACTTAGAGAGGAGTAAAATCTTGAGGTTGCTTTAGAATTAACATGACAGGCGTGAATGCAGTTTTTACATAAAATCTTTGATGAACAAAAGAGGGGAGAAAATGATTACTACTCAAAAACCAGAAGGCAATTTAACATGACATGTGTTTCCTTCTTCTGAAAAAAAAAGGCATCGCATAAATGTTTAAAGATATCCGGAGTGGGCGTTTCATTAGCAAGGCTCTTTGTACTTCACAAGCAGGGAGCCATGGCAACAACACATGTCAAACCAAGTGACAGGAAAAAGTAGCACGCAAAAGTTTGCAGGTATATGTAAACCTGTCGTTGCTGCCTTTGGTTTTAAAGGGGAAGTGATGCATTAATGATTTTTATTTATACTTTTATAACTGGAGAAAGTTCACAGACATTATCATATGACAATTACACATGAAAATGGTTTGAAAAACTTCAGCCAAAAACTTCAGAGGGAAATAACTTATTAGGGCTAAATTACATCTGACATTATTTTCTTCCACAAGGCAGATTTTAGCAGAATACCAAAGATGGCGGGAGGGAAGGGTTAAGAAAGGTAAAGGGCTGAGTAGCAAAATTCTCGTGGCGGTTTTGGTTGCACGCTGCAGCTTCCAAAATTGCATTTCATAAACCAAAATACTGGGGAAAGACTACATGCATTCGGTCCTTCTTTTCAGATTACAGAGGATAACCTTATATTAGGTCTGTTCGGACAACACGCTAAGCAATGGTTAGGCCGCTAGCCCTTTTGCAGCAAATGTTTAATGGGCATATTTAAACCATGATTATGTAGTGATAAGGTATAATGAAGAAGTTTTCTTTGATCTGTCTTTGTTTTGCTTCAAAACTTTGCGAACTGCTAATTGGTTAAGATGCTACTATGTATAAATATTCCTGCTTTTCATACTGCCAGTTGACAAGTTCTTTGTCTGTAAGATTTTCTTCCAGCTGTATTACGCTCAATAAAACAGAGTTGCCTTACAACGATGTGGATTTTTATCTTTGACAATTTGGGGGCTCGTCAAGGAAGGGCACAAGTTGAGAGAAGAGGTTTGGGGACTGGCTTTGTCTACCTTAAACCCTACCTATGGATTATTCACAGTAGCCACCATGGCTAGAAATGTTTCACACAACACACTAATCCATGGTTCGCATGACATGGTAAGCCATAATGTTTAGCTCAAAATACTTAACCACCATAGCTTAGCGTATCATCTGAACAGGGTCAATAAGTCAGAATCATCTATGGATGTTGAATTCTTCTTGTTTAGGGGCTGAGGAAAAGGTAAACTGTACCCCTGAAATTAAAACTGCCTTAGCTGAAAATCAAACCTGGCATGTTCATGAAACACATACCCTCTTTTCTGTCTAGTCACTCTAGTATAGCTTCTGCATCTTTGTGATGAAGAGGGAATTTCACCAGGTGTTGCATGCATACAATGACACCTGCTGAAATTCCCTTTTCTATGCAAGTGTTAAAGATACAGGAGCCCTGCCCTCCTTTTCATATGGTCACCCTGCTTAAGTACAAGCTGAATGCAGCAAAAAGTCAGCTTCTCACAATGAAAACCTTTGCGTCATGTCCTACCTCTTCTCTCCCTCCAAGCACAGTTACCGAACAGGCACCTTGCTAGAGTTTAACTAAATGCAAGATTGCGGAGTCAACAGGCTGCACATCATGGCTCAAATTAGGTGGTAACCATAAGGCTTTTGGAGATATTGCCAGCTTCCTGGTTAAAATATAGCTGCTTAGAATTCATTTTTTTAAAAAAAATCAGGATGGCCAGCTCTGTGTTATCAGTCTCTGTGACAATTTTGAGGTGTGCAATAGTGAAAGTGAACAACAGCACTTGATCTGTAGGGAATCAAATCATCTGTGAGAAAAATAAACTTTTAGGATAGAACAGTTACTAAGCAAACAGGAAGGGTAATTAGCTCAGCAGATAAACTGCAAAGACAAAGATACTTACAGCTTGTTCATTGCGCATTCCTATATATTTAATTCCACTTGCTTGAGCAGCGACCGCTACTTCAATCACAGGAATACCAACAATACCAAACATGTACTCAATTTTCTGAAATACATAGTATTTTTAAAAAATTAGAACTGTCTTCACAAAGTATTTAACTTCAATACATAGATCTGAAATGCTAACCATTTTAACATCAAGATTTCTAAGAGAAAACTTTAGAATTTTAGAGTACTTTTAGATTTTAGATTCTTAAAGAACTCTTAGTGTCAACAAGCATGTAGACAGAGACGATGAGCCAACAAACATTCTCAAAAGTGTTTTGAAAATCCAAGTAAACAAACATCTCTCCTGAGCAAATTCAGCAGTTATGGGATAAGAGAAGAGAGCCTCTAATGGATTGGTAACTGGTTAAAGAAGAGGAAGCAGAGACTAGGAATAAATGGGCAGTTCCCACAATGGAGGGATGCAAACAGTGGGATCCCTCAAGGATCTGTATTGAGCTTTTTAATTTGTTCATAAATAATCTGGAGTTAAGGGTGAGTGGTGAGGTGGCCACGTTTGCTGATGACATCAAATTAATTAGGTTGCTAAAAACAAAAAGGAATAGTGAAGAGTCCCAAAAGCATTTCTCCAAACTGGGGAAAAGGGCATTAACATGGCAAATGGGTTTCAGTGTAAGCAAGTATAAAATGTCCTAACTTCACATATATGCTCTGTAGTGTATATGTCTGAGGTGGCAGGAACTGACTAGGAAAGGGAATTTGGGATCAGGGTGGATAGGTAGATGAAACCATTGGCCCATTGTGCTCCTGCTGCAAAAAAGGCAAATTCTGTGTCGGGATCAAGTAAGATAGGAATTGAAAATAAAACTGTCAATTCCATCTATTTGTATAAAAGTGTTTTGATATTACCATACTTCGAATACTGTGCACCGTTCTTGCCATTGCACCTCAAAATGGTTATTGTAGACTTGGAGGAGGTGCAAACAAATCCCCCCAAAAATGATCAAGGGGTTGCACTGCAGCAACTCCCATATGAGGAAAAGCTAAAATATTTTGAGGATTTTTAGGTAAGAAAAAAGGCGAGTAAGCAGATGGGGGCATGATACAGGTGTATGCAATTATGCGTGGTGTGAAGAAAGTGGATAGGGAGGCATTTTTCTCCTCTTAGGGTGCAGTCCTATGGGGATGGCCGTAAGCCTCTGAACTTGGAGGCTTACGGCCATCCAAAGCAGAGCAGGAAGCTGGCAGAGGTGATCTTCACCTCCACACTCCTCCCACTCTGTATTTTCTTTAGATGGGTGTTTTTGCTCATCCAGCTGGGGCATCAAGGAGGAAGAGGAAAGAAGCCTGGGGAAGCCTGGGGATATTGCATAAGCCGTCTCCTCCCCTCTCTGCCCACTGACACCCCCCCTTTCTCTTCCCTCCCAGGTCACCTTTCTGACCTGAGAGGCAGTCAGGTCAGAAAGGTGACCCCACCAGAGGGTGGGGAGCTCAGACTCCTGGGTCCGAGGTTGGAGCGGTGTTCAAAATATCCTATGCCCTATATTATATCATATATTATACGGTTGCAATCCAAAATATCCTATGCCCCTCCCCTGACTTTGTCTAGGGGCCATAAGATTGCTCCCTTATAATAACTCAGTCAATGAAGCTGAATTTTCTAGTTCTCTATAACCATGGGTGCAGAAAGTGGGATGAGCTAAAGCAACATTTATTCTGAGGGTTTATTAAGCAGCCCTTATAAGCTTTGTCCCCAAATTAAGAACAAAATGATCTTGTAATTGAGAAGAATTGGCAATATTAATTTCTGCATTGTTCCTTTATTATGTCTGCTTTTCTGAGTATCTTTCTTTACTTTTGATTCAGAAAATATCAATGCTTATTCACCCAGTCTGTTTATGCAGAAGCAAAGGAGCAGGTGATGACTTAGCTTTTGGAAAACAAAGGGCAACTGAGAAAACAGCAGTGATTATAACCCTGCAGAATTTCAAATACAGAGAGCCCCCTCAAGTTGTCTGTTTCTCTAAGCCACTTCATTCATTACATAATTCCTACACAGAAATTATTTACCCATGTTTCAGTGGAAATCCTATGCACACTTAAGAACACACAAAGGGTGACCATTTACACATTCCTAGCATATGTATATGTGTTAAACACCTCCCTTATCCCCAGACCACTATGGTATGACCAATGCATAGGTTTCCTGCACATTCTTATACCCGGAAATGTCTCACATGAAGGACATATAGGACACTTGAAATTTGTGATATATGTTCCTTCTTGACAAAGAAACACAGGAAGCTGCCTTATATCAGGCCAGACTATTGATCTCTTTAGCCCAGTATTATCTGTGCTGATTGGCAGCAATTCTCCAGGGTCTAAGGAGAGGTCGGTCTTTCCCATTGCCTGTTAACTGATCCTTTTAACTGGAGATTGGAATGAGGAGCTTCTGCCTCCAGAGCAGGTGCTCTCTCACTGAGCTCAGATCCTTCTTGGCAGCCTCCAACATAATATCACCATTCCCTATATCAAGACGGAGAATGATAATGTGATGGGTGGGGCAGGTGACTCCCCATCCAGCCCTCACAGGCCTGATGGTGTCATTTGGTCCCCAGCTGAAGCACTGGCAGGTCCTCCGACCAGCTTCAATCTGGATCTGGCTTTGTTGCATGCTGGCTTTCCCTAGTTGGGGAAACCCCTCGCGCTGCAAAGCTGCTTTAGTTTCCCTGGTTGGGGAAAGCTTTCACAGAGAGGCCACCCCAACCTAAAAACTGAGTGGAGGAACATACCTCCATCTTGACCAGGGACACGGCTTTTGTGCACATCAGCATTCCCGTACAATCCACCCCGCACGCTCAGGTCCTCTGGGAAGAACTTACTGCGGTCGGCCAAGACTAGGCTGACAACTGTTACCCAGAGGACCTTCTCTTCTGCCGCTCCCAGACTGTGGAATGACCTGCCGGAGGAGACTCGTCAACTTAACAGTCTTTTAGAATTTAAGAAAGCTATAAAGACTGTTCTCTTCCGGCAGGCATATCCAGTGTAATTTTTAGAATGTTTTTAGGATGTTTTAGGATGTTTTAATGCAGTTTTAATAATATTTGTCATGTTTTAATTAGTTTTATGTATTTTATCATGTTGTTGTTCCCCGCCTCGATCTAGACGGAGAGGCTGGTAAGAAATAAATCGTTATTATTATTATTATTACAGCAAAGCTGGGTCCTTGACCCAAGTGCAACTGGAAGGAGCTCCACTGGGCACCTTGGCCAGGGAAGGCCTACATTTACCGAAGCTGCCTGACTAAGGCACCAGGTGGAGGAATGTCTTGGTCAAGGCAACTTCCCACACCTGCTGCAGGATGGCTGCACCTGATCCATGCTTTTCCCCATTGGAGAAGAGAAGCCCTTCCAATTGGGAGGGCAAGGGGTGCCTCAAGAAGGGAATCCACCTGTTATTTCCATCTGGTTGGAGATAACAATTACACTCCCTGACTCCTCCCCAAACCCTTGGCAGCCTCAGGGGAGCAGGATCTGGGGAGGGAGTGCAAGCCTCGGCCGGCTGGAAGGGGAATCTCTACAGGCAAGAGTTTTCCCCATCTCTGCCCTATATCTAAGCGCCCTAATCCTTGCATTTGCCAAGCTCCTAATCCATGCACCTTGCCAAGAAAGCCACTCCTCTTCCTCCCCCCCACCATGAGATTAGATCGGAAGCTCCACAGTAAATATCACAAGGCAGCAGCTCAGGACCCGCCGTCATGCAGAAGAAGAGTCAGCCAGAAAACTGAGCGAAGCAGGTGAAGGTGGCAGGTAACCAGGTTTACAGTGAAAGGCAATGGGAGGCTGGGGGCTCCAATGTCGGGGTGGGGGGCGCCTACAAATCCGCTCTGGGTTTCAGTCATAAGTCTAAAGGAGCTATCCAAGCTGCTGAACACATTTTGGGGATAGGCTCCAGCACCTTGAATAGCTTTTTTAGAGTTCTGACTGAAACCCAGAGCAGATTCACAGCGGTGCTGACCTCAGAGCCACCAGCCTCCACTGGAGAGAGGTGCCGAAACGCAGGGAGGTCTGCTGAGATTTTAAACCAAGTCTTGGGTCTCTAGCAGATATTTGTACGCCTAGTTATGCGACTCCTTAGTGAGTTGGACCAACGGCAAGAGCTTATCGACAGGGGCTCGATCCTTTGTTCCAGTTTGAATACCGCCGCCCCCCCCTCGCGTGCGCTTTTCAAGAGAAATGGTCCTTTCCGCTCCCTGTAGGGAGGTCGGCATACTTCCGTGTGCAGCCGGTTCAAGGGTCATGCAATGTTCTTACTTGCATCTTCAGGGCTTCCGCGATGACCTGTGCCCCGCTGACACCTTCTTCTTCTTCTTCCTGCCCTGCTGGGCTTTGCGAGGCCATCGCTTGGCTCTAGTTCCCTGTCAATGGCGAGGCTGGTGGCAGCCAATTCAGCGTCAAATTGTCTCCCGTTCTAAAAAAAGGCGGGGCGTATTGGAGTTGCGTTCGTAATTGGCCGTTTTGTAGTCATACTTAACCAATCCGATCCCCCGAATTGATACTAAAGCAGCTGCGTGGCTGGATGTATTCACTGGGATTTCGGGCGCTCCTGTAGACTCGGCTCCAAGGGACTAGAATGGGGCGATCGTAACAGTACCAATAATATCTATAAGGAGAGTAGTGCAGAGTAGACTGGTATAGCTGCGTAACTCAGCTGCTGACAAAGGCATAACAGGAAAGGAGGTATATAGGTGAAAATGGCTCCTTATGTATAACTTCCTTTTTATTAGCGTATTTAGTTTTTATTTGCGATTTTATAAATCATCCTGAAACCTGATGTTGAAGGGCGCTTCATTTCTAAAAGGCCCTTCAGCATTAGCTTTCAGGATGATTTACAAAATCGCAATAAAAATGAACCACTAAAAAAAGAGGAAATAAGTAAAGAGCCATTTTCCCCTAGATATATACTGCCGTTGCTGCTACGCTGTTGGCAGCAGCTGAGTTTAATATTTAAACGTAGGGATCAATTTTTAACAGTTGGGGTTAAACTGTGACCAAAGCTTCCGCCACTCTAAAAAGTGACTTGAGCTTTCTTTTCATAACTTTTCTATGCCACCTTTCATCTAAGGAGTTCAAGGTGGCACATATCCCAACTCCTGCCCCATTTTATCCTCACAACAACCTTTTAAGGTAGGATACGCTGAGAGAATAAATGACCCAAAGCCACTTAGGTTGCAATCCTATTGATTGTGCCTTCGATTATTGTAACCCCCAAACGTAGAGGTTTATGATAATCCTATGCTGGGCAGGAGGAGTGATGGAGGTAATAATTGCTTCTCCGTCCTCCCACCCTGCATTTTTTGCTAGGTGGGCTTTTTGCCTGCCCAGCAAAGGCACTTAAGAGGAGTGGGAAGGAGGCTGGCAGGGTCTCTCCAGTCTCCTCCCCTCCCACTTAAATGCCCCCTTTCCCCTGTCCAGTGTTGAGTTTCTGGACTCAGTGGCCAGTTGCCGTGATTATTTCTGTGCCAGCTGGAAGAGGGGTGCATCGCTGACACACACCCCTTCCAGGGTCAGAGCACTGTCTGACCTAGAAGGGGGGACTCCGAACAATGCTATGGCCCCTCTGATGTTGTCTACAGGCCATAGGATTGCTTCCTTAGGGAACAATCCTATGCCATTTTAGACAGAAAAAGTCCTACAACAACTCCCAGCATTCCCCAGCCAACGGGGAAATAATCTTGCAAAGTTTACTAACTAACATAAGTTATTTTCTTATAGCTTATTTAGATAGTTAACATATTCAAACATAAATAACTCTTATAATGGCCCCAGAACTCATGATAAAGCTGCTAATTTGCTGTGAGAAACTGGCTAGCAAAAATCTCCAAGAGGAATTTGCTGCCGTTCTTGCAAATTGTGTGATTGTATCTAAACTAGAAAAGCTGGTCTCCCAACTATTCCATTACATTCCAAGATATATCTCTCCTTCCCTTTGTCTCTTCTTTATCAGGCATTCCTTATTTTGTGATTAGTTATGAATAAATACAGGTTTTATTGGGTTGGTTCCAGGCTACGGGTGTTCCCCATAGCTGCAAGTGTGCAGCTAGAGACCAAAGTCCAGGGTGCCACAGCTCGGGGAGAGGGAAGCAAATGACCACTCAGAGAGCAGTAAGTGCATAAGGAAACTTTATTTATTTTGGCATTGATTGTGGTGCCATTTGAGTTTAAAATGCAAAAGTGCAGATGCTCAAGAGTGTTGTTTAATCAATATTGGCAAATGGTTCTTTCTAACGAATCAGGAACGTAGAAGCATTTTTAAAGCATGGAATAGCAGTGCAGGGGTGGGGGGGGGAGAAATGTTAGTTGTGTGCTTTGCAACTGAAGTAATACACATGTCCATCTAAAAGGAGACGGGTGGGCATAAGACCATTACATTCAAGGTCTAAAATTACCTAGCTGGAATGTTATGAGGGTCCAGATGTTACCATTTGTAACCCTCCAATATTTTCCCACCATTTCTTCCATTTCTTTCCACACAAAAAATCTGTTAAGGACGAAACCCCTTTTGATTTATACTAACAGAAGCCTCTTTGTCTGGAAGTTAGTGATGATTAACGGATCCCATGGATTTCAGTGGGCCTATGATCTCTGCTTAGGATTCCTTTTCTGTAACTCTTCTGGAAAAGAACTGTAGGAATGGTTATGTACCTAAGCCTCCATCACACAGTAATGATGGTTGTATTCTGTTTTGTTTTAAATAACAATACTGATGAAAGAAAAGTAGGGTTATCTAAATCCTACTGAATAAAAATAATAAAAAATACATCTTTTTGCCAAGGCTAGCCTTAAATAATTATTTAAACTGTTGTTAACTCCTCTAGTAACAGTATCCTGTACTTCTACAACAGGGGTACAAATCCTCCAGCCCACCGGGGCTCCCCAGATGGCCACACCTGTTTCCCCACCACTGATCATTCGATGGTTCCCCAGTTTTTGTGCCTTTCTAACCCCATTCGGAAAGATTGAAATGCCTCTCTTTAAGGCTTAGTTACTGGCAGTAGAGCTTTAAGTTCAAATATGCTGGTATTTAGCCTTACCCCTGCTCTATAACCTCCTCTTCAACATATCTGTATATAGTCAGTTCCTGAGCTATATGGTTCACTAGTCGCATATTAACTAATTAATTAATTAATTAATTACATTTCTACAGTGTCCAGTAGTTGAAGCTCTCTCTAGGCAGTTCGCCACAATTTAAACCACAAAATACAGCATAAAATACTATATAAAATTTAAACGTTTAAAACTACTGTGTAAAAGTAAAACCAGAATAAAACCTAGCAGCAATTCAGAGATTTAAAATACAACAGATTTGAAACAGCAGAACTTAACGCCCTGGGATAATAAAAAAGGGTTTCACCTGGTGCCGGAAAGAGCACAATGTAGGTGCCAGGCAAGCCTCTTTGGGAAGCTCATTCTGTAACCGGGGCGCCACAGCTGAAAAGATCCTCCTCTTGGTAGCCACTCACCTCACTTCCTTGGCAGTGGATCCCCAGGGGCTGCTGTTACTGCTCAGGTGCTTGAGACTATTCATTTGATTCTCTCAGTGTACGTGACAATCAATTCAGCTTTAGCAGCCTGTTCTATACCACCCGACCCCTGGCATTTTTCAGCCTAATTTTCATCTGGATGTCATGCTAGAATGCTGCGTGATGCACAGGGCAGTTCTGCAAGCAGGAAGGTCTATACAGAAAGTCTGATCCTGACTTAGGTATGCTTGGAGTAGACTCATTGAAATCAGTGGAACAAGAAAGTCATATGAGTAGCTTAAATCCTACTGATTTCAATGGGTCTACTCTAAGCATGACTAAGTCTGGATCCAACCCAGAGGTTAGCTGTAGAAGCTGAATTGATTGTCATGTACATGGAGGGAATCATCCCTGGATCTGCCTTCCATAGGCAGAACGGCTCTGTTCACAAAAGGTATTTCCACCCAATTTTTGGGATTCCCCCACACCACAGGCCAGCCCATTCCACAGAGTCCCCTGACCCTTTGTATAGCATTTTCAGGGGGCTGGAGGGGCTGCTGTGGGAAGGAAGGAGCAGGGAAGTTTGCTTCCACCAACCCATTTGTACACGCCTAAATCTGTTTCCTCTCTGAATTCTGTTTTCAAATCTGGGCCAGTTTGTAAGCCATAGCTGGGAATGAGTAGAGCCAGCAAGGTTTACAGCATAGAGAGGAAACTGCATAAACGTTTCTTCCCACAGTGCACACAAAATACGCTTCTGTTTCCAATCTGGAGCTGGCTTCAGGATGTGGAGGTATTAACCACGTTTGTTTAGTCCATGAATGCGAACACAAGGTCTCCTTTGTTGTTTGTGACTTCAGGCGGAATGTTTTATATGAAGAGGGGAACCCTTAGGGTGGATTTGTACTTTTGTGTTGACTTGGAGATAAATTATTTCACAAATCCAGTTTTGCTTGGTGGAATAAGCATTTCACCATGTCTGTTTTAAATACTTTTATTTATTTTATCTTTTTTTTTAAATCGCATTGTGGTGACTTTACCAGGTCAAAACTAACACTTGAATCAGAATTTATCTCAGCCCTGGAAAAAATATTTAATGTGCTTTGTCACCAATGTTCATATTTTTCGGAGCCGAAATCACCAGACATTTGGGCCTTTGACCAGACCTGCTTTATTTACAGTTGACAAAGCCCAGCTGATTACTGATCTAGAATTCTAGAAAATTTGGAACTGGGCACTATCAGATACAAAATATCAAACTACATGGGCAGTTGGACTGTTCTTAGCTTGTTTGCAAAGGAATGGCATCAGTAGCTGTATAACAGATACTGCATTAGTTCAGGGATAACTCAATTTTTTAATATATACATATACACAGAGCTGTATACTCCCTAGTCCCTGTAACCATTTTTTCAGCGGAGCACTCTATTAGAGGTCCAAAAAAAAAATCTTGAGTTATTTTCTAATGGAAACAAAGCTGATGAAAGGAAACATGGAAGTTCAGAACACTGAACACGACTCAGGTTGCTTTCTTGCCCAATCGGCTTTTATTTCTTATTGGTAAGATAGACCACACGCTGCAGCAGAGCCTTTTCAAAATGCCGGAAGAAGAGACTACCGCCCAGCTGCTGTTAGTAACATATATAGGTTAAATGTCGTCATTGATCCTGCTATAATTTTAACAAATCCGGTTACAGCTTACACTGATGAGACTAGGTCATTACTACGCCTACACTAGCAGCTTTCTACTCCTCAGCCAAAAGCTTGTTCAGCACTTTAAGTGTTTCCTACAGAAAAGAACTGCTGCTTCACATACAGAGGCTTTATCAATTTACATTCCAGCTCATAAGTTATGTTTTCGCTCGTACAGTAACTTCCCAGCTTGTGCTGTCTTCTAGTAGAATTCCATCACTTACTAAGGACTTTTATTAAAATTCCATTACAATTCCTTTCTTTGGGCCCATCCTACTTGGGCCTACTTTTTAATTATGAATTTTAATTAACATTTATCTGCATCATCATTAATGGCTCGATTTCTTTTTCTCTCTCTTCTCGTACATCTTGTACTATCAATTGTTTCATCATTTGCATGTTCACAGCTTTCTTGGTTTGACTGATACAGCATTTTAGGTAGTACACAATTAATTGCATAATGACAAAAAAAAAACAATACAAGCACTATGATTCTTACAATTAAATATTTAAGTATGATTTTCCACTAGCCTCTCCAATCTGGCAACCATCAAGGCTTTGAGCCAGCTATACTTACTGGTTTAACTTGAGCCAGAAACATATGCCGACTTCTGTAATTCATATCTGTATTCTGTTAGCCTGCAGGATTGGAGGACAGGAGTTTTTCTATTTATTTTTTTTATCCTATACACTAGATAGTATCCAGGATTAGTAGCCTCTTCGTAAAGCTGGAATACTTTCAAAGATCACATAATACTAGTAATTCAAGCCAGGCTTAACTTTGAAATGTCACTTGCCCAATTCCTGTTAAAAGAATTCTCCAGAATTTTCTATGCTTCATTGGTAAAAATCGATCCAGTTGTCTATAGTTCAGGGCTAAAAGAACAAACGCCAAAAAACAATGCATGCCGGCACAGTGGCATGTAGCACTCAAATGCTTTTCCAGAATTAACCTTTAAAAAAACATCCGTTTGACCTGAGTGTATGTTCTGCTATCTTTATAATTATGTTTCTAAGGGAGAGAAAATTAGTTACAGCATATCTACTTAGAAGTAAGTGCTATTAAGTTCAATGATAAAAAATGATATAGTATTGCATCCTTTGTTTTTCTCCTTTCTTGCAAATAGCTGTTTGGGGCTCTTTCATGTCTCTTGTAAACCGTCCAGAGAGCTTTGGCTATGGGGCAGTATATAAATGTAAATCATCATCATCATCATCATCATCATAGATTGCAACACATTTATTGTTTTTTTAGTGAGTTGTTCTTTGGACTTATGACTTTGCCCTAAACGTTGTGACCCTACTGGGAGCAAGCAGTCACCGTTACAGCTGCTGCTTAACCTGTTTGTGTCAGTGGTGTGTTGACTCTGTTGACACGAAAGAGGTTGCAACACTACTTGATGGATCGTGCCAAATGCATCTAGCTTATATAGCCTTTTGGCAGCGATCCACTGACAGCTTTCCAACACTCACACGAAAGATGAAAACCAACCTCACTTCTCGTACAAAACCACACAAACCATTAGAGGTCTTACTGATAGACACTTAATAGTAAGTAGTAAATGTATTAAACTAGCCTCTGCTTAGTGCTGTAAACATGTCCTCTGGTCATCTCTTCTTTTCTTTTTTAAAAAAACTTTTTGTATCAGAATATGTAGACAAATCATTTCATATAAAATGATTTATGGAGCAAAAGCTGGACATGGGAATAGTTACAAATGTTCTGATGTAAGTTTGCATACCATTCGGGAAACACACATATAAATATTACTTAGGTAACTAACCTGTTTTATTAAATGAGATCCAGAAGGACTCTTATATGACCCGAAGTCACTTTTAGGTCTGTAAGTTCCTCCCTCTAATTCATGCTGATTCCTTCCCTCCAGCTGCCACTGCCTCTTCCTGATACCATGTTAATTTCAGGAGTGGCTTTTCAAGGGAAAGAAGGGGCTGCAGCAAGAATGAACCTTCTCGCCCCTCCCCTGCCCCAACAAGCAGAGTTCTGCTTGCATTTCTCTGGTTCAAACCAATATTTTTTGCACTTCTCTTACACTTTCCAAAGTTCCCGTCCAATCATCAACAAACATTAAAATAGCAAAAATTAAAATAAAAACAATACCCTAAATGGTTAATGGGATGACCTTGCATTTCCTCTAATACAGTAAGTAGGCTAGGAAGAATTTTTCCTTCACCCAAAACGTAACCACAAGATGAAACCATGGTTACAAATATAAGAATTAAGCAACTCATTTGATAGATCCTGTTTAATGAACACCAAGCGACTGTTTCAATCGCTTGGTTGTTTGTAGATGGAAATGTTAATAACTCAACGAATATCTTTCGACCTTTGTAGTGTAAGGAATGCTGACTACTGCACACTAACACTCGCCCCCAATCTCTGTTTTGCGGCCTGTCAGAGAAAGCTGAAGTCAGCAGGCTCTTGTCCAGGATTCTGGACAAATGTGTCACATTAATTTTCTTCAGAAATGATGGTGTTTTAGACCAAGCAGGCTAGCTGGATACCAGATAATAACTTGCCATCTTGAGTTGGCAATATTAGTTTGCTGGAAGGTATTTAATGTTCAAAACAAGCTAGGTGCTTTTTAATTTTGGTATTTGACTCCCCCCCCCCATACTAACAACTAGCAATAAAAATATTATAAAATAATAATAATAATAGCAACTTAGCAATTATATTTTGCTTTAGCATGCAGCTTTTTGCCCTATCTTATGCTGGCATTCTATATTAGTTTTGAAATTGTAATTGCCCATATAAAAATATTTTTAAAATATTTATATTCCACCTTGGAATATAAACCAAAATAGTTAACAATAAGGCAATTATATATAAAAATACGTATAGAACAGTAAACATAGTAGCCAGCTAAAAATCTATCGTCAATAAAACCATACCTTGGAAGAGGGGAGAAAACAGCCTGCCAGATCCAAAGATACTAGAATAGAAAAGGAAATATTCAGATATGACAGTGAATAATATTGAGTTCAACTTTGGAGGGTAAAGCTGTAATTTACATGGGAACAAAATATCTGTGCAAAGTGTGTTATGATGGAGGTAGCAACCGGAGTAGAAAGCATGGGTGCCAACCTAAGATGCAGCCACTTTGGGGACTCTAGGGATGCAGCATGCTACAAAAAAGACTGTGTGTTTGTTTGTTTTGCATGGGAATTGCACATGGAAAAATCCGTTTTTGCTATACATGCATGACTCCATTCTGCACTGCTACAGCAAATACAGATCCAGCTCTAACAAACTGAAATCTTACATAAACATTTTCCAGGCTAAGGCTGAGGTCAGCTCAGGGTACAAGAACTGCTGCCATATAAACACACGCACGTGCCTGGGCAAGAATATGTTCAGATGTTTTCTGCATCTGGAACATTTTGTCAGTTTGATTTCCCAAGCAATGTCTTCCTAGGACCAGTGGTAACAGGGTGAGGAGCAGAGAAGGGCCCATTAAGAGAACAGCTACTTGCACTCCAGCAAACAACCAAGAGGAGAGAAAATGTTCCTAGAATGGGTACATTCCTATTTTACTCTGCAGATTAGCCTCATACTGGCTGTATGCTAAGAACCTGCAGTAGTGTCTCCTGGCAAGAACTGAAATGGCCTGTATATACAGACTTAAATGTTGCAGTGATAAAATCGCCCACTGCTTCCTCTGTTCGTGTCAGCTAGTTTTTGTTTAATCCTACTGTTTTTGTTGAAAATAGCCCTAGCTGCTTCAGCCCACGCTTTTATCGAGAAGGTTGGGGTGGGCAGCATGCAGCCCCCTGGCCTTTGTGTGTGTCTGGCCCCCACTGACCCCTGAATTTGCCACTGCAAACTAACAATTCATAAACTCACCATTAGAACTCCACAAAACCCTTGTGCAGGTCCCAAAGGCAGAGTGCATCATTTAATGTACACATCTGTCTTCTACAAAGCAGCAGCCTTGAGCTGTAGAAAGGATTGTTCTTAAACTGCTATGCAAGATTTCATTGAATTGTCCCCATTGAAGAAATGCAAGGCAAGCAAGTAAATTACTAACGGAGGAAATTCCCACAAGAGGCAGACTGTTTCCATAATTCTGTGTCCTGAACTTTGCCATTTATTATTGTCAGGCCATACAGGGTGTAGGGGTTTGCCTAGAATTAGCTTACACCAGCAGCCACATTTGTTACAGCATTACCTAGTGGTAGTAAAACCGTCAGTGCTATCCTCTCCAGCTGTGGAGTAAGTCAAATATGTTTCTTATGCCTATATTTACCCATTAGGGAATAGAGTAAATATTTGTACTACAGCCATCATTTCAGGTGAAACAGGTTCATGTAAAATTTCATCATAGGCAAACTTATTTAGTAACTGTATTAATCACTTTGAGTATTACACATGGATCTCGCCACACAGTTGCACAATTTTAAGGAAGTAAGAGCAACAAGCATTAGAAACTTTACACCCATCTTGTGCCTTATTGTCATGTTCCACTTGCATCTGCTTCCATTTAGATTCTTGGGAGACATGTCTTTTGGCAGCAGCTGTATACTTGTTCTGTTCTCTTCCCAAGTCCTCTCTGTAGATGCTCTCAGAGAGAGGCATTATGTTGCTGCTGTGTACGAACATCATGTCATCCTGAATCCCAATCCAACAGCCATCGCCGATCGACAGTCTGCATTACAACTGATGAACAGAAACTTAGATATTTATGAAGAGCAAGTGACTGCTGCTTCTAAACAGGTTAGTGCAACACCCTTATAAAATCTTTCCATTAAAACATGACTGTGATTCGAACCTTGCAGATTAACGGGTTTATTGTGGCAAGCGCAATCACAACAGGACCACTGGATGAAATGCACAGCAGCATGTGTCATAATGAGCCAGCCAGCCATTAAGGAGCCACAGGGTTCTTGATTTTTGCTGCAACAGCCTATGATGTTGACTTCTCTACTGGAATAATTAGTAGATTTAATTGGTTAAAACAACAGAACAAAGCCATGTTTTTGCCATCATTTCCGGTGTTTTTGCAGCACTTTACCTATCAAAGAGAGATTTCCACTGCTATTATGTGTGTAGCTGCATGGTTCCTTACCTTCATTTTGGTGTAGAATCATAACTAGTAGAGTTGGAAGAGGCCTCTAAGGCCATCAAGTCCAACACCCTGCTCAATGCAGGAATCCACCTGACAGATGGATATCCAGCTGCCTCTTGAATGCTTCTAGTGTGGGAGAGCCCACGACCTCCCTAAGTAATTGGTTCCATTGTCGTATTGCTCTAACAGTCAGGAAATTTTTCCTGATGTCCAGCCGGAATCTGGTTTCCTGTAACTTGAGCCCATTATTCCATGTCCTGCACTCTGGGATGATCGAGAAGAGATCCTGACCCTCCGTATGACAACCTTTCAAGTACTTGAAGAGTGCTATTGTGTTTCCCCTCAATCTTCTCTTCTCCAGGCTAAACATGCCTAGTTATTTTAGTCTCTCTCATAGGGCTTTGTTTCCAGACCCCTGATCATCCTCGTTGCCCTCCTCTGAACCCCCTCCAGCTTGTCTGCATCCTCCTTGAAGTGTGGTGCCCAGAACTGGACACAATACTCAAGATGAGGCCTAACTTGTGCCAAATAGAGGGGAACCAGCACCTCATGTGATTTTGAAGCTATACTTCTATTAATGCATCCCAAAATAGCATTTGCTTTTTTTGCAGCCACATCACACTGTTGGCTCATATTCAGCTTGTGATCTACAAAATTCCAAGGCCCTTGTCACTTGTATTGCTGAGCCAAGTATCCCCCATCTTGTCTGTGCATTTGGTTTGTTTTCCCTAGGTGTAGAACTTGGCATTTATCCCTATTAAATTTCATTCTGTTGTTTTCAGCCCAGCCTATCAAGATCACTTTGAAGTTTGTTTCTGTCTTCCAGGGTATTAGCTATCCCACCCAATTTTATGTCATCTGTAGATTTGATAAGTATGGGTGTAGGGCTAGTAAGCAAGTATCATAACATACTCAGATGAATTGGCGCTGTCACTGATGTTTTTCCCAGTCCAGTGAAGCCAGGGTCCACCCAGATCCTTAAAGGTAGGTTTCTTTTAATGAGAGAAGGCAACAGTTACTTTTGGGATATCTGTCACTAAAGTCAATTGCCTTCCAATCTACTTGAACTTGTCTAAAGTCCATGTCGCCATGGGCACTAGTAGTTCTGCTCCTTTCCCACTTTTGTTGCCCCCCCCCAACCCTCTCACCACAAAGGGGCTCATCAACAATGTAAATATGGCTCATGCATATTGAATCCCCCTGGCTCCTCCCCTTCCCTTGCATGCTCCAATTGGCTACCTCCATCCCCCTCCTCCTCCCAGCTGGTGGCGACAGCCTTACTGCATGGCTGAATCTGGGGCCTGCCTTTGTGCTACACTGATTGGCTGAGCAGGGCTGTCCATCATCCTGCTGATGGTGCAGCATCCCTGCCTGTTTGGCACGGTAAAAATTGCTATAAAAGCTTGCGTTTTGAATTTTTTCGAACTTTCAAAATTTTCTGCATGTCTATGCTGCTGAAGCTTCAGGTTTTTAAAAAATGAGCAAAATCGGTCCAGTAGATGTGGAGAAATAAGCCTTATACTACTGTATTCTTATATAGATCCTTTGTCACTTCAAAACAGTTCTGGAGTTAAGTCCTAAGGCTTTAGTGTGACTGTTCTGGGGTAAGTGTGGATGTCAGCCAAAACGTAACTGGAGAGTGCTTTTGTGGTCACTCTCTAATCTCTGAAATAGTAAAACCACATGTGATCTAAATATTCATACTAATATATCCAGGGCCTTACAACTATCTGAAAAAATATATATAATTTAAATGGAAGTAATACAATGCTTTATGTGTTTCATTAATTGGCGACACTTGATAGGATTAAGGCAATGTGTGTAGGCAGTTGTTTCCTCTTGAAAAGATTCCATGCGTACCTCTCTGCTTTACTTATTCTGGCTAACAGTATCTTTATTTACTCTCAGGGGGCACAGATAATCATCTTTCCTGAAGATGGAATTCAGGGGTTCAACTTCACCAGGATGTCCATTTATCCTTACTTGGATTTCATTCCATACCCTGACTCCGGTACATGGAATCCATGCAAAGCATCATACTTGTTCAATGACACCGAGGTATCAGTAATAGAATTCCCAGTAGAAAAAAAAGAGGGGTGGGGGGGGAGAGAACAGAAACAGAAGAGCAACTGGGATATTCTTTGCTTTCACATGATTTAGAAAAAGCCAAACATCATTAAGGAACGGTTTATGTTTTGCTAGTGTTTTATTTTTTTACTCACTCCAGATACAATGCTGGGATTGTATCTTAAAAGCCAATATACTACATTCAGATTCACTCCTACTTAAGAGTAGTCCCATTAAAACCAGTGGGCCTTTAATCATAACTAAGTCCCATTGGTCTGAATAGGTCTACTTTAACTATAACTAAATCTGGATGCAACCATTTGTTTCTACAACAGTGAACTGTGATGTCCAATTATTACTGAATGATAAATATATCAACTTTTATATATTGAGAACTTTAGGAAAGATCTTACTCTAGTATTGAGGCAAATATAAATGACATGACTTAACATTTTAAGATTATTATGCATTAGTCCTATATTCAACATTTAGGGCCCTACCTATTCAAGGTCAATGGGGATGCAGTAAAACTTCCACATGTTCCTATAAATACACATCCATTAATTTATATCACTTAACCATGTTTGGTTGTTATGGGCTACTTCTACCTGCTACAGCCACAATTATTTATATAGACGATCCTTTATATACCTGCCACTTAGTTATGTTGGAATGCAGTAATTATTTCCATATTATTTGTCCTTTGAGCCAAGACAACTATTTTGAAACAAACCAATGTTTTACATATTTGCACTATATGAGTAGGCTTCTGCTCCTCAACAGATTTTAAAAATCCAACCACTTTCTCCTAAGATACACAGCTTAAATATAATGTGATTTTTGAGAAGTCAGTAGGGGTTTAGAGTTAATGGTTTTGTTTCTGGAAAATGAAATCTACCCTGACTCAGTCCTAGATCTTTGTGTGCAGCAGGACTGTACATATAGCTGTGCATAAGGATCAGAGACAGTTTATTCTGTCGGTTCTGGCAGCGGTGATCACCTCTTGATTCAGTTCCCTCAAACAAACGGCAAGTGCTGTCAAAGTGGACATTTGGTGGATGGGAAAAGTGCATACCCTCTATGCAGGCAGCCTGAAACGGTATATATGAATTTTGCTCTGTTTACGCTAGGGGAAGGCAATCACTTTTTGCCAAGGAGCCAGATTATCCCCGTGACCAAGCCCCTCCCATGATGTCACCCTCCCTGCCCCACTGACTTTAAAAAAATTTTTTCACTCCAGGCAGATAAGGACATAACCAAACACTAAAACAAAGTTATATTGCTAAGAGAATACTCAGGCCTTCTTGTTATTCACTGGGGGCCCCAACCTTTTTGGTTTGTTGGGCACATTTGGAGTTTTTGAGGGTCGTGGGCACTCTCACAAAATGACTGCCATGCTGGATGGTGGCACTCAGAAGGTAAATTGATGGGGCAAAAATAAAAAAAATAACTTTCCCAAGAATGTAACTACAAGGCGACTGATCTCCAAAATACAAAAGAACTCTTTTAAACCCACAGTTTTCTGCTCCCATGCCCATTTCAGAGACAACAAACTGATGTGGCTTAGAGTCAAGTAAATTGGCCAAGAAGCTGAGTACACGGCAGAGGTGGCATCTGAGCCAAATGCCAAATGACATATTTGATTCACAAACCACAACACAATATCTGTTTCAGAGATGGCAAACTGGTGATGCTCAGAGAAAGAAACACATGCTTCCATATACACATAGCATTCCACACCCAACCCAACCCTCAAGCAATACACATATCTCTGCCTCATGCACACCCAAGCAAAACATACCCAAGCTTCCCAATACATGCCCTACAATCCCAGAGCTTACCTTTTTCATGGGTGGTTGGGCAGCTTTCAAAACGAAGCACTGAGCTGCAGCCACCAACCACATGCAGCCCAGGGGCATTACAAATCAGGAGGGGCAGGGAGCCTGGTGGGACACAAGAGAGGTGTCTGTAAGCACCACACTGGAGGCTCTAGTTACAGACTTCAATTTTACATGTGGGGGAGTTTTCCAAACTTTGCACATTCTTTCAAAAGCAGTTGATTTAACTCCCCCCTCCAAAGATTCCCTTTAGGTTCCCCCCTCTAATTTTCTTTGCTGAAACTTTTAATATATTTCCCACAAAATGTACTATCACAGAGAGATGCTGCTGCTTCTACAATTAGATCAACATTAGTTTAGGCAAAAGTTAATTGACTAAAGAAACAATAATTGTAAACTTGTCAACACTGCAATGTCTCCCTAGGAGTAGTATTCTGAGATAATGTAATGAAGTTAGAAGTTTCAGCACAGATTATTGGGAAGTATTGCAAGAATCAGGAGATAACTAAGGGCCAGTGTGTAGTGGCTAGAGATCCTGGTGACTTTGGGCCAGTCAGACTCTCAGACCAGCATACCTCACAGGGTGGTTATTGCGATGATAAAATGGAGACAATTATGTATGCCGCCTTGGGTTCCTTGGAGGGAAAAAGGTGGGATATAAACATAACAACTAACTGCTTAATGCTGCAGTCCTATAACTTAAGAGTAAATTGTTGTAAACTGTCCAGAGAGCTTCAGCTATTGAGTGGTATAGAAATGAAATAAATAATAGTAATAATAAATACTACTGAATTCAGAGAGACTTGCTTCTGAGAAAACATGCTTGGGATTGTGTTGTAAATCACTTTCAGAAGCATCGGACGTGCTTGTGAAATAACCATTCCAAATAAAAAGCAGTTACATTTGTTACATCTGTAATTAATCAAATAGTTAATAGAATGTTTACATTCTATGTTTACATTTGTTTTTTAAAACTATTTTTCCAGGTTCTCCATAGACTCAGCTGTATGGCACTGAAGAATCAAGTATTTTTAGTGGTAAACCAAGGAACTAAGCAACCCTGTAAGCACAGTGATCCCCACTGTCCCCCAGATGGAAGATACCAGTTTAATACTAATGTAGTATTTAGTGACAGTGGTACACTCATAGCCAGATACCGAAAACAAAATCTGTATTTTGAAAAGGCCTTCGATACTCCACCAGAGATAGATTACACTATTTTTGATACACCTTTTGCGGGTAAATTTGGAATTTTCACTTGCTTTGATATCCTATTTTATGAACCAGCTGTGAACCTTATCAAACAATACAATGTAAAACAGATTGCCTATCCTACGGCATGGATGAACCAGCTCCCACTTCTATCAGCAGTAGAATTTCAACAAGGTTTTGCAACTGCTTTTAACATCAATCTTTTGGCAGCGAATATCCATCAACCTGACCTGGGTATGACAGGCAGTGGTATATACACACCATCAAACTCTTTCATTTATTATGATATGGAAAGTGTTAATGGTAAGCTTATAGTGGCAGAAATTCCTGTTATTACATCAGAGCTTGAAGCCCAGGTGGAGAACACTGCAATGCCTGACAACATACAGCAAAGTTTTTCAAGCTTCCATACAGACAATCAAATTTGTTCTAAGGAGGGTCAAGAAGCCCACTGTGGCATAGCAGAGAAAGCATCCTGGGAACTTCCACCCATATTTTATGGAGAAATGATGTATGACAATTTCACTTTAATGCCCATAATGGAAGCTAAAGGAGATATCCAAGTCTGTTCTAATACACTTTGTTGTTACTTAAGTTATCAGAGGTCGGTTTTATCTAATGAACTGTATGTTTTAGGAGTTTTTGATGACCTACACACAGTTCACGGAACATATTATGTACAAGCCTGTGTGTTAGTGAAGTGTGCTGGACTAAACTATACTTCTTGTGGGCAAGAAGTCACAAAGGCGAGTGGACTGATACATTTTCAGCTCAAAGGGAATTTCAGTACTGCTTTTGTCTTTCCTCTGTTGCTAAGGTCTGGTGTCACTTTAGACTTTGCTGACCATCTGGGATGGAAAAACAACTTCTATGTCATGCAGAAGAAGGGAGGATCTTCTGGCTTAATAACAGCTGCTTTGTACGGACGATGGTATGAGAAGGACTAAATCATGTATTTGATACAACCAAATGTATCAGAATGATTGACCCAGAGAAGTAATTAAAGGGGACTATTATTCAAATGCATGGATTGTTCATGAGCTCTTCGGTTTGAACTCTATGTACCTGAAGAATTGCTTTAGGTTGAATTATTTCATCAATATATGAACTGCAGAAGTCACGAATTTTGGTTCATTTAGGCAAGGCAGGCTCTCTGACGTTACACTACATTTTGGAAGCACATGCCTCCTAGTGTAAATTGACGACGATCCCCATCCCTGTCTCCTTCCTGAGCTTCAAGCTTAAGAAAAATGAGAGGTATCATTCATAGTGCACTGGGCTTAGGAGTGAAGCGCCTCCTGGAAGATCTCTACCCTCCTTCTGCGCATGAGAGATGGGGCATCACCACCAGTGCTTGCTCCTCTCCACTTGCTAGCCCTGCTACAGTCACCTCCTTTTCCTTCCCTTCTAACCCCCACCTTTGCTAGCAGGTGCTGAGCACATGAACTGACTCCTCTTTGCTCAGCACGTTCCAACATTTTGCTCTGATTAGCCTGGGCTGGAAGGTTATACAGTTTATTTATAGGTTTATGGTAGCATTTTATTATCTGATACTTTTTTCATATTGCTTAAAACTGTCTTTTGAAATGATATTTGTTTTTCTATGCCGATGTTAGCTGCCTTGAGATTCCTTTAAAAGGAAAAAGCAGGGTGCAAATAACATGAAGATGTTTTACTATGCTCTTTTTTCTCCTCTCTGGAAGAAAAAAAACTGAAAGATTGTGAGAAAACTACAAGAAAAATGTCAGCAGTAACAGTAATTTGATTTTGAGCAAATGCAAAACAAATATATAAAAGTACTGTTGTTCACTGTGATTTCAGCCCTTTAAAACTTGGCAGCCCCATTCACCAAAGCAGGACCTTCAAGAAGTGAACGAAGTTACTTAAATGTTAAAGAAAAGGTTTATCAAAAACATTTAGAGTTAGTTTATAACTAGACTGCTACATTATAAATGCTGGTAGACATGTCTTTTGATTAAAGAGCATTTAGTAAAGCAAAAGTTACTAGGGTTATCAATTGTCCAAAAGCATATGATCCTTCTGTATTGAAGTCTGGCAATCACTGATCAAAATACAATGATCAATAGGCCTCCAATGTATCTCAGTAAGTATATGAATTATTAATCTCTACTTTAGAATCAAGAGGACTAAGAAGGCTTTTTAAAATAGGATTTATAAATCTGAGGTATTCAATCAGAGAAGCTCTTTAAAGAATTAACACTTAATTATCCCACACTGCTACACAAGTTATTCATTAAATACAACTCACATCTGGGTTTTATTATACTCTGTAAAATATACACAGGAATCTTGATGTACTGAAAGAGTGCAGGTAAATACAGTATTCAAGCAGTCGCTATTTCTATGTACATGCTCATTAATTCTTCAAAAACCCACAAAATTATCAAATAGATCAAAATACTGTCCTGTGTTTCCACACTATGTTCAGAAAACAAGCTGATAATTTACAATGGCATTAAGGTTTCCAGTTTCACAATACAAAAAGGATAAAAGAAGATTTGGGTCAGTTTATAGCAATTCATTTGTTTTACCTCAACATGCAAGAAGATGTCCTTGCATGTATATAAGCAAGTTATAATTAAACTGTTACTTTTTAATTAAAGCAGAACCAAATAAAGTAAAATGCCTCAATTTTTGCAAACTTGAGCTTAAGTTTGAGAAAACGTTTTCCATTCTTCAATTTTTTTTTACAGTAGCCTATTATAAATTAGACAAACTCAGGGCAAGTTTTAACTATAGCAGAAGGACCTGTATCTTTCGCTAAACTGCAAAGTGAAGCACTTTGTATATGTTCCCAAAGATCCGACACCGTACCTTTTTGATAAGAGGGAAAACATTTTAAATCAACGCTAGACACATCCCGTGCCTTAAAAGCCTAGGAGTTAAAAAAAATATGTACACCATAGAGGCACAAATCTCATTTTACTATATGCTGTAGAAGATTGGGTGAGTTGTAGAAAATTCCATTTTCCTAAGGCAGCCTAGCAGGGCGTCAGGATATTGCAATTCTGTCTTTGATGCAGTTTCACTTACCCAGATAATTACCCTTCCTGCATCTTGAATAAAAATATATTTTTAAAACAGCAGGATTTTCTTTATAAAGGAAATATAGCTTTGCAATAAATTATTGCATTGCTGTCTCCACTTCCTTTATTATACTGTACACATTTCACCCTGATTATTCCTGGTTAAGCTAGTTACAGCTTTAGTATTATAAGATTGTGACAAGTTGTTTTTCATTTAAGAGAAAATCAGAACAAAATTTAATTTTTTTTCATGGTACGTTTTGTTTAATAGTGTCGGAAGGCTGTTAGATGATTAAAAACAAATCAACATTTAAAACCAAATCTAAGATTAATTGCCAGAAGTAATTTAAGGGTTGGTTAAGACTATTATTAACCTATTAACCTATTCAAGTTTTCTCAAAAAAGTTTTCTTTAATTAAAAAAGTCTAAGATATTTGGTCCTTTGGCAATTTGCTGCACAAACTATGCCTTCTGTACCAAACTCAATTATTGCCTTCAAAATGATCTTAGTTTTATTGGTAAGATTTAAACCTACTGTCCTCTTTGTTGTATAACTGTGTATTCATTTGTACGGACAATGGTGCATGGTTTTGTTGGGATTATTCATGGCACCATGGACAACCCAGTACACTGCAATTAAACAACATTCTATGTAATTTTTTGCACCATGGATTCCAAAGCATTTCCTTTGCATAACCTGCTTTTTAAAAGTCTCTTCGGTGTCACACAATTTTTTTGCATGTGCTCCCACTTTTTTTTTTTAATGAAAAAAAGTCATCTCTTCAGGCGGTCCTTCTTAATATTCAACGAGACTGCTTTCTCAGACAACACAATCTTGAAATTCAACAAGCAAGTTCACTCTTCAGACCTCTAATGAAGTTCCTTAATAAGTTTCAGAATCTGAATCATTAAGTTCATCTTCTTCCGTATATGGGTAGCCATCTTCTCTCCCGATGTTGTTGAAACTACAGTAAGAGCTATGTTCACTCCTGATAATTGGCAAGGAGTCAAAGGTGACAGTTTTTGAGGTGTTGGTGTAATGATTAATGGCATTGAATGTAAGCGAAGGTAATGTACTGTTCGACGAAACAGGCATCATTGTGGCCAGAATGAGAGCAAGGCAATCAGCCACATCCTTATTGGGAGCACAGGCCAGGGCTGGTGTATAACCTAGAAGCAAAATAAAAGCATAATTTTGTTTAGAGAAATATTTTGATATTTTCTGAAAGTCCAGTCAACTGCTAAAGCTACAAAGTATAGTTTCCTTATGCTATACTGCTTTAAAATTTTAATTCTATGTTTGTTAATAGTAATTTGAGTTCAATATATTTAGGAAACTAGTGTGGCAAAAGAAAGAGTGCTGCTATATCTTAGAGCAGGAATGGGGAACTTGTTCCCCATCCAGGGAACAGGTTCCCCACTCCTGCTCAGATTTTAGACTACAGCTCATCAATCCCAGCCTGCATGACCAATGGCAAGGGATGATGACAGCCGTAATCTCACAACATCTGAATGACCACAGGATCCTCATCCCTGTCTTATGCCCCCGTAGATGGACCTGGCTTATATGCCCACTTTAGGTAGAAGGGTTGTCCAGTAGTGCAGAAACTGTGACAAGAGGGTGCAATAACAACTTTACTGCTTGAGTCCAATATTCTGCCATTTACTTCCTAGTGTTGATTTGTTCTGGACACAGGTTTTTCTGCTTTCGCTTGCTTGGTATTACTGGCTGATTTCACATGTCCACACAAAGTTTAAAGGATCTGCCCTCTTGGTTATGAGACACAATTCAACCTCTCCAAACTATACCAAGTCATTTTGTTGAATGTAAATAGCAGCAGGATTAAGTCTTTGGAAAACATAGCACTAGATTTCTCAGTGTCCTCAGAGCTTGCCTAGTCACCATCCTGATATCAGCAACTTGTTGGGTGGAAAATAACATTCGCTAGGCCCTGTGACAGGGAAAGACAGGGGGGACTCACATTTCTTGCTTAGATAGGCAAAAATGCACCTGTGGGGAAAAGCATGTAAAAATCACAGGCCTGTCCTGAGGGAGGGAAGACCTGATGACTAAAACTCTCACCTAGTCCAATCCTATCTAACAGCTGACAGGTCAGAAGTCCTTATTGCTCTTTAAGATCAATTAATCTTTTTTCAAAAATGCACAGAGCCAAAGAGTTATGCAAGGACACTGCACTGTCACTGCTAGGCAGTGTTGGTCTGGGAGGGTGGTGTATGTGTGAGCCCTTGCCCCCTGAGGGGCAACTCACATTACTGGACTCTGCCTACTGCTGGGGGAGGAGCTACCACCAAAGGGAGTTCGGATATCCTCTTTGGACAAGGGAGAATGGAATTTCACACAAAAAGAGCCAACACAGAAATGGATAAAGCTGAAATTACAGGTAAGCCATCCTTCAGAGAACACTACAAGCTGTGTTTTCCTTTGGCAGACCACATAACCAGCTGAAGGGCTAACCTTATCTACCATTTTAAGGTACAGCTACATATTACAGATAAACCAGACTTCTTGGAGGCATCTGCCTGGCCACTATTGGAATCAGAATGCTGTACATAATGGCATGACTCAGCAGGATTCTATGTTATTAGCTAATATAAACATCCACCCTGTTTCCATTTACTTACCATTTTCATCTACTGCAAGTACACTTGCCCCTTTCCCTAGAAGTTCTTGAACTACAACTGTTAATCCATTTCGAGCAGCGACATGCAAAGGCCTGTGAAAACAACCCACACACTGTGAAAAACTTTAAAAATGCATGTGGAACAATATATTTTATTACTAGTTTTTTCTTTATATCATTGTGAATAGGCAACTGGATGCATACTGAAGTATGCCTTCACAATTTCTGGAGTAGAAAAATGTGTTCTCCAAATATCTGAGCAATGTTCAGCTGGTTGGATCGAATTATTTGTAACCGAAAAAACATTTTTAAACAACATGTTATGAATCTGTAGAGTTAACTTATGAGTACAATATAGAGCATGTGTAGGTAGCGAATCTATATTATCTAAGAAGCTCTTTGGATCAGAACAAATGTAACCTGTAATTTTTGTGTCCTAAGCTTAACCTATTCTACTCAAAGCTAAGATGAATCATAATATAGCCATTGTGCCAATAGCTAGAAATGCATTCTTTTCCTGAGATTTACCTTAAGCTGGTACATTTACAATATCCCTGTCCAAAAACTTTTAAATTCATGCTTCTAGTATAATATTATTATTATTTTGTTCCGGATTGTCCTTTGCCCATTACTTTGTCCCAAGCTACTTCTAATAAATGACAGATTCAGCCCTTATGTAATGCCAACAGAATTATTTTCTCACCACATTGACATAAACATAGGGTGGGTTTTTTCCCATCCATCTATGTACGAGATGAAGCTTTTATTAATGTTATCATAAGCATGAACAATTGCTGAACACTTCCCTAATAAATGAAGGAACACACTCCCACTAGAATTGGTGTGCTTTCTCTTTTACAGAGAAGTAAATGAGCAAATGTATAATAGAGAAAACCCATGGCAAAATTGAAATAGTTTTTCTCATACAGCTGGTTTGCATGTAACACTAAACCACAGTTTAGCATAATGAGAACAAACCAGTGATCCTCAGGATCCCCAGTCCACCCCCACCCAGCGTGGCCATGAAGAGTTTAGAAAGTTCTGCAATTGATTAACCACAGCTTGTTGTGTTGCTTAAATCTGAAACTATTTTTGCATGACACTTGTAGGCACCCAGCTTGCTGTGTCATGTGAATCCAGGCAGCAGGAGTTGTTTGAGAGTTAGGCAAACCTCAAATAACCCATGGCTTGTTTTAGCATTATTTGAGGGTTATCTAACCCTCAAACAACCCCTGCTGCCTGATTCGTATGACACGGCAAGGTGAGCACCATGCAAAAATGGCCCCCGCAGGTAAATTAATCCATGGTGGCTGGTTGTGACATGTGAACAAGCCCATTGATTATGAAGCTGACTTGTTTCAACAAAGCATAGTTAATATTAACCACAGTTTATGGTTTGGATGACGCACTATATGGTTAATCTAAAATGGATCTCACAGCCATACTGGAGGAGGGCAAAAAACATGCGAGCCGAAGGTCACTGTACCTCATTCTTGTAATGCTTAAACCATGGTTTAGTGTTATGTGAAAACAATCCCATATAGTCTCTACTCACGTCTGCAATGCTGCATTGGTGGCATTGATGAGATTTCTATCTGTAATCTTCTCCAGTATTAACAAGGCACTAGTTTCATGACCCTAAAATAAAAAGTGGGTGTGACTATTTTATTCTTCCTCTTTAAAAAAAAAGTACCTACTGTATAATTTGGCATATTTTGCATGATTTCTTGAAATAATCCATGTAAATTGTCTATAGACATGTAAGCAATAGATTATTTGCAACTTCTAGGTGGAGTTTTAATCAGCACTAGGAACCAGTATGGTTTATTGGATAGTTTACTACACTGGACAGTGATGGCGCCAGGTATTTGGATATTATAGATGGGGTAAAGCCTTGCCTCATTCTCTTTTACAACAGAAGCTGTATTCCTCTTTGTACAATCTGCTGCCTCTTTCCCTTTGAGAACTGTGTCACCCACTCTTCTCCTTCTGTATTCCTAGAAGGCCCAGTGTCTAAGATAAGTGTTCTGTTTGCCAATAAATGGATGGCTCTTGAGTCGAGTTCAAACCCCTGGTCAACCATGGAACACCCATGGCCTCAGTCATCATGTTTTTTCTTTTTTAAAAAAACCCATTACTTGCCTCACAATGTTGCTTTAACTATGAATTAAGTAAGGATGTAAACAATTCTCCCCTCTCCATGCATTCAGAGGAGAGAGATCTTTCTTTCCTATTACAGTTCAAGTGCTATATTACCACTGCTGCTCTTAAGCAACTGTACTTGAGTGGAGAAATGATAATGAAAGCAAGAGGAGCAATAAATCACAGAAGCCTCAAACTGGAAAATGATATATATACCTTGCTGCAAGCCAAATGCAGTGCTGTGTTTTTACACTTATCTTGCAAGGTCAGATCAGCTTTAGCACTGCTAACCAACACCTCTGAAAGAAATAAAGTTTTACATTAACTGAAAAGCTGCATTTCTAAATAGGCATTTTAGTTATATACAGTTGTTTTTATAGCCATTGAGAGACAAACATATCATCATTGTGGTTGTTCCCAACTTTGAAGCATAAGTAGACCCGAAAGGTTTCCCAACACTTTAGTAAATTTTCCTACTGCCCCATTGTTCACCATCCTATCCTTCAAGCTTCTTGAAATGTTTTTCCCAACCTCAGTTTGACCTACACAGGGGCTGATCCTATGAGTGAAATTATGAAGCTGGTGGGGCTGTCTTTTTAAAAAATTATATGTGCATCCACGTTTATACTGTTGAATCCAATCTGTTAATTAAAAACAAACAAAATACTAACAAAAATAGCTGTTTAATAGTTATTGCTCTACTTACATAAAACCCATTACGATTCTAATGTAGCTTTTTACAGTAGCATATTTACAGATAATTAGCAATGAAAATGGAAGATATACAGATTTTTTTTTTACCAACTGTATTTGTTTGTCCATTTTCTGCAGCCATCATTAGAGGGGTCTTCCCAGAAGAATCTACTGAGTTGACTTGTGCATTATGGCTGAGCAAAAGCTGTAAGCACTCCACATGATCTGTAAAGGCAGCTGCATGAAGAGGAGTTCTGAGAAGGGAAAAAAGTGCACATTTTGTAGATGTGAGGGCTAATAATGGATGAGGCCCTAAATAAGGCAATATTTTTCTTAAACATGAACCTGTGTAATAGTTTTGAAAAATTCTTTAAAAGTTAAATATTACAATTTATGAATTTGAAAGTGTCCAAAAAGAAAACAAGTATGGAGTATTCTCCACCCTTTCCCCATTTTTTTTTCTCTCAACAATCAAACAGCATTCTGTGCCAACTGAGCATACACCGTCTGCATTGGGCTGTTTTTTGGAGGTTCCCCCCCAGAGCTCCCTTTTTGGGGGAGTACTTCTGCAACCTTTGGGTTCCTCCAAGCCTGCTGATACCTCATGCTATGCATGGATAGTGACATTTTGGCTACATAAGGATCCACACTTAGAGAATGAGTTTGCTATTTGTATATAGTATGGTCTATATGGAGGATGATCCCTTGCATCTGGCCAAAGGTAGTAGTTCAAGTTAGTTCTTCATGATTTTGTCCGTCCCAAACTAGAGCTTAGACATGAAACTGAATCTGGCCTTGTACGTGGCAACCATGGCTCAGAGTTTCCTTTGCCATTCAACTTGTCAGCTATAGGTGTGAACACTTTTAAGTCATGCTTTTGTACACAAACATATCCATGCTTATGAACTGATTACAGCAGTGAGCTTCATGCAGAGCTATTCTTTGAAACTGTCTGGAAACCTTGCTGGTGCACACTATAACAGTCCGGCTGCATTAGGACATTAAGCAACTGGGGGGGGGGGGGGGACAATCGTCAGTTGTGTTGCTTATTGTGTTGTGTGGAGGGTAACACGCCACTCACCAACTACTGACGGTATGCTATTCCGCCCAAATAAGCAACTGAGAGAAACAACTGGCTTGCAAGTTGTTTAGCTCGACGCCAGTTGTTTAAAGTGTTGTGTGGAGGGGTGAGTGTGTTAATGGCGTGTGGTGAGTGGGTTAAACACAAGCCCATAGAGGCAGGCGGCAAGAGCGGGGCTGCCACTCTGCTACAACTGGTGCAACTTGCAGAGGCTGCTGGGATAGAACTGGGAGGACTGAGGGAGGAGGGAGGGTGGGGAGAGGGGCGGGGGTTGTATCAGTCAAATGCTGGGTTAACTATTTGTCCACTCAACGCCAGCTCCAACCACCCACAGTTGTGTAGGAATATGTTGTGTGGGGAGTACCCACAAAATAACCAACTGTGAGTTGGCTATTCACCCCACCATTGACTAATGTGTTGTGCGAATGCAGCCTCCATATGTTAACTGGCACAAGATTGGGAGAACATATAAGGCATATTAAAGCAGCTACCCATGATACCCTGGGCACAAATCGAGTAGCTATTTTTGACTGGCAGACCCTCAAAAAGCCTGGAATCTGTATATTTTAGCCAGCACTAATCCCTACTCTGCTGGCTGAGATCCTCAGTGGAGGCTCTGCTACATGGCTCACATTTGTTCTATATTCAAACAAACAACATACAAGGCAATGTATGACTTCTTGGCTATGGTTTTCCTCTCTTTTGTACTGATATATTATTGTAACCTGGGTTGATTTTCTATTAAGACAAGCAGGATAGCAAAATTAAAATGAAGAATATTTTTCTTTAAGACAGTATTTCCAACCTTACCTTGCTTTTGTATCTGTGGAATTTACAATACTAGAACCCAGTGTATCAATTAGCATTTCAGCAGCACCTTCGTTATCATTTATCCTATCAAAAATGTAAAAGACAATTAGCTCCAAAATAAGTAAACTTTGTTAAAAGATGTAATGAAATTTATTGGAGCCATGTAAAAAATGCTTACACAGCACAATGCAACGGACTGAAAGAATTTCCTTCCATTTTCTGGAAAACTTCCTGCTCCAAAAGCAGTTCCACACAACTGTCATGACCTAAAAGATTTTAAATGTCAGATAGCAAACACAAAATAATACAAATCAGAAGTTTTCACTACCAAGCCGTAAGTGCAGATATACTTCACTACAGTCTATTTCTTATGATGTGTAACCTATTTGGAACTGCAATACATTTTTGCACCCTCTTGGAAATGAGGTAACTGGAATCATGGGAATCCATTTTTGGATAGCCGTGATGCTGTCACAAAACTATTATAATAGTTATGGGGTGAAACCAAGAGGGTGTGAAAGGGGGAGTTCAATTACATCTATTTACCCTTTTATTTGTTGAAGAATTTACTCCCACAGAGCCATTGTCTAGCTTGGCAATCAGTTGCTTCCTACAGAGTAATCCTGGTGCATGATCCTGATAATTAATCACAGGTTCTGTGACCAATTAGCTGCAAACTTTCTAAGGTTCTTTTGATGGTATAAAATTGCAACAGCAAAGGTCAGTAGATAACAGATGTCTCTAGCAAGAAGCCTTTTGTATCTGTCCTGTTGCATTTTAGGATGTTATTACTTTGTTAACTTCTTTGATCTATAGTGACTACAAGTTAGAGAATGGTATAAGAGTGGAAGTTCAAGGAATTGAGTGGGTCAGGTGAGATTCTATGCCAACCTAGTACTTTCCCCTTCTAGAATATATATATATTTCTCAGAAACATCACTGCTTTACTTACCATTATAACATGCCCAGTGCAATGATGTGTAACCATGATTGTCTGCTAAGGCAGGTACTGCATCCCCAGATGCCACGGCCTGTAAGAGTGCTCCTAATACCCCAATATGTCCACATGCAGCTGACAAATGTATAGGTGTTCGTCCTCTGCAATCTCGCAGCGTAGATTTTGCACCATGCTGCAAAAGTGCTTCTACACACTCCTCATGTCCAGTAACTGCCTGGAAAAATGTTAACACATAGAGCATACATTGTGCAGGCAGTGGAATGCATACATCAGAAGATCAAAAAGTTGCTCTTCTCAATTAAGTTTATAACCCTTCAATTGCCTCACTACAATATTAGCCCTGTTAGCATTTACTTCAATAAATGGGTAAAATTAGACACAGGTGTATAGAAAGGCACATGGAGTTTACTATGCATATAATAACAAAAGCCACTGAGAGCAGATTGTGCAGGCACTTGCCAAAGTTTGGAGAGCCTCGTTTCATTTAGTCATTCCCCCCAACCCCCACCCCTGACCAACAGCACCTAGAGGCCTGGCTGCCCACATCTGACTTCAATTCATGATGGATCACAACAAAGAGGACCTGGAAGAAGAGAAGCCAGAAGAGATCCCTACATCTGACATAGAAACCGTTGTTAAAAGATGGAGTGTGTGAAGTTGGATACAGATTATTGGTGAAAGATGAGGGAATATCCGAGGGATACGAAGGAAAAGTCTGAGAACTAGAATGGTGAACATAGTGGGAGGGGCATAAGGAATCAAGACACAAAAAAAGATCAAAAAAATTACTCCAAAGACAGAGCATGGGGTGTTGGATAGGGAATGAGAGAAATGAGAAGCAAGACTGAAGTTTGTCATTTTTAAAATTATTATTTTTGTATTTAAAAGCTTATTGAAAACTCTAAAAGGCAGGATATAAATAACTTAAATAAATGAATAAAGTGGTCTGAATCCACATTAAGTTAGCTGCACTTAAGTGCCACTTGATTTAAATTACGTCCCTTTGATTTTGGTGGGACCACGTACAACCCAGTTCACATGACTGCCAACACAATTAATGAGCCACAGTGGCTTGTTAACTACATTGTGAGTGCTGGTTCACTTCTATTTGCTTCTATGGCTTACTGTCTTGTCCAAATCCGGTGAGGAGGGGTTGCTGCCATGGTTAACAAACCGCCCAGAACCCATGGGCTGTTTTAATTGCCTGGCAATCGTGCACAATGACCCTTTGTCCAGATCTATCCCAATGTTTCTGTAACCTCTGGAACTTCAGCAATGCTACCTATTGAAGCAAAAAAGTGGAGGCTTGTGCTGGAGGACACATCAATTGTCCCTCTTACCCCTCTATGCAATGCTGTTCTTCCCCATTTATCTTTGGCATCTACATTTGCTCCTTTGTTAAGCAGTGAATAGACACAATCTGTGTGCCCATTGAGAACAGACAGCATCAGAGGAGTCCTGGAAGATAAAGAGATTAAATAAGAATACATATATTTCACATTAACAATCACACAAACCTGCTCACTTGGCAAAGTTCGGTATATGAGAAGAGCAATGTTAGCAACCCCTAGTTGGATTCATTCCTTGCCATACCACCAACAGTCCTGAGAGACATGCAGGTTGCTTACCTGTAACTGTAGTTCTTCGAGTGGTCATCTGTGCATTCACACATATGGGCTCGCGCCGACGCCGAGCCTATTTCCGGGAAACTTAGCTAGCTTAGACTTTTGGCGGGAACCCCTCCCCCCACCATCCTACCGCGCATGCTCAGGGGGTCCCGCCTCTCCTTCTCCTCAGTTCTCTGAGACCGCTTGGCCTCATAACTAAGGTACAACTATGTTATTAAATAAAGAGCATGGCGAACCAATTGACATATACAAGCAGCGATGCCAAGAGGGGACGGTGGGTGGGTTGTGTGAATGCACAGATGACCACTCGAAGAACTACAGTTACAGGTAAGCAACCTGCATTTCTTCTTCGTGGTCTCTGTGCATCACACATATGGGAGAATAACAAGCATAGACTTACCGGAGGTGGGTAGGCATGCTGGTTGGTTGCGTGGTCAGTCACTGACAAATCGAGGAGAGGACCGCTCTACCAAACGAAGAGTCCTGTCTCGCTCTGACATCGAGGCGGTAATGCTTCACAAACGTGGAAGCATGAGACCATGTGGCTGCTTTGCAAAGGTCAGATAGCGAAGCACCATGTAATAACGCTGAAGAGGTTGCCTGCGCTCTGGTAGAATGTGCCGTCAGATGAAAAGGAGGATCCTTATTAACAATTCTATAAGCCAGAATAATGGTGTTCACCACCCATTTAGAGATGCGCTGTGAAGATACTGGTAATCCCTTTGCTACGCCTCCATAACAGACGAATAATCTACGAGATCTCCTAAAAGAGTCAGTTCGCGACTTATAGAAAGCCAAAGCTCTCCTTACGTCCAAGGCGTGTAATCTCGAAGACAAAGGATCTAAGGACGGCTCGAAAAATGTGGGTAACACAATGTCTTGACCCATGTGAAATGAGGAAGAAACTTTGGGAATAAACGTGGGATCCATACGTAACACAACTTTTTCTCGAAAAAACTGCAAATAGGGAGGATCGACTAGTAGCGCCGCTATCTCCGAAACACGTCGCGCAGACGTGATGGCAACTAAAAATATAGTTTTTAGAGTTAACAAGCGAATATCAACAGTCGCTAAAGGTTCAAAGGGCTTGGAAGTCAGGGCTGTGAGTACGACAGAAAGACTCCATTGCGGCACTACCGGTCGAATAGAAGGAAACAAGTTCCGTAAACCTTTTAAAAAGGCTCTTGCCATTGGATGAGTAAAAACAGAGAACCCATCTACCAAACTGTGGTTGGCTGTAATTGCTGACAGATAGACTTTAATGGAAGCTGGCTTAAGACCTCGGTTATGCAATGAGTACAGGAAGGAGACAATTGTAGACATATCCGATGTGTAAGAATCAGACCCTTTAAGGGCCGCATATTCCTGAAAACGTGTCCATTTTCTATTATAGGACAGCCGAGTTGAGGGCTTACGTGAGGCCTCCAAGATAGATTTTAGTCGTTCTGGGAGGTCGAGGACTCCCCAAGACGCCGGGTTCTCCAGGCCGCTAGATGTAGAGACTGGACATCGGGATGAAGAATACTGCCCCCTTGCCGAGATAAGAGGTCGGGAAGGGAAGGTAGGTTCCAAACTTCCGCTTTCGCTAGTCTGAGTAGCGACGTGAACCAAGGTTGCCTTGGCCACCACGGGGCTATCATTACAGCGTCCGAGTTGTGGTGGCTGATCATAGATACTGCCCTGGCCACTAGTGGAAACGGCGGGAAGAGGTAGAGAAAACCTCTGGACCAGTCCCACTGGAACGCATCCCCTTGCGATGCATCCCCTATGCCCGCTCTGGAGCAATACTCCGGGCAAACTGCATTGGCTGCTGTTGCAAACAGATCGATGTCGGGCATGCCCCAACGAGTGAAAAGACGAGTTAGAATCGTAGGGTTGAGTTCCCACTCGTGCGTGTCCGTGAACGATCTGCTGAGAACATCTGCCGTGGTGTTCTCCTTCCCCGCAATGTGCAACGCCGATAGGCGCATATTGTTGGAGATTGCCCACTCGAAAATGTCCATCACGAGTTGCAGAAGGTGTCGTGACCGAGTGCCTCCCTCCTTGTTGATATACCACACCACTGTGGTATTGTCCGTAAGAATTTGGACATGATGTCCTTGCAGGTGCGGCAGGAATGCCCGTAATGCGTTCTTGACCGCTAGTAGCTCCAGCATATTGATGTGGAGGTGAGTCTCTGAAGGTGACCACCTTCCTTGTGTGTTTAGGTCGCCGTGGTGTGCACCCCAACCATCCAGAGATGCATCCGTCGTCACTATGCGAGACGGTTCCTGAGGAGCAAATCGCATGCCCCGAGAAAGGTTGTGTACGACGGACCACCACCGGAGCGAGTCCTTGACCAGGTGAGGAATGGTAAGTATTAGTTGGTGGGGGTTCTGTAGAGGCGAGTAATGTTGAAGTAGGAACTGTTGGAGGGTGCGCATTCGAAGCCGTGCCCAACGGATCACAAATACTGCTGCTGCCATCAAGCCTAGCAATCTGAGAATTGCAAACGCTGATGTCCGTAGACGGTTCTGCAAACTTAACGCTCTCTGCTGCAGGTCGGCGACCCTGTCTGCAGGGAGGAAAGCCCTTCCCATAGTAGCGTCGAGAGTCACTCCTATAAACTGCAGTCTCTGCGATGGTTGAACGATGGATTTTTTGTAATTTATTTGCAGCCCAAGCGACGATAGAAGAGAGATGACCTCGCGTACGTCGGCCAGTGCCTGGCTTTCGGACTGTGAGACGATCAGCCAATCGTCCAGGTAAGGATATACGGCGATGTTTTGAGACCGTAGATGCGCACAAACCGTCGACATGCACTTGGTGAATACCCTTGGTGCAGATTTTAGACCAAATGGCAGGACAGAAAACTGGTAGGCTTGGTGCCCAATGAGAAAACGCAGGTAACGCCGATGAGCAGGATGAATAGCGATGTGAAAATAGGCGTCCTTTAAGTCTATTAGCGTGAACCAGTCGCCTGTCTTTAGCATAGAGAGAACCGATGCCACGGTAACCATGCGAAATTTCTTTGGCAAAATAAATTTGTTGAGCGCTCTGAGATCCATAATAGGACGAAGTCCCCCGTCCTTCTTCGGCACCGCAAAATAACGGGAGTAAAACCCCGTTTTTAGCTGACATCGCCCAACCCTCGTGATTGCATTCTTTTGCAGAAGGGTGGTAGTCTCCTGTACCAAAGTCAGCGAGGGGAGCGTAACCTTTATGGTGCCTAGTGGAGGAGGGACGTCGAACTCTATTTTGTAGCCCTCCGCTATGATGTTTAGCACCCAAGCGTCTGATGTTATTGACGCCCAGGCATGTAAAAAGGGCTTTAGTCTGTTGGAATCGGTGTAGCTGGGAAGCAGCGCCAAGTCAAAGACGCCGTTTTCCCGACTGTTGTTGCTTGCTGCGTTGGGTGAAACGCGGAACTGACTTTCGAGGCTGATAAGCCTGTGTCGTTGACTGGTACCGCTGCGATTTATCCTGCTGCGATCTCTGTTGGAATGGGACTGGCCTATACCATTTCTTGGGCCGATATGACTGTTGAGGCTGTTGGAAGCCCATTTTCTTGGCTGTCATACGAGCCTTGTGCAAGGTATCCATGGTCGTATCCGTGTCTATATTGAATAGACCTTCTCCATCGAATGGAAGGTCTTCTATTCTGGTTTTAGTCTCTTGCGGTAACGCTGCCGACCGCAACCAAGCATGTCGACGTAAAGCCACCGACCCCACCATGGCCTTGGAGATACAGTCGGTAAGGTGCCGTGCTGTTGTCAACTCCTGCTTAGACAAACGGATGGCTTCTGCCTGAAAGACCCTAGCAAGCTCTCTCTGATCGTCGGGGAGGAAATCTGTGAGCGATGAAATTTTCTCCCAAAGGAACAGCTGATAGCGTGCCATGAGTGCCATGTAATTTGTGACCTTTACACCCAGCGACGTTGAAGCATAGATACGTCGTCCGTATGCATCAAGCTTCCGTCCCTCCTTATCTGTAGGTGCGGCATGCACCTTACCCGATCTGCCCTGCGCAGCCTCTACGACAACTGAGTTCGGTTTAGGGTGATGAAACAGAAAGGGCGCCTGCGCCTCCCTAACCTTATATATAGCATCCAGACGTTTAGAGGTGGGTCCCACCGTGGCCGGGTGCTCCCAGGACTGCTTAAGGGTTTTTAAGAGAGCTTTGACCATCGGCAAGGTGAGCTGGGGTGATGGCTCCGCCTGCATCACATCATAAATGCCATCATCGGACTCCTCAGCCACTTGTTGGCATTCGATATTTAAAGATTGAGCCAGTCTCTGCATCTGATCCGTAAAGCTGCCCATCTCCATTGTTGGCGACGCCCGGTCTTCCAATCCAACAGTATCCAAGGGTGATGGCTCCGACGGACGCGGCGATGGGGCAGACGAAGAATCCGACGGATAGTCATCAAACGATTGTGAGGGCTGTCGACGTCGAGGCGATATGGATGGCGCTCGGTGTTGAGCGCGAACAGCCGTCGATGTCGAGCCCTCCCGACGGTGCACGGAGGAGCGGTGCAGTGAGGTGGTCCTACGCGGTGGAACTGGCGGCGGCGACTGGTCGCTCTGAATCCTGCGTCCCGTATACGGGTCGAACCGGTATGGAGCAGGGGCAGATCGTCGAGAATCCCGCGAAGGTGACCTCGACCGCGAACGGGACCTCGACTGCGAAGACTGGTATCGACGTCGACGCCGAGTGTCCCTTTGTCGGCTCGGTGACGACTGACGCCTCGGAATCGGTCTGTCAGAGTCTGACGGTATGATGACCGGCATTGGCGCTGGGGATGGCAGCGAATGTGGGGGCGACATAGGTTGCTGCGAAAGCATTCGCGGTGTCGACGGCGTGCGCAGCAGAGAAGCGACCGACGGCGTCCGACGTCTCGATGTCGAGTGTGTTGGTGATGCTGCGTCTCTCTGCGAGGTCTGCGACGTCGACGCAATGGACGCCGATCGTTGCGTCGGTGCCGATGAAGCTGTCGGTAACGACGACGACTTGTGGACTATGGCGACTACCTTCATAGACGAAGACGAAGGCATCGATGCCGACCTCGATTTCGACGATGTCGAAGACTTGCTCTTCGGTTTCGTCGACGTCGACTTCTTTGTCGACTTCGATTTCTTTGCCCTCTTTGCCGGGGGTGGCGAAGAGGCAACAGATAACTCCGTCATCGATGCCGGCACTGCCGCCCGTAACCGGGGGGAGTCCGGAGGTGCTGGGCTTGAGAGTGTATGACTCTCCCCAGAAAAACCTTTCGTCGTCATGGAGGGACGAGGCTGATCAACCGCTGATAATGCTCTAGTCCACAACAGACTACGGAGACGGTCTGCTCTATTCCTTCTCGTTTGTCTGGAAAACTTCATACAATGGCTGCACGAATCAACAACGTGCGCTTCTCCCAAACAGATGAGGCAGAAGGAATGCCCGTCGTTGAGGGCGATTTTCGCCCTACACCGCGTACAACGGCGAAACAAAGCGGTCTGCGCCATAAGCTGGCGGCCGCCTATAACTACAAATATATATTTTAATTTAAATTTTTTTTTTTTTTTTTTAAACTATTACTATCTAACTAATATAACTAACAATAAACAGCCTAAGCTAACTATAACTAATTCTTCTTTTTGTTTCCTAGGTACAACGTACCGGAGAAGTCTCCCGCGAGGCTACTGGCGAAGCGGTCGAAGAAGAACTGAGGAGAAGGAGAGGCGGGACCCCCTGAGCATGCGCGGTAGGATGGTGGGGGGAGGGGTTCCCGCCAAAAGTCTAAGCTAGCTAAGTTTCCCGGAAATAGGCTCGGCGTCGGCGCGAGCCCATATGTGTGATGCACAGAGACCACGAAGAAGAACCATCCTTCTCAGCAGGAACAAACCACATAAGCAGAATAAAGAAGCATGATTACCATACGGTAATGATGTATCTTACAGAGTGACATGATATCATAACAGTCTGCAAGGTATTAACATAAAATTTATACAATGCTGAAGCCCCAGGGTTCTTATTTTTAGAATGAATTACAGGTCTTTCTCGTAATAATTTCATGGGTTTAAAATACTGGAAGCTTTGCTGATGATTCAGCATTGATTTCCAGGATCCCAACAACCTTATAAACATGGTAAAAACAAAACAAAACAAGTAAACATGGTCTATGGAAATGCTAGCAAGAACTATAATGGAAGCAATAAAATAGATTTATTTATAGATTTTATCTGAGTCTGTCTTTCAAATTTAATTTACAAGAAAGAGAAAGTGGACAGCATTTCAGCAATGCAATGAAAAAAGGAGTAGGGAAGTTTTGACATTCCTGTAAGAGCAGCTACTGCAGCAGCAATTAAAATATATAAAGCAAGTATACAAGCCACACTAATTTATGGAGCAGATTTATGGCTGGGCATACAGAGGTATATGCACAAAGTGTTAATATACAGAACATCCCTTTAAAAGCTGTTAAGTCATACAAACCTTTATTTCACCATTAGTGGTCTAAGTATAAACTGGCTCGTCTCAGCCAGAGCACAACTTAGGGCTGTTAATTATGAGTTAAAAATAAAGACTTATTTATCCAACAGATGGCCAAAACGTATTTGCTAGACACAAATATGTTAAAAAATGTATTTTAATGAGAAATATATCTGAATTGCAATTATGCGATAACAGCTTTGAACAGTGCCTGGGTGTGATTCTATACCAATTTAGGATGCAATCCTATACACATTTACCTGAGAGTAAGCTCCACTAAATTCAAGAGGACTTACTTCTGAGTAGACAAGTATAAGACTGTACTCTAAAAGTCAGAAAATGGAGGCTAATAAAAGGTTTTGGAAGTTAATAAAAGTCCTTTAATATTTACTCAGAATAGTTTATTTATTTTAATATTCAAAGTTGCTGTTAAAAAAATGGTGAACTGCTCATATTTTATTCGGATAAAAATGAAATGGCTGACAGACCAAAAAGCTTTTATAAATAGGTAATAGGCATGGATTTAGATGTAACAGAAGAGTGGGGTATTGTGGCAGGGAAAGCGGTAGCTTTATATTAGTTTGCTTTTTTAAAAAAATGGACATGTAAATGGTCATATGATAAAACATGTAAGTACACATCCTTTGCCAACAGTTTTTAGAACTTGTCAATATAAAAATGTGCTGCACAGCCCACAAGATGTAGAGACAGGGGTAAGGAGACTGCATCTCAGAAATGCCAAGAGATACCGCTTACCCACATCTATCAGAGTAGCAATGGTTGTGCTGCTCTAGGAGAGGTTTTCAGTTTTAATAGACACCCCCCCCCCCTTAGGGCACTATGAAAATTTAACAAAATGTGTGTATTGCATACAAAAGGAGAGCAAGAGGAGTTTTAGATTTCTGAATATCTATTATTGGTGCAACCCTAGAAGTATGATAATAATAAGAAAAAAGATTTAGCCATAAAAACAAATACTTATTGTTTTATATTGAATAGAAATATTTCCTCTGTGAGTTGTATCCAGGCTTGTGCTCAGTGGAGTTCCACTGGCACGGGAGAAAGTGACCCCTGTGCCATTTCTCACAACTGTTCTGGTGTTTTGGTGGAACCTCTAAAACAGTGTGGGAGGTGTTGTACGGGATTAAAGAAAATTGCCACACCATCCCCTTCCTCCACTGGAAAGCCTCTGCTGGATTCCAGTTCTCTCAATGAATAGAAGGGCAAGTCTGGATCCAATCCATGGTATTCAAAGGAAAACACTATCAGATGAATGGGACCCTGCACTTAAAAAAGTTAAAATCTAATACTTTTAAAGGATTTTAAATGATGTTTTGAACTGCATGCATTTCAAGTATTTTTATTATTAGGTAAAACCCACAAACAGTGTCTTATGACACACTTCAGACTAGTCTATTACCAGCCTAGATCCAGCTTGCTCATTTTAAGAGACAAAACCAAGAAGTTTGAAACGTACTGTCCATTTCCATCTTGAATATCTACAGCATTCTGTGGTTCTGCATTTCCTATCAACAACCGCAAGCATTCTGAATGACCATTTGTAGCTGGAAAATATGAACAAATAAAACAACATGATCATACTTCATTAAGAACAGCATAAATGTTCTAAAATGACTCAGATGATAATATAGGTCAACACCTGCTTTTCTGAACTTTGCTAAAATTGGCTTGGTCCAGGTTTACTCATAGGGCCAGTTTGCACATCATGTTGGCAAATTGTGGGTTAATTAAACTACGTTTTACTGGGATGCGTACTGTGCTCACCACTTCTGTTTTCTGTAAACAACAACAGCATGAATGTGATGTGCAAACCTAAGTGAATGGGTTGTTTACAACTCAGTGGTTAACTCAATAACAAATCATGGAACTGCTGGATTGGTTAGTCCAATTCATCAGTCCATGTTTGTATGTCATGCTCACAACCTCTGTTCCTAGAAACCAGAAGTGGCTCACCAAAATAACTTACAATTTGCTGCTGTGACATGCTAACTGGGTTGGAGAGTAGATCTGTTGAAATCAGTGGGACTTTAGTTAATCATGGCTAATCTGCACCCAAGGCACTATATTGTGAGGCTCTTCGGAACATTTCTGTTTAAAAGTTAAATGAAGCTCATGTACATATAAGAAAGATATGGACTAGTGGCAGCAAGAACATCAGTGAGCACTGGAGAAACATCACATCTCCCCCACATCTTTCTTAACTCTTATTTCCATTGAGATGAACCAGGAGCCACATTCCATCCACCATGCATTAGTAGAAGCACCACCTCTTACTGACAGTTATATTCAGTGTTGCACGGAAGTACACTTCAGGGAGAGGGTGGGGTATTTCCCCTGGGCCAGCCACAACCTCCATAAGAACAGCAGCAAGAACACCAGAAGGCTGTGGAGGCTTTTACATCATGGCTTCCCAACCGTTATGAGACAAGGTAATTGCTTTTGTAATGTTACATTTTGTTGTAAAGTTACCTTTGAAATCATGTGATCGAAAGGTGGAGTATAAAAGTTTAAAGAAATAAATGGAAATAGACTAACATCATAAAAAACAACAACCCCAAGACAGCACACACATCTAATGTGCTGGTCTGCCACAAGGAAAATCACAAGGAAAATCACAAGATCTATTTGTATACATACAGTGTTCTGTGTGCTGGATTACTCAAAACCCTGTATGCATAAGCTTCTGTTTTTTTAAAAAAAACAGAAGCCCTCAAGCCAATGTAGAATTGCAAAACAATAAACGGCTTGGGGTCAGGTTATCTAAAGGAACGCCTCCTCCCATATGTACCTGCCCGGACCCTAAGATTATCTACAGGGGTCCTTCTCCGTGAGCCCCTGCCAAAGGAAGTGAGGCAGGTGGCCACTAGGAGGAGGGCTTTCTCTGCTGTGGCACCCTGGCTGTGGAATGAGCTTCCGAGAGAGGTTCGCCTTTGCACTCCTTTCGTCACCAGGTGAAGACCTTTTTATTCTCCCAGCATTTTAACAGCTAAATTAACTCAATTTTAACCCTTGCTGTTTTAAATTTGTATTTTAATCTGCATTAATCTCTGCTGCTTGGTTTTATCCTGGTTGTGTTTTTATATTGTATGTTATTTTGTGTTTTTAGATTGTGGTTTAGTATTTCTTAAAATGATTTCATGGTTTTAATTTTTGTGAACCGCCCAGAGAGCTTTGGCTATAGGGCGGAATAAAAATAAAATGAAATAAATAAATAAATAAACAAACATATTTTCCAATAAACTAAATTAAAATAACCATAAGATTAATCAATACTAAATCTAAACAACAGCAGAATCAGATCTGCTCTCTATAAATTTGTGATATTTACTACTTATTTAAAGCATATTTATTTATTTACTTATTATATTTAGATTTCACCCTTTTTCCTCTTGCAAGCCAAAAAGGCTGCCGTCTCCATAACTGAGACATTTTTTGCCCACAGGCTTACAATCTAAAGGTCATGACACAGAAGGAAAAGGAGATGGGGAGAAAAGAAGAAAAAGCACATAGGCAGAAATACTTAAAAGTTAAATAGCAGTTCTTATAATGACCAGCTGGAACGAAAACAATTCAGGGAAAGGAGCAGCTCAATAAGTCTGATTCTTCAGCAGAGGTGTTATGATGGCCCTTGTTCCCATCTTTCCCTCTGCTGTAGCTTGATAGAATGGCTGCTGCCAGGTGACAGCCGAGGGAGGGACCAGATGGAGCCAGTCTTTCAGCAGAGCTGATGGAAATGGCCTTGCCTCCCATCATCTCCTGTTGCTGAACCTTCTCTGCTATAATATAAAAATTAAAAAGGTTTACCTGCAGCATGTATTGGTGTTCTCTTTACAACATAGTCTTTCACCAAAATAGATGCTCCCTGATTAATGAGTACATCCACACATTCAACATGTCCCTTAAAAGCTGCAAGATCCAAAGGTGTTCTTCCATTATTGTTCCGGACGTCAAGATCCAACAAAGACTGCACTAACACTTCCAGAGCTTGATGGTGTCCATGGTAAGCCTGGGAAAAAATGAAACTTTAAGTGGAAATAATATAACGTTTATCTTTTTAAAAATTCTGATTTGAAGCCAAAATTTACATTTTACAAAGATATCAAATAATTATTGACCTTTAAGTGAACTTAAAGCTATGTTAAATCACCAAGAAAAATGTGCTTGCAGTTGAAAATTGGCCAATAATCAATATTTGGTGAGGTGTATACTTACAGCTAAGTGTAATGGACTAATTGGTGCTCTGTTGTCTGAATCATTCAGCATGTCAGTTCCTGATGTTTCCATTAGCTAAAATAAAGTGATAACATAATAAATTGTTTTTAAGTTAACATACATACTTCAGAAAGACATGACTGTACTATTCTGCCTTCTTTAACAGATGGGAAGTACCAAGATGTGGAATTAATCTTTAAAATATTAAAGTATTTAAGCAATTGGATTTAAAAAAACAACCCTGAGTGTACACCTATCCTTTTCATATTTTGCTTGCCATACAATACATATATTAGCCCCATACAGTTGTTCAAAATGGAGTTAAAATCAACACAGGAAAGGAGGGAGGGCTCAAGCCCTGTCCCTCACCCCTGAGGAGCCTTATTTATCTATGAGGGCTCTTTCTGCATTTGAGAATGCAGGAAAATCAGGGTTCTCAACTGTGTGGAGAGCCCCCACTGATAGAGGAAGCTCTTCCCTATAGAATGTTACCGCCTACAAGTAGAGGGTAAATAACACGACAAAGAAGGGCAGGGCTGGGCCACATGTTGATTTTAACCCCTTTTTGAATGACTGAATAGAGCTATTGGAAACACCTGATATCAACTGAATTAAACATGTTTATTAGTCACCAGGAAAAGGATAGGTAAGAAATGGAAACATATGAGGTGAGTAATTGTCAATACATCAACAGCCAAGAAAAGTGAGCTAACTAAAAATAAGCAGCAATTTCAGATTTCTAAGTAGTTTGGCCTTGCACCAACAGGAATACTGTTATTAAAGGAATCTGAACTTTTCTATTTTAAAAATTGGTAGAGCCATATACATTATATGAAGTCATTCTATTGTTTAATCAGGTATATGCTAACTAATAGTATACATACTGAAATGCCTAACAGGAAAATAAGCTTTTCAATGTTACTAGGCTGTAAAGTTTCTGAATATTTGTAATAAGTATTGCCATATTATTGTACTTACAACATCTAGAGGTGTTTCACTGGCAATCTGCAATGAAACCCATCTTGAGTTACATGTTGCTTAAAACATGAAAAATGTAAACACTACTAAAATACATTCCTTTGCATTTTTCTTTTTCTTCAGAAAACACACAATTCTCAACTTAAAACATATATACCAGCCATTGTAATTCAAATATATACATATCTTGGCAAAGACATTTCAATCCAATTGTTTCATGCATGATTAGCAGCTCCTCTGCATAAGCACCAAACCTGGGATACATCTATGCCCTCTGTGTAGGCAAAGACAACATTCCAACTGGATTTAGTTAAACTAGGTTCACATTGGAGGAGCAACACTCATTCTATTGGGCCAAATAGTTGTGGACTTTTGTTTTTTTAATAGCATACCACATGGCAAATCACATTTTTAAAGTGAGTGAAATATTATAAAAGCAGTTTGTGATACGGTATTAAGGCATACAGTTCAAAGAAAAAAAGTAAAAATTTCAATGGGTATGCCCAAACCCTCAGGTACGACTAAAGTAGTTTTTCATTCCTGGTCTCAACAATAAGCCACTAATTGCTTTAATATTTTAATGTCAATATTTTAATGTCTACTACTATTTTTCTTTTGTTTTTTGAAAATAATATTCTTACATATACTTCCTAGCATAAAGATACATTTCAATCATTACTTACTGCTAAACATCCTTCATACTAATCTCTCTTACCAATTCAAGGCATAAGCGATGACCATAAGCAGCAGAATAATGAACCGCGTTGTATCCTTGTTTGTCTCGAATCCCTGGATTTGCATCATTTCGTAATAAATATTCCAGGCACCTATACAAAATAAATCCCATTTATGAATCTTTAATCAATGAGGGAGGTGTGAAACATGAATCCAGTCCCTTTTGAGTTTTATCCCCACATACAGACAACTGCATAGCCAAAGCTGGCAGCGTCATCCACATGTTGAATCCACATGTTGGATCTTGTTATTATACTTCATCTGGTGCAATGAGCTTGAACAGAGCATACTTTTGCATAAGCTGTTCTGGCTCTAGGGGAGAGGGGGTGTGTGGACTTCCCCCTTCAATTGTTTGGTATGTCCATCTTTGGTCTTGAGACTATGAATTCCTCTCTTTTAGTATATTACTTTTTACAATGAAGGTGTTAACAAAAATAGTTAAGATAATATTGCAATACCAATCAGGAGATGTTTTATTTTTATGTAAAAGCAGGCAATGAACACTGTAAAATTAAATAAAGTTGATTTTTTCAATGTCTTTATTTCACTACATTACATTAACAAAATTTTCAAATACCAACTCTGCAATCATGCACCGTAACCATCATTTACTTAGTGGTTGAGAACAGTAGCTCTATTGTCAGTATATTCTGATCTTTTCTAACTACATCCCCTATTTTTTCTCCTAATGTGATACAATATTGTATCAAGGAATCTGGTTTCACTGTCTAGAAGAAAAGCAATTTTAAAATGGTATAAGGTCAACTACATTACTCTATGAAAGCAACATTGAGGATTTTGAACACTGTCAATCATATACCTGTCTACACAGAAGTAAGTTTCATACAGTTCAAACATGGGTAAAGGACTGCAGCCTAAGGTTTCTAAACAGTGCCATACTTACTTTCCATCAGTGTCTGACGCAGCTGCATAGTGCAGTGGCGTACAACCCCGTTCGTCAAGGTCATTTACACTAGCTCCAGAACCCACAAGGGCAAACAGGCACTGGTAATTGCAATTTGCTGCAGCATAATGGAGTGGAGTTCTATGACATATTTTAAAAGAAACAAGAGACAGGTATAATAGTACACAGTAACAAAATTACTGTTCACAAGTAATTCACAAAGTCATTGTAAAACCATTTATATTTCCAAGATTTCTTTTTTCCAGTCATTTTACCTAAAGAACAATTTAATGAAGTATTTGCTTGACTGTGATTAGTATAACCTTCTACATCCTGCTATCATATTCTTCACAAGCATCCTTAATTGTTTAAAAGATTATGGCAGAAAATATGAATGCCTCACCAAATGTAAAATCACATTGTATATTTTGGATCAGTTTGCATGATCTTTTTTCTTATATAACAGAGATGCACAACATGTGGGCCGGATGTGTGTCCCCCTTCCCACTTTTGCAGCCCCCACCTCTTCTCCTGTCACTGTCACCGAATTTGCCACTGAAATCACAGCAGGCAAAATTGTGGTGATTTTCCATTGAAAAGGCATGTGGATTATGCATACTTTGTTTGCAACTACAATTACACTTCTGGGACATTTTCTGAATGCAGCCCCTGTGGGTTCAGTGGCACTATGTGGCACCACCCAATCCCCAGGAGTTGCCTACCCTTACTGTATACAATGGGCATGTGAGTTTGCACCTTTCTGCACCTGTCTCATATCCAAGCCCAATGAACATCTACATGTAGCATTAAATCCAATACACTTAAGACTAGATAGTATAGTAGAATCCCATACTGAGAGTGGGATATGGTTCAGTTCTACATGCCTTAGATTTCACGTGCATAGCTGTCATGCAAACATCTGTCAAGGCATGTTTGGCAGGCCCAGTAACACAATAGGAACAACCAGGGTGGAGTAAAAAGGTTTGATTTCACTTTCCCACTTTGAATAGGAAGAAAATAGTTTGTATGAACACACGGAACGAGTTAATTTTCTAGGAACTGAACTTTGCGGTAGAGAAAGTAGCCAGCTAGTAAACTGAAGAGGGTATAGAACATAGGCATGCAACATCTGGGAACTATAATCTAAACCTTCCCAACCAGTAATCAAGGATACAGACCAGACCTTGTTTCAACTTAGCGGAAGAACATAACTAATTCCAAATCTAGCGCATGGAGTGTGGAACCACCCACTTGAAACAAGTGGCTGGTTCAGATAAGGGAGTCAATCTGGACCTACGATCCTTATGACATATATTGGCAAACTTTCATTCTGAATATGACGTAATCATAAAAAAATTGTTTTGTGATGACTTTAGATTCAGTATTTTGGGATAAAGTGGGATGCACTCTTGAATGGTGTCAAGAGTCTCTCCTCTCAAACTAGTTCATGGAGGGGGAGGGGTGATATTAGGAATGATACCATTAATTTCAGGAGCAGTTTGATTAATTAAAGCTTGAAATCACAAATTAATAAACAAGGCTGAGACTGAAAGACACTTAAAAACGAATCTATTTCTTCATGATTGTAGATGACTCAGTATGCCTTTTTAAATGCCAAGAAGTGGCTGGATTGAATGTTGTCATTTTGCTGATAGAAACAATTCCATCAGTGGAAGTGGGAATGGGCAATCCCCACCCCCCGCCAGACCTCACACACCATCAAAATCTGCTGGGTAGCACAGAGGGCTACAGGATGGAGGAGAGAGGTGCTACTGTCACAATGGATTAGCCCGTTTTTAGGTAAATAGTGACAAGGATGAAATTGGGTCCTGAAGTTGATTGACAGGCAAAATGTCAGAAGTGTTATTCTAACAAAATTTAAATTAAAAATTTATCAATGTGCCATAGTAAATGTTGGCCTTTTCCAGTAAAATATCAAAATGACCTTGACTTTTAGCATTTGGTTGGTCTTGAAATTTACCAGTAAATGTCAAAATACATGGATATATCCCAACCAACTACCTACCCTGTTAGCTACCAACAAAAGTCAATGGCAGCTAGATGTTTTTATAGGCATAAGCAGATCTACAGTATTAAATGAAGGCAGAAGGAAATACATGGCAAAAGTCTTTAAGTATTTTTCATGCTCAAGACAAAGAGTATGTAGTATGTGACCTTTGATGGTAAGCAAATCATGCAATTATTTAATGAATCTTACACATTCAGAAAGAGCTTCATGTTTTACCTTCCAAATTTGTCTTTCTTATTGAAGTCTGCACCTGTGTTGAGCAGCAGATTTAGGCACTCCAAATTCCTGAAAATGGAATTAGATAATGATAGCTGATTATATATTTCAAAGGATGACATGTCCAATCCATATATTAGAATGTTTTGTAAATACTATATAGTATTTTACCAAGTTATGGTACTACAACAGATTAAACTGGTATTCTTGATAAGCTATACCTTTTACAATAGGTTTTCCTACTCCATGCAGTATTAGCCTACACACACATGCACACACACAGAGTATATATTACATACTGTTAGAAATGCAGGTTGCTTACCTGTAACCGTAGTTCTTCGAGTGTTCATCTGTGCATTCACACACTATGGGCTCGCGCCGGTGCCGAGCCTCGTTTCAGAAGCTTCTAAAGCCTAGAGTTTTTGGCGGGAACCCCTTCCCCCACCGTCCTATTGCGCATGCTCGGGGTTCCCGCTTACCTCAGTTCTATGAGACCGATTGCCTCACGAACAACGTAAGTATGTGAACCACAAATTTTAAAGATAAAAAGAAAGAAAAGCTCTTATGCATGGCGATATAAAAACCTGGACCAGGCTATAGCGAGGTCTAGCGGGGATGGTGGGCGGGTTCTGTGAATGCACAGATGACCACTCGAAGAACTACGGTTACAGGTAAGCAACCTGCATTTCTTCTTCGTGGTCTCTGTGCATCACACACTATGGGCGAGTAAATAGCAAAACTCACTTACCGGAGGTGGGTAGACTCGCTATGAAGTCACTGAAGTACTGAGGATAAGACGGCCCTGCCAAAGGAGGCGTCCGTTCTGGCTCGGACATCTAGCCTGTAATGCGTCACGAAGGTAGAGGCATGAGACCAAGTGGCCGCTCTGCACAATTCAGGTATGGCAATTCCATGATCGAAGGCTGTAGACGTGGCGAGGGCCCTGGTGGAGTGTGCTCTCAGGCCCTCCGGAGGGTCCTTAGCAGCCAGCTGGTAGGCCAACAGGATGGTCTCGCAAAGATTGGCGAATCTTTGCGAGGAAACCGGTTGTCCTTTGGTCTTGCCACCATAGCAGACGAAGAGGCAATCTGATTCCCCATAACTAGATGTCTTAGATTTGTAAAAGGCTAATGCACGGCGTACGTCTAATGAATGCAGATTAGCGCTCAATTTGTCTGAGGGATTCTGAAAGAAAGTTGGAAGGATAATACTTTGGTTGAGATGGAATCCGGAGACCACCTTCGGTCGGAATGATGGGCCGAGTCTGAGGATAACCTTGTCAGGGAAAAACTGAGTGTAAGGAGGATCGGCCATGAGGGCGCACAACTCAGAACTTCGACGTGCTGACGTGATAGCAACCAGAAATGCCACCTTCAGGGTCAAGAGCCTGATGGGGATCATAGCTAGTGGTTCGAAGGGCCTCGTTGTTAGAGCTGCGAGAACCACTGACAAGCTCCAGAGGCACCACTGAGCGCAGGGGGGGTGTGCAAATTACAGAGACCACGGAGGAAATGCTTGGACAGCGGGTGCGTGAAGACAGAGTAGCCTTGCACGAAGTCGTGACAGACGGAGATTGCCGCCAGGTAGATCCTAATTGAGGCAGGTTTTAGTCCTTTTGTGTGGAGGGAGTGCAGGAAGACCAAGATGTCAGAGATCCCACACGACGTGGGGCTGAGGCCCTGGTTGGATACAAATGAAACAAACTTGACCCATTTCCTGCCATATGATGCTCTTGTAGACGGCCTTGTGGCTTCTAGCAGGATCGCCTCGACAGCGGGTGGTAGAGCTAGGTTTCGGTATAACCCCGGATTCGCCAGGCCGTGAGTTTCAGGTGGGGCAAGTCTGGGTGTAGGACTAACCCCCTTTCCCTGGAGATTAAATCTGGTATTAGAGGCAGGCGGAGATACTCCCCATCGGACAGTCGGAGCAGCGGAGTGAACCACACTTGGCGAGGCCACCACGGCATTATTAAAATTGCGCTGGTCTGGCCCCAAGATAGGTTGGAGACTACTTTGGCCACTAATGGAAAGGGTGGAAAGGCATACGCCAGTCCTGTCCCCCAGGGCATGTTGAAGGCATCCCCCAGGGAGCGTTTGCCCATACCTGCCCTCGTGCAGAATCTGGGACAGATGGCATTGTCCGTAGTGGCGAACAGATTGACGACAGGTGTCCCCCATTTGTTGAATAGGAGATCTAGGGTGTTGGGGGACAAGGCCCACTCGTGGGTGTCTCGGAATAGGTGACTGAGAGCATCCGCTTGGACGTTGTCTTCGCCTGCTATGTGGATTGCGGAGAGACGTATCCGATGGCAGATTGCCCAGTGAAAAATCTTTAGTGTTGGTGAAGGAGGTCTGGAGACTGCGTCCCTCCCTGTTTGTTGATATACCAGACCACCGTCGTATTGTTGGAGACAATCCGGACGTGGTGGCCCGTGAGATACGTTCTGAAGGCACGCAGGGCTTTTGGGACGGCTAGCAGCTCTAGAATATTTATATGAAAAGTCCGCTCCTGGGCTGACCATTGTCCTTGGATCGTGAGATGGGCGCAATGGGCGCCCCATCCCATTAAGGATGCGTCTGATGTTAGCGTCCGGGTAGGTTCTGGTTCTACAAATGGCAGGCCCTCGTTTAGGTCGCTGAGCGTCATCCACCAAATGAAGGTGGGGCGTAGGAGACATGGGAGGGTGAGTCTCACCCACTTGGAGGTTGCACAGGGTTGTAATGGGCCAGAAGGAACTGCTGGAGGGGCCTCATTCGTAGGCGCACCCACCGGACGACATGAACTGACGACGCCATGAGGCCAAGTAGCCTGAGAACGACAAGGGCCAGGAATCTTCTGGAGACGCTGAGGCATTCGGAAAGGTGATGTATCGCAGCTGTGCGGTCGTTTGGGAGGAAGGCCCTCGCGAGTGTGGAGTCCAAGCGAGCACCAATAAATTGGGATAGTCTGTGTAGGCGATAAAATTGATTTTTCTGTGTTGATCACTAAGCCCAGTTCTTGAAGCAGGTTCGTCGTGGTGGCTACATCTCGTGTGGCCTGACGACGTGAAGGAGAGACCAGTAGCCAGTCATCCAGGTAAGGGTAAAGCTCGATCCCGGACATCCGTAGAAAGGCGCACACTGCCGCCATACATTTGGTAAAGACTCTGGGCGCTGTTTTGAGGCCAAACGGGAGGAGGGTAAACTGATACATGTTCGAGCCGAACCTTAGGTAACGCTGATGAGCCCTGTGGATAGCGATGTGGAAGTACGCATCCTTCAAATCTATAAGTGCGAACCACTGGTCGCGCCTGAGTAACGGAAGAGTCATTGCGAGTGTGACCATGCGGAATTTTTTGGTAGGGATGTAGTCGTTGAGGGCCCTGAGGTCCATGATGGGGCGAAGACCTCCGTCTCGCTTTGGGACTGTGAAATAATGGGAGTAGAAGCCGTTCTTTAGTGATGGTGGGGTGACTGGGACAATAGCCCCTTTCTGAAGTAGGGAGGACACTTCTTGCCTCAACGTCTCCGATGGTTGCGTTATCTGGATAGATCCCGTTGGCGGGGGGGGGGGGGGGTGAAGGAATTCTATTCTGTAGCCGTTGCGGATGATATTTAGAATCCATTTGTCGGTGGTGATGTGAGTCCATGCCCTGTAGAATCGTCGGAGGCGGTGAGAGAAGATCAGCGGTGCGGTTTGTTCCAAGTCAAAGGCGCTGTTTTTGCGTCGTGTCCTGCCTGGGGCGATTTTGTCGGAAACGGCCTTGCTGGTAGCCCTTTTTTACTGGAAAGTTGGATTGTGGCGGCGCCTGGGAACGTTGTTGGTGTTGGCGTCCCTGGTAGTGACGCGGCTGGTAAAACTGTTGTTTTCCCCAGCGCCTTGATCTGTAAGGGTAAGTCGCTGTGGTGGGATAAAATCCCATCTTCCTTGCCGTTGTCTTGGCCTTTTGTATGGCATCCATAGCAGTATCGGTGGTGGTGGATCGAAGGGAAGATCCTCGATCCAGACGGAGAGGCGGGTAAGAAATAAATTATTATTATTATTATTATTATTATTATTATTATTATTATTGTGGCAAATTTGATGAGCGAAGCCATGCGTGGCGACTGCACCGATCACTGCCTTCGAAGCACAGTCTATTTGATGTCGGGCTGTCGTCAGCTCTTGTTTTGCCAGGGCCACAGCCTCATTCTGGAAGATTTGAGCGGCCTGTTTAATCTCCTCCGGAAGGTGGGCATGCAAGGACGAGACTTTGTCCCAAATAAAGAGATGGTACCTCGCCATCAAGGCTTGATAATTGGAGATCTTCATCGATAGAGCTGAAGAAGAATAGATCTTACATCCGAAGGTGTCCAATTTTCGACCTTCCTTATCGGTTGGGGCGGAGTGCGTACGAGAGGTTCTGCCCTGAGCCGACTCCACTATGACAGAGTTAGGCTTCGGGTGGTTAAACAGGAACGTCATGTCTTTTTCCTGCATTTTATACAGCGAGTCTAGTCGTTTAGACACAGGACTCGTCATTGACGGAGTCTTCCAAGAGTCTTTGGCCGTCAATAGTAGCATTGGAATGAAAGGCAAAGCCGGCGATGCCTGGACATCCGGATACATTACAACATAAATGTTATCAACACAGGTTTCAGCTGGCTGTTTGAGTTCCAGCCCTAAAGACTCCGCCATCCGCATCATTTGTTCTGTGAAAGAACCTACTTCAGTGGAAGGTGAGGTACGTGTCCTGGTACCGACAGCATCCTCTGGGGATGGTATCGATGGCGGAGCCTTGTACGAAGAGGAGGAGTCGGACACGTAGTCTTCTGCCGACTGCAGTGAGGCCGGGGTGGGTATGTCGAGCATGGGATCCTGTGAGAGAGGTGGTACGGTGGGCTCCTGTGGAGGTGCTCCAAGAGATGCGGACGGAGGGAGACATGGTGGAATCGGAGGGATGAAACCGTCACCGGTTCTCAGTCTTACTCCCGTGTAGGGGTCGAACATATAAGGTCGTCGATCACTGCCGGTGTGACTCGAGCGAGAAGCCCATGAGCGGGCAGAGCGTTCCGAAAACCTGTCCCAGTCGTGTGACGGCGTGGGTGAACGAGACTGGTACAAGTGCTCCGATGGCGCGACTCTTGGTACCAAGGAGCGTGACAACATTGATCCGGGCGAAGCCTGCGTGAAGCCCGTCCGGGAGCGAGACAGGGACGCCGAGGGAAGGTCTTCCTTGGGCGACTTCAATCGGTGCGGGCGGCTTGGTACTGAGGGAACGCAGAGCGGCGACTTCGATCGGTGCGGGCGGCTCGGTACCGAAGGAAAGTTGAGCTGCTTCGAATGGTGAAACCTCGGTACCGGGGCAGTCGGTATCAAGGCTCGTGCCGAGGCCATAGGCGGGAGATCGATGCCGCCGGCGAAGAGAGCAGATGACCCATCGGTACCGGGGATCTTGATGGTACCGACGCGGAGCTTGGAGGCAGCGGCACCGAGAAAACTGGGGCGTTTTTCGGCTGCGCTTTTGGCGGCTTAGTATGCTTCGCCTTCTCTTTCTTCTTACAATGCCCTTCCTCTCGTGGCCGGGTCTTCCTAGGCTTTTTAGCCTTTACCCCTTCGGTCGGGGGAGACTCCGTAGGGCGAGCCACAGGGTGCTCAGCCGAGGCCTGGGCTACCGCAGATACCGGTGTGGCCGATGTCGGTACCGGAGCGTGTACTGTTTCAAGAGCCTGCTTCCAGAGAAGGGCCCGCAGTCTGTCGGCCCTATTTTTGCGAGTTTGACGAGAGAATTTTCGGCAATGGGTGCAAGTGTCCACTACATGTGCCTCACCGAGACACAGCAAACATCGGGAGTGGCTGGCCGATAAGGTCAACTTTGCGCGGCAAGACAAGCAGGTCTTAAAAAGGGACGACTGCGCCATGGCCGCAACCAAAAACCCCAGGGCAAGAGGGCCCGGAGGCGGTGGGGGTGGACTTACTATTTACACTAAAAGGAGTATAATACGATAATACGTACGTAAATACTAACAAGATTTTTTTTTAAAAAAAAAATTTTGCAGAGAAGGAACGAAAGCTGGGAGAAAGAGAAGAGGGAAAGTCTAAGCTAAAGGTTGGAAGGAAAAACATGATACGAACGATTCAAAGTAGAGAGAAGACTTCCGCAAGGCAAACAGCACGGCGGTCGAAAAAGAACTGAGGTAAGCGGGAACCCCGAGCATGCGCGATAGGACGGTGGGGGGAGGGGTTCCCGCCAAAAAGTCTAGGCTTTAGAAGCTTCCGAAACGAGGCTCGGCGCCAGCGCGAGCCCATAGTATGTGATGCACAGAGACCACGAAGAAGAATGTTATGAAAAGTGTCTCCTCATTAACTCCAGGATTTCAAGCATTAAATATGAAATTATATCTAAATTAACTAGCTTTTAGGGGGACTTCTCTAATAGTATCCTAGATTTCCATTTCACAATTACAACTCCTTATTTGCTTGTGTTAGTTTTGTGTATGTGTGTGTGTTACATGTATTGTTATGTTAGTGTTATTTATTTTCAAAGTATTGCACAACTAGTACAAATCCTCTAACAGAGTAACCTTTATGCTGTTAATGAAGCTCCTCTCAAATGCTAAATTTAAAAAGCTGCTGAAACTGTAAAAATACATACCCTCCAGCTGCAGCTGCATGAAGACAGGTCCTGCCAAAATCATCTGGAGTATCTATGTCGAATCCTACAAAAAAAATATTGTGTAAAACCACTGATAAAATGCATCTCTGCCATCCAGCTTGGCAGAGCATGCTATGGAGGAAACGTTCTTATGCAGTGCCTGAAGCACGAGTTACCACTTCTACAAAATACCAAAAGTATGTTCTGTTAATATGTGAAAATGTAGCACTGGTGCTGGACCTTTTCAGCTGTAGTGCTAAACTATGTTTCAGCATTATTTGCACAAAACTGGGGCTCGCATGCTCCCCCCTCACTTCTCTTCCTCTGGCACATCTGAGAGATCTCAAGCTTTGCCTTTAAACTAAAGTACACCTCCATGTTGCTTCCAAACTTGGAGGAAATGGTGGTTAATTTATCCTATGGTCAGTTCCAACAAGCAAGGATCAAACTGCAATTTATGATCCTGGCTTGTTCATCAACCAAAGTTTGTTCACATAACCAGTTTCCTCTGAGTTTTAATGTAATTAGCTGTGGTGAATGGAAAACTAGAAGCAGATGCTTCTGATCTTCCTTTGTAGCCACACCAGAGGCAGAGTGTGTGGGTTAATGAGCACAATGTTCACTTATGAAACAGAATCCATAGTTTAACATTATGTCTGAATTGACCACCTGTGGGTCTTATGAGTACAAGTCACAGAAGTTGTGAAACTTTGGTATTTCTTTCTGTGTGATCTTGGTTTTGTTGCTTACCTTTGAGGGCCACTTCACTCCTCTTTTTGGCAATGTCCATCCTCCAACTAGTATGTTTCAGATGTTCGAACAAGTACAATTAAGCTGATATCATAGTGACATAGTTGTTGCTATTCTTCCTCTTGCTATCGACCTACCATTGAAAATTATATGGGCCTATTTGCTTAGTACTAATTTAGAAGAAGCAAATACTGAAGTCATCAAGAATTGAAAGCTCCCATTGCAGAACCAATTAAAGATTACCAGAAATTGGAATCAAGTGTACAAGCAACAACTTTTATCTTACTCAGAGTTTTGCCCATAAATGTAAAAAAGACTAAAGATTAAGAAACACTTTTTCATTGAGACTGCTCTTATGATCCCAACTTATATTTTATGATAGGTCAACAATCAAAGTTTTATAGGTAAGGGGTTAAACGCAATTTTAAGAGCCTACCTGATGAAAGCAGCTTTCTGCAACAGTCTGAAAATCCACTTAATGCTGCCAAATGGAGAGGAAACATTCCATGTATACCCCGCCTAAGATACACCATAATCAGACATCACAGTCTCATTACAATAGAAGTAATCCAAGATATTATGCCAAATTCCATGTATATAAAGGTTAGAAAAATTAAAGGAATTCACCTAATATATTTGAAAATAACTCTTCAGTCTAAATACAGTTCATTCTTTCAGAATGACATTCAGTTAAAATTTGAGCCTTATCTGTATTTGCAGTAAAAATAGAGAGGATTTCTGCTTTATTTACAGGGATATCATATTATATTGCATAGAAAGCAACATGTTGTATTAAAAACAAGTTTGAGCTTTATATAAAGAATGATGCAAGTACTTTGTAAATTGTTATGTAAAGTCTCCCCCATTATTGCAAACAATGTAACCTTCCACAATTTATGGATTATTTGTATACTTATGAATACGACTTTACATGGGCATGTTTACTGGCCTTCTATGAAATACAGTCTATTGGATAAAGTTGTATATCTTGTCATGTTCTAAAATTAACATTACTACTACCACTTTCTGTTTCTGTTGCTCTAATCTATTAGCATCTCATTACCTAACACTGTCTGTTTGTCTGTCTGTCTGTCTGTCTGTCTGTGTCTGTCTGTCTATCTCTCTCTCACACACACCACCTTCCCAATTGATATACATTTCGTTTTGACATGATTCAAGTTATTAAGCATTGCTTACTTTGCAGTGTCAGCACCACTTGTAATTAATGTGTTGATGAGCAGCTCGTGGCCATATCTGGCTGCTATGTGCAAAGGTGTATTTCCATTCTTATCTTCACAGTCTATTTCAGCGCCTAGAAATTAGAAGTGGAATAAATTGTAACCACATAAGCATGTGTGTTTAGCGGCATAAAAACTGCTAACCAATTTACATTTTAGAAGTAAATTCAAATGGTCAAATTGAGCTTAAGTTGCCTGAACATCCCCAAATGTAACCCACAACTACTTCCCATGTTGAAAAAAAGTAGTTAACAGGATACACAAATGTTCTATTCCCCCCCCCCCCCCCGATTCTAATGGGTCTCAAGAATATCATTCATAGCAAGAATCAGATGGTTTCTGGAGCTCACAGATCTCACTACAGGAGAGCTATGGAAGTCCTGCTTTCCATATACAAAAGTCAGAGTTATTTCACTTATTATTTGCATCACAGAGAGTAGCTCTATGATTTTTTAAAAATAATGAACATAAATGTCTTAGTTTATGGTGCTTCCTTTGATCCAGGGCCATGTATGCTCATTTCAGAGTTTCAGAGAAAGGTACTCTGAAAGCAGAATTGTCAGTGAAAAGTAAGAACCACAGGCTACCAGCACGTTCAAATCACACAAACCGTGGGACAGGGCACCAGGCTGCCCTCAGAACAGATTGACTGGCTTAACAAAGACAAGGGCAGATCTGGAAAGAAGCTCCTGTCTCCCCAGAAAGGATTTTCCTTACCAATTGTGAGGACCTGTGGCACTGAATTAATGAAAGTGTGTATCAGAACTTAAGTGTTAGTATTTAAAATTATAAGACTAAGCTAAAGGCAAAAGTCCTGAACAAACTACAACAGAATCTAGATTACTAGGATGCTGGACAATATTAGAATTACAGTTATCTAAATAAGAGAAAGAGTATATTATAGATTTAGAAAATTGAAGATTCCAGAAATGTTATCACGAGCATCTGAAAATGTCACATTTTAGGGCACAATAAAGACTAGTTAATGAAAGCTACAGGTAAAAATTTAACGAAATTATTCAATATTGTTATGTATCTTATTACAGTGATAAAATCATCAATACTAGAATGGATATTTTTTTCTTTTACCATTCTGGATGATGGTTTGCGATCTTGAAAATCTTCCATGAATTGCTGTCATATGCAATGGTGTTTTCCCATCTTTACTCTGGGGAGAAAGAAGTCAACCCATGGCTACAAAGTCAACTGACAAGTTTAGATGGAGAATTTACAGTTATCTTTTCTGTTTCAGTTAACATTCCTTTCCTGAAAAATTGTGCCGGTAGTGGCAGGGTGAAACAATGCTGTAGGCTTTTCATGTCTACAGCTTTATCAGTCTTGCGGCACTATAAGGTGCTGGAGCAAACTGGAATTACAGTTAGTCTTAACTACAGCTGCATATGTCAACACAGTGAACTTTGACTTTTGGATACTTGCTGTCTAGCAACAATAGCAAACAAGCCTTAGCACCTAGCACCAGAGCTAAATCCCAAGCAACAATGCCATAGCAGTTAAAACAAGCTTTCCATGTATATCTGTGTTATAGGAATCTATTACAAACATTAGACAACAGATAACCATAAGCAATTCATTACAAACAACAAGTTATGCTTGATGCATTATTCAGTTCTGGAGGAACTGTATATCTGAGACACAAACTGTATATTTGAGACACAAACATTCCTCCACAAACATATCCTATAAGTAGGTCAACCTTAATGCACATGATGATTCCAAGTTTTGCTAAACAGCCACAAAGCATTTATAATATGTAGCCCTCATTAGCTACGCAAATATGAGCAGAAAGTTCAGAAAAAAAACATTTTTATATCTTTTATGCCAGACAATGTGATTATAATCATAAATTGTGTTTTTATATATTTTATTTCTTGTTTTAGCATTTTAAGTTAGAAGCCACCTTGAGGGCACAGGTAGGAAGGCATTATATAAATGCAGTTAATTAAGTAAGTTAACAAACAAACAGCCAATCATCCTGTTTCAATATTATAGATTGACGTATTCCTCTCCATCTGAGAAAATGGGGAATGGGATTAGATGTCACCTGTACGATGTATTGTACGATGTAGTAAGATGTATTGCCCAGACACTTCAGTTTTGGCTTACATTACTGTGTACCAACTGATCATCATTAAGAAGTACTAATATAGTCTTGTTTGTCTATCAATCAATATAGTGCTAAGATGCAACTACTATTTTTCAGAGAAGAAAGCCATTTAATAACTTCAATGAATTATTTTGCATTGATTTCCCCCCTTTATTTGAACAATATTCTCTCTCATACTCATGTTCTTAAAGTGTTCAGAGTTGTGTACACATTTTTTTTTACAACTTCTGGCTACATGGTCAATCAGAAGCCCTTTATACTGCCCGACTTTCTTTTTAATCTCTTTGGTGTCATCCAGCACAGTGGTTCCCAATTTTTTTGGATGGAGAGTTTTAAAAAATCTCTCACAGACCATTCACACGCCCAGTTTTCAGTGTACCAGAATTACATTGAAAATACTATGGGCAACCCTGATGCCATAAATCAAGTGTGGTGATTCATCACAACATCCTGTACTAACAATGGGCTGTAAAAAAGAAGCCTGAGAACCAATGAACCAACATAACTCTGAGAGCTCTCCTACTTTATCCCAGAATAAAATGCATTAAGGCATACATTTGCAGAATATTTAAAGTGTTTCTATTACTTTCAGGGTTGTGTAAATTGATATCAATAAAGTTGTTAATAGGTATCATGACAGCATTTAAAATTCACCTTTCAGTTCACTTTACCTTCATATTTACATCTGCGCCATTACAAACCAGGAGTTCTAAACACAACGCTCCATGGGTAGATGCAGCAGCAAAGTGTAAAGGTGTAAATCCCTTCTCATTCATTTGATTTACATTAGCACCACAGTCTATTAGTTCATTTACTACAACGTCTTGTCCATTGAAACAAGCAACATGAAGAGGTGTATTCCCATATGCATTTGGTTCATTCATCTGTTGGGGAGAAAATATCATGGGTCTAAACAAGTTCTAAACAATCCTTATACTGCTTTTAGCCCATCCCAATTAGAATTTATATTCAGAAAATATTATGAGTCATAGTTTTGTTCAACAAAAATGACATTTATTAATTGAATCTAAATAAAAACAGTTGAGTCAAATTGCTTAGAAGATGGTCCAGCATGCAGATGGTCACAAGTTTAATTCCATTTAAAAGTATCTCAGTTTCACAGAACTAAGAAAGCTCCTGCCTGCCGAAGCAGACTATATTGGAGTTGATGGCCAATAATATGACTCCGTAAAATGTAGTTTCACATGTTTAATTATTACTTCAAGTATTCTTCTACAGTTCTGATGAAAACCAGGCAAGCTGTAAAACTACCAGTACATGGAATCTCATATAAGGAGGGGGAAAGTACAAAAAATAAAAGTCACTTCCATTATACTTTTGGCATCTTTCCAGCCCCTTCTCTTGGGTGTTCTTTTGCGAGTTACCTATTTATTAATTAGATTATGAGCCAGCAAGCAAGGCCTGTCATTTTAAATTATTTTTATATGATATTAAGTTGTAGCTGCAATATAATTTTGTTACCTTTATATCTTTACATATTTAAATTTGGCCATGCTACTGAATTATGGTTTTACTAGAATGATGGTAGCAATACACTGAATATACAGAATATTTACGGAAGTTATACATTACCAATATCAACAATTTCATAACTAGAATTCTTCAGAGAGGTTAAAAGCTCACACAACATATTACTAACATTCACTTCTGTTTTTGGACTATGTGGGTTTGTACAATATTAAATGTGCTTATACTAATTGAAATGTTCTATGCGGTTTGTTGATATGAAGGTGAAAATTAATCTTCAAGATCAGATGTTAAGAATTCTATACATTTTAATGCAGATCACTCTAAAGTTATGATCATCATGATCACTTAACCATTCATTTGTTTACTCAGGCTTAAAGAAAATCTGTGACAAAGAATTACTCTCACATCCATGTTTAAAATCATAATTTAAGGAAAATAATTACTATTTATGAAGTGCAAACTTATCAAGTTTCTAAAAGGAACCTGAAAAAACTTTAGAATATAAAACTTTGTGTATAATAACACCAGCTATTTGAGAAGCCCCCTTGTCACACACACTCTTCCTGAAAGAGTCTTCATGTCATAATGATGTATACAATGATGAGAGGCAATTGAAAGTCATCTTTTACTTACATCAACTCCAAGATCCAAAAGATACTTGACTACACTAATCATTCCACTAGAAGCTGCAGCATGTAGCGGCGTATATGATTTCTTGTCTTTACAGACCACTTCAGCTCCATGGGCTACAAGTAGCTTTACTACGTCAATATGACCTGAACAAATAAAGAAAATTATTATCTGTTCTGCAGCAAGTTTTAATTGATAGACTGATCAACCAATTTTAATCTCTGCAGCTGAGTTAGCATCATGCCTTTTTTTTTTAAGGCAATTATGGCTCTGGTGTGTTGTTTTAACCAGGAATAAAAAAAGAAAACATAAAAAAAATCAAACATTGCCTTCTAATAATGAGTGGTAGCTCTTGTTTATTAAACTGATTTTTTTTAGATTTCCTTCAGTATCTCACAGAAATCACATATACTGAGACATTGATAATATAGACTTAATTTTTTAAAAATTAAATACTTAATCAATTACAATTAACAGGCAGATTACTCATTAACTAAAATCCTTTAGTTGGTGGTGAGCCCCAACTAATTCAACAACTGTCACTTGGGGGAAGCCATGTCAACAGGGTGCAAAGCAGAGAGAATGAAGAGAACCACCACCTCTCCTGAGATAGCAATTGCCTTTGGACCTTGCTTAACGGTCATCTAGCAGCAGCCATTCCTGCAGGCTACCTCAATTGTTTCTATCCCAGCTGGTCATTATAAGAACTGTAATCCAAACTTTTGCTTTTTCCTTCCTCCCTCTCCATCCCTTATTTTCAAGGGTGGACAATTTGAAGTTCACCAGATGTTTTGGCCTACAACTCCCATGATTCCTAACCACTACCTCTGCTCTCTAGGGTGGCCTTATTGCTTCTGTGTCATGTCTTTAGATTGTAAGCCTGAGGGCAGGGACTGCCATGCTACTCATGTTTGCTCTCGAGGAAGTCAGATCCTGGGTCCAATCTTTCATGTTTGAATTGTTCGTTTTAATATGGGAAATAAGAAAAGACAAGACAAGAAGTAATGTCCACATGGCAAACAAAGGAAATTGGATTCTCTTTTCCATGCTGTTAGTTCCATGGAAGTCCCCTCGCTTCCTCTTTCTAGTAGATTTGCTGTTTTATCCCCAGATTGTTCTCCTGATTTTAAGATTCATTCTTCTGAGGATGTGGTTTCCACACTGCCTTGGACGTGCCACTTAGTACTGTAGAGGGAAACCTTGATGAAACTCCTTCTCAAGAAAATATCTGGCCTAATAATATAGGTAATCCAGGGGCCCCAATTGAACAGTGCTTTTTTAATTTCTAAAACTATTCTATCTTTATATAGGAATATTCAGGAGTTAAAGAGATGGTATCTAAACTCCATGCACTTCTGAGATTCATTGATCCAGTTTGCATGTAACGGCGACAAATCACAGCTTAATTAGCCTATGATTTGTCAGGTTACATGCCATGCACAAGCCGTTTCCATTTTGTGTAATCAACTTCCAATCGTAAGTTGTTGTGTTACATGCAAACCCAAATACTATAGGTTATTTTGGATCAAACAACCCAAAGTTAACCTTTGATGAGTTCTTAAGTTACCTTTGGGTGTTTTAACTCATAAATAATCCATAGTGTCAGGGTTTGCATGTCATGCAACCACATTTTTCTCTTCAGATGGCCCCAACCATCTAGTGCACCCCTCCCCAAGTCCACAGTACCCCATTTTTATATAAAAATCCCATTTTACTACCCCAAAGGGAGTAACAGCAGTCAAAATAGAAGCAGTTACTGTGATCTGATGAGAAAAATGGAGTGGCAACTTGGACACCCTTAAAAACAGTTGCTGGGGATTCGGGTAATGGGATTCTTATCAGGGCCCTCTTAAGTTTCAGGACAATACATTGACCCCTGAGGATACACCCCATTTCCCTGCCTGTCAACTGTGAAAGGCTGTCAAAGCTGTGAACCTTAACTGTTCCCTTGTATATTTGATGTACAGGACAGCAACCAAGGCAAGCCTCTATATTTTACCAATATCCAAATTAATATGTATATTTGCGCACATAAAATGAGGCTGGGGAAATGCCAGCCCTGTTTTTGTGCAAAATAATTATTAATAATAATAATAATAATAATAATAATAATAAGGCTCTGACAGACTGGGATCACGGTCTGAGTGGAGATGGGGGCTTGGTGGCAGACAAGAAGAGTTTTGCACCAAGCTTCCTACGATGCTGGGCAGAGCCGGCGGGAGGACCAAGGTGGAGGCGGGGACAGGCTACACACTGTGGGTGGTGTGTCCAATCATCTGTTGGGCACACCAACCATGCACTGTGCATAGTATGAATAATCCATAGCAGACAACATCCACATGTAGTCAACCATCCTGCTGCAGGCTGTAGCTTGTCACCCATTTTGGATTAGTGTGCCGTATAAATGTGCCCACTGACCATTTAATTCTCAGTCCTTTCCTGTTTTCCTCTATATTAGAAAAGGATATTTTGGATCATATAAAATGTATCAGTACCACTTAAGCTTGCTTTAGACTTTAAGACAGCTAGCTTCAGCCAGTTTATCTACATAATCGGAATGGAACAGTTTTGGGAACTGAGATGGTCTCAGGAACGTTCCCATTCTTTGATTAATCTTATGAAGTCTAAGAAACTGATATTATTCCATTCTTATTTATTTAATTTATTTATTTATTACATTTATATCCTGCCCTTTTTCCTCCAAGGAACCCAAGACAACATACATAATCCTCCTCCTCTCTATTTTATCCTTACAACAACAACCCTGTGAGTTAGGCTGGGCTGAGAGTCTGTGAATGGCCCAAAGTCACCCAGTGACCTTCCATGGCTGAGTGGGGATTAGAACCTGGATCTCTCAACTCTCAGTCCAACACCCTACCACTACACCACCCTGTCCTTTGAGAGAAGATCCCCTTTCATTACGTGCCAGCAGATAGTAGACATTCTGAAAACTTCTTTAACTACAGCCTACATTTCGTATCAGAACACTGGCTGACCTTTTTATGGTTTGACATGGATCGGCAGATTGCTAAGAATTCAACTATAGTAGCCTTCTCCAACCTGGTGCCCTGCAGATGTGTTGGACTACAACTCCCATAATCTCCCACAAGGTTGAGGAAGGAAGAGCTATAATCAGGCAAAACAAGGAGTTAACGAACAGGCTTAATGCAGTGGCCAGAGATGTATATTCCCATCTGCTTTGCAAGACTGGTGGGAAGGTGAATCTCCATCCACACCAAGTGAGGACTGCACTGGATGCTATGTGTCTATGTGTGCATTCAAACCACCTGTGTGATTTGGATCCAGGAAAGAGACTGCATGCAGAAGCCTGCTTTAAGAGCAAATATTTCAAAGAAAGCGTGCAATGAATACAGCGCTAAGAGAAAAGTGAGTCAAGTTAGGGGGGAAATAAAGTTTCTTTACATACCCATATAGGATGCCCAGTGGATAGCTCGTCTGTCTTTCTTGTCAAAGGCATTAATATTGGCACCTCTAGACAATAATAAACTGACCATCTAGAATGAAGGAAGTTATATTTCTTAATACACAGAAATATGTATATAAAATCAAAGCATTGTCAAAGCTGAAAAATCATCTGAACACCATGTAGCATTTAAACTAAACTAGGATGCATCTATGTCTAGGGATAGCACTATTGAGAAGTTCTTGCTAGGTGTATTAAGTTTTTAGGTGTTCACTGGATCAGGATATCAAAAATTGTATTAAAAGACACAGAAGGCATAAAAATTAAGGGCGTAATTCAAATCTTCAAATCTGACATTGATTTTAATTATTGTGGATTGCATCCATAATTTATCATAACCTATGAACATATTCACTACAGTAAACATGATAATGGAGTTGAACTTATTTCATCAGACCAAAAGTAAAATGAATGTCTTGTTATATGCCCATAGTCTTAATCATGTATAGTCCTTCAAATAGAAAGAAAATTATGTGGTCTGAGGGCACATAATACAGAACCTTGGTGAAGTTTACCAGATTTTGGTCTGGTCACTGCCTGGAAATTCTATGTTTACTGCCTTCAGTTCCACAATGGAAGAAAGGCAGGATATAAATATACTGAAAATAAAAAAAGGAAAGGAAAAGAACATTTTTTATGCTAGTCATATTGTGAACAGTATTTCTGCAAGGTAAGTTACAAGATTAAAGTATGCATGTTGCTAGTCATATTGTGGACAGTATTTCTGCAAGATAAGTTACAAGATTAAAGTATGCATGTTGCTATTTCCTTTGCATGTAGCAATGGGATTAGATAAACAAGCACCTGTTCGTGGCGGGACAGCTGGTCTGAGAAACTGAAAATAAGTCATTTGTACCTCAACATGTCCACTGAATGCTGCATGATGTAATGCTGTTCTACCAGCACGGTCTGACACATTTACATTACTGAGTAGTGGCACCAAGGCTTCTGCACATTTGACAGCTTTATTTGCAGCTGCTATGTGTAGGGGTGTTTGCCAATTTTTGTCACGGGCATTGACATCTGCTGAATGCTTCAACAACACCTGCACAGCATCCTAAAAAACAATAATAAACACAAACTTTCAATTAAAAAAAACCTAGTAATATTACCTCCCAATTCTGTTTCCTTATTAGCTCTCTTAGTCTTAACTTTGTTCAAAACTTTTCTCCACCTTCAATTATTGAACAGTCTTCCCACTGATAGAACAAACAAGATTCCTACTAAATGTCCAAAGAATCCTGAAGCATGAGATCAAACATATATTCAAGGCTTTAAAAAAGGCTTAATGAATGCCCTTATAGAAGTAGTGATTGGGTGAGACTGTGTTCATTTCAGGTTCTGTTTTTATTGATCTCTACCTCCCTGACAACACTAACAGCCCAGAACAACCCTAGGATGCCGCTGAAGAAGAGTTATCCATTTGGATAATCTGTTAAGAGCTGCAGATCCTGCATCCAGCATTACTCCTGAATATCTAGGAATATCTGTTCCTACCCCCTCACTATTGCAATCTTTCAGAGACCTGTAAAGACGTTTTTATTCTGCCAGGCTGAGAACAAAGATACTTACTTTAATATATGATTTACAGTTTGCATGTACTCTTGGAGTCAGTGCTGAATCTGGATGCCCAGATTTCAGCAGTTGCTAGGAATGCATTTGCACTGTTGAAGCTAGTATGCCAACTGTGCCCATTCTTGGAGATGTCTGATCTCCACATGCCTTAGTTACATCCTACTTGGGCTAGTGTAACATGGTCTATGTGGGGCTGTCTTTGAAAAGAGTTCAGAGAATGCTTCGATCAGACTGTTGACCAGGCCCGTGAGACTCCCTTGTTGCAACAGCTTCGTCAGCTACCAGTCTGTTTCCAGGCAAAATTCAAAATGCTGGCTATGACCTATAAAAACCTATATAACATGGGACCAAGCTATTTGAAATACTGCATTCTCACACCCTGTCAAACAGATCTGTGGGATCTGGAATCAGGACAACTAATCCTACCAATGCAGCACAATATTCCCCGATGAATACTCTAGCAAGGAACATGTACTTTGCCCCTTTTACATGTGGTTTTGAACAGATATACTGGGTGGAATAGATGACATGAACAGCAAATAGGTTCAGTTTCCATATGCAGCAGCATGCATCCCAGCATAACTGGCCGTCTGAAATACTGCATTCTCCCACATGAGCCCACTGAGGTTTTAAGATCTTCAGGAGATGCCTTTCTCTCGATTCCACCACCATTTGAGACACGTTGGTGGGTCTGCAAGAGGGGGATTCTTAGTGGCCACTCCCAACCTCGGAGAACATTAACGCGCCCCACTACAATACACCTATGCACTTTCCTCATGTGTGCTCTTTGTTGTTTAGCATCACACTCCATGATGTTTAGAAGCCTGTACAGAATAATAGAAGATCCTGGGAACTGAACAGCACTAATATTCAAGGAGTATCATGAATTCTAACAAAACTTTATTTGTGGTAAAGATTTTTTAAAAAACCTACAAAGAGAAAAATAACCAAATGTACAAACACAGTACGTATAGAATATCATATTGGATATTTTATGGCATCACTGCTCTTATCATAACTTCACATGACTTGTCCTAAAATTATTACCTTCATCTTGGAAACATTTTCCAAGTTCAGGCTGAGGAAGAATTTTGTTACACCTAGTGAATGTGTATGTTTTCTATGTTTGATAAAGAAAAATATGTTACATTGTGTATTTCTTTATTTGCACTGATGGCCAGGAAATGGAGAGCAAAATCTGTTGCTCAACTCTGACGGCTCCTTCTGTGTTTTTATGGCTTATAATTCAACAATAAAATTACTACTAGACACAGTACACAAGTTCACACATACACAGACACACACGATCTACTGTTGATCCAATGATTTCACACAGACGATGCTGATAACATGACAATACTTTTGTATTGGTGTATGTCCGATGAAACAAAACATTTTGTAAGGGGGAAGGAGCCACTTGCATAAGAAAGAATGAACTTAACAGCAAATGTGAGAAAGAGCACTGTGACCAAACTGGCAGCTCAGTGGGAGTCAAGAATCTAGGAGTTGCAAATGTGCTTATTCATAAAACAAAATTATCCTTTTGGAGCATAACTAGTAATATATTGTATATGAAGAAAAGGAGACAGAAAATAACCTAGGCCTTACAGTCCAGATCAACCACCAAACCAGATAGCCACAGGATAAGAAAGACGCATGATGTAGCTCTTGGCTTTGCTGTTGTGAGGTTGCAATGATTCAACTTTTGTTTATCTCACATTGTCATGAATGGAAATGCAGGTTGCTTACCTGTAACTGTAGTTCTTCGAGTGGTCATCTGTGCATTCACACATATGGGCTCGCGCCGACGCCGAGCCTATTTCCGGGAAACTTAGCTAGCTTAGACTTTTGGCGGGAACCCCTCCCCCCACCATCCTACCGCGCATGCTCAGGGGGTCCCGCCTCTCCTTCTCCTCAGTTCTCTGAGACCGCTTGGCCTCATAACTAAGGTACAACTATGTTATTAAATAAAGAGCATGGCGAACCAATTGACATATACAAGCAGCGATGCCAAGAGGGGACGGTGGGTGGGTTGTGTGAATGCACAGATGACCACTCGAAGAACTACAGTTACAGGTAAGCAACCTGCATTTCTTCTTCGTGGTCTCTGTGCATCACACATATGGGAGAATAACAAGCATAGACTTACCGGAGGTGGGTAGGCATGCTGGTTGGTTGCGTGGTCAGTCACTGACAAATCGAGGAGAGGACCGCTCTACCAAACGAAGAGTCCTGTCTCGCTCTGACATCGAGGCGGTAATGCTTCACAAACGTGGAAGCATGAGACCATGTGGCTGCTTTGCAAAGGTCAGATAGCGAAGCACCATGTAATAACGCTGAAGAGGTTGCCTGCGCTCTGGTAGAATGTGCCGTCAGATGAAAAGGAGGATCCTTATTAACAATTCTATAAGCCAGAATAATGGTGTTCACCACCCATTTAGAGATGCGCTGTGAAGATACTGGTAATCCCTTTGCTACGCCTCCATAACAGACGAATAATCTACGAGATCTCCTAAAAGAGTCAGTTCGCGACTTATAGAAAGCCAAAGCTCTCCTTACGTCCAAGGCGTGTAATCTCGAAGACAAAGGATCTAAGGACGGCTCGAAAAATGTGGGTAACACAATGTCTTGACCCATGTGAAATGAGGAAGAAACTTTGGGAATAAACGTGGGATCCATACGTAACACAACTTTTTCTCGAAAAAACTGCAAATAGGGAGGATCGACTAGTAGCGCCGCTATCTCCGAAACACGTCGCGCAGACGTGATGGCAACTAAAAATATAGTTTTTAGAGTTAACAAGCGAATATCAACAGTCGCTAAAGGTTCAAAGGGCTTGGAAGTCAGGGCTGTGAGTACGACAGAAAGACTCCATTGCGGCACTACCGGTCGAATAGAAGGAAACAAGTTCCGTAAACCTTTTAAAAAGGCTCTTGCCATTGGATGAGTAAAAACAGAGAACCCATCTACCAAACTGTGGTTGGCTGTAATTGCTGACAGATAGACTTTAATGGAAGCTGGCTTAAGACCTCGGTTATGCAATGAGTACAGGAAGGAGACAATTGTAGACATATCCGATGTGTAAGAATCAGACCCTTTAAGGGCCGCATATTCCTGAAAACGTGTCCATTTTCTATTATAGGACAGCCGAGTTGAGGGCTTACGTGAGGCCTCCAAGATAGATTTTAGTCGTTCTGGGAGGTCGAGGACTCCCCAAGACGCCGGGTTCTCCAGGCCGCTAGATGTAGAGACTGGACATCGGGATGAAGAATACTGCCCCCTTGCCGAGATAAGAGGTCGGGAAGGGAAGGTAGGTTCCAAACTTCCGCTTTCGCTAGTCTGAGTAGCGACGTGAACCAAGGTTGCCTTGGCCACCACGGGGCTATCATTACAGCGTCCGAGTTGTGGTGGCTGATCATAGATACTGCCCTGGCCACTAGTGGAAACGGCGGGAAGAGGTAGAGAAAACCTCTGGACCAGTCCCACTGGAACGCATCCCCTTGCGATGCATCCCCTATGCCCGCTCTGGAGCAATACTCCGGGCAAACTGCATTGGCTGCTGTTGCAAACAGATCGATGTCGGGCGTGCCCCAACGAGTGAAAAGACGAGTTAGAATCGTAGGGTTGAGTTCCCACTCGTGCGTGTCCGTGAACGATCTGCTGAGAACATCTGCCGTGGTGTTCTCCTTCCCCGCAATGTGCAACGCCGATAGGCGCATATTGTTGGAGATTGCCCACTCGAAAATGTCCATCACGAGTTGCAGAAGGTGTCGTGACCGAGTGCCTCCCTCCTTGTTGATATACCACACCACTGTGGTATTGTCCGTAAGAATTTGGACATGATGTCCTTGCAGGTGCGGCAGGAATGCCCGTAATGCGTTCTTGACCGCTAGTAGCTCCAGCATATTGATGTGGAGGTGAGTCTCTGAAGGTGACCACCTTCCTTGTGTGTTTAGGTCGCCGTGGTGTGCACCCCAACCATCCAGAGATGCATCCGTCGTCACTATGCGAGACGGTTCCTGAGGAGCAAATCGCATGCCCCGAGAAAGGTTGTGTACGACGGACCACCACCGGAGCGAGTCCTTGACCAGGTGAGGAATGGTAAGTATTAGTTGGTGGGGGTTCTGTAGAGGCGAGTAATGTTGAAGTAGGAACTGTTGGAGGGTGCGCATTCGAAGCCGTGCCCAACGGATCACAAATACTGCTGCTGCCATCAAGCCTAGCAATCTGAGAATTGCAAACGCTGATGTCCGTAGACGGTTCTGCAAACTTAACGCTCTCTGCTGCAGGTCGGCGACCCTGTCTGCAGGGAGGAAAGCCCTTCCCATAGTAGCGTCGAGAGTCACTCCTATAAACTGCAGTCTCTGCGATGGTTGAACGATGGATTTTTTGTAATTTATTTGCAGCCCAAGCGACGATAGAAGAGAGATGACCTCGCGTACGTCGGCCAGTGCCTGGCTTTCGGACTGTGAGACGATCAGCCAATCGTCCAGGTAAGGATATACGGCGATGTTTTGAGACCGTAGATGCGCACAAACCGTCGACATGCACTTGGTGAATACCCTTGGTGCAGATTTTAGACCAAATGGCAGGACAGAAAACTGGTAGGCTTGGTGCCCAATGAGAAAACGCAGGTAACGCCGATGAGCAGGATGAATAGCGATGTGAAAATAGGCGTCCTTTAAGTCTATTAGCGTGAACCAGTCGCCTGTCTTTAGCATAGAGAGAACCGATGCCACGGTAACCATGCGAAATTTCTTTGGCAAAATAAATTTGTTGAGCGCTCTGAGATCCATAATAGGACGAAGTCCCCCGTCCTTCTTCGGCACCGCAAAATAACGGGAGTAAAACCCCGTTTTTAGCTGACATCGCCCAACCCTCGTGATTGCATTCTTTTGCAGAAGGGTGGTAGTCTCCTGTACCAAAGTCAGCGAGGGGAGCGTAACCTTTATGGTGCCTAGTGGAGGAGGGACGTCGAACTCTATTTTGTAGCCCTCCGCTATGATGTTTAGCACCCAAGCGTCTGATGTTATTGACGCCCAGGCATGTAAAAAGGGCTTTAGTCTGTTGGAATCGGTGTAGCTGGGAAGCAGCGCCAAGTCAAAGACGCCGTTTTCCCGACTGTTGTTGCTTGCTGCGTTGGGTGAAACGCGGAACTGACTTTCGAGGCTGATAAGCCTGTGTCGTTGACTGGTACCGCTGCGATTTATCCTGCTGCGATCTCTGTTGGAATGGGACTGGCCTATACCATTTCTTGGGCCGATATGACTGTTGAGGCTGTTGGAAGCCCATTTTCTTGGCTGTCATACGAGCCTTGTGCAAGGTATCCATGGTCGTATCCGTGTCTATATTGAATAGACCTTCTCCATCGAATGGAAGGTCTTCTATTCTGGTTTTAGTCTCTTGCGGTAACGCTGCCGACCGCAACCAAGCATGTCGACGTAAAGCCACCGACCCCACCATGGCCTTGGAGATACAGTCGGTAAGGTGCCGTGCTGTTGTCAACTCCTGCTTAGACAAACGGATGGCTTCTGCCTGAAAGACCCTAGCAAGCTCTCTCTGATCGTCGGGGAGGAAATCTGTGAGCGATGAAATTTTCTCCCAAAGGAACAGCTGATAGCGTGCCATGAGTGCCATGTAATTTGTGACCTTTACACCCAGCGACGTTGAAGCATAGATACGTCGTCCGTATGCATCAAGCTTCCGTCCCTCCTTATCTGTAGGTGCGGCATGCACCTTACCCGATCTGCCCTGCGCAGCCTCTACGACAACTGAGTTCGGTTTAGGGTGATGAAACAGAAAGGGCGCCTGCGCCTCCCTAACCTTATATATAGCATCCAGACGTTTAGAGGTGGGTCCCACCGTGGCCGGGTGCTCCCAGGACTGCTTAAGGGTTTTTAAGAGAGCTTTGACCATCGGCAAGGTGAGCTGGGGTGATGGCTCCGCCTGCATCACATCATAAATGCCATCATCGGACTCCTCAGCCACTTGTTGGCATTCGATATTTAAAGATTGAGCCAGTCTCTGCATCTGATCCGTAAAGCTGCCCATCTCCATTGTTGGCGACGCCCGGTCTTCCAATCCAACAGTATCCAAGGGTGATGGCTCCGACGGACGCGGCGATGGGGCAGACGAAGAATCCGACGGATAGTCATCAAACGATTGTGAGGGCTGTCGACGTCGAGGCGATATGGATGGCGCTCGGTGTTGAGCGCGAACAGCCGTCGATGTCGAGCCCTCCCGACGGTGCACGGAGGAGCGGTGCAGTGAGGTGGTCCTACGCGGTGGAACTGGCGGCGGCGACTGGTCGCTCTGAATCCTGCGTCCCGTATACGGGTCGAACCGGTATGGAGCAGGGGCAGATCGTCGAGAATCCCGCGAAGGTGACCTCGACCGCGAACGGGACCTCGACTGCGAAGACTGGTATCGACGTCGACGCCGAGTGTCCCTTTGTCGGCTCGGTGACGACTGACGCCTCGGAATCGGTCTGTCAGAGTCTGACGGTATGATGACCGGCATTGGCGCTGGGGATGGCAGCGAATGTGGGGGCGACATAGGTTGCTGCGAAAGCATTCGCGGTGTCGACGGCGTGCGCAGCAGAGAAGCGACCGACGGCGTCCGACGTCTCGATGTCGAGTGTGTTGGTGATGCTGCGTCTCTCTGCGAGGTCTGCGACGTCGACGCAATGGACGCCGATCGTTGCGTCGGTGCCGATGAAGCTGTCGGTAACGACGACGACTTGTGGACTATGGCGACTACCTTCATAGACGAAGACGAAGGCATCGATGCCGACCTCGATTTCGACGATGTCGAAGACTTGCTCTTCGGTTTCGTCGACGTCGACTTCTTTGTCGACTTCGATTTCTTTGCCCTCTTTGCCGGGGGTGGCGAAGAGGCAACAGATAACTCCGTCATCGATGCCGGCACTGCCGCCCGTAACCGGGGGGAGTCCGGAGGTGCTGGGCTTGAGAGTGTATGACTCTCCCCAGAAAAACCTTTCGTCGTCATGGAGGGACGAGGCTGATCAACCGCTGATAATGCTCTAGTCCACAACAGACTACGGAGACGGTCTGCTCTATTCCTTCTCGTTTGTCTGGAAAACTTCATACAATGGCTGCACGAATCAACAACGTGCGCTTCTCCCAAACAGATGAGGCAGAAGGAATGCCCGTCGTTGAGGGCGATTTTCGCCCTACACCGCGTACAACGGCGAAACAAAGCGGTCTGCGCCATAAGCTGGCGGCCGCCTATAACTACAAATATATATTTTAATTTAAATTTTTTTTTTTTTTTTTTTTTAAACTATTACTATCTAACTAATATAACTAACAATAAACAGCCTAAGCTAACTATAACTAATTCTTCTTTTTGTTTCCTAGGTACAACGTACCGGAGAAGTCTCCCGCGAGGCTACTGGCGAAGCGGTCGAAGAAGAACTGAGGAGAAGGAGAGGCGGGACCCCCTGAGCATGCGCGGTAGGATGGTGGGGGGAGGGGTTCCCGCCAAAAGTCTAAGCTAGCTAAGTTTCCCGGAAATAGGCTCGGCGTCGGCGCGAGCCCATATGTGTGATGCACAGAGACCACGAAGAAGAACTTAGGAATACACAATATTCCAGCAGGACTGGAAGAAAACTACAGCTCAACACACAGAAGAAGCCCCAGTTTTGATTCCTGACTAAGTATCTCCAGGAGGACCTAGGAAGATACATACACATGCCAGCCAATATGAAACCGTGCATGTAATAACTAATCATAGCGACTAATGCATAGACCAATGATTTCCTCAGGTAATTGCTTGGTTTATTCATTCTCTACGACGGCTCATCTTCCTGCCACCTAGCCATACTTCCCTGGACCAGCAGCTGTTGGTAGTAGCTGCTGGTTATTTTCATAGGAAACCTGATCACTGACAACTTTTCCGCTCTATTTCATAGAGCACTCCTGCTTGGCTTGTGATTACCAGCAGTACTCATCAGATGAGTCAAGAGGAGATTAATCCTTTCAGCCCCATAGACACACAGCCTTGCTGGTGCTCCAACATCAATGTAGTGGGCAAGTTGAGTCCCTAAGCCCTGTTGTGGTATAGTGCTGGTGAATCCACTGTCTCATTGCCCTATTACTTGAGTTTCCCATCATGAAGTAATCTGAGTGGCTCCTTATCTGCTAAATATGAGAACAGAGACACAGTTGAAACTTACAACTTTTATTGAACAATATTCATTGGTGAAGAAATTCTGACAGTATCAGAGATCAGCATAATGGGGTTGGTACTTTTTTTTCTTGCAACACTCCTGTGTCTCAAACAGCTGTACAACAGACACTAAAACAACAGGTGCAGCTTTCCCAGTCTCCAGAATGAATACTGATATACCTGTTAAATTACAATTTGTTATGCATTCTGGAGAGGCACAGAAGTCTTGCTAGAAAAAGGTAGCAATCCCAGAAAGTCACAGCCACTTTCCCACTGGTTACTGCTGATGTTCTTGCTTGTGATCTCCATGGCACTGGACTGGAGAACATCCTTGGCTCTGTGTGTGTTGAATGGCTGCCTGTTGAGACAAGAGAGACATGAGAATTTAATGAGTAATACGCAGCAGCTGCAACAGAGTTCCTGTGACTGGGCGCTCATTACAGGTTGGTGAGCAGGTATTTATGGGTGCTGTTTCCTAAGTTTTTGCATTTTCATGCCTTGACCGAAGTTCCCACTCTCCCACAAGTAATACTTCAGATTTAAGTATGGAGATTTACCTATTTAGGGCGATTAAGTAATTAATCAAGATTCATCCATTCAATATAGGGAGTGCAGTAAAAACCTATTTCTGTTTCATATGCTTGGGCAATATTCTTGCAAAGAATAATAGATCATAACTGTTGGGCAGCAGTAGCATTAGGTGAAACAGAGTGTTTGGTGTTCAACAACAAACATGTTTGCACTCCCTATTCCTCTCACCAGTATGTGTGTATTTCTCTGCAACTCCAGACACTGGATGAGTGAATGTGTTCTTAATGACATTATCTTCCTCAACAGGTGAATCTCCAAATGTATTCAAGGGGTTACCAGTGGAAAGCTAGGCCAAGGCACATGGAATGAAGAGTATCTCGTTTGGAGCACTCATGTACACTAGCATCAACTTCTAATGAGCACCTAGTGGGAAGTCAGGGAGCAGACTGCGACCAACAGGGACTCCCTTAGTGCATAATTACTATCCTTTATAACAAACTAAATAATTATTATATCCTCAATATGGAGTATATCATTATCACCTATTGAGTAACGGAGGGTTTTTAAGTCTATATATACTTTCCCCTATTTTCAAGGGGATAGGGGGAGACATTGTGGCCATAGGTGTCCATCCCTTTTCTTAGTGTTTGCAAGGTTGGGTGGGGTTGAGAGATGGAGAAGTTGCAGAAGTCCTGTTTAAGGTATGATTACCTCCCCATTTAGTAAGCCCCTATTTCTTTGCTTACCTCTATGGGGTGTCTTGACGGAGATTCATTCGCAAGAATGAAGCTGGAGTTCCTATCAGGTGTTTGTGTCTGCAGTCCTGAGAAAAGGTACCTGTAAGGGTTCTAAGAGATGCATTATTTCTCTTTTCTTAATTTTACATTGTTCTAACTGGCCACTGGAAATCTGTTGTGCTTCCTTGTGCCATGTGTCCTAATCCCAAAGTCCGGTCACTGAGTTTCAATACAGATGATGTGTGTTCCCTCTCAGTATATATACCTGCAGCTGTGTCACACTGTAATTGGCTCCCAGGATCCATTATGGCAAAGGTTATTAATGCATTTATGTTTATTTGTTTGTATGCTTTTAATTACAATCATTTATATCCTACCTTTCAGGATCCTACCTTCTTCCAAGGCGGCATACAAATAACAGCAACATGCATCAATAAAATCACACACACACACACACACAAAACCCAATATAAAAATAAGCTACCAGGATCCCTCCACAGGGCAGCTAGTAGCAGGGCAGTGGGGAAGAGACGATCTAGCTCAGGTGTGGGCAACATGTGGCCCTCTAGAGGTTTTGACCATTAAGTCTCATCATCCCTCACCATTGGCTATGCAAGCTAGGGCTGATGGGATTTGTGGCCCTCCAGTTGCTTTGGCCTACAAGTTGCTCAACCCTCGTCTAGTAGGAAGGGGAGCCAGCAACTGGTGTCATCATTACCTTCCTCCCTCTCTCTCCCAGAATCCTTCCCACAGGGGAATTGGTGGCCCTGTGGGGGAGAGAAGATGATGGTCCAGCAAGAGCAGGTTTTGAGGCATAGTGGGGGTAATCATTGGCTGAGTTAATCATTGGCTGGGTTCGCACAATCGGGGAAGGAAAACAAACCATCGTAGCTTATTTCCCTGCTCCACACGTGCCTGTCTCATGCTGCAAACTTATCCTCAATGGGTGCAGTTTGTCATGTCAACCAAACCTGGCAAGGATGTGCGGTGAGTGGGTTTACAAACCACCTCACAACCCATGGTTTGTTCTAGAGTTGGGAGGTGGTTTGTAATCCACCCTTGCTGGATACGAACAAAACAACAAACCACACCTGGCAAGGGTAATTATGGTAATGATGTTGCATGTGCAGGGCAGGGTAATAAGCTCTGATGGCTTATTTCCTCCCTTGATCGTGCAAACACAGTCATAATGAGCTCTGTTAACTTCAATGGGTACTCACTTGTAACAGCTAGTTTATTAGCTTAACTTTACATATTCAAGGAAAGAATTGGATTAAGTTGGCAACACCTTCCCTAGCAAGTTCTCCTACTCCAACCACTTTTCTTCTTTTACTCTCATGCTTGGGATGGTATAGCATTTAATACCAACTTAAGGGTCTACCAGGATCATAATGACATTATACCAATGTAACTTGCAGTTTTGCCACTGTTATAAATTTGTCCAGGAAATGTAATATGAGAATAGGATTACATTACAGTATTCTTTCTATTGATAAAAAAGCCCTCCATACCTCACTACATGATGCAACAGCTCGGTGTAACGGTGTCAACCATTTGCTGTCTTTGGCATTAACTCTAGCTCCTGCAAATATAAAGACAAAATTCCCCCCATCAATCATGCAATACAGGTTAATAAAAACATTAAAACGTTGCTACAGAATAATTACAGAATTGGTGTTTATTTGTTTCTCCCTTAGAAGAACCAAAGTTGGGAAACACCGAAGACAAATGAGTGATCATCTCAGGCATACTGCTCCATCCTGGCAGTGTTCCCCCAGCTTCCCTCAACTAAACTAGTTTTAAAAGCTCTCATTTATGCAAACTGTACCTTAACCTCTCTACTAATAGTATTCATGTAATATCAAAGTTCATTAATTAATTTTCTATCACAGAAACAATTACATAAAAAAACAAAGAGAGCCTTTGGCATTTTAAAGACTATTGAATTTATTTATTCTGGCGTAAACTTTCATGGACACTCTCCACTTCATCAGATGCATTGATAGAAAGGAACTTATTTGTATGTGCATATTAAACAGTTAAACAGGATAAACAGATAGTTAATATTTTTATTATATTTTCAAAAATTGTAAAATAATGTTTTGTATGTATAGAGCTTGTCCATAATAATAAAAAAAAACCATACCAGATAAAATAAGTAGCTCAATAATTTCTGCATCTCCCAGATACGCAGCAGCATGTAAAGGAGTCCGCTTCTCATTATCCTGTATAAAGAGGGGGAAACATCTTAACAATAACAGCAAGAAGAAAAAGCATAAGCATCATCTTCTCCTACAAATTAAAATCATGGTACAAAGTTATTTTCCAAACACTGCATGTTATTTTTTTAGAAACATATTAAAAGCAACAGCAGTGTTAAATATTAGTATTGTTAATATTCTTATATCTAACCATTCAACAATCAATTTGGAGCACCAAATATCTCAAAACCTGAGAGAAGATAAAAGAAGATATTATTAATTATAATGTTAATTATTGTCATTGTTTTATTATTTCTTTTTAAGTTTTTAATTTGTACACCACCCAGAGAATTTCAGTTTTTTGGGTGCCTTAAAAATATAAGTAAATAAATGAAAGGGAATGATCCTATTCTGTCCGGGAGGGCAGCTGAGGTGCCATACAATGTTGCAGACCTCCAACCTTGGCAAAGGAAGTCCACCACCAAAGATCTCCCCACTATAGCAGCAGAAAGCTCCACCACTCTTGCTGTCCCATTGGCAGGGCTTAGTGTCCATTGGCCACATGGAGGGGAGGGAGGAGAGAAAAAGCTGGCTACCTCCCACTTTTGTTACTATTTGCTAGTGGGGCTGTGAATGCAGCAGTGGCTCCGCCGCAGATCTCGTCTTCCACCCCCACACCAATAGGTAGTATTGCTCTACTAGTCATATTATAGAAAAGCAATAATATATCTACCCATTTATATTCAATAAAAGGATACTATCTAAATGGTCTGTGACCATATAATAAAGATTGATTGATTAAAGGATACTCAAAAGCAATAAATCATGTTTTTGTTGTCTTTCCTCTCTTAATTTAACCCATTCACCAGGTTTGCATATAATGCAACCCAGTGGTATGGATTGTTGAATCTCAGTTCTCATGTTGTTAATTTTATTATTTTTTCAAATTCCAGCCATATAATATTTTATATAAAAAGATCTATTTAAATTGATAGATGGCATTGCTTGCTACTTCAGTAAAAATAGATTTTCACTCATCTTAATAATTGGTATTCTAATCAGCGTTTTCTATTTCTCTTTCAAGTTTTCCCTTCTCTATAGATCTTTATCAAAAGTTGGTAAATATTTTGATAATATAAGTTTAATGTTAACTGCTAAGACCAATTTTTCTCATTCTGAATATTATACTTAACCTTATCTCTACACTTACATAATTTCTAAATTGACAAAACTGGATTTAATGAGGTTAATCTGACTAAAATGATCTCTTTAATTCATCCCAGTGCCAGAAAATCTTCTAATATTATATTTCATTCAAAGGGATTATTTTTACTATGCTAAAAAAAGCATTATAAAACTATAATTTCTTGTTATGTTTGAACTAGTCCACTATATTTCATGGTGTTATTAACTAGAGCTACACAGATCTGAATTTGGAGTACTTTTGATCTATTTATTCCCAAATTATTTATTATTTTTAATGGATGTCCTACACAGCATTTTCGGGGGGGGGGGGGGAGGTAGCCATGTTAGTCTATTGCATACTAAGTTGCTAAAATATTTTATTTTTTGCCAAACTGTACAGTGCTCTTTATCTTGCTATTTAAAGCAACAACTGGGGAAATTAATGTAGTTCTCTTTTGAAATAACTGTTTTCTTTTGCACTAATACGGGGAAATTGGTGGGCACAGCAGGAGATTGGGTGAAGCACCCTTCTATTGCTTCCCTCCTGAAAATCCCTGCCTACTGTTTGCAGCAGAGAAACATCAGTCCAAATTCACAGTCCTATGTTTCGATAAACTAGACATTCACAGGACTTGAATGGGATGTGAAAGGATTAATTATAGACTGATTTTTAAACTTCACAAAATAAACACATGAAAATAAAATGTTAACCTGTTTTTGTAGACTATAAATTTAAAGGTCCAAGTAACTTTTACCTAAACACCACAGGAAGTTATTAAAAACTAATGACTGCTTACATTAAATTTTGAATTTAAAGTATTTTACAATATGACACCTCAAGAACTGGTTTCCACAAATCAGAGTATTTTAGAACACACACCGAGCTAGGACCTGAATGTGTTATGCAACTAGCAGAAACAAGCAAAACAAACGCCTCGCTCCCCACCCCAACAAATTTAGAGAACAAGGATTGTCTTTTCATGTGTTACAAAAGTGGTGCTTAATTAAGTCCTTAAACATTAGAAACTTTATGACATAAGCAACCCAGCAGACAGAAGATGTGTGTTCTCCTTGAACTTATCAGTCAAAGCACTGAACTTTTATGTAGTTACTAAGATAGTTTCATATAGTCACTTTGATTAGATTTTAAATTTAAATTCTTTCTAGTTAACATGTTATAGAACATTGAGACAAGAGTTACTCCAGCAGCACTGCCAATAAAATGTTCATACTAAAATTTAGATTGACCTGAAATATTTTGCCATGTCTTCGATAAATTACATATTTGACAAGCGTGCCAGCAGCTAATCTCTCAGTTACATTCATAGAAGCTGATCAGTATCACCACCTCAGTAACCGTAATGAGGTGCTGATACTGATCGGATTCTATGAATGTTTCCAAAAAACAAGAACACAAAAGAGCAATAAAGCTCAACAAATGACAGAAGGGAAAAAAAGGACAGTAAAGGGGAAAGAAACCTCAATCTACTCAAAGAAATACTGCAGGCAGCTGTTACATCCTAACATAAATTTCTGTTTATGTTTTGAAACAGTTTCCACAGAACCCAAAATATGTGCTTTACAAGTTAAAGAGCATGTTTCAGGCATACCCAAGAAATTGTTTTAATGCAAATAACTCAATGAAAACCTTACAGACAACTGTCAATGAATATAAAATAAAGCTAGTGTTGACAATATTGGTTATATAAAATCCATTATTCCTAACTCTCATACATAATCATCATTCCAAATAACTTGCAACAATTCAATTAACAAACAAGACGTTTATGTGAACATAATTCCATCCTTTCAGGATAATTGCTTAAATCCAGTGTCTCTCCCCACCCCCTGCAACTTTCAAAACTGCTCCACAGGATCCCCCAATTCTCCAGACCAGATTTAGAGACATGTAGAGGGTTGCAAGGGAGACCATTCCACCAGAGAACACCCAGGGGTGGATACAGCCCATTGATTCAGCAGGGAAAAGGGCAAAATTAACACAGCACCATAAATTTCACATACAAGGAAACCTGGCCAAGTATTATTTTAAGCAAGTGTGGCATACATTTTGGGATAACTATAACATTATTTATTTGGTGTTGACAGCAAAAACTTCCCACATTGCATAATGGAAATGAAAAATATAGTTATTTCAGCTTTGCAAATAACTCTACAAATGTTGCTAGACTGCATGTATTAACCACCCTGTCTACACTTGTTTATGCATATAATAGCCTGAAAGTGGTTAGAAGGAGAAGAACCAACTCTTCCATTTTACAGAATCTTCCCTGTCTGGTTGTTTGGAAGAGATTCTTACCAACCATCGGCAAGTAAAGCAAGGGGCTATTGGGAAGCTTGAGTTACTGTAAATAGCAACTTAATATCACCTCATTTACCTGGTTCTCAATTCATGGGTTGATGGCAATTCAGTGATGGTGATTCACGGGTTGTTGTGCAAACCTGACCAGAGAGTTATTTGAGGATTAAGCAATCCTAGCATAACCCTACAACGAGCCAAGTATTACATGAGGGTTGTTTAAGCCTCAAATAACCCTCAGTAGATGAGTTCACACAACACGACACCCCCCCAGTGGGGGTTGCATATTCAAAATGTCTTCTGCACGCACCCTGCACGCACCCTAGCTCATCGGGGATTAAACAACCCCCGATAAGCCTGCTGTGCTGTGCAAACCATGATAGTGAGAGATGCACCCTAGTTGTGCTGGAGTATTTGATGGTCATGCTATTTTATCAGCTGCAAAAGTTCAAGCCCAAGTCTTAAAAAACATAAGCCACTTTAATTGAAGCAGTTCGATTTAAGCCACAGACTGAGGTCAGCTATGTCTATTTACTCTATACCTATTTACTCAGAAGTGGCTCCCAGTGAACTCAGTGGGATTTACTTTCTAGAACTGAAGCTTAAACCTCCTATTTACTTGGGAGTAAGTCCCATTGTGTTCAATGGGCCTTACTTCGAGCATTCATAGATTTCAGCCTTATGCACATTTACTTGGGAGGAAGACCCTCTGAACATAATTTTGAATTAATATGTACGTTTTCTGGTAAACACTTTTATGGCACCGCAAAAAAGAAGTGCAATGTCTTTTACATAGAGAACATTTAAATTAATTTTAATTGTTTGGGATGTTATATTTTGTTTTTGCATTTCTGTATCTGTAAAATCGAATGGGGACAGTACCCTGGGCAGTGTGCATTTTATTTTTTTAGAAAATGTCTATTATACTTCCTATGTCACTTCTCATATGTTTATTGCTGGGTTAAATTCCGGTTTGTTATTGGATTGACTGTGGTTGTGTAACCCCAGAGTTTCCAGGTTTGGACATAATGATAACAACCCAGGAACAGGACATTCCTGGGTTGTTTAAGAAAGTGGAAGTGACAAGCGCATGGGATTAAACAACCCATAGTAAGCCATGGGATCTCCATTTCTCATCAACTTCTCTTATAGGATTGTTGCAAGGATAAATGAGTGGAAGGAGCACCATATATGTTGCCCCAAGCTCCTTGGAAGAAGGACAGGATAAAAATATTTACAATTAGTTAACGTAAAAGGGAAATTGTTGCAACCAATATATTACCAGTTCCTGTAACACCCCTCCGCCAAAAACCCTTTGATTAGAATGCTCTAATAAGCATCAAGAAGCAAAGGTGAATCAATAAAGGGAATTTCAAAGGCTGTCTGTGATACAACATGGGGACAGATTTGCTGTTAAAAAGCCCCAAAGAAATTTTAAAATCCATTGGTCATGTCAAGCCCTTGGCCTATCTAAAGCTGTTCCTCGGATCCCAATTTCTGTCTGTCCGAGTTCTGAATAATGATAGTGACAAACCTTAATAACAACTGCTTTTAATATTTCTCAAATAGAACAAATCATCCATCACTACTTTGTCCCAGACACCTTTGTGCTACTTGAAAGCCTACCACAGAAGTGCAGAACCTCCAGCCTGAGGGGCACTCTAGCCCATGCAGCCTCTTTGGTTGTACCAGGGAGCAGGGCTAAGGCTCAAAGTCTTGTTCCCTGAAGGAATCCCCTCAGAGATCAGAGATAACAGGAGGAATAAGGGGCAGGAAGCTTTGGGACTCGCCCATGCAGGAGAGAGCAGCTGAGTCTAAACATCCCTGGAACTGCTGCTATCTGAGATCAGACATAGCAGCGGGGATGAGGGGCAGCAGACCTTTCAATTCAATTTTTTTCAGAAAACCCACATCACTGGATAGACCTGCACAGTATATACACTAAAATCACAATATCTGAAGCATATACTTTTAAAACACATACACACATTCTAGGGAAATTGACTGTCCCATTGGATGTTTGATCATGGACCAGAATCCAAAGGAAACTAAAAATCCAAAGGAAGCTAAGAGCATAAGGATCAGTTCGTCAAATCCCCTCACATGAACACAATTAGGGTCCTGGCCCTAATTTAAAGCTATGTCCCTATTTTGTCATTCATTTAAAATATTACGGGATTTGTAATGTGAAAGTAACTCCAAGTACAAATCTGGACAAACCAGTATCTTTTGTATTTGTCAACATCAAAACTATTGCAGCTGAGATTGTACAACTGTATCAAGGCCATGACCCACAACATTTGACTATCAGTCCAGAAGAAATGGACAAGTAGCTAACACTGGATTTGAGATAGTCTTATATACATGCATGCTCCCCACTACTAGCACAATAAAGTGGGCAAGGGTGATTCTTCTCATCCTAATTCAATTTTTAGCAAAACAACGTATCACTTCTGCACTTTCTACAAGTTTGTATAGATCAAATGAAAGTTACAGATAGTTCAGATCAATACTGTTCTTGTCAACAATTAATGCAAGCACTTCCCAAGTAACACTGGACTGCTCATTTCAAAATACATCCTTTCAGGCCTTATGAAGCGATTATTTTCTAAAGAATGTTTCCTTTCCATGAGAAAGAAGTTAAGTCTCTGTTAAAATTCTTTTGAGAAAGTAGAGCAGTACAAGGCTGACTAGGATCACAAGATTATAATCTCACCAAACACTATCAGTTGGTAGCCATGCCTGCTTAAGGGGACAAGACTATTTGAGAAAAGTGACTACAAAGAAACATGAATATCCACCAGATTCCCACTTCTGCAGCAACACAATTGCCACTGATCAAGAGCAGAAAAGCCATTTAAATACTTCTGGGATAAGACAAGATAGACAACAGCATATTCTTTGTGAAAGTTAGCCTACATTGACAGTGTAACCCCTATATATGTTTACGTAGAAGTACTGAGTTCAATGGAGCTTGCTTCTTAGTAAATATGCATAGGGTTACAGTCTTAGAAAATGCTGATAGTTCATACAAAATTTAAGATTTTTATAGCTTAAATAATAAATTTATGCCATCAACAACTGCAATGTCTCCCTAAAATGTCCAGCTTCAAGCTTACTCTGAGGATAGGCAGGTGGCCACTAGGAGGAGGGCTTTCTCTGCTGTGGCACCCCGGCTGTGGAATGAGCTCCCCAGAGAGGTTCGCCTGGCGCCTACTTTGTACTCTTTTTGTCGCCAGGTGAAGACCTTTTTATTCTCCCGGTATTTTAACAGTTAAATTAACTCAATTTTAATCCTTGCTGTTTTAAATTTGTATTTTAATCTGTATTAATTCCTGCTGCTTGGTTTTATTCTGGTTGTGTTTTTATATTGTATGTTATTCTGTGTTTTTAGATTGTGCCTTGTTTTATATATTTTAAAATGATTTCATGGTTTTAATTTTTGTGAACCGCCCAGAGAGCTTCGGCTATGGGGCGGTATAAAAATGCATAAATAAATAAATAAATAAATAAATAGTAGTTGTTGGCAGCGATGTGGATTTTTCCAGGAAATTTTGAGTTGTAAATTAGGCTAATCTGCATATGTTCATTTGTATTGAGAAATTTTCTGATACACTATAGAGAGTGATTTAATTTAAAAATTATTCATTTATTACTTTTGTATCTCACCTTTCAAAGAGCCCAAGGCAGCATACATGATTTTCCTCCTCTCCTTTTTTATCCTCACAATAACCTTGCAAGACAGGTTAGCTTGACAGTCAGTGATTGGCTGGGTTTGCACAATCAGGGAAGGAAAATAAGCCACCATAGGTTATTTTCCCATCCTGCATGTTCAGGTCATGAACTATGTAATTACCATAATTACCCTCACCGGACATCGTTTGTTGTGTCATCCAAACCCAGCAAGGGTAGGTGGTGGGTGGGTTTACAAACCATCCCAGAGTCCATGGTTTGTTGCAGGGTTCCAGGGTGGCTTTTAACTCACCCCACCAGGTTCAGATGACACAACAAACTGTGCCCTGCAAGGTTAATTATAGTAATTAGGTGCTGCCCAACCAGTATGCACAGGGCAGGAAAATAAGCTATGCTGTCTTATTTTCCTTCCCTGATTGTGCGAACACAGAGACTGGCTTTATACAACATGATAACCCACACTCAAGGGTTGAGTATGGGCTGACTGTAGGTTGTTGCTGAAACATAGGTTATTGTGTTGTCTGAACCCAACCTCACTAACAAACCATGGTTTGTTAGTCACGAACAACCTACAATTCACAGCCTAACAAACTGGATTATCTTCATGGATTGTTCATGGTTAACAAACCATGGTTTGTTAGCATGTCTCAGCTCAAACAAACCATGGTTCAATAACAACCCACAGTTCAACAACCAACACTCAGTCCTTCAGTGTGGGTTATCGTGTTGTGTGAACCCAGCCTCTGACTGTGCCCAAGTTACTCACCAGGGTGGATAAAAATCAATGCTTTTTAAAAAGAAAATTTAAAAAATCAGATTTTTAAAATTTAAATTGGATTTTTTATTTAAATCAGATGTTTTTTATTTAAATTGGATTTTTTAAATAAAATGCTTTTTGAGGAAAAATCTATCTAAAAATAGTTTTCTATTTAAGATACATTATAGTCCAAAGGTTATTCATCATGAAATAAGGATTAGTTTTTAATTATGTAGCATGAGGCTGTATATTCATGTAATGTTTAAACTTTTTGGGAAATGAATTCCATTAATCCATTCTCAATGTCATGCTTTTCCAGAAGTTTCTGTAAGATTATTGGGTAATTTTTCTATCTAGACAATATTATAACAGATGCTTGGTTTTACAGTTCTCAAAACTGTGAATTTGTGTCTGCAGAGATCACAATCCCATTGTTCCTTTGCAAATCTATGTACAACGAATCAACCCTATACATCTTAAGTGCTAAGTTTCAATAAATTAAATGAATAGATTGTTGGGAGTGGAATAGTTCTGCACAAGAAGCTAAAAATGAAACCTGCATCTGCTTGTAAATATTAAGATTATACCAGCAAGAATGAGTCTTTGGTAACTCTGAGTTGTGTAAAATATGTATTAAGCTTATAGCGAGGAAGAGTGCACTTTTGGTGGGGGTCCACATGGTTAAATCTAGCCTTTCTGAATAGCGATTAAAATCGTGATTTAAATCATGAGTTAAATCAAATTGATTTAAATCAAATCCACCCTAGTAGTGATTTAAATCGTGATTTAAATCATGATTTAAATCAAATTCACCCTGTTACTCACTAAGCTTCATGGCTAAGTTGGACTAAATCTTGGGTCTCCCAAGTCCAAGTCCAACACTCTAACTGCTACACCACAATGGGTCGGTTTGCACGTAATGGTAAACCACTCTACAAATACTCAGAACTGTAGGCATTTAAATGTTATGTTTATAGAACAGATTTTTTTATTGGAATATTTGTAGAAATTTAAAGACATAGCATATACTTCTGGTACACTGTTTAAATAAAGGTTACTGAAAACTGTTGACCCAGTAATACAGCTTTCCCCAGTGTAGTGCCCTCCAGATGGGAAAGGGTGCAATATTTACTTTCAGTAACCCAAAGAGCAGTGCATAATATGCTGCAACCACTCATCTATTTCAACAGAATTCAATTCTCTTCCACAAAGGCTGCTGGGCCTCTTCAGTTTTGAGGTCACTACTTATTAGTCTCACATACTTGCTAAGGATGATCACCTGAACATTTCTAATTCTGAAACTGCCAACCTTGCCCAATATTTCATTTGCAATTGGTACCCACTCATTGTTACTAATGAATTTATGAAATGGAAAATGTTCCATTTTTGAAAAAATTCCATGGAAACCTTTTTGCCCCTATTGGACACTTACAAGCAATACACATTTGGAAAATTGGGAATGGGAAAGAGAGAAGAGCCACATCCTTATATCTATTCTCTGAAGTTTCTTGTTTTTGTTGGTGAGTTACTGAAATATTTATGCTTTAGATGGTTTACACAACAGTGTCTTTGGCACATTGAGTTTGCTAACTGGCATGGTTAAGCTTATATCCAGTAGACATTTAGAACATTTTCTTTCTCACAAGCTACCTCAGCTGAGATTGTTTATGAGTTCTCCATAAAACACTTGATTCACTGCCCCATGTCAACATTCCATAATTCCAAAGTCAGCATACTACTGGCTGCAGATATGAAGCAGACAACTACACCTGAAATTGCTAACATCTTTGGTAGAGTTATTGATTGCATGCCAAACAAATACAAAATGGCAATTTCAACAAAATAATGAAACTATTATTGTACCAAGTGCACGCACAGTATCAGTTATTTAATATTCTTGCAAAGGTACAACAGTCAGGATCTAAAGAACACTATGTGCACCCAGGGCCTTTCCCAGCTTCTCTTCCTACAGCAGCTCCTTGCATCTCCCCCTGCCAAGAGCCAACATCAAAAGTCAAGAAGCCTCTCTAGAGCAGGATTTGACACGGCACAAGGGGATGCAGCTGGAAGGGAAATGCCTAACACACACCCTGTTACAGTCACAGACCCGTTTCCACTCTTTCAAAAGATTCTGTGAATCCCAGCCAATGATTATTAAAATTAAGCATTTCTAAGTGCTTGCTATTGGTTTCACTACACCAATTTTACTTGCTACCATTCCTACTGATTTTGTGGAGTTGTATTCATTTCTAATGTATATGTGCTGGTGGTAGGACATTCCTACTTATTGATTTTCAAAGTATTAGCCTACAAAAACTCACACTCACGGACTTATCCTAGGCTTAATCAGTTCAATGAGCAATGTAAGAAGTGAAAAATGTAACATTTCCCCAAAACTACATATCACAACCCTGGTCAAGCTGCCTGCTTGAGACTTGGAAGTTCTGACATGTGTATATAGTTCCGTCTTAATTTCAAAGGAAGAAGCCGAACTATACCAACATTTGAGGAATGGAGATCTCCAACTACAGATCTGTGCACAAATAAGAGCATACATGTAAGTTAGGAGTCATAATGTTTGCCGCACCAAGTATAACATTCATTGTCATCTGTGTGGTGGCATCAGTTTCAGTATAATATTATTTACCTTTCAAAGAATGTAATTCTTGAAATACTCAAAATTTAAAATGCTACATTAATATGAATGGTACAGAGGTTGAACAGGGAGCGGGGGAAGGTTCCTCCAAATGATACATGCTTGTGATTTAACACTCATAAGACTATTCTCTCAATTCCTGGTTTGTCCATAATCCGCAGAGTCACGGAGAATTAATTAGTCCCTTTACCCACTATTGGCTTTATTGTGACCACATCCCAGATTTAGGCATTCTGCAAGGCATGCCTAAATTTGGTTATTGTACAGTAATTCTTATATTTGAAATATACTTGTTTTGAAAAGTTGGTTTGAACTTCTAATAAGCAATCTTGTTTCAATGTTAATTTGATTTCAGCCATTTATTTTTCATGAGGCTTTTTCAGCAGCTGACAGCCTCCATGACAAAAGTTACTCAGTATACAAAGAATGCATTTGTGGAGTGTGTGTGTGTGATTCAGAAATGCAAACCATGACTAATTCTGCTTAGATCAGAGAATGATTTAAGGTTTCTCCAGAATACCTACAAATATTTTCCTCTATATACTGTACCAACTAAAGATTTTTTCCTACTACAAAAACCAAGTTACTACCAACTTATTTTGCAAAACAGTTTCCATGACAAAATGGTATAACAGAGTATTAATAGCAGCAGGCTATTCTTATATGCTACGTGTCTAATTGGTTAAAAACCATATCCCTCTTATAAGTTACAATCCTAAACTCACTTTTCTTGGAAGTAAATCCTGTTGAGCTCAATGGGACTTACTTCTGAGTAGACATGCATACTGAATATTTATCAGAACACAAAATACTATGATTCCTGCTGTATCAGGCAAAAGCTCTATCGAGCCCAGTATCCTGGGATCAGCAATGTGAAAATCATATACCGCTATCGAAATAATTATATGGCAATTCTGCAATAATATGTGCACTTACTTGGGAGTAAGTCGCACAAAACACAAAGGGATTACTTCCAAGTAAACATGATTAGACTTTTGCAGCATGAAAATAATACCTATAGAATCATATATGCCAACAGCAACTCTATATTCCAAGTGTCTAGCTTTATATTGCCAATGTGACATCATCCATGCACAAGGAAGGTTATCAGCCTGCTTGAGAGAGCCCTAAAGTTTGCAAAAGTACAAAATATATTTAAGAAAATAACCCTGAAGGCACCCCACCCTGCAAAAAACCAGAACAGCCCAACAAACAGTGCCAGCTGCAAGTTTTTGCAGGCCCTTGGGCAAGACATCCTCAATGGGCCACCTCCCTCAGTAAGGGCATTTTCTCACCACCATTATCACCACCTGCTATGGCTCCTCAGCATTTCTCATCATTGCTACTACTTGCTTGCTTGAGAGGCAGAAAGCAACAGAGCAAGTAGGTAAAGGCATCTGCTGCTCCTCCTGCTTATCACCACCGTTGTCTGGGCCAGAGCATAAGGCAGGTGAACACATAGTTTGCATTAGAATGTGGAATGAGCTCCCTAGAGAGGTTCACCTGGCACCTACCTTATACTCTTTTAGACGCCAGGTGAAGACCTTTTTATTTTCTCAGTATTTTAACAATTCTTCAGTTTGATTTTTAACCTTACTGTTTAAATTTGTATTTTAAATCTGCATTAATTTCTGCCTGGCTGCTCGGTTTTATCCTGGTTGTGCTTTTATACTGTATTTTATATTATGTTTTTATACCTTCGTTGTTTTATATTTTGAATGGTTTTTATGGTTTTCATTTTTGTAAACCACCCAGAGAACTTTGGCTATTGGGTGGTATAGAAATGCAGTAAATAAATAAATAATAAATGGTGAAGAGAAGCAGCAGCTCCAGGAGGCTTTTGTCAGTGGATCCCTGCTGTGTTGTGGGCCCTCGGCAGATGCCCAACTTTGCTTATCTTTGATACTAGCCCTGCCGATGAGGCCTGTGGGCACAGAGTCCATATGGCTTGGATTGCTGAACATATAATGGGGGGGGGGGGAACGAAAAATGCAGGGAGAGGGAAGAGAAAGAAGCATCCTCTAAAAACACATTGCTGAATTGGCTAGAATATTCTACACTGCAACGTTTTGTTGCAAGACCCACTTGTACTAATGCTTAACGTCCATGAAACTTTATAACTACTGAGAGCTTCCTTAGTGACCATGACACTGATTTTACAGTATCAGGAAGCTTCCTGACTTCCACCTAAAGAAAAAGATCTTCAGTTGTCTATCCAGTTGCCAAAGAACAGATCACTTAAAGAAGACTGGACAAAGCGGAGTAGTTTCAGAAAATCTGATCCAGTTTTCCGGATTTCTAAAACCTCCATGTTCTGACATTTCACTCTGCCTCATCTCTCCCTGCCTTTATGAAAGGGGCAAAATGGGATGACTGTAATGTCAACATGGATGATGAGCATAGGGAAGGATTACAAGTAGTAGGAGAGGGTGGAGAAGCTATGTTTGTGTGGCAACTTTGTTGCAGTTTAATATGTCTAAAATTAAAATTTCTTTAACATTTAAACTAGTGAGGCAACTGCTTTTGTTACGATCAATTAATTTAGTACAGCTACAATCTTTCAAAGAAAGTTATAAGATTAGTTTTATTTTCTAGATCAATAATGTTACAATGACTAAAGAGTCACAAATGAGAAAATAAAGGTAACAAAATTGAATTAAATCTATGAGTAATACATAAGCCTCTTTACCTGAAAGTTGACATCTTCTTTCTTAAAAATTAGTGCACGAACTTCATCAGGGTCCCCATTAAATATAGCTTGAACAAGTGGTGGCTGAAATAAAAGAAACAGAGGGAGCATTTTAATTTCAAAGCTGTTAGTACTCATGTATAACTAGTACTTCACATATCATACCATGAGTAACGCAACATTTTTATCACAAATATTTTATTAGAAAACTGTCCAATATAAACTTCCAAATTGTTCTTCTACTTAAAGAACTGCACTAATTATCCATACAAAGTAAGAACAAATATTGCATATTGCCACAGGGAGAAAAGTGCCCAATATTAGCGGGTGACATTTTGAAGAATGCTTTCAAACAAACATTACCTTAAAATGTCTAGTCAATTTTTTTTAATGTGATGGACAGTAAGGAAGCCCAGTGCGCTTAAATGATCTAGTGACAAATACCTCTATTTCTAAAAATATCTGCTGGTGCTAACCCACACACAAACTTCTGAAAGCATATCACCACACAAAGCATTGGATTAAATGAACCAACCCAATTTATTTTACTAAAGAACACTCCAATTTTATAACGATGTGAGTGGAATAGTAACCCTGCATCACATGACCTATGTTCCCATATTTTAAGAATGAGATTTGCTATACTACAGAGTATGTTATACAAATTCTGAAAACAACAAGACATGGCCAGTTATTGTAGGAATCAATTTATCCAGCAAAGAAGTAGAAACCATTCACTGCTTTACAATGACCAGAATACTCCTTTGAAGATAATACTCCTTCAACTATTAGGAAAAAAACAACTATCCACAAAAATTGTGTCATTCATTAGGATTAAAGTTAAACCCAGAAGTGAATTTACATCATTATGTTCACTATAAGCAAAACAACTACAACTACACTTTTCATATTCAGATATATTTATGGCAAGTCTCATTTGAATTTTAAGCCACTATAACAAATAGGATATATTTAGCAAGACCCTCTTACCAAGCCATGAGCTGAAGGTGAAGGACGTAGAGATATGCTTTCCTGAGGCTGTTTGGAAATAAATGTGGGAGAATCATCTTCCACCTCCTCCAAAACAACAATACACACTCGACTCATTCGATCCGTTTGAAGAAGAAAAACTAGATTTGGAACAGCTTTGCTCCAGTTATAGTCAAGACAGCACAGAAAGTTCTTTCCTTCCTAAACATAATTTGAAAATACTACTACTGTTTTCTGAAATCTTTAATTGACATAACTAAACTATATTTTATTTACTAAATTAAGTAACCTGAGATATTCAACTAACGATGTTTTCCAAAAATATTCCATAAAATACTTATGTTATTACTTTACTCATTTACTAAGCTATCCTTTGTTCAATCAATACTAAAGTAGAAATTACATTGCATGTATAGATATTGCATGTACCGACCAAGTTGCTTTTATTAAATTTCTACAAAGTAGAATTAACTTAACAGCAAAATCATTGTTATAGACAACGTAACACCATTCTGTACAGAATGAAACAAGAGACAATTGCTCTGGCAGAGATGATCACAGCTCTCTCCAGTTCAGCAAGGTCAGTCTCCAGTTAGCAGTAGCAGAATTTCTTCTGAAAAACGCATACATGGCTGTCCCAAGCATTCCAGGTCATAATAATTCTGCAACTAACAATTTTATCTGCCTCAATGTCAGAAATCCACCACAGAAAAAGCAATCTATTTTCAGCTGCTATTCAGAACTAGAGCTCCAAGGGTTGACATTTCTTCTCCATGTAAAAATCCCTGCAATGTACAGCTAAGCTGCAGTACATTTACATGTGATGAGTCAGACAACAAAGAACAATGAGACTCAAATAATAATATTGCTTGTTCAATCCAGATTCTCCAACAGACAGTAACAAAGAGTGCTTTACTCCATCAGTCAAAAAAGCAATGCAGAACATTTGTTTTCCACCATCAGGTCATTGCTCTAGCTGCTTCAACAGGGAACACACACGACATAAATGCTAGTAACGACAAATGCTTTAGCAAAACACCAAAGCACAAGCACTTGAATTATTGCTTTAGACTTTTCTTGCAGAAGTAGTTAATCACTCGAGTGCTTCTTTTGATCACTCTGTGAATACAGCCTCCATTATAGCTGTCATTCAGACCGATGTAAAAAAAAGGGGGCGAGGGAGAGAAAATCAGGTTCCACGCATTATCTTTCAGCCAACTTCTTTATTCGAAGATTTGTATCCATGCCAGCTTGGTGGTTCTTCAGTTTATGCTCTGTTTATCCAATCTCGTCATTAACTTAACGATTTCTGCTGCAGCAGATGTACTGCAAACGGTACAAAACCTAGTGCCTTAAAAAGGTCGTTACAGAACACATTAACAGGACACAAACAACAGTATTCCAACCGAGCAATAGTCTAAATAGCACAGACTGCAGACCCGCAGGATGAAATGCCTAGTAATGCTCACATGTTACACTTACCAAAGAACTGAGCTACTGCTCTAGATGCAACTTCCTGTAGAGGGGGAGGGGGGAAGCAGCGTTTGGGCAGCTCTTACAGAATATCCCTGCCAGTTTTGTGTGACTAATTCAGTTCAAATGTAAAAATTCTGTTGAGCCTTTAACATTTTCCACAAAAAGCCACAAGGAAACTAGTACACTGGCACTGCTGACTAACAATGTAGGAAAATAAACAATTCCAAACCCTTAACTGTTTTCATATGTTACTGTATTCTCAGAATAGTCTCTGTTAACCCTCTACAAGCATGAGGCTGTTCTTTTTTTTGCTGGGAGTCTTTATAAACTAGGAATTAAAGCATTTAAAGAGACAATTCCATTTTAATCAACTGACATCTACTTACCAGAAACATTTTGGCTGCTAGAAGTGAAGCATACATACACACACAAGTTTAGGATCTTGACAAATACTAACAAAAATGTAATGCTTCAAATGAAAACTCTTCCAATAAATCAAATTTACAGCTTTGGTTTCAATCTGCTGACTGGCAGCAGTGATCTGTGGGTGTATTACTGCTTGGTAAGCATGCACAGCATTGGGCTGAAGCTATCTAAAATTGAGGACAATTGGAAGGAGTATGTAAAGCAAGCACCTGTCTATATATAAAAAACACCTGTCGAGATCTGTAGGGGGGAGGCTCTGCTCTATACCCCTACAGTACAGAATGTACACTACTGGAAGCTCACTGGGTGACCTTGATTCAGTCACTATATCTCAGGCTAACCAACTTCACAATATAGGATAACATAGAGGATGGAAAATCATGTGTGATGCCTTGAACTCCTTGGAAGAAACGTGGACTACATATGGAACAAATACCTGCAGATCTTGGTGCAGCAAAGGAGGAGGAGGAGGAGGAGGAAAATGGAATGTACCAAAAGGTGTTTGTAAATACCTTTAATACAATTTTGCTTTAAATGTTCAATATTTTTCAAGCCAATGCAATTCCCTCCTCAGTAAATTCTGAGACAGCCTTTCCAATCCTGCTGTACTTCCCCCTGACGTTTTCAACTACAACTTCCAGAATTCCTGTTCACTGCCTATGCTGACCGGGCCTGATGGGAGTTGAAGTCTAAAACCTCTTTAGGGCTCCAGATTGGGGAAAGCTATTCTAACATTACTAGAAGGAAAACTGATTTTCTTTTTCTCATCTCCTGAATGCTCTTTTACTCTGTAAGGGTTTCAAGCACATTGGATATTCAAAAACAAATTATATTAAAGATATTTATAAACACTACTGTGATATTCACAGGAGATGATAGCTGTAGTTTCTTTCCATTACTATTATATTATAACCAGTTTGAGTTAATGCTTTTGAAAAAGCAGTAAAATGTTTACGTTAGCACAGGCACTTCAAGTACTACAAGGATAATGGCTTCAAATATTAAATTCTTCAAATATTTTTTTAAAATCACAAGGTTATCTTAATTCCATGCCTTGCTTTAAAAATTACTAATACAAACATTTTGGCAACTGCTGGTTGTCATTTATTTATTTATTTATTTAAGATTGTCCTAATGTTTTTAGAGGACTTGTAAAATAAAAACACTTCCAATTTTATATCTTGATGTTATAAGACTTCAAACACAGAAATGCCTCCGAAAAAGGACTTAAATTACATATATTAAATAGATCAACAGAAATGTGATTTGCATTCCAATAATATCATTAGAAAAAATATTGTTTATAGGGATATGAACGAATGTGAAAAGAACACACCAAAAGAAAATTAGCTCTACATAGCATAGCATTACCTGGGAATTTAAATTGACATACTGCATCTGCCCACCCATGTAAAGGTATAATTAGCAAACTGCAGACTATATTCATATGCCACGTCGAAGATAACATATGGACTCAGAGTGCTATATGTCAGGAAAAAAGAAAAAGCTATGCTTATATCATTACAGCTAATGATAGCAATTATAACTGTCACACAATGTGAAGGGATATCTCTACTTTCCTTAAGCTTGGGCAAGTTTCTTCCCCAGCCCCCAGCTGTCTCCTCTATTCCTTTTCCTTCAGGCATTTGCCTCTTGCATCTGCATTTCCTTCAAAGTCCAGTTTCTTGGACCACTAGCTCCATTGAGCTTTTGTTATTTAGCATCTTATTTCCACTTTGTTCTGGGACATTCTTTTAGATAGTCCTTGTTAACTAAGAAGCTCAAGGAGGTCACAGTTGGTTCAAACAGATCCTAATGTATTAAGTAGGTGCCAAAGTATGAAGTGTGTGATACATGCAGGTTGCTTACCTGTAACTGTAGTTCTTCGAGTGGTCATCTGTGCATTCACACATATGGGCTCGCGCCGACGCCGAGCCTATTTCCGGGAAACTTAGCTAGCTTAGACTTTTGGCGGGAACCCCTCCCCCCACCATCCTACCGCGCATGCTCAGGGGGTCCCGCCTCTCCTTCTCCTCAGTTCTCTGAGACCGCTTGGCCTCATAACTAAGGTACAACTATGTTATTAAATAAAGAGCATGGCGAACCAATTGACATATACAAGCAGCGATGCCAAGAGGGGACGGTGGGTGGGTTGTGTGAATGCACAGATGACCACTCGAAGAACTACAGTTACAGGTAAGCAACCTGCATTTCTTCTTCGTGGTCTCTGTGCATCACACATATGGGAGAATAACAAGCATAGACTTACCGGAGGTGGGTAGGCATGCTGGTTGGTTGCGTGGTCAGTCACTGACAAATCGAGGAGAGGACCGCTCTACCAAACGAAGAGTCCTGTCTCGCTCTGACATCGAGGCGGTAATGCTTCACAAACGTGGAAGCATGAGACCATGTGGCTGCTTTGCAAAGGTCAGATAGCGAAGCACCATGTAATAACGCTGAAGAGGTTGCCTGCGCTCTGGTAGAATGTGCCGTCAGATGAAAAGGAGGATCCTTATTAACAATTCTATAAGCCAGAATAATGGTGTTCACCACCCATTTAGAGATGCGCTGTGAAGATACTGGTAATCCCTTTGCTACGCCTCCATAACAGACGAATAATCTACGAGATCTCCTAAAAGAGTCAGTTCGCGACTTATAGAAAGCCAAAGCTCTCCTTACGTCCAAGGCGTGTAATCTCGAAGACAAAGGATCTAAGGACGGCTCGAAAAATGTGGGTAACACAATGTCTTGACCCATGTGAAATGAGGAAGAAACTTTGGGAATAAACGTGGGATCCATACGTAACACAACTTTTTCTCGAAAAAACTGCAAATAGGGAGGATCGACTAGTAGCGCCGCTATCTCCGAAACACGTCGCGCAGACGTGATGGCAACTAAAAATATAGTTTTTAGAGTTAACAAGCGAATATCAACAGTCGCTAAAGGTTCAAAGGGCTTGGAAGTCAGGGCTGTGAGTACGACAGAAAGACTCCATTGCGGCACTACCGGTCGAATAGAAGGAAACAAGTTCCGTAAACCTTTTAAAAAGGCTCTTGCCATTGGATGAGTAAAAACAGAGAACCCATCCACCAAACTGTGGTTGGCTGTAATTGCTGACAGATAGACTTTAATGGAAGCTGGCTTAAGACCTCGGTTATGCAATGAGTACAGGAAGGAGACAATTGTAGACATATCCGATGTGTAAGAATCAGACCCTTTAAGGGCCGCATATTCCTGAAAACGTGTCCATTTTCTATTATAGGACAGCCGAGTTGAGGGCTTACGTGAGGCCTCCAAGATAGATTTTAGTCGTTCTGGGAGGTCGAGGACTCCCCAAGACGCCGGGTTCTCCAGGCCGCTAGATGTAGAGACTGGACATCGGGATGAAGAATACTGCCCCCTTGCCGAGATAAGAGGTCGGGAAGGGAAGGTAGGTTCCAAACTTCCGCTTTCGCTAGTCTGAGTAGCGACGTGAACCAAGGTTGCCTTGGCCACCACGGGGCTATCATTACAGCGTCCGAGTTGTGGTGGCTGATCATAGATACTGCCCTGGCCACTAGTGGAAACGGCGGGAAGAGGTAGAGAAAACCTCTGGACCAGTCCCACTGGAACGCATCCCCTTGCGATGCATCCCCTATGCCCGCTCTGGAGCAATACTCCGGGCAAACTGCATTGGCTGCTGTTGCAAACAGATCGATGTCGGGCGTGCCCCAACGAGTGAAAAGACGAGTTAGAATCGTAGGGTTGAGTTCCCACTCGTGCGTGTCCGTGAACGATCTGCTGAGAACATCTGCCGTGGTGTTCTCCTTCCCCGCAATGTGCAACGCCGATAGGCGCATATTGTTGGAGATTGCCCACTCGAAAATGTCCATCACGAGTTGCAGAAGGTGTCGTGACCGAGTGCCTCCCTCCTTGTTGATATACCACACCACTGTGGTATTGTCCGTAAGAATTTGGACATGATGTCCTTGCAGGTGCGGCAGGAATGCCCGTAATGCGTTCTTGACTGCTAGTAGCTCCAGCATATTGATGTGGAGGTGAGTCTCTGAAGGTGACCACCTTCCTTGTGTGTTTAGGTCGCCGTGGTGTGCACCCCAACCATCCAGAGATGCATCCGTCGTCACTATGCGAGACGGTTCCTGAGGAGCAAATCGCATGCCCCGAGAAAGGTTGTGTACGACGGACCACCACCGGAGCGAGTCCTTGACCAGGTGAGGAATGGTAAGTATTAGTTGGTGGGGGTTCTGTAGAGGCGAGTAATGTTGAAGTAGGAACTGTTGGAGGGTGCGCATTCGAAGCCGTGCCCAACGGATCACAAATACTGCTGCTGCCATCAAGCCTAGCAATCTGAGAATTGCAAACGCTGATGTCCGTAGACGGTTCTGCAAACTTAACGCTCTCTGCTGCAGGTCGGCGACCCTGTCTGCAGGGAGGAAAGCCCTTCCCATAGTAGCGTCGAGAGTCACTCCTATAAACTGCAGTCTCTGCGATGGTTGAACGATGGATTTTTTGTAATTTATTTGCAGCCCAAGCGACGATAGAAGAGAGATGACCTCGCGTACGTCGGCCAGTGCCTGGCTTTCGGACTGTGAGACGATCAGCCAATCGTCCAGGTAAGGATATACGGCGATGTTTTGAGACCGTAGATGCGCACAAACCGTCGACATGCACTTGGTGAATACCCTTGGTGCAGATTTTAGACCAAATGGCAGGACAGAAAACTGGTAGGCTTGGTGCCCAATGAGAAAACGCAGGTAACGCCGATGAGCAGGATGAATAGCGATGTGAAAATAGGCGTCCTTTAAGTCTATTAGCGTGAACCAGTCGCCTGTCTTTAGCATAGAGAGAACCGATGCCACGGTAACCATGCGAAATTTCTTTGGCAAAATAAATTTGTTGAGCGCTCTGAGATCCATAATAGGACTAAGTCCCCCGTCCTTCTTCGGCACCGCAAAATAACGGGAGTAAAACCCCGTTTTTAGCTGACATCGCCCAACCCTCGTGATTGCATTCTTTTGCAGAAGGGTGGTAGTCTCCTGTACCAAAGTCAGCGAGGGGAGCGTAACCTTTATGGTGCCTAGTGGAGGAGGGACGTCGAACTCTATTTTGTAGCCCTCCGCTATGATGTTTAGCACCCAAGCGTCTGATGTTATTGACGCCCAGGCATGTAAAAAGGGCTTTAGTCTGTTGGAATCGGTGTAGCTGGGAAGCAGCGCCAAGTCAAAGACGCCGTTTTCCCGACTGTTGTTGCTTGCTGCGTTGGGTGAAACGCGGAACTGACTTTCGAGGCTGATAAGCCTGTGTCGTTGACTGGTACCGCTGCGATTTATCCTGCTGCGATCTCTGTTGGAATGGGACTGGCCTATACCATTTCTTGGGCCGATATGACTGTTGAGGCTGTTGGAAGCCCATTTTCTTGGCTGTCATACGAGCCTTGTGCAAGGTATCCATGGTCGTATCCGTGTCTATATTGAATAGACCTTCTCCATCGAATGGAAGGTCTTCTATTCTGGTTTTAGTCTCTTGCGGTAACGCTGCCGACCGCAACCAAGCATGTCGACGTAAAGCCACCGACCCCACCATGGCCTTGGAGATACAGTCGGTAAGGTGCCGTGCTGTTGTCAACTCCTGCTTAGACAAACGGATGGCTTCTGCCTGAAAGACCCTAGCAAGCTCTCTCTGATCGTCGGGGAGGAAATCTGTGAGCGATGAAATTTTCTCCCAAAGGAACAGCTGATAGCGTGCCATGAGTGCCATGTAATTTGTGACCTTTACACCCAGCGACGTTGAAGCATAGATACGTCGTCCGTATGCATCAAGCTTCCGTCCCTCCTTATCTGTAGGTGCGGCATGCACCTTACCCGATCTGCCCTGCGCAGCCTCTACGACAACTGAGTTCGGTTTAGGGTGATGAAACAGAAAGGGCGCCTGCGCCTCCCTAACCTTATATATAGCATCCAGACGTTTAGAGGTGGGTCCCACCGTGGCCGGGTGCTCCCAGGACTGCTTAAGGGTTTTTAAGAGAGCTTTGACCATCGGCAAGGTGAGCTGGGGTGATGGCTCCGCCTGCATCACATCATAAATGCCATCATCGGACTCCTCAGCCACTTGTTGGCATTCGATATTTAAAGATTGAGCCAGTCTCTGCATCTGATCCGTAAAGCTGCCCATCTCCATTGTTGGCGACGCCCGGTCTTCCAATCCAACAGTATCCAAGGGTGATGGCTCCGACGGACGCGGCGATGGGGCAGACGAAGAATCCGACGGATAGTCATCAAACGATTGTGAGGGCTGTCGACGTCGAGGCGATATGGATGGCGCTCGGTGTTGAGCGCGAACAGCCGTCGATGTCGAGCCCTCCCGACGGTGCACGGAGGAGCGGTGCAGTGAGGTGGTCCTACGCGGTGGAACTGGCGGCGGCGACTGGTCGCTCTGAATCCTGCGTCCCGTATACGGGTCGAACCGGTATGGAGCAGGGGCAGATCGTCGAGAATCCCGCGAAGGTGACCTCGACCGCGAACGGGACCTCGACTGCGAAGACTGGTATCGACGTCGACGCCGAGTGTCCCTTTGTCGGCTCGGTGACGACTGACGCCTCGGAATCGGTCTGTCAGAGTCTGACGGTATGATGACCGGCATTGGCGCTGGGGATGGCAGCGAATGTGGGGGCGACATAGGTTGCTGCGAAAGCATTCGCGGTGTCGACGGCGTGCGCAGCAGAGAAGCGACCGACGGCGTCCGACGTCTCGATGTCGAGTGTGTTGGTGATGCTGCGTCTCTCTGCGAGGTCTGCGACGTCGACGCAATGGACGCCGATCGTTGCGTCGGTGCCGATGAAGCTGTCGGTAACGACGACGACTTGTGGACTATGGCGACTACCTTCATAGACGAAGACGAAGGCATCGATGCCGACCTCGATTTCGACGATGTCGAAGACTTGCTCTTCGGTTTCGTCGACGTCGACTTCTTTGTCGACTTCGATTTCTTTGCCCTCTTTGCCGGGGGTGGCGAAGAGGCAACAGATAACTCCGTCATCGATGCCGGCACTGCCGCCCGTAACCGGGGGGAGTCCGGAGGTGCTGGGCTTGAGAGTGTATGACTCTCCCCAGAAAAACCTTTCGTCGTCATGGAGGGACGAGGCTGATCAACCGCTGATAATGCTCTAGTCCACAACAGACTACGGAGACGGTCTGCTCTATTCCTTCTCGTTTGTCTGGAAAACTTCATACAATGGCTGCACGAATCAACAACGTGCGCTTCTCCCAAACAGATGAGGCAGAAGGAATGCCCGTCGTTGAGGGCGATTTTCGCCCTACACCGCGTACAACGGCGAAACAAAGCGGTCTGCGCCATAAGCTGGCGGCCGCCTATAACTACAAATATATATTTTAATTTAAATTTTTTTTTTTTTTTAAACTATTACTATCTATCTAACTAATATAACTAACAATAAACAGCCTAAGCTAACTATAACTAATTCTTCTTTTTGTTTCCTAGGTACAACGTACCGGAGAAGTCTCCCGCGAGGCTACTGGCGAAGCGGTCGAAGAAGAACTGAGGAGAAGGAGAGGCGGGACCCCCTGAGCATGCGCGGTAGGATGGTGGGGGGAGGGGTTCCCGCCAAAAGTCTAAGCTAGCTAAGTTTCCCGGAAATAGGCTCGGCGTCGGCGCGAGCCCATATGTGTGATGCACAGAGACCACGAAGAAGAAATACACTTCTTTGAATGGTATACAGTTGGTTTCCTGAGTACGCATAGGACAGAGAGTGTAATTTGCTACCACTCATGCACAGGCACAGCTCCATCCTTCTGACAGCAGCTCTAATACCCATCAAGAAACCCATGTCCCAAAAGTCAGCGCCTCTCCACACCAATGTGTCACACCATATGAGAAGCACCACCAAACAGCACAAAATAGCCATCATATTAATCACCACCACCACTAGCAAACATGTGCTTCTCTGGATCCAGCCATGTCATTCTGGAAGCAAGTCAGGTTACAGTCATACAATCCAAAAGCTGGAAAAAGAGAACAATGATAAAAAAAACCTAAGGCATTTTATTAATAAGCACACATACAATAAAAACAAATTCTAATACCAAAGCATTTGTACTGTATCAGAAGAAACAATTTATATATCACAATTGGTTATGCCACTGCAAAGTCTCTCTTTTTACTTGTATCACATGTGCTTCAAGAATCTGATTATTTAAAAGTGAAGTTTCCAACCAACAGCATTTAGTCACAAAGCTAAAGAATGGAGCCAAGACAAAGACATTATTAATGGACAAGCATCATATGATAAGACAAACATGAAAGGGAGGAAACTGCTGATGCATAATGGTTAGTCACAAATATTTGGTATATGAATTTTTGTCTCATTTTACATGGAAAGATTTACACAGACAGACCATTAAACGACCCTTGGAAATCCAACTTAACAGCAATACCTTGCACGCCATGAATGACAGATCCTTTTCTCCCTTGCACTAGATGCAAAAGACTCTACACAACAAGAACTTAATGATGTACTTTCTTTTCCAGGACTCGGAAATATTAATTCTCCTATGTGGTAGGCCCTATGGAGATTGTCTTGCTAAAATAGGACCACCAGACAACCTATGTTCCTATCTTCATTATAACTGTCTAGCAGAATCAAGTCAAGTTACATCTAGTTCATCATCCAGTTGCCAATAGTGGCTAGCTTAGACACTCACAAGTAGGATATAACGGTCATGGTTATCCCTTATTGAAGTCACATTGGTATTTTCAAACAATTTACTCCTACTTATTCCTTTCTTGAACAAGAAAACTTCAGTTTTATACTGTTTGCACTGCCAACAAGAAAATGAAATGTCCAGTTTCATTTTCCCAGTTTGTTCCTGGGCAAAGAAAAAATTCCTACCTGTCCCATATTTCTTTATATTAACTAAAGAAGCTAAGGATGATAGTGCTTTTAGAAACAACCCTCTATTCAACCATTTCTGTCCAGGAATTGTGGAACATTATTCTCAAACAGTTTATATTCTTACAAGAAGTCCAGGAAAACAAACATCAAAATACTGGCCTAGTGTAGGTCAAGTGTGAACCATACAGTGGTAAAAGCAGAGCTAGTCATTCCAAAATAGTATTCACAGTATAACCCCTATAAGTGGTACTCAGAGATATATAAATTGGACCTGATGCAGACATCTTGTGGTGATGCCCACAGCAGTTTCTTACAGCCTGGATTCACACAACTGAGTGTGGGTTGTTTTGCATTGTGGGTTAGCATATTGTATGAACCCAGGACATTTTCCACAGGGTGGCTTGTTAATCATGCAATGTGGTTTGCTTTTCTTGAACAAGCCACCTTGATAACATATGGTTTGTTGTGGAGTTGTTCAGGGTGGTAACAAGCCATCTTGTGGAAACAGCACTGCGTTCAGACAACACAATAAACTACCATGCGGAAAATGTGCTGCATTCAGACAACGCACTAACCCACTGTTCATAACAACCCACCGAGGAGCATGTTCTATCAACCCAGTCAAACTCCCAAATGTGCCCATGGGTCCAAAAAAGGTTGGGGACACTCGCTTTAATCTCTTCAATTGCATGAGTTAAAAGGAATAACGTTTAAGTAGTAACTTAGGAGTACTTATTACATATAACACATGTAATAGTGCCAGTGCTTTGTGGGTTTGCTTTTGCTAAAAGAAAGAAAACAAAAACACTTGGGAGGGGAAATTTGAAGCAGTGGGGAAATGGAATACAAGCATTTTCCTACCTTTCATTTCTCCTCTCCAAATTACCCCTTCCAAGGAGCTCGCACTCCTCCCCATCTAGGGTTCAAAACATGTTCCTGAGAGCAGCCACATTTAAAATCACAGAGAAGAAAAGTTCATTAAAAGCTACAGAGAGGAAAGACCCCTTGAGTTACTGTCTGAAGCAGAAAAACAGTAGATGGGGAATTGTTAAGTGCCCCCTTCAGCCAAAGTAGCTTGTTTTAAAATACCAATAAAACTTGTTAGCATTGTTACATGTATTAGCATGTGATGTGTCAGTTGTCCCTCATCTTGTGGTATTTTGGGAATTAAAGTGTATTAATTTGTTAGTAATTCATAGAAAGTTAAGTGTTTACTGGAAATCTATACTATTTATAATCCATAAAATAAGGCAATACCATGCCTCTCAATGTTAGTGATCCTACTTGGCTTTTGGAAAGTTGTGACAAGCAATTTTACATGGAATTAATATAAACTGTTGCAAAGACAGAATTAGCATCAAAATAGAAGTATCTGTTTCCCCAACAGTTAATTTCATCAACAAATTTAAAGTTTAGGAACCATTTTAAAGATGAAATGCTCTTGTGACCGTAATAAATATTGATTCATACTATTTCCTAAATGAATGCAAAATCCCTGTAGGAAATTAATCATGTGTGAGCTATCACTTTCTCCACTTTTTGTAGTTAACGTGGTTTGTAATTCATCAGAGATATAATTTGCCAAGTTAACCAGTTTTGAAATGCTCCATCCAGTCCATTCAACCCTGAGTCTGTGATATCAAAATATGAACAACACTCAACACCATGGGTTTGTTGAAAAGATCAACATAAGGATTACACTGTACTTTGCGGATTACAAGTACTACATAGACATAACCACGGCAAGCTAAACCACCGAGGCAGCTTTTGGCAGGAGGAAGAGTGAATATGAAAAAATTATTAACATACCAACTGGGTGTCCCAAGAGCACTGCAAGTGCATCATCTACCTGGTAGTATGTAGCACTTTGAAAGCAGCTCAGAGGGGCAAACAAAATGTACATTATAGGTTAGGGCATGCAGTCAATTAGTAAGCATCAAAGCTAAGAAAGATCCACTGATGTGATGAATTTGGGCATATAGGTGTATAATTGTACATTCCACAACTCCTCAATATCCATGAGATCTCATACAGTAGGACAATTAAGTGCTAAAGAGGTTAGCCATGGAGCCAGTGTGGTGTAGTGGCTAAAAGTGTTGGACTGGGACTCGCGAGATCCAGGTTCTAGTCCCACTCGGCCATAGAAACCCACTGGGTGACTTTGGGCTAGTCATAGACTCTCAGCCCAGCCTACCTCACAGGGTTGTTGTTGTGGGGCTAGGAGGAGGATTATGTACACTGCCTTGGGTTCCTTGAAGGGTGGGATATAAATGCAATAATAAAGTCATACTGCATGATGAAGTAGAATAAAGTAGTGTATACATTTTAACGTAGACAGATCTTATTATATAAAAGGTGATAGCATTGAATATATTCTCTAGCAGAATACTAGTCTACATGTCTACAGGCTTTTTACCTGGGAGATTTAAAAGAAAAACTACTATATTCTCATACATTATCTAATTGAAGATATCCCAAAGTGTGACAATAGCAGTCAAAGATTTTGCTCCCACAGTTCTCTAGAAGCAGGCAAACACAGAAAAGAAGCACCCAGGATACATATGGCAAGTATGATATAGCCTTCACATATTTCTAACTGTGAAGAAGCATGGAGCAAAGCACTATAGTAGCAATGTGAACATTAGAAAAATAAAGCATTTTAGACCTGTCTCCTGTTTTATGAAGAGACCTCTTTATATGTGCATGCCCATACCAATTTGGATTTCTTTTTCTCCCCCAATCAGGATAAGGATTTCCTTAAGATAGGATATAGTAATTGGTTTCATCACAGTCTGGAGTTTTAAAATATTATGTTGTAACCAGTGAAAGCATGAGACAATGATCAACCACACCGATATCCTCTGGCCTTTTCAGGAGGGAAGAGGCCTCCTTATTCCAAGGTTTGAACTGGATTTATCAGTCCTTCTTTTGTTATTCCTTGGCTGAGAGGGAAAAACATTTTGATTAGTCATAACTTTGAATAAAGCAAAAAATGAAACCAATGTCGAAAATAGCTATTTAAGATATCAGTTTTAAAAGGACTACAAAATAGCTAATTTAAAATACACTAAATTACTTTTTAGGATTACAAAATCTTTGTCTGCATTCAGATATATCAGTATTTAGCCATTTATTATAGTTTTGTGCTGTGGCAACAGAAAGCAGAAGGGAAAAAATATGGTTAAAAATGGTTGCTAGGGTTACAAAATGTTTCCCTAGTCAAGCCAAAGCCATACGAAAATTCTTTCAAAAATCCCATGCGTATATCATCAGCACTACTTGGGAGGATACTGCCAGCACTTTACAACTTGTTACAGGAATACACACTACTTCCGCTCAAACTGTTTGAGTAAAGCAGAAGAAAATGATTCATATGATTCTTGACTGTGGAAGGGTGGGAACAAACGCTGATTACGTCTATTAAAAATGAATCACACTAGTATAGGGGATTTTGAACTTCAGCTTGTTTTACAAATTCTTTTGCTATGTTATTCAACAAAGTAGCAGCAAATAAGCTATAACCTACAGATAACTGAATCACTTATTTTATAGAATATACACATATGGCAGATTAGTTTCCAGAACACAACACACAAGCTAAAATCTTAGACACAAGTAATTGAGAGTAGGATCCAATGAAATTGAGAGAGATTACTTCTGAGTAGACTTGTATAGAATTGCACTGTTAAGCACTCAGATTTGAAGGGCATTGATAGAATGGCTGAAATCAGTGGACCACAGCTACAGAAATACCTTCAGGATTCTTTTTGCTCTGACTTCTTGAACTAAGCTCTCCTTTTTGCTTATTATCTCTGTTGCTTACTTCCATTCTGGGCATTTCTGATACACTCTCTTGTTGAACATTTACATCATTTTGTTTCCATCAAATACTTTGTTCAATACTACAGATAAGTCTTCTTAATTACAGAAAGTACAAAAAGCCAATAACTGCTTTTCTGACAAAGAACTCCCTGTGAAAAGACAACCCCCAAATTAGTGAGTACTGCCAGTTTAGCAAGGTTTACAAGATTCTCATCTAAAAGAAACCAAAACAAGAGCAGGGACTGAGGGTACGGATTTTCCTTTTGGTGATTAGTGAATTTGAGCTCTAAGATTTTTTTAAAATCGTCTTACCGATTATGCCAAAATCTACTAATTAATACATTTAATAGGATTCAAATTTCAAATGCATTAAGATGTCAAAAAATAATCACCTTAATCGTACATAGTATTTGTTGCCACAGTGGTTAGTAACAGACATACTGCATGTGTGAAGGAATTGAATTACAGTTGCCATGGATACCTTTTTTTAAAAAAAAAAAAGTTGCTTCCTGCATAAATTACTCATCATCATTACATCTGCGCAACCTGACTTTGCAAAACTAGCCAAGACCAAGGTTATTCATTAAATAAGATGTGTGGTGCCTCATTATTTATTTAAAAATCCTTGGAGAGATTCAGGTTCATCAAGAATATTTACTCCTATACTGGAGCTGAAGAGGTTTTCTAGAATACCAATCTGAAAGCAGAACGAAGATTAAGAAGCACTGGGAGAGGATAAATATGACTCTCTGCAGCAGTGGGAATGACGTATATTCCTACAAATTATTAAAGAGACAGAATAGGAATAAATTACATGTCTTCATTCATTGACCACATTACAGCTAGACAAAGAAGTTGTTCTTGGTTTGTTCTCTACCTCTAATCACTAAATAAATTTTAAAGGACAATGATATTATCCAGATAAGTGCAATATTTCAATACTGTGAATACATTCCTTCTATAACTTGAATGTTAGAGGGCAGGAAATGTTTATTTTCAAAAATAACAGAGCAATTATACTGTTTACTTCAAAATTAAAAGTCTCAGTATTGAGAGAAAACAGAACTGAGAATTATTTATTTAATTTATATCCTGCTCTATTCCATGGCCTCACAGCTGGCTTTTGTTACTACCGATACTTATTGTTACTTTATCTTATATTCTGGAAACTGCACTGAGTTTTTACCCTTAAAGGTGGGCTAAACATTTTAAATACATACAGAAGTTTTTCTAAATGATAATACTTGCAGTATAAGCATTCCTACCTTCCATAATCTCTTCCCAATCACAGCCCTCTTTGCTAGTAATCTTTTGGATTAGGATAGCTTTCTTGAAATATGTTAATAGGATCAAGTGTTCTAACTTGAGACATAAAAATTACCCATACATTTTCATTTGCAGTTTCATACACCTAAGAGGGCTTCATGATTTGCTATTGTTGGTGAGCAGCTCTCTCACCTCATCCTATACCATTTGACAAACTGCTTTTTGAAGCTGGGAGGTATGTTCAGAATCATTTTTGCTATGGCATAGGGGTGAATAGCTAAAAATGTCAAGAGTTCTGGCCTATTGCAAGCACCTTGTGTGAGCCTAAATAGCTATTTTGGTCTCAACCTTTGAATCCAATATTAAGATCACCAGACAAAGCGTGACGTGGCTGCAAAACAAGCAATGGTTATTTTGGGCTGCATTAATAGAAGTATAGCTTCCAAATCGCACAAAGTACTGGTTCCCCTCTATTCGGCACTGGTTAGACCTCATCTTGAGTACTGTGTCCAGTTTTGCGTACCACACTTCAGGAAGGATGCAGACAAGCTGGAGGCTGGAAACAATGCCCTATGAGTGGAGACTGAAAGAATTGGGCATGTTTAGCCTTGAGAAGAGAAGACTGAGAGGAAACGTGATAGCACTCTTCAAGTACTTGAAAGGCTGTCACACAGAGGAGGACTAGGATCTCTTCTTGGTCATCCCAGAGTGCAGGACACAGAATAATGGGCTCAAGTTACAGGAAGCCAGATTCTGGCTGGTCATCAGGAAAAAAATCCTGTTAGAGCAGTATACCAATGGAACCAATTACCTAGGTATATAGTGGGCTCTCCCACACTAGAGGCATTCAAGATGAAGCTGGATAGCAAACTGCCATGTATGCTTTAATGTGGATTCCTGTATTAAGCAGGGATTGGCCTTATAGGCCCCTTCCAACTCTACTATTCTATGATCCTGTAGTTGTCTTCCCAAAGAAATTGCCAGGGATTATCTAGAAATTGCCAGGGATTTTCCCCCTCAAGCATTTAACAGGTCATCATTTCAATGCATCCACTTAACAAGCCATGAACCCATGCCACATTTTTACTTTAATATCAAAATGTTTGTTTTGTTTTTATTTTATATAAACACCACAGAACTCTATAATATTAGAAAAAAATACCAAGATATAATACTGAATCAGGTCATATAGTAAATCAGATGTTTTTATTACCTTAAGTTCTCACTGCTCATACACATCTTTGTGTAATGAAATGAAAGCTACAATTGTGCAAAACACCATGCTTGCTCTTTTACTAACAGGAGTTTACAAATTCACCTGCTGTACATTCCACCAATGTACTTCTGGCAAGTGTGATAAGCCTCTGACCTTCACCTCATTTTGGAGTTAGGACAGAGGGTGGCAAATAATCCCCAGAGTTGGGAGCTGCTCAAAGTGCCTCTCAGCACAGTTTAACTCCAATCTGCAGACGTAACCCTGCCTTCTTCCTAAACTTGGAGCTAGAGAAAAGGAATCATTGCAGACCATGTGCTGTGCTTCAAAGGCACTCCAAGTACTTCAAAGTACAGCATGATAGCACAATAGGACCTCTGCCCTTCCCTAAATTAGGGAGGGAGAAGGCCCTGGTGATCATAAATTTTGAATGACTGCTGCCCTAGGGTGAGTTACTGATGTTGAGAAGGCACAGAATAACAATAATTTTTAAAAAGAATATTTAAAATATATAGACAATTCTTAATACTTAAGAAACTGTTGTAGTTTAATATAATTAAGATTTAGTTTTATTTATATGAGTATATATAAACTACTTTTCAGCCTTAACAAGATACCAAAGGTGGCCTACAAAAAAAAAATATTTTTAAACAAAATAATTATTTTAAATTAAACAAACAAGTTTAAGGACAGCACTATTTTAAAACCAAAAAGATTTAAAATTGGAATGACAAAATGTAGATTTGAACTACATTTGTATCGGGAAAGCCATTGTAGTTTCAACCTGAAAAGCAAACTATGTGTTCGGTTTGCAGAAGAACTTCTGAAACAAAATATTCACTGATAAGAGGAAAATGTTATTAAACAGTGGTAAAATGAAAACATTTGTTGTTAGACTGAAGATATTTTTTTGATATGGCACATATATGCCTTGATCTGCTCAAGTAAGCGAAGTAAAATAATTCTGGATGTGAAAGCACAAGAAATCCTTCCCTAAAGGATCAGGTTAACTGAGTAGGCATGCTCCTGGACAAAGATGGTGAACGTGATGACCAACAATGCATGTCTTCAATTATATCAGATATGCTGGTTACAGAACTCAAGCTATTGAAGACCTTTACTGTCATCTATGCATTTGTAACTTTTATTGCGCAGATGGTATAAAATATGCAAGTAAACTAAAGAAAAGCATGACAACTGTAATGATTTCTAATTAGCTTCTGAGTCCAATTCATGGTGCAGATTATATCATCTGCTGCTCCTCCTCCTCCTTCTCTGTTCACCTGTTGTCAGCTCAGGTAATCAAGAAAATAGCATTTTGTTAGCATGCCTTATGTAACCGGGCTAAGAGCATCCACACAAATGTCTTCTCCCTTATTAATATCAATATATATTACACCTGTCTAGTAAATATGCCAAGACATAGAGCAGGACCTTTATGTAGTGACCACTAAGCTGTGGTGCTTCCCCATGTAAAAAAACTCAGTTTTAGGGAAGGATTTCTTGTGCTTTCACACCCAGAATTTTCAGAAAAAGAGTAAGAACTGTTCGGTGCAGAAAAGGCCGAAGGCTTTTATTAGTTGTAACTAAAGGATTAGATCATGAATTGATCACACATATGTGTAGATATATAGATATCGATATATAGATATCGAAATGTCGTATTTTATGTATGTTCAATCATAGTTGTCATAAATAAACAAGTGTTACAGCTACAACAATCCATTAGACTTAAATGTGAGAATTATCTGAATTCCAAATAATAATAATAATAATAATAATTATTATTATTATTATTTATCTATCACCCGCCTCTCCCTCAGGATCGAGGCGGGGAACAACATCAACATAAAATACACAAAACTGATTAAAAGCACATAAAACCAATACATCATTAAAATACCAATAAAACACCAATAAAAACACTTAAAATTCATCTGGGTAGGCCTGCCGGAAGAGATCAGTCTTTATAGCTGTTTTAAATTCTTGGAGACTGGTGAGTTGGCGGATCTCTCCCGGCAGATCATTCCAATCTGGGAGCGGCAGAAGAAAAGGTCCTCTGGGTAACGGTTGTCAGTCTAGTTTTTGTTGACTAAGTAAATTCTTCCCAGAGGACCTGAGTGTGCGGGGCGGATTGTATGGGAGAAGGCGATCCTGCAGGTAACCTGGACTCAAACCATGTAGGGCTTTAAAGGTAATGACCAACACTTTGTACTTCGCCCGGAAACTAATTGGCAGCCAGTGGAGAGATTTTAAAGCTGGTGTGATATGGTCACCCCTAGGTGTACGAGTGACCAACCTGGCTGCCATATTTTGAACAAGCTGAAGTTTCCGGACTAGGCACAGAGGTAGGCCTATGTACAGCGCATTGCAAAAGTCGAGCCTCGAAGTTACCAGTGCGTGCACTACTGACTTTAGGTCTTCCAACTCTAGGAAGGGGCACAGCTGGCGTATCAGCCGAAGCTGATAGTAAGCACTCCTGGCCGTTGCATCTATCTGGGCTGTCATTTGGAGAGATGGATCCAGGAGCACACCCAAGCTGCGAACACCGCCTTTCAGGGGGAGTGTAACCCCATCCAGAACTGGTTGACACACCTCCAACCCCAGGTTGTGGCCCTTGACAGTAAGCACCTCCGTCTTGTCTGGATTCAGCTTCAGTTTGTTTTTCCTCATCCAGCCCATTACCGACTCCAAGCATTCATTCAGAGGAGACACACTATCCTTAGCTTAGTCGAAGGCATAGAGAAATATATTTGGGTGTCATCAGCATATTGATAGCACCCCGCCCCATGCCTCCGGATGATCTCTCCCAGCGGCTTCATGTAGATGTTAAACAGCATTGGGGATAGGATGGCGCCTTGTGGTACACCACATAGCAGCTCCTTCTTTGAGTAGCAACTATCCCCAAGCATCACCATCTGGAACCTGCCCTAGTGTTAGGACCGGAACCACTGAAGCACAGTGCCTCTGAGTCCCAATCCCCTCAGGCGTTCCAGAAGGATACCATGGTTGATGGTTTAAATAACCCTCTTGCCTTGATTTTTAAAAAAGAACTTTGATTTAAAAATCAACCCACCTTCACTGAATTCTGATTAGAAGTCTCTCTACCTGTCAATGTTCTACCCCTCTTCTGCCCTGTACCCCACACCCTATGTCCAGTAAATAAGATTTTTCTCTGAATTTTTCCCCAAGTTTTCTTCAAGATGCCATGCTCAGCCTCACATACACCCAGTTGAATAAGGTAAAGCCAAAATCAAACAGAAATAGCTGCTGTGGGGAACTGTTAACCTCTTAGAGGTAAAGGCATGATATTTCATTTTAGCCATAAACCAAGTCTGTGCCAGCTCCACAATAGGTGTCTTCACATTGTATCAGTAGTAATTTATAGATTAAGATCACTGTAAAATGTAGGTGAGAAGCATGTAAAAATCCCTAACCTAAAAGCAAACTCTGAATGCATATGATGTCATCAAGTTTTAGGAGTAAATAAAAAAGCCACTATAGAAAGTAGCCTACTGCCCCCTGGAGTGCAAAGTTGGAATTTTAAATACATCCTAGCTTACTAATCCAATAATTACATCTATGGGCAAACTGAAATACAGCTGATAATTCCAGGCTCACTTGCTAATTACCAACACAGAACAATTTCCCCCTAACTATATTTAAAAGTCTTGTTTTAAAATTAATCACTTCTGTACTTAATTCATGTTTATTGAAATAAAATAAAACGTGATTGTGACCAGCAATATGTCTAGAGTATCCTGAATTCAAACCAGTCAGGAAGTGAATGCATCAAAAGTTTTAAATCCACATATAGTTATACAGGAAATTCATTTGGAAATAGAGAAAAGCTGCAATGAGTTTGAGTAAGGGCTCCCAAATGAGTACCTATTAAGCTTTGGTGAAAGTCCCCCCCCCAAAAAAAAAACAATTTAAGAAACTTGTACTACAAGTAAAACACACAAAATCAATGTTCCTGTTTTTCTCCAATATCCAAAGCAGCTGCCTGAATATCTACCCCTAATAAAAAGGCAGAACATATGCATTTCTTAATTTTCTCTCTTCCCTCCCCCCATTTGTTTAGGTCAATCACATAACATGCAACTAGCAAGACTGTTTATACCATTTGCCTGGTACTTTTTCATTGTACCAGACTCTTCCTTCTCCTCCAACTGCAATAGTCATCTTCAAAAGGTCGAGGCCCATGAGAAGTTCGTAGGAGAAGGAGGGGGGGAGGAAGAAATCAGGGAAGCCTTCTTAACATAAAAATATGTAAAGTATCTCAGAAACAGAAAAATTCCTAGAACTTCTTATGCACACCTCTCTTCATGATCTCAAAACTGACCAATGGAAGCATTACTTACTCATACAGGGCTGGACCAAACATTTTGTCCCAGCTGAATTCCTATATCAAAGATCAGGGACAGATGTTCTGGGCAAGCATTTTGGGTAGTGTGCCAATTTGTAAACGTATAACTACAAAGTGGTCCAGAGCATTTTCTTCTTTGTTAAAATATTTCTTTAAATGTAAGAGCTGCTCAAAGCAGCTAAGAAGTGGCACTCCTACTACACACTTCCAAAATGGGTCTGGACATTCCTGGGAATGATGGCATGTGATGATAAACTCACTCTTTGCTGACCATCAAATTTTCCGAAGTTTAGGGAAACTGATCCAGTGAGCCATTTCTACATGAGCATTTTTTCCCAAGCAAACTTAAGTAACATCATATTTCTATATATTTTTTTAAAAATCAAATTTATAGAACAGCAGTATATAATTAAGCCACATGGTGGCACAACACAAAAAGAAAACACAATTTAAAAACGAAAGGCAGAAAGACTAAAGGTCTAAGTAAATGTGAAGGCAAAAGAACCATGGAAAAGATTTCATACACAAAAGGAGCAGGAGGTAATCATGTGCCTCTCCTGCCTGCACCTGCGCGTGCGCACACACACACACACACCACAAGCCATCCCCAGCATTTTCCTCCGAACTGAACTCTATGAAACTGCACTTAAAAAAGAGCAGATAGGTGGGGGAGAGAGGAAAAAAGTACAGAAAAAGAGTTAATTATTAAAGCGTTTGTTTCGCACTAATGCATACACCACAGCAATTCACTCACTCGTACCAGAAATGTTTTTTTAAGAACTTTTTATGAATATATCAGTTTGTTTCGCACTAATGCATGCACTACAGCAACTCATTCATTTGTACCAGAATTATTTTTTTAAGGAATCTTATGCCTCATTCTAAAAGGTTGCAATGGCTAAGACTTGCTTACTAGCACTAAGAGCTTTAACCAAAATATGTAGGTGTTTTAGTATTTTGACCCTACCCCTTTTGCCTTATGAACTGTCCATCACTGGAATGCAGCCCCTGAGAGCTTCTCTGAAATCAGGTTCAGCCCTTGCACTAAAAAAGGTTCTGCACCCGATACAGAGAATTAGCACACTGCACAATTTTTTTTCTTCCAGTCTTTTATTTTTCCAAATTGAAAAGATAACACCACTGCAAATTCTTTATTACTGAAAGTAGAATTTTGAGCTGACTGTTCATGGCATAGTTTCAAAGGAAACTAGACTGGCTATTTTAATATAATACTGTGACTTATGTTCTCCTATTTTCATGAGGGCACATATATGGGAGATCAAGTGGCATTGTTCGTTTTCAATATGTAACCCAGCATACTTTTAAAGGAGTTTACAACAGAGAAAAAAATATAGTTAGAAATCAACAAACTTTTTTAAAAAAACAAGTCAACCAATAACAAAAGTTGCTTGAAGAAAAAATCCCCAAAGCCTGGTGAAAAAAAGAAAGTTCTACAGTTCTTCCAGAATACAAAGATAAATAAACCCTGAATTCCAGAAAGTCATTCCACAACAAAGGTCCTGTTTGTAAGGGTTGGTGACAGTTTCCCACAAATAGGTGGTAACATTATCAGGGCATGATAATGTTACCAGAATTCAGTGAAAGTGGGCTGATTTTTTAAATCAAAGTGCTTTAAATAATCAAAAGGATATAAACCAGTGATTTACATCAATTTGGAATTCAGATAATTCTCACTTTTAAGATAGATTGTTGTAGCTATAACACTTGTTGTTTATGACAACTATAACTGAATATACATAAAATACCGCATTTCTATATTTTCTATATATTTACACATTTGTGCACTACGTTGGGGGAGGCTACACTACCCCAAATAAAGCTCAACTTGCTTCTGTCTCTGACTGAGCAACATAAAAGCAAGCCCTAACAGCCCAGCAATATGTTCCAAATGGTCCAGGAGTCAATGTCAAAATGAAATACAACGGTTAACCAAATTTCCTGGAACTGCTTTGTATCTGGACAAAAGCTATTAGTGAAAGCCATCATTATTGCACAAGCAGAACAGTGAAACTAAACAGCTGATTTTATTAACTTCTATCACATTTTTAAATCGTCTATTGTTCCCATATAAGTCCCCTATATCTCCTATGCAGCTAATCCACATGCAGCAACTTTTCCACACACACTGTTTTTGCATCTGATAGACTGAGGAGGCACAAAAACAGAATTTGTATTATCATACATGTTACTAGCTGATATATCCAGCATTGCTCGGGCCCCCTAAGATATATGTCTGTGAGGTAATCATCTTAAAGTAGTAGGCCAGTGCTAGACCTGTGAGTTAACTTTTAAATTAATTAAATATGTTTCTTTGTTTCCTCTCTCACCCTCATGACAACTCATGGGAGACAACTGGAGAGCAGGCCTTCTTAGTTGTGGCACCCTGCTTATAGATTTCTTTTTCTTTTTCCCAGGCAGGCTTGCTTAGTGACCGCACTGATGGCTATCCAGTGGCAAGTGATTTTTAAAAATTATTTTCCAAGGCCTTTTAACTGATGAGATATTGTATGCTGCGTTTCCCTCCCCCCGCCCCATCATAACTAAAACACAACATTCCAAGAAGATGCAGGAATTACTGAATAACGTTTATCAATCAAATTTTGATAAGTTAACTGAATAGCCATACAAATTACCAAAGTATTGGTCAACTGCATCAAAGCTGGAACAGACGAATGGACTTCAGAGACAAACGATAAAAAAATCATCAGCGTTAAGAATAATTTTAAATTCTAAACTATCATGCACAAAGCCATGGATATGACCATTCTGTCTAATAACACAAGCCAAAGGTTCCAAACATAAATCAAATATCAAAGGAGAAAACAGACATCCCTGTCTGGTACGTTTCCCAAATTTTAAAAACAACAACAATGGTTTTCACTAGAATTCAAATTTGGGAGTTTATGTCCATAAAGCTTTTTTTTTTTAAAGGGAATTAGGCTATCTTCTATAACAATATACTATCAAGTTTTATTTTATTATAAAAAATGTCAAGTATAATTAATGAAAAATAATTGCAAATTGGAGCAAAATGAAATATGAAGACAAAACATGTCTCTGTACACCTCTATAAACACAGTTAAACATACCACTTTGCTATTGACTGTAGACAGGCTGCTGAAGGAACTCATGAGCAATGACACCCCTTTCGGTGGTAAAACTATTGTATTTGGTGGTGTCTTTAGGCAAACCTATCCCATCGTCCCCACACGGCACATGCACAGCCAACATTGGCCAGTCAATCAAGAAATCCAATGCCTGGAACAGTGTCACCAAATTCCAGATTACTCACAACATACGCACTCTGGAGAGTGCATTTGAATTTGTTGCCTACCTTCTGACTGTTGGTAATGGTACCGCAGAAGAGTTCCCAGTTGTTGGAAAAGACATGATAAAGATCCCAGACTCATGCATTGTTGACGAGGACATTGTCACTGCTGTCTACGGGACTGACTTTAACAAGGCAGCTGTATGTGCTAGTGTAGACAAGGTCATTCTATGTCCCAAGAATGAATACTATGACTACATCAACCAGATGGCATTGGACAGAATGGAAGGTGAGGGAAAGACCTACCTGAGCTCAGTTGAAGTCACTGGCAATGATGCCAAACACAATGCGCAATACCCTTCGGAGTTCATAAACATTCTCAATCCAAGCAGTTTGCCGCCAAGCAAATTGACGCTGAAGAAGGGTCCTTCCAATTCAAGCATTGTCAATTCCCCATTTGCCTGGTCTTTGCCGTTAGTATCAATAAGACCCAGAGCCAGACTGTGGATCAAGTTGGCAAGATTCAAGTCTTTGATGGACCAGATCAAGGACATTATAGTGGATGCTCTGGTGTCTATACCAAGAACACTGTATTTAAGGAAGTTTTGTAAAGACAAATGATATAACACTTTGAATGTTTCAGTAAACATAGTAAGTTAAACATTTCATTCAATTTGATTTTTCTCCGTGAACTGTGTTCACAGTAGGGATGTCATGAGCATCTTCTTGGGTCTGTGAGTGCAGCGGACACCCTGGCATCTGGTCCTCATGGGCCCAAGAGGATGGAGCCGTGCCTGAGTTCTCACGAGCCCCCAAGTGGTCTGCCCTGGCTTCTAGGATCGTGCCCTGCCCCTTTCTCCCTGCTGCATTAACGGCGGCAATAAACAATTTCCCCAGCCTTAGGGAAATTTTTTCATTTCTGCCCCCTGCTAATGGGGGCCTTAAAGGCCCTATTAACACAAGTATTAATTGGGCCTTTAAGGCCCCAATCGGCGGGGTGGGGATAGAGAAATGCGCAAGGGCCTCCAAAAAGCATACATTTCCCCTGCTGCGTTAATGGTGGCCACTATTAACATAGCGGGGACAGGGCCAGAGCTAGGGCGGGATGCTGCCTCGCAAGTGCTCAGCAGGGGCTCGCAGAGCCCAGTTCATGGGGCGGGTTGAGAGCTTCCCAAGTTTGCCAGTCCCTAGTTCACGGGTAACCAAGTTGTATTAAAATACTCTAAACTCAGAAGAAATCTGTGATTTAAACACTTCATTATTAATACCCATTATAGCTGCATTTTTATCATAAAGATGACTGGAACTGCTAATTTCTCTATACTTTCTAAAAGTTACTATGTCAGAAATGAAGTACATAAAAGTAACGGGCTTTATTCCAGCAAAAGTTGATCACAAGTCCCACTGATTCCAATATAGCATGTGCAATTAACATTAGATATGTGGAAGCCACAACATCCAATGGATTTCATGAAAATGTTTTCTAATTTGGAGAGGAGAAAGGAGAAGTGAGCTATTATATATAAGTGAAAATTTTGGAAGAACACAGTGAAAGACCAAAAAAACCCTTTGCGAACAGGTTATAGACTTGAAGAGAAGAAATTCCCATAAAATTCAAACACATATTCATTGTTATCTCACAGAAATGTATTTTGGGGAAAATATATTTCTCACCTATAATTAAACATGCCAGTTTCCAGGAAAAAACTGTTAACAATATAGGACTATTATAAAGCATAATAGATATTCAGAACAAAACATTAGCTCTGAAAGCAGCTTGCTACCAGGCCTGCAAATAGTAGGATTACTTCTAGAACAAAGACAATAATATATAATCGGCTGGAGCAGAGACTCATACAGTGATTGACAACTCAGAGATCACAGTAATGAGGATGATACAAGTGACTAGAATGGTTAAATTGCTGTCATACAATACATAGACAACCATGATGAATTGCACTAGACATTGGTGTGCTAGAAATACAGATCATTCTTACAGGAGGTTTTTTTTTTAACCCAACAATATATATATATATATATATATATATATATATAGCATGCTGTAGAATCACCTGTCAAATGATGAGCAATAGTAACGCTTACCTAATGATTTCTCTTCCTCACAAATACACACATAAAAAGCAATGGAAACCAATACTGCTGGAAAACAATTCATATATTTTTAGGATGAACAATACTTTTGCCAGGTAGTTTGGAAATAGTTCTGAGAACATTTTATTACTGAAACACCATAGATGGCTGACTTTCCCTAGAGCAGCTGTATACTTCACTAGTATACAGCTGTATACTTACCTTGCATCAAGGAAGTCCACAACCACAGCTACTAATTGAGTATACCTCTGAATACCATGCAATAGCACAGGGACGCATAACCTTTTCAAGCTCTGAGGGCTGCATGTGATGCTAATTCAGGGATCATGCATATGCATACACACAAGCAATCTGCATAAATATATCCTCTCCGTCTCCTTTCCCCATGAGCCTAAAATCGCACTCACTACTAGCAGTGGCAGGACATATGAAAATCTCTGTGGGAGGGAGTGGAGAGTACAAGTGGTGGAGTCACAGCACCCTTCAGGGAGCCACAGGCTGTGCACCCGTGTAACATTGCATGTAGTGGAGCCCAGATTTTTCAGGGGACACATTCAGAAATCTGCAATTTCCGTTAATACTTGATGTCGAGCCCACAGTCACAATATTGGAACATTTGGAACATTTGAGACAGACCTGTGCTGTCTCTGCCAATTACACAGTCTCTGTCTACAGACAAGCTTAACACCCTATCCAAAGATATGTACAACTATAACTAAATGTAAAATGCTTTATAACAGGGACGTGAAACTTCCAACATGTGGGCCTTACAAGGACCATGGATGTTCTGCATCCAGCCCATACAGTCTTCTTGGATTCCTCCAGAGGTGAGTTTTGGAATTCCCAATCAGAGATAACAGTAGGGATGCAGATGGTGAGGACTCAGCCAGCGATGCCAGCATTGGCCAAGTGCCTTTCTCCAAACGGAAAAAGAAACAAAACTCGGTGCCTCTCTCAGCACAAGAAAGGCAAAATGGTCAGGGGTGGGGTGAAGACATCAGCAGGCATGATTATGCCCTTTGGCATTAGCCAGCCCACATAGGATCCAGTGGAGGACAATTTGGCCTACCACCTCAAATTGAATTGGCACACCTTCTTTATAAACTAGCTCATATTAGCCATGTTCAAACAATCACACCACAGCTTAAAAAGTCAATATATAAACAACCCTTTTGCCCACTCACACAACCACTTTGCATTTCATCCAAATCAGGAAACTATGGTTAATTAAAAACTTTCTGGCTTAATCACAAATGACGCAAAAGGAGTAGCAAAGGAGCTGCGTGCTTGTTCAATCCCTCAACATATTAAGCTGAGATACTATTGTCCAAACTGGGTCACAATGTAAAGATGAATAAGGTGGAAGCACAAACAAGACAGGCATTCAAAGTGTTTAATAATTCACCACAAATTCTTAGCACATATCAAAACTGTCCTTCATATAATCAGAGCACTATGATCTAAAAAGAACAAGGACAGCATTAGACTGAAAACTCCATTAACAGGAACTTATGTACAGATTTCAGGTTACAAAACTTTTACTTTACAAAACATCTTGTTCTGCTTTATCATTATTTTCCTACTCTCTTAAAATAAGCATTTTATGAATTAGAGGTCCAATGATGCAACTAATTAAGTTCTGAATATCATTCTTAATAGTTAACATCATATGCAAAACAGTGTACATTTTGTCTTAACCTAATTCAATAGGCATGCAATTTTTATAATCATTTTCAAATGCATTTTAGCTGTTATACCAGATTATTAAAAAAAGCGGGAGCAGTGAGAGGAGGGAATAGTAGTCTAAAAATTACAACACTTATTACACAACAACCTATCCCACAGCATAAAACCTATGAGAGATTAATAAATTTGCTCATGTCATATATACCTAACATAATTTAAATTTAGAATACACCAATAAGACTACCTAAAATTACATATCAGTTACACGTGTCATTCATTCATCAAAACATTAAAAGTATTTAGATTTTCTATTTTTCAGAATTTTTATTTGTAATAAGATATTTTCTATCATTTCCATAGGATAAGGATAGGCAGAAATATCTTTGCACAAATATTGCTACACTTACCTGAAAAGAAACTGTTAAGTCAGCAGCCTTTCTAGTTATTAGCTTTTCCACCAGTAGTGACCATTCTGCAGTCTGCAAAACCTCCAGGTGTCCCACCTACTCTTCCCTGCCACCCAACTGACCAGCCATCAGGTGGGCAGTGGGCGACAAATTGATCTCTTCCCCACCCCCCTCCGGCCAGGGTCATCAAGAGAGCAGCAAGGCAGCATATAGCAGCAAAGGAGTTAGCTTATGGCAGCAAGGAAACAAGTATTTTGAGCAGGGCTACTAGTGGGGAGAGGCGAGGTTCAAGCCACTTTCCCCACCACCAGACATTCTCATCAAGATCACTGTTCCTTCAGCAAGCAACAAAGCAGCAATCTTGAAAAGGATTGCTGGGTTGGAGAGAAGACACACATTAACCTCACTGCTCCTTCCACTGATTCTGCTTGGGAATGTATGCACATGCAGCTGTGCAAATTGTCTATCACCACATGCAGCCTTCGTAACAAAGAGGACCTCCACCAATTTTACACCTTTGTTGCTATTTTTTTACAGTATCTTTCATATTTTTTTCAGCATCCATTTTGCCTTTCTTCGTGTTAAGATATGTACAGACAATTTTCTTTCAACCAGAGAGTTGAATTCCATTTCAGGTGAGGTCTCATGGGCTGCATTCCAGAGGTGGACAGGGCTGAAGGTTAAATGTGTAGGGCCATAACTTCCAAAAATACCAGCATTTTTTAGCTTAAAGTTCTTACTGCTAGTAACTAACCATTACGAGGGGCATTTAAACCTTTTGAAGTGAGGGAAAAACTCCAAAAAAGCTGGGAAACCACCAATGTATCGGTGATTAGGGGAAAGGGTTGGGCCAAGGGAATGGGGCACAACCATCTGCGAACTCTGGAGGGGTGGATTGTGACCCGAGGAGGACTGGATTCGGCCCCTGGACCTGACATTCTGCTTCCTGTCTTATGAGAATATAGTGCTGTGGAAATGCAGGTTGCTTACCTGTAACCGTAGTTCTTTGAGTGGTCATCTGTGCAGTCACACATATGGGCTCGCGCCGATGCCGAGCCCCATTTGGGAAACTTCTATAGCTAGCTTAGAATTTTGGCGGGAACCCTTCCCACACCATCCAACCGCGCATGCTCGGGAGGTTCCCACCTACCTCAGTTCCCTGAGACCGCAATGGCCTCGCGACCAAGGTAACATTCGAGCACGCACGGAAACCAATTGGCCTTCACAACAGCGTAGCCAAGAGGGGATGGTGGGTGGGTTGTGTGACTGCACAGATGACCACTTGAAGAACTACGGTTACAGGTAAGCAACCTGCATTTCTTCTTCGTGGTCTCTGTGCATCACACATATGGGCGAATAACAAGCCAGACTTACCGGAGGTGGGAAGCGAGCTGTTGGATATGAAGTCACTGGCATATGGACGCAAGGACTGCTCTCCCGAAGGAGGCGTCTTTGGCAGCTCGGACATCAAGCCGATAGTGCTTGATGAAAGTAGAGGCGTTCGACCAAGTAGCGGCCTTGCAGAGGTCGGGGATGGATGCCCCGCGGAGAAGGGCCGCGGAAGTTGCTTGGCCTCTTGTAGAGTGAGCCAAGAAGGAGGACGGTGGTCGCTTGCCGAGGATTTGGTATGCCAGAACAATGGTATCAACAATCCAGTGTGACAGGCGCTGGGAGGATACTGCCATACCTTTTGATTTTCCTCCATAAGAAATGAAGAGTTGCCGAGATTTACGGTAGCACTCCGTTCTGGATTTGTAAAAGGCCAATGTCCTCCTAACATCCAGTGAATGCAGAGTGGAGCTGAGGGGATCAGAAGGAGAACTGAAAAACGAGGGGAGAACAATGTCCTGAGTAAGGTGAAACATTGAGTTAACCTTAGGGATAAAAATGGGTCCGGGGCGCAGCACCACCTTATTTGGAAAAAACTGCGTGTATGGCGGGTCTATTAGCAGGGCCGCAAGCTCTGAGGCACGTCGAGCCGACGTGATTGCCACTAGAAAAATAGTTTTAAGCGTCAGCAGCCGTAAGTCAATAGTTGCCAATGGTTCGAATGGCTTAGAGGTTCGCCCACTGGGGAACCAATGGGCCGAATAGCCGGGAACATATTCCTTAGGCCCTTGAGAAAAGTTTTGGAGGAGGGATGGGTAAACACCGAGAATCCATCCACTAGGTTATGATGTACAGAAACCGCTGCTAAGTAAACTCGGATAGAAGAGGGTTTGAGTCCCGCCAAGTGGAGCGAGTGGAGGAACTTGATAACACCTAGGATTGTGCCGGACCGACAGCTAAAGTTATTGTCTATAGCAAATTTCCGAAAGTGTTCCCACTTACAGGTGTACGATGCCCTAGTGGCAGGCTTCTTAGCTGCTTCAAAGATTGCCTGAATAGCCGGGGTGACGACTAGGTCTTGCCATCGGGAAGAATTCTCCAGGCCATGAGCCTCAACGAGGTGAGGTTAAGGTGTAGGATCTTGCCTTTGTTCCTGGAGAGGAGGTCCGGAGTGTCGGGAAGGCGCCAAACTTGGTGCTTCGCCAGCTGGAGGGGGGGGTGAACCACGGCTGACGAGGCCACCAAGGGGCTATTAATATCGCATTTATGTGGTAGCGATGTGCCTGGGCAACTGCCTTGCCCACGAGGAGGAAGGGGAGGAACATGTAGAGGAAGCCCCTGGACCAGTCCCACTGGAAGGCGTCCCCGAGGGACGTAGCTCATATTCCTGCGCAGGAACAAAAAGCAGAACAAACTGAATTGGCAGTAGTTGCAAACAGGTCTATAGATGGCGTGCCCCACCTCGCAAAAATGCGACGAACAACCTTTGGTGCGAGCTGCCACTCGTGGGTGTCGCGAAACGAATGACTGAGAGCGTCCACTCTCTCGTTGCGTACTCCCGCAATATGCAGGGCCGACAAACGCATTTGCTGCGCGATGCCCCAATGGAGAATATCCATAGTCAGACGAAGTAGACGGTGGGATCGAGTTCCTCCTTCCTTGTTTAAGTACCAAACAACAGTCGTGTTTTCTGATAGGACACGGACATGGCAGCCACGTAACAGTCGTTGAAATGCGTGGAGAGCTCTCTTGACCGCCAAGAGCTCCAACATGTTGATGTGCAGGCGTTTTTCCGACCTCGACCATTTTCCTTGGATACTTAGGTTGTCGAGGTGAGCTCCCCAGCCCTCTAACGAAGCATCCGATGTCACTATGCGGGAGGGACCCGGGTTGTGGAATGGCATGCCCTGTGATAGGTTGCATGGGTTTGCCCACCATTTGAGAGAGGGGAGGACACTGTCTGTCACGGTAAGTATTAACTTGCGAGGGTCGTGTTCTGGTAAGAAGTGTCTGAGTAGAAGCTGTTGCAAGGGGCGCATATGAAGACGGGGCCAACGTACTACAAAAACTGTTGCCGCCATTAGGCCTAAAAGGCGTAGGATGGTATGAGCCGACGCACGCCACATAGTACTTAGATGGTTGGCTTGGTCCTGCAGTGTATTCCCTCTGTTGACGGGAAGAAACGCGCGGCCCTTGATGGAGTCTAGCAGAACGCCTATAAACTGTATGGTTTGAGTAGGGTGAAAAATTGATTTTTCTATGTTTATTTCCAGACCGAGATCCGAGAGGAGAGACGAAACCGTTTGGACGTCCCACACTGCTTGGCAACTCGATGCCCTTGGAGCGGAGGTGTGCGCAGACAGCCGCCATACATTTTGTGAAGACCCGTGGTGCGGTCCTGAGACCGAATGGGAGTACTGAGAATTCGAAGATTTGGTGGTTCACAATAAAGCGGAGATATTTGTGATGAGAGGGATGTATGGTTATGTGGAAATAGGCATCTTTGAGATCGATGAGGGTGAACCATCTGTGCTTTCTGAGCAAAGGCAGGATGAGTGCCAGGGTCACCATCCGGAACTTTTTTGGTGTAATAAATTTGTTTAGATGCCTGAGATCCAAGACAGGGCGAAGGCCCCCGTCTTTTTTCGGTACCGTGAAGTATCGCGAATAAAATCCCATTTTGATTTGAGAGAATGGAATCACAGTGATAGCGCCCTTCTCCAGGAGGGTTGTTGTCTCCTGGAACAACGTGATTGAAGCTGGGGTGATCTTCACGGTACCGAGAGGAGGGGGGACTTGGAACTCTATGCGATAGCCGTGTGCAATGATGTTGAGCACCCAGCAGTCTGTGGTGATGTACTTCCAATTCTGTAAAAATGGTCTTAACTTGTTGGGGCATGGCCTTGACTTCAACGTTGGGTAAAGCGAGTCAAAGACGACGCTTTGAGCTTGGTTCCTGCCTGGGATGAGGCTTGTTGAAGCAGGACGATGGCTTCCTAGGTTGGTACTGAGAAGAAGATGGAGTAGGCTGGTAATGCTGATTACGATCCTGCTGTTGCCTAAACTGATAAGGGACCGGTCGGTACCATTTGCGGTTGCGATATGGCGGTTGTTGTTGAGTAGAGATGCCCATCTTACGGGCTGTCATTTTTGCCTTATGGATACTATCCATAGCAGTGTCAGTTGTGGAGTTAAAGAGACCTTCCCCGCCAAAGGGGAGGTCTTCAATTCTGGACCTAGTCTCTTGCTGCAAAGAGGACGATCCCAGCCAAGTGTGCCTGCGCAAAGCTATCACGCCAACCATCGCCTTAGCAGCACAATCGGTTTGATGGCGTGAGGTTGTCAACTCTTGCTTTGACAGCCTGATTGCTTCCGCTTGAAAAACGCGGGCGAGATCACACTGGTCATCAGGAAAGTAGTCCGTCAGGGATGAAATCTTTTCCCATAAAAAAAGTTGATGCCTGGCCATCATGGCCTGGTAATTAGCGACTTTAATGCCTAGAGCTGCAGAGGAGTAAATTCGCCTTCCAAAGGCGTCCAGCTTGCAACCCTCCTTATCTGTAGGGGCAGAGTGATTCCGTGTGGACTTGCCCTGGGACGCCTCCACTACAATTGAGTTTGGCTTTGGGTGGAGGAACAAGAAGGGAGCGTCCGCTTCCTTCACTTTATACAAAGCGTCTAGTCTTTTGGAAGTAGGGCCCATAGTGGCCAGATTTGTCCAAGACTGCTGGACCGTCTTTAAGAGTGTCGGCACCATCGGGAGTGTTAGCTGTGGGGATGGCTCGACGTACATTATGTCAAATATCCTATCGTCGACAGGCTCCTGAGGCTGGTGATGCTCGATCCCGAGCGATTGTGCCATCCTCAGCATTTGGTCGGAGAAGTTCCCGAGCTCCATCGAGGGAGATGCTCTGTCAGTAGTGCCCACACCGTCAGACGGGGAAGGCATCGATGGTGCCGGCGACAGTACTGATGAGGTATCCGAGGCGTAATCCTCAGCGGAGGCCTGGTCTACCTGCTGTAACTGCAGCTGAGCTGTTGGCACAGCGGGGCCATGGTGTAGACGTGGTGCTGCCACAGTACGAGCCGTGGGAGAGCGGTTGCCGCTTCTCCGGAACCAGTAGTCAACTTTCGTCCCGTGTAGGGGTCGAATCGGTACCGCTGACGGTGTCGACGCGGTTGTTCGGGACAGTACGATCGATCCGAGTAGGCGTCCCAGTTTCTCGAACGCGATCTTGAGCGGGACCTGGAGCGCACAGTGCTGTCCCTAGAGTCACGAGAGGCAGGAGAGGCCGTACGGGAGATGCGTAGCCCCTGCTGTACAGGAGAGGCTGGACAAGAGCCCCGTTGCTCCTGTTGTTCTAGCGGTACCGTGTCCATTAGGTCAATGTCGGAGGAGGAGTCAGTCAGCACCGGGGACAGTAGCGATGGCACCAGGGGCAGAGAGGAAGACCGGGCCGCCATGGCCGAAGGACGTTGTCTGCCTTGTGGCTCCGACATCACCGACACAGGAGAAATTGAAGAAATAGCCGATGGCTTCTGAGTCCCAATAGACAACGGAGATGGCACCGGTAGGGAGGCAACACTAGAGGTGGTTTGATGTGGACTCGGTACCGTAGGCAGCGGTGTCGATCGTGCACCCGATACCGAGACCGCAGTCATCGCCATTCTAGGTTTGGTCAGTATCGAACGTCCCGATATCGAAGATGTAGTCTTTGCCTTCTTGGGTTCACTCGGTACCGTCCCGTCCGATGTCGATGCACGGGATTTTGCCGCCAGTAACTCCCTCGATGTCGACGTCGCCATCGATGCCCTGGTCGGGTTCGAAGTTGTTGGTATCGAGGATTTTTTGGGCTTGTCTCGTGATTTGTGTAATTTTGCCGATTTGTCCCGGCTCTTGCTCCCCTGCTTCTGGAGTTCACGGATCAGAGAAGATGGCGATAATAGTTGCTGGCTAGGGAAGCCAGAGTCCTGAGCTGCAACCCTTACGGAGGGTGAGCCAGGGGATGTTGGGTCTGAGCGATTTAATGGCTGAGGCCTACGTTCCCCAGAGTGGGGTAAATCCTCCATGGCCGGGCGCAGCTTGTCTACTGCTGAAAGGGCCTTGCTCCACAGAATGCTGCGTAGACGTTCAGCACGGTTGCAACGGGTCTGGCGCGAGAAGCTCATACAATGCGAGCAGGAATCAACCAAATGCGCCTCGCCGAGGCAAAGAAGGCAGAGCGAGTGACTGTCGGTCAGGGTTAATTTAGCTCGGCATTTCGGGCAGTGCTTAAAGAGCGCTGATTGCGCCATAAGCAGAAGAATTTTAATTAACTATTATTTGAACCATATATATATATATATATATATATATATATTTAAACTAAACAACAGTATTATCTAACTAACAACTAACGAACTATCTAAGCTAACTATTTCCTAATATTTTCTCACAGATACGATACGATTTTGAGGAACGAAGTCTCCCGCGAGGCAATCAGCGAAGCGGTCAAAGAAGAACTGAGGTAGGCGGGAACCTCCCGAGCATGCGCGGTTGGATGATGGGGGAGGGGTTCCCGCCAAAACTCTAAGCTAGCTATAGAAGTTTCCCGAATGGGGCTCGGCGTCGCCGCGAGCCCATATGTGTGATGCACAGAGACCACGAAGAAGAATGACAAATTCTAACATCTTGACTCTCCAGAGTCTATGAAATTATAATTTTAACATTTGCAACTTATTATCAACAACTATACCTTCTACCATTTGAAATTATTAAATATGTTTGAAGAAGTACAAAACCCTAAATGGCTTGAGTCCAGGATACTGAAGAGATTGCCTATTCCCAAACCATCCTGCCCACTCCTCTAAGTTCAGAAAGAGTTGAGAAGGAGAAGGCCTACTCTGTATCCCCATCTAGGAAGGAGAAACAGTCTTCAGAAGTGTTTTGCTTGCTAAGTATCTGCTATTTTGTGTAAATATTATGCTTTATCTTTGCTGTATGCCACTGCCATTTATGACATTGTTATTTCAAAATTGTTGTATGCCACCTTGCGTAAGTCACACGCACTACAAGGACAGGGATAAAAATCCCAAATAAAAATCACAAATAAAATAGTTTCCATCATTGCCATCATTTTGTTTTAAAGAAACTTCCCCATGAACAAAGTGTTATGTATTCCTTAGACTTCAAAAATAAAATAAAAAAGAATGGGAATGGTTCTTAGTTGATCTCAATTTCTTAGTCCACAAGACCTTTCTATTCCAAGTAGGCAGAATCCCAACAATCTTAAGATCTAAGATGAGCGTAAGAGGATAATTTTATTTATTTATTTATTTTATATTTTAATCTTTCCAATAACCCCTCTGGGAGGATTACAAGCAGCTAACAGGATAAGAGCAGTATCAAATAGGGCATCATCGCTAACATAAATTATGTTGCACTAGCGTAAACTACGATAGAGCAACACCAATAGTGTTAGCTGACATGCCAATTTCCCTAAAACGCCGCAAGAATAGGTAAAAATATAAGATATAATACAAATATTTAAAAGATAATATAATACACAACCAACAGCACAGGAAAGAGGCGGCAGTGAGACCACTCCTAAAGAAATCTTCCTTGGACCTTGAAAATCTTAATAACTACAGGGCAGTAGCAAATGTTCCATTCCTGGGCAAGGTCCTGGAGCGGGTGGTTGCAAGCCAGCTCCAGGCACTCTTGGATGACACCGATTATCTGGATCCATTTCAGTCAGGTTTCAGGCCTGGTTTTGGTACGGAAACAGCCTTGGTCGCCCTGTATGATGACCTATGTCGGGAGAAAGACAGGGGGAGTGTGACTCTGTTGATTCTCCTTGATCTCTCAGCGGCTTTCGATACCATCGACCATGGTATCGTTCTGGGACGACTGCCTGAGTTGGGAGTGGGAGGCACTGCATTACAGTGGTTCCGCTCCTACTTGGCGGGTCGGCTCCAGAAGGTGGTGCTTGGGGAACATTGCTCGGCCCTGTGGATTCTCTAGTATGGGGTTCCGCAGGGGTCAGTCTTGTCCCCCATGCTGTTCAACATCTACATGAAACCGTTGAGTGCAGTCATCCGGAGTTTTGGAGTGCATTGTCATCAGTACGCTGATGACACGCAGCTCTATTTCTCCTTTTCATCTTCATCAGGTGAGGCTGTGGATGTGCTGAACCAGTGCCTGGCTGCGACAATGGACTGGATGAGGGCTAATAAACTGAAACTCAATCCAGACAAGACTGAGATGCTGTTAGTGGGTGGTTCCGCTGACCGGATGGAGGGTGTTCAACCTGTTCTGGATGGGGTTGCACTCCCCTTGAAAGAGCGGGTTCGTAGCTTGGGGGTTCTCCTAGAACCATCTCTGTCACTTGAGGCGCAGGTGGCCTCAGTGGCACGGAGTGCCTTCTACCAACTTCGGTTGGTGGCCCAGCTACGTCCCTATCTGGACAGGGATAACCTGGCTTTAGTTGTCCATGCTCTGGTAACCTCCAAATTAGATTACTGCAATGCACTCTACGTAGGGCTGCCTTTGAAGGTAGTTCGGAAGCTGCAGCTTGTGCAAAATGCAGCGGCCAGATTGATAACCAGAACCAGGAGGTTCGAGCATAAAAGACCTACTCTGGCCCGCTTGCGTTGGCTGCCTGTATGTTTCCGAGCCTGATTCAAGGTGCTGGTTTTAACCTATAACGCCTTACACGGCTTGGGACCACAATACCTGATGGAACGCCTTTCCCGACATGAACCTACCCGAACACTACGTTCAACATCTAAGGCCCTCCTCCGCGTGCCTACTCCGAGGGAAGCTCGGAGGTCGGCAACAAGGGAGAGAGCCTTCTCTGTGGTGGCCCCCCAATTGTGGAACGATCTCTCTGACGAGGCCCGCCTGGCACCAACATTGTTATCTTTTCGGCACCAGGTCAAGACTTTCCTCTTCTCTCAGGCGTTTGGCAATATCTGAGGAGCCTGGGTTTGTTTTTGTTTTGTTGTAGCTTTTTGGGGTGTTGTAGTGGTTTTAAATGTACAGATTGTGTGTATGTTGTATGTTTTTGCTGTTTTAATTTTTGTATATTGTTTTTAATTGTTTTAATCCTATGTAAACCGCCCAGAGAGCTTCAGCTATGGGGCGGTATACAAATGTAATAAATAAATAAACAAATAAATAAAACAGTCCTAAAATCTAGAACTAGGTCTCCAAAATGCCTCAGAGAATAGAAAGGTCTTTGTCTGGTGCCAAAAAGGTAACAATGCAGATTCCAGGCGAACCTCTTTGTGGAGGACATTCCTTAAGCGGGGTGACACATCTAAGAAGGCCCTGACTCTTGTAGCCACTTTCTATATGGACTAAAATATCCATTTCTATTAGAGACACAAGCAGGGAAGGACTAACAATTAAATTAACAACACCAGCCCCTGAATTAGCAATACATATAAGGTTACTATTAGATTTATCCTAAGGACTGTCATTTAATATGACAACATTATGATGGTAAAAAGCTTGGAAGAAATATTCGAGGTGGCCGATAATATTAACAAGAAATATGATACAATTCATGAATTAGACTAAAAACAAATACATCTGTATAAAAACATCACCAATAACACACACACACACACACAGAGAGAGACAGAGAGAGAGAGAGAGAGAGAGAGAGAGAGAGAATATATCCTCATTTGAAAAAGCCTGCGGAAAGAAATACATCTTAGCTGTTGTGTATAAGGCAAGCAGCAGGCAGATGAATTTGTCAAGAGTTCTATTAAATTGGCATATTATGAGAAGGCCCTGTAACTTGTGCCATTCACCTTATTTCAGACAATGGGGGCACATGGATCCCAAAAGATAATCTGAAGTGTCAGGACAATTAATATGGCTGGAGGCAATTAGTAAGATACCCAGGTCCCAAGCCATTTAGAGTTTTAAAGGTCATAATTTGCACTTGAAAATGAGCATGGGAACAAACTGGTAACAGATGGCAAGTAGTATAAAATTACTGTTCTTATCTACCAATTCTAATCAGCATCCTCACATCTGCATTATAGTCGAGGAGAAATTTTAGATTTGTTTTCAAAATTAGCTCCACATAGAAAGCATAATAATTCAACCTGGAAGGGACTAGAGTATTAACAACTGAGGACAGGTCCAGCTTCTTAAGGAAAGTACGCAGCACATGCAACAGCCAAAACTGAGCTGGATCCAGGAGCACCCTCAAGCTGAGAACATGACTCCATCTAAAACAGGCTGAACACCTTATTCCTAGATTACCAAGAACCCTCAAAGAATAGTATCTCCATCTTGTCTGGTTAAGTTTCAATTTGCTGACCCTCATGCACTCCAAAATACTTAGACACTAGTTTAGAACTTGGAGTATCACCCATGGATCAGAAGATGGAAAAAGAGATAGAGCTTCAAGGAAAAAGGCAGAGTTACACTCCCCTTGTCCATTTCCCTGCAAAGGTCATTCACCAGGGCAACTAAAGAAGTATCAGTCTCACAACTGGGATGGGAGCCAGATTGGAACAGATCTAAATAATAATTCATCCAAGAATACCTGGACTTGGGCCACACTATCCACTTGAGTACCTTGCCAAGTTATGGTACGTTTGAAACAGAACAACCAACAGGCCCAACTCTACTATTCTATGAAAATCAGTTGGGACAATAACAGTTTCTTTAGGACAGTTCTTACAAGCAGTTTCCTTAAGAACTACTGTGAATACACCTTCTCTTAAAGGAAACATTTACTATAAACACAAGTTAACTAGTCCAACATGGTTGGGTGAACAGAATTGCCTTGAGAAGGGGAAGAGATGGTGTTATTACTTTTGTGACCTTACAGTCAATAGTTTTATACTTTGATTTAGTCATGCCACTGGCAAGCAGGTATACAAAAAACACAAATACGTTGGAACTTGAATCTAACTTTCATGTACAGAAGTGTTCCACTCAAAAAGCATGTCGCTGCCTGGTTTTTGAGGATTTCCCCTCTCCACCCTGCACCACAGCTCAGCATGATTCATTCAGCAAGGTTCCCCTAGCCTCTGTGTAGCATTTTCAGGGGGCTGGAGGGATTGCCATGAGAAGGAGGGTGCAGCCTAGTTGTATGTGCCTAAATCTGGATCATCCAAATAAACAAATTCAAAATTGCCAAGTTGCACTGAATTAAGATATAGTAAGGCTGCGTTCAGACAACACGATAGTCAACGGTGGGGTAATAATCAACTCAACAATTGTTTATCTAGGGGGTACTCCCTACACAACATGATGATAATAATAATGGCGTGGATTAGGATCAGCATTGAGTTGACTATTAGTCAGTCCTCCCGCTAGTATCCCATCATCAGCCACTACTGCCAAAAATCTATCCTGTCAGCTGGACTAGAGCGGCAGCCATGGCTTTGATTGCTCTTGCCTTGTGACTCTGTGGCTGATGAAATAACCAACAGTGGCCGAGGAAATAACCAATGGTGCCCTCCACACAACACGATAACCCATAGTGGGTTAAATAACCAACTTTTGATTATTTAAACCACCATTGGTTATCCTGTTGTCTGAACCCAGGCTAAATATATAGTCAGAAACCAGACTTATTTATTAGCCTATAAGAGCTATTACAAATCTTATCATTTGTTATATAATCAAACCACAACTAACCAATATACATTTACAGCAGTGTTTTCTCTCACAAACAGTTACCTAGTTCATGCAAGCCGTTTTTATGCACTTGTGAAGTTGTATTCTCATTTTTGATGGCTGGAAAAAATATTCTATCAAAACTGTGTGTCCACAGATTCTAACTTATATTACCATATAAATTACATTAAATAATGGTAAAGATCTTAATAGGTATACTGAGAGGCAGAGATGAGACTCATAGTTAGTTTCTGCATCGCTTTCAAATAGTGCACATAGCTTGAAAGTACAAACTATAAGAAACTCTCTTCATGATGAGTAGAGAAAGAGATACTTATGAATAGATTTATGAACCTTAAGAATGCAGAAGACTTAAAGGCATTAAGAGCTGCTAAATCCTGTTTTGCTATTACCTTGAATTCTACAATTAACTAAGAACTGGGCAGTGAAACACCCACATTGATTCTTTTCTTTCATGCCCATTAGGAGATTGGAAGCTTTTAATTTTATTTTTAAAAACCTACAGTTCCCCATGATGCCTAAACTAGAAGAACTGTTGTTTGTTAAACTATGCTTTGTGGCAACAAGTCAGGATCAAACCATGTTTCTGAAAACACAGTTTAAATAAACCACAGTTCCACAAATTTGGACATCACAGTGAACTATAGTTAGTTTAAAACTGACGTGAATGTTTCCATTCTCCTCCTCTGGCGTGCAGAAAGGGAGAGGAGATTGGGGAAGCACACATGTCCAAGATTACTGCAGCTCATTCAAGTAGCAGGAAACCATGATTTCTGGTTAAGAATGTACCAAGCCACTGGTGATGGAGAAGCCAAAAAATTTAAAATACTACAAGTGATTAAAAAAGTAAAAGCTTGTTCTGTGTTTTAGAAGCAATACCACATTATCTCACTTGTACTCTGAAGAAATGTACTATTAGGGAGATCAAAAATATATCTTAAAGGTTTAAAACATACTGTTCAGGAGAGATGTCATTACACCTTTTAAAAGGAATTTATGGTCCTAGTCCATCCTCACAATTATCTCTCCCTCTCTCAGTACAAAAACAGAACATTAAGGGCATAGTGGCCCAGTTCAGACTATGGTCTTACACTTCTCATTTCATATTCCCATGCATACAAAGAGACAAGGCTGAAAGCTTTTATTTTTAGTTTTGAATTACATCAAATCTCAGAACTGTGGTTTATCCTAACTGTGGTTAGTTAACATACCAGCATCTGAAACAAAGGTTTGATCCTTAGTTAGAATAAACCACAGTTGCTCAAGTTCAGACATAATGAGAAACTTTGCTTATTTAAAGCTAAACACTGAAGCTTTCAGTGTCTTCTCCTCAAGAATGCAGGAGAGGGGGGGGGGGGGGTGAGCCTAACACAAAATGCCTGTTCAAACAACACGCTAAGCCATAGTTAGGCTGCTAACCCTTTTGCAGCAAATGATTAGTAAGCATGTTTAAATTGTGGTTATGTAGCCACTATGGCTAGGAATGGTTCACACAACACACTGACCCTGTTCAGAAGACATGCGAAGTCACAGTGGTTAAGCATTTTGAGCTAAACATTATCACTTGGCATGTCGTGTGAACCATTCCTAACCATGTTGGCTACATAACCAAGATTTAAAGATATTTACTAATCATTTGTTGCAAAGGGGTTAGCGGCCAACCATGGCTTAGTGTGTTGTCTGAACAGTCCTGTTAAGTCATGGTTCACACGACACGCTAGACCACAATGTGGCTTAGCATGTCATCTGAACAGGGTCTAAAGAAGCAATCCTGTGGGAAATGTTGCTTTTTCACTAGGCAACATATAGGGCTACGTAATTATATAATCCAGTAAACACATCTATAAGGCTGGCACATATTAATCCAATAATCAATAAGCAAAAGTAATTCATTTAATCTAGAAGCACATATAAAATGCCAAAATGCACAGTAGTTAGGAAAAAGCAGAAGAGCATTTCTAAAAGACGGAAGCAGACAGTGGAGCAAAATTGACAGGTGTGTGACCTTTTGAACCATGAAGAAAGGCACAGAAAAGCACCGAGAAAGTTGCTCCATTTGCTGTTTTTGAGGAACTTAGCCAAGGCAAGTAGAAAGCAGGTGGCTGTGTGGTCGGGAGTGTAGCAAAGAACGCAAACAGAAAATAGACTTAACCACTAGATTACGACAGTGAGGTCAAAGCTTGGCTAAGATTGATTGCAACTATAAGAAAACGGCTGCTTTAATAAATAAGTGTGTGGGTGCAAGAGTATGGGGGAAGACAGGGAATAAACAAAGGAGGGGATTTTAGTATTATAAACAGGCGAATCGGATAGGTTGTAACCCTTAGGCCCTTTGGCCAATTAGAGGGGCCGGGGAGGGACTTCACTGGCCGGGACAGGTAATAAATACTGTAATGATTTTGATGCTCGGTGTGTGCCAAGCTTGTATAGCCAAGCTTGTATAGCAAAAGGCTTTGCAATAAAGAAACTTGCTTTCAACTTTCCAGATTGTGTTGTCCTTTTCTAAAACAGAATGGGCATTTCTAACAATCCTATGCATGTTTAGACAGAAAAGAAGTCCTAGAACGCCGAGGATTCCCCAGATAGCATGCAGAGTTGGTGTTATGCAGAGGTTTTAATGGTTGAGAAACTAATATAATAGGATGTAGATATCAATTGTGTTGTATAATGATATGTTAAATAGTGTATTATTTTTATGTATTAATAAAAGCTTTTTTTAAAAATGTATAAGATTACACCCTAAAACACTGTTTAGTGTTTTTTTCCTGAATCGGGGCAATCTTTAAATAGCTGTTAATTTAAACCTGATGTCACTCCTGACAATTAGCCTAGGACATAAAGAAGGTCCAAAGTATAGTGTTTTTTAAGAACTGCTAACCGAGGGGCGACCAATCTTTTTGGACCAATGAGCATATTTGGGAATTTGAGAAACTGCTGTGGGTGGGTACGACCACAAAATATTTCCCATGAAGGCTAATGAAATGGGAGCTAAAGAGAGGCAGAGGAGAGAAATTGTGAGACTAGAGACTGGGACAGAGTGGGAAATAGCAAGGCAAAGAGGCAGAGGGGTAAGGAAGAGTGAGGCTAGAAAGAGTGAGAAAGAAGGCTACCCTAACATTTCTAAGGCTTTTCTTAAAACAATTTTTTGAAGGGGCAAAGTGGGGGAGAGCTTCATGGACACTGTTGGAAGTCCCCGTGGGTGCCATATTGGGGAATCTTCCGTAAGTAGTTACTTAAAGGACTATCTTCACCTATATAAGCTGTCTGTACTTTAAGATAAGCAACAGAGGCCATTCTCACTTGCCCACCTTGCACCTTTTCCAGCTTTACAATATTATTTTGAAGTGTAGCGACCAGAACTATACAGTCTTCCAAATGTGTCTGCACCACAGAATTGTATAAAAGCAGTACAATATTGTCAGCTTTATTTTTTATTTATTTCCTAATGATTACCAATATGGAATTTGCCTTTCTAACAGCAGTCTTACACTGGGTTGACAATTTCATCGAACTATCCACCACAACCCCAAGATCTTTTCTTGGTCAGTCATTGCCAACTCATACACCATCAGCATATATGCAAAGTTAGGATTTTTTGCCCTGAACTGCATTTGCATTGAACTGCATTTGTCATTTTAATGCCACTTTCCCCAGTGTAATCCAGAAACTTGACTACCTCACTGCTTATCTCGAATTTGAGATAATTTCTGAATAAAGTTAAATAGCACTGGTCCCAATACAGAACTTTGATGACCCTACTGTTTTCATCCCTCTATTTATTCCTACTTCCAGTTCTTTAACTCATTTTTAGTTGATATGAGGACCTCCCCTCTCATCCCACAACTGCTAAGTTTGCTCCTGGAAACTTTGGTGATGGACTTTTAAAAAATATTAATAATAATTTAATAATAATTAGTCATCTTTCTCTTTAGAAAGACCCAAGATGCCTTACAACAAAATTATTAAAACATATACAATAAAATAGCTAAAAATAGCATTAAATTCCATAATGCAACTAAAACATCAATTCATAATTTTAAAAACCCTCATCATATGCCTTCAAATGTCTGGTAGCATAGGAAGGTCTTGAACATTTATACATAGGAGGGAATGTGTGTCAGTTTTAGAATGACAGCAGCCAGTCTACAAGACATAAACATCTGACAATACCATTACAAACCTGCTACATGGATGGATAACATATAGCTCAAAAGGCATTTTTCCCTATCCAAAGATTTTGTAAGTGTGAAAATCTCAATTCTTGTTTAAGCACTTGCAACCTCCTTGGCTACCAAATATCATGGGATATTTACCTCCTTGTATCTTAAAATGCTTAAAAGCAGCAGAGAAATAACGCAAAACCCAAAATTATATTTAAATGTCTCAGAATGTTAACTAATGATTTTAAGAGCTGCAATAATTATTTCTATGCACTTTCAGTTCTTACTAAATGGACTAAGAACGTTTCACATGATTAACCAGCATAGGTTGACAGTGAAGAATTAGTGACCCCACTAAGCCAGAAAGAGTTAGTCATACAATTGCTCCATCATATAGAGCTCATCCTATTTCTATTGACACCACTATCAAAACTACTTTTGTCACTTTTATGGAGGCAAAAAAAGTATGGGTTGAACTAAAAGGTGAACCCATGGTGAAGCAATCACACAACTGTCACATTGTGTGCTAGTTTCTGAATGTGTCTACTCAATCTACATTCTCAATAAGCGAAGTTACTTGTATGGATTTAATATCAAGCAAAATGGAATTTGTCACCCATTCACAAACTTCAGAAGCATGAAAGCTATCATACAGAAAACAACTGCTGCTTCACATTATGATACATTTTTAATTCCTTTCTAAACAAGAACCAGGTTATTAGTCAGTTTATTCTTCAGCAGCAACTTCCACTAGTATTCCTGTTCTAGGGACTTTTTTTAGGCCAGGCAAGGATCAGGACTGACTGAGAAGCTACTTATGATAGGTGCTTCTCCAGTAGTCCCCATTTTTCCTCTTTATTTTAAAAAATATATACTCCCTTCTCAACCAAAGGAACCTCCAAGGCAACTAACAATCATAGACAAATATAACAAAACACAAAGAAGTACATTACTGGCATACTAAGTCATACCAATAGTAAAAATAGAACATCAATAAACCACCAAGTTCAATAACAGAGCAGCAGAGCAAAACATAAAACTAATGTCCGTCATCAGTAAAAACAAATACCAGTTCTTTGTAAGGCACCGTGTACATAGATGGTGCTATAGAAACAGTCAAACAATTACTAATCTCAGCCACAGGTTCAAAACTTTCACAGTCTTCCTAGAAGCAGATAGAAGAGAGTTGGGTATTACCTACATATTGATTACACCATATTTGACATCTCCAGATAATTTCTCCCAGAGGTTTCACATATTTAAAAGTGTAACATAAAACAACATGAGACATCAGGCAGAGCAGGGAAAGGGAGACTTCAAGCTTGCAGGAACTACTTTATCACTTCAGCTACAAGATCTACTAGCCAGAACCAGGTGCAAAATAGGGAAGAGAGGAATGGACTTAATGCACTTAGAATTAAGGAACAGGGTGCCCTTTTCAGTACCGAAACAATTCATTTAAGGTGGATGGGAAGCTTTATTTTTGTTGCTATTGTTAAACAAGTGGAAGTTAGAAACACTTGCTGATCACCGATAGATTACTCAGAAGTCTTCCAGTCGATCCCGGTGTACCTTCTGCCTACCCATGACCTAGAGCAAACAAATAAGCTGTTTCAATTTTTAATGAAACACATATGTGATTTTAACAATAATGAGAACTTTGAAAAGTACTACTTTCAAAAACCGATTCTGATTAAAGGTAACAGTTTGATTCTAAACTTTCAATCTGAATAAGACTGTGATGCACATGTGTATATTTCCAAAACATAGATAAATTTCACATGCAGGAGAAGATTGGGGAAGATGAAGCAGAGAAGACAATTTGACAGTCTATAGCATATAGGAATTTATAATTCCCCAGATTGCCTTTGTCTTAGTTATTAGAAACATTCTGAGGTGGCAGAAAGCAGCTAAACAATATTTTAAAATCTTTACCTTAAAAATATTTAACACCTCCTTCTAAAAGAAAATATTTCATAAGAAGTCCCCCCCCCCCCCACACACACAAAGAATCTCACCCCATCCGCCATAGCTTTACATCTATAGTTTGGGGCCAACAAAGAGTAGAACTTGGATGACAGAGTTTAGGCCGCCAGAAGGAAGGAGGAGAGAAGAGTTGCCTGAGTAACTGAAATATTGTAGAGGACAAGCATTGGCATGTGAAGACAGTGGATAGCAGTGAGATGCAGGATGGTGTTCTTCAGTGGCAAAATGATATACAGTGTACATGGTCAGAAACATTTATCATCATTAATATTTCCACACATTCCAAGGCTGAGATGCCTTTTTGAATATATATGCATATATTCTGATCCCCCATGCCCAGCCTTTCTTAAGTAAAAAGGGATACCAAGATTATGGCATAAAATGAAATAATCTGTACTGAATTACTCATATGGCAGTGATGCCTCCAAAACCAACTGGTGTAGCATGGAAGATGAAGTTGCTCTGGGAACTAAATGTTCTACAGTCCATTTTCTAGGGGAAATTGTCAGTTTGGTTTGACATTAAACCTCAAAAAAGAGATGCTTCTGGTTTCCCTGTCTTCAGGGAAGGAGACACAAGCACTGGTGCAGAGTAGGCAATGGAATGAGAAAGAGGAATCTAAAGAAAGAGTAGGTGAAGAGGGAGACTTCAAGAGGAGATAAGGAACTGAGGCAGACAGAGGATTCTGAAGGAATTTCGCAGCATGAAGTCAGCATGGTATGGGGGAGGGACAGGAGAGTTCAAGAGACCATGCGACTAAGTGAGACAACAAAAGCAATGGGCTAAAAGAGACATTTGTGGAAACAACATGAGCAGTGGATATATGGAACTGAAGAAGAGGAAGAAGAACCAAGGACAAAGTCGTGCTGGGCCAATACTACATATAGGGCCAAGCGGTGAGGACAGGTTGCTTACCTGTAACTGTGGCTCTTCAAGTGGTCATGTGTGCATTCACACATATGGGCTCTGTGCCTGCGTGGAGCCTTGCTTCAGAAACTTCCATAGCTGAGGAGATGTTTTGGTGGGAACCCTCCCCCACCATCACAGTGCGCATACTCCATGAGTTCCCGCCTTAACCCTCAGTTCCTTGAGACCAAAACTGATCTTAAAAAACCAAGGATCAACTCATCTCTGGTATCAACTTCGTCAACATTGACACCGAAGTGGGGATGGTAGGGGGGTTGTGTGAATGCACAGACCACTCGAAGTGCCACAGTTACAGGTAAGCAACCTGTTCTTCCTCATGGTCTCTATCTATCACAAATATGGGCAATTAACGAGCTCACTTACCGTTGGAGAGTGAGGTGTCCTAACACCGATGAGAGGACAGCTCTGCCGAATCACAGAATGGTCCTCCTCGTCAAGTTTGTAGTGTTGTACAAAAGTCGGATAGCCCACATGGCAGCCTTGCACAAGTCCAGCAACAGAACTCCTTTCACAAAGGCAGTAGAAGTTGCGACCCCCACAGGTCAAATGGGCCTGAAGTTGAGAAGGAAGTTGCAAGTCTGATAGTTGATAGACCAATTTAATGGCATGTGTAATCCATGACACTAAGCATTGTGATGAAACGGGAGTGCCCTTCTTGGCTTTCCCGTAACACACAAAAAACCTCTGGGTCTTTCGAAACCCCTTTGTTCTGGACCGATAGAATGCCTGTGCTCTTCCAACATCTAAGATATATAACATTTTGTTCAGATCTGATACTAGAGATGGGAAGAATGCAGGCAAAATAATAGGTTCATTGAGGTGAAAATCTGTCACTACTTTTGGCAGACAGGAGATGTCGGGTTGAAGCACCACTTTGTCCTTGTGGAATGCCAGGTAAGGTGGATTGACATGCAATGCCGATAGTTTCCCAACCCTTCTGGCCAAAGTAGTTGCCACTAAGAAGGCAACTTTCCAGGAGAGTAAATGGAGATCACACGTTGCCAGGCTTTGATGTCAATGCTTTCAGAACTAACGGTAGATCCCAAGATGGAACAGGTCTTATCAGGGGCATTAAATTCTTCAAGCCCTTTAGAAAGGACCTGACCATGGGGTGCATAAAGATCGTGAATCCAGTCACTGGGGGGCTGAGAGTTCGAGATAGCTGCAAGGTATACCTGTATCGATGAGTATTTCAGTCCCCTATAGAAAAGGTGAGTAAGGAAACAGAGGATATCCGGAATAGGACAGGAATCAGGATCAAAGGCATTTGTCCTTGCAAAAGAAACAAAAGCTGATCATCTAGTAGATGGCGTACGAGCCGCATCTAATATTGTCTGCACATCCTCTGGTATCATAGGATCCTCCATGCTGTCAGCCTCAAAGTTTTCACATCCGGATGATGGATGAGACCATTGTAATGTGTTATTAGGTCCAGAGTGAGTGGGACTTGGTAGTAGTTCCCCTGTGAAAGTTGAAGAACTGATGGGACCCATGGTTGCCTCAGCCACCACAGCACAATTAGTATGCAACTGGTGCGGTCCCATCTGATTTTCACAACCACTTTCGTCAGCAGGGGAAAAGATGGAAATAGGTAGAACAAACGTCCGAAGAAAGGCCAAACGGGTAGACCTTGAATTGGTAGATGTCAGATCCGATTGCGAAGCAGAGGAATCTTTGGTGATAAGAGATGCATACTTCCATATTGCTATAAACCCTTAAGTCCAAGGAGGTAAACCAAACCCCTACCCAGAGAAGTGGCATGATCAGTCCCAAAGTTGTCATCCAGAATTTTCTCTTGGAAATGAAGCTGTTTAGAAGATGAAGGTCCAAGATTGGATGAAGTCCTCTGTCTTGCCTGGGCACCGTAAAGTAGCGGGAGAAAAATCCCCGTGTGGTATCTGACTGGAGAACCCGCTGGATTGCTCCTTTCTGCAACAGTGATGTAACTTCTTGAAGTAGAACCAGGGAAGAAGGTGTGCTCAGTGGAGGTAGGAGATTGAATTCTATTCGATAGTCTGTTTTGATGATCGTCAAGACCCAAACATCCGTCACAATGCTTGTCCAGATATGTAGGAAATGGGATAGACAGTTGCCAAAGATTGGCTTGGTTGCAAGTGGCCGAGGGACCATAGTGCCATTCAAAGATGGCATTTGGATGCAGAGTCAGGTTGGTTCCAGCCTGGATGTGCTCTTTGAGATTGGTATTGTTTTCTCTGTTGGTGGTGGTGAGGCTGGTACTGAGCAGAGCTGTCAGGGTATTAATGACAATAGAAAGGGTTCTGCTGACAGAACCATCTCTTTGGCTTGAAGGATAAGGGAGTGTGCTACTGACCAATCCCCATCTTTTTAGATGTGGATTTTTACTTCTGCACAGAATCCATCTGCTCGTCTGTTTTGGCATTGAAGAGATCTTCCCCATCGAAGGGAAGGTCTTCAATCCTGGCTCTAGCCTCAGGAGTTAAGCCTGCTGACCTTAGCCAGGCACATCTCCTCAAAGCAATAGCCCCTACCATAGATTTTGCATTGCAGTCAATCTGATGCCTCGCCATATTTATTTGGTGTCAAGAGAGCTTCACAGCCTCCACCTGAAAAACTCGAGAGAGTTCCCTCTGCTCATCCAGAAGGTAATCACAAAGCTCATTGTCTCCAATAAAAAAATTGATAGCGAGACATCAAAGCCGCTGATAAATATAGCCTGCATCCCAATACATCAAGCCTGTGGCCTTTATCGACAGGAGCCATATGCTGCTTTCGGGATTTGCCCTGTGCCGATTCAACAATGATCAAATTGGGACAAGGATATGAAAATAAAAAGGTTGCATTCTTTTCCTGAATCCTATACATGGATTCTAAACTTTTCAAAGTGGGGGCTATTGAAGACGGGGCACCCTAGGACTGTCGGACCATTTGTAAAAGAGCTGGCAAAAACGGAATTGCTACTGGACTGGTCTGAGAAAACACCCATATCCTCTGATGGGGAGGGCTCAGTCCCTGGAAAGCAAAACATTCATCTGGTGATGAAATAGACGGTGGTACAGACAAGTAGGATGAGGAGTCAGACTAATAGATTTCCGCAGTTAGATGCCTCGACTGTCAGGGGTTGGTATGCAATCTCAGTCAGCAACGTGGTGGTAGAGGGCGTTCTCCCCAACGAGAGTCAGGAGGGGCCACAGCAGGATGGGGTTAATCCCTCAAAAGCAATATAGAGTGTTGCGGTATTGGAGCAGGCTGAAATTCTGAGTCTTACAATGTCTGCCGAAAGTGTGCCGAAAGTGTGATGCATTTGTTCCACCGAGATAACATGTATGTTCATAAAAATGTTCTTGGTCTCGATGATCATCCCAGTCCTCATAGTAATGACCAATCCCCACAATCCCAATCGTGGTGTGGACACCTAGATCGCTTCCGGTACTTGCCAGCAATAATATCTGTCCATCTCTTGTGATCTTGAAGAAACTGGGGGTTGGTACCTAGAACCCATGTCTCTATCGTGCAGTGGAGGGAGTACCTGTCGGCATCAAGGAGATTGAGCCCTCTCTTCTGCCTGCTATAGTATGGAAGACTCTTGAGGTCGGACCCTAGAAGCAGGAGCCAATACTCAAGGAGGACACAGGTCTCTAATTTTCCCTTCTGACGCTGTAAATACCAGCTCAATAATCAGTGGCGGAGGCAGGCTTACAGCCGCAATCAGAATAGGGGAATTTAGTAACAGAGGCTCCAGAGGAATCAGAGTTGGCACAGAAGCGTTTCCTTGACTTTTTTTGTTTTAGGTAAAGAATCTAAAGATGCCTTGGGTGCTTAGTTTTTTTAAAAAAAATCTTTGCCACTGAGAGAACCAAGGAGCATCCCGGTGTAGGGGGATCCTGAGTGATTGTCTGTTGAGTAGAAGGGGCCGGCTTCTCAGGCACTGCCATTGTTTTATCTTTAGGCAAGGAAAACTAAGCGTCGACTGCCTTTAAGGCCCATTCCAAGGAGGGCCTTAAGTCGAACTGCTCTATTCTTTCTTGCTTGCTTTGAAAAAGACATACAAAACTGGCATGTCTCAACCACATGTGCCTCCCCGAGGCAAAAGTAACAAAGGGTGTCACCATCGGAGGATGGCAATTTACTGCCACACTGGGCGTACTTTGAAAACAGGGCCTTCAAGGCCATGCGCCTCAAAGTCCTGAGGCCGACAAAAAAGGTTGAAAATAGTAAGAAGTTATTATTATTATTATTATTATTAGACAGCAAAAAAGAGGGGGGGAAACTAAGAATGAAGGTAAAAATAGTTAAACAAGGACTTTTTCTGCGACGAAACTTCCAGCGAGATAACCAAGTCAGCGGTCGAAAAGGAACTGAGGATTAAGGCAGGAACGCATGGATGACAGTGGGGGAAGGTTCCTACCAAAACCTCTCCTTAACTATGGAAGTTTCTGAAGCAAGGCGCCACACAGGTGCAGCACAGCCCATATGTGTGATGCACAGAGATCACGAAGAAGAAAAAAGAGATGCAATAGTAGCAGGAAGGAAGTGCCAAGACAAGGGAGGGAGCCAAAAGATAGCATTGGTAGGTCTACGCCTTGAGAGTGGGATTCTGTCACTTTAATAATGTAACCTGCAACCTTAAGGGAGCAACAAGTTCAAAGAAACAGTGCAACTCAGGCTGAACTATATATTGATTTGAACTAGCCAATTCTTTGGCTGTAGGTTTCTGGTACTAGTGATAGTGTGGTATGAATGTTTGTTTCTCATAGCATAGATAAATGCCTGACTTTGTTGTAGGTGTGAAAATGACTTTGTTGTAGGTGTGAAAATGTTTGCATACCAAAACTGCTGTAGCTGACATTTCCTTATGTACCTTGCTCCTTGGTTTCCCAGAACGCACAGAAAGACAACAGTGCATATATGTATAACATCTTTTAGTTATATTCATGCTATAAATGTTTAAAATACATTACCAGAGCTAAAGGAACTATTTTTTAAAGTCCTTATTTGAAACAAAATGTCTAATTGAGGTGAAACTGATGTTTTGATGTCAAATTCAAGTGAACTGACATTATTGCTGCAAAATTATGGGTGTAGCTCCTGAGTATCTGCTAAGTGAAAAATGTGTGAGACATTTGGATTAGACACCCCTATTGAAAATGGAATGTTGGAAGGAAAACAGGACTAGGAGCAGTGATGGAGTATGACATCAATCAAGACAGACATTCTCTGCCCCCTGAATTCTAGACATTTTGTAGACAATGCTTCCACTTTTTCAAATATCAACAAAAGTCAACTGCTAGTATGTAGACCAATACAAAAATATGTAAACATGATCTAGAATACACAAATAAAAGTTATGTAAGAAGCAGCAAGTCAAATCTGCTAAGTTTCAAGAAAGCAGACATAGGTTCAGAGGAAATGCTGACCATCCAAATATCCTTGTTTGTTGTAGCATGAATACACAGCAAGCTACTTTTACCTCTACTTTTATGCACTTAGCTTGAGAAAAGACTTTCTGGCTTGTTAAGTCAGTAACCCAGTTCACATATCACTGTGATGAGGGGAGCACGCAGATGAACCAAGAAACTATGGGTTCAACAACTCAGAGTTTACTCAATAATTTCCATGGTTTGTTGTTGGTTTAACTCTGAGTTCGCACATCACGAAAAACCCAGGAACAGGGCATCCATTGGTTGTTGATTAAAAGTGGAAATGAAGAGCATACTGTTCATGAATTCTGCTAATCTCCACAACCCAAAAATTGCCACCATGATGTGCAACCAGGTCAGCATCCCATGATGTCCAAACCAAGAAACTAGGTTAACCATCTCCCACAAACCTGTTTTGCAAGCCAGAAACAAACCACGGTTTGGAATTTTACTTAGCGTTTAATCACAATTTTCCAGTTCAGACATCACAGGTAACTGATTTAATAAAAAAAGAAAACATCTTCTCAAGTTGGGCATTGGAGCAGCAGAAAAAGAAGGAGCAGAAGGCAGCACTTGAACTTGTTAATCATTCACACACTAAGAAATCACAGTTTGTAGGAGCAGGAGTATTCAATCTGACCAAATCCTATTTTGTAGTATAGTTGTTACATAGGTTTGTTAGTCACCTTAGTTTAAGCACCTTACCATCTACATCCCTTGCTTAGCCACCTTAAAACAAATCTCTTTTCATCAACAATACCATGTATGGGTGATATCACAAGATGCAGTTAGATAATATAATCCCTTTCTAATAAGAACCTGAGTTTGATTTATAAATCAGACACCCTTCATTAGCTCTCTGTCCAGTGGGATTGTTAAAAGCCAACCAAATATTGAGTTTGGGTGCTTTGAGGAAATTATCAATCACTGCTATGTGTGAACATTCTTTCATTTTCCCAACACTTACTAATATAACTGAACATACTGAACAGTTATCATTTTGCCCACTAATGAAATTCAGCCACCTCATGCACCACACTGGAACAGAAAATATGTGTTTGATGTAAGATATCTATTTAAGACAACATTCAGCAATCTGCAGCCCTCAAAGGCCACTGGTCTGCCCACTGCAGTTGCCCCCCAATTTTATCTCACTGGGGAAGACGGCATGCAGGGTTGACAGGTATTTGGAAGGCTATCAGGAGACTTAGTAAGTTAAGTCAGGGTAAGTCATACCCACAAACTCTTTCCTAACACAATCAATCCCAATACAGCCAGGGGCATGGTAGGAGTGTTAGCCTCGCCTTCCCTCAAAGATTCCACTCCTTGTGTGTGTGTGCACACGCATGCATATGTGTTTGTGGGCAGACCCCAAGCTGCCACCCAACATCACACACAGCCCTTGAGGCTGAAAAAGTTGCTTAACCTGATTTAAGAAAGCAGGAACAGCTCCAAGGAGTGCTTCACATTATATAAGTGTTGCTATATAGAAAGCAGCTCTATGTAAAACTTGAAAGAAACAAGAGAATACAGACTGAAGTCGCTGGTAATGGCAGAACTTGAAGAGCCCTCTGCAACAAGGATTCTTTATTAGCATATTACTAAAGGTTACACCAACACAACGTTACTTCACCATTAGTACAATGGTCAAAACCAGGCAATAGAAGCCTATCAGATAAGGAGCAGGACCTAGTTGGGATCATAAACTCCCTCAGACCTCATTCTTCCCCCAGCAAGAGCATAACAAATATACTGCCAAAAGAGATACATATATTAAAACATTTCTACTGAAAGCCCAAACACGCTGCAACCACCACCTCTCATTCCACCTGCACAGCCACCACATATGACATAGCCAAATAGTTCTGCTGTCAATCATGGCAAACTAAGAGCACTATATAAACCTGCCAATTAACCCATAACTCAAATTGTAAGGGTTCATGGCCTGGGGATGTATCATTCTAGTCTCATTTTATGCCAACTTGGAACACAAAAGAGGGAACTGCAGTAATAGGAACTATGATGAAACGACATTTGACTCAAGAAGGGAGCACTTTGCATAACCAGTTTGAACTCAGAATATATTGCCAACATATCTTTTCTTAGAACCTTCAAAGGTATGCCACCTACCTTTACAGGTAACTTTCTGCTCTTGGAATGCACCACATAAAGGTAAAAGGAGAAGGATACCACGCCTCAAAGTATAATTGCTGCAGATGTCCCCATGTCTCTTCAGATCCTGGCTAACAAATCCTTCCTCTCAAGCAGGAGACAAGTATGCACTATGCAGAAAGGGGGCACTGAACACCAAGTACTTTACTCTAACCATTATTACAGCTGCTCAGAAAAGGGAGCACAGCTCACACCTGTGAATATCTAGGTTAGCTCTCTATTTAAGAATGCCTGGCACACTAATTCAAATATTGCTACTGCAGGGCCTCATGACCCCTTTCACCTTGCAGGATCATGGCCTGGGCACACAAAGCAAGATGTGTTCTACTGCAGTGGTATGAACTAGGCAACTATTTTCTCAATAGTCTTCCAACAAGTAAATCCCCAAGTATGGATAGCAGATACCACTATGGGGGAGGCATGGGATCTGAGATGGCACCACTCTCTCTGACTCAGTTGCATACTACCACCTAGTAAGCATCAGCCCAGAGGCACTATACGCTGCAAGTGCTAAACATTCACCTCTTTAGGGTTTTTTCCAGACAGCTTTGAACAACACAACCATATATGCTGAGTGCCATGTAGACCATAAGTGAGGCCTCTAGGAAGACCAACAACAGTAGTAGGCAGGATACATCCAGTCTTTCCACTATAGGGTTGCCCCATTCTTTTCCCCATAAGGCTCGTACCTATGCAAGCTAGTCAAACAGGTAAAGCCAGACCAAGCATGGAGAAAAACCTACACCTATCCTCTGCTGTAGTGCCACTTTCAATGAAACAGGAACCCAGCTAGAACAAGACTGGTAACCCCATTCTTATGCTGTCCAATAAAACGTCTCAATGTGTTATAGTTGTTCTGCACTAATGGGATTTAACAAATATCAGTTCTTCTCCTCCCTTCTCTTACTTGCTTCTATTCTCCAGGATGTCTCTCTCCACACGAGGTTCTCCAGTACTATATCCCACCAAGGCTTGGTGTCTGCATATTTGTTTATTATTAGCAGTATTTATACAATGCTTCTTAATTGAAACAAATTGTAAACAGTTTACAAATACAAAGCAAAACAAAAAACAAAATATAACCCATAAGTACCATGAAGTTTGTTCAAAAATAGCTAATGGCTGGGAGAAAGCCAAAGTAAACAGAATCAATATCAATAAATGCGTAAAAAACACCAGTGTTGAGGCCTGCCTTACCACAGAGAGGAAAATCATTCCACAGAGAATGCCTGTGTCCCTGATGCCACCAAATGAAAATCTGTAGGCCACAGCTTAGACAACCTGGCTCCCCTGAAGATCATGGTCTGGGAGATCAGTATAGGGGAAGATGTTCTTTGAGGTAACCTGGTAATACCAACACTTTAAACCTAGCTCAGTAGCAGACTGGTTGCCAGTATGGATCTTTTAAAACAGGCATAATGTTTCCAGTAAAACACCTCAGTCAGTTATCTAGCTGCTGCATCTTCTCCCTCTGGTCATTTGATCTCCAGTCAGAGTAGCAGAAAAGTATTCAACTACTTTGCAATCTCCCTAGATACTGCTGGAGTGATAAATTACACAGTTGGAATAGGTGGGAGTCATGTAAGACATGGATAACAACATTGGCTGGATAGTCACTAGGAGTCCTGGATAATCACGTAAATGAGCAAGGCGAGGTGTGGCTAGATGGGATGCTGAGACACTGAAGACAACCTACATATTATGAAAGCATGCCAGCTTGCTAAATATACCTAGTGGTCCATGGATCATTCCGATTGGTTCTGACATCTCTCTCTCAGGTGTCTATGTGTAGGGACTCCTCCCAGGCTTTTCTTGAGGGAAATATATCTAGGCTTAACACCTGGGTTCTCCTGAGTGTGAAACCTGTGCTATTCCTCAGGATAAGAGCTCCTTATGGAAATCACTCAGTCCTACTGTATAATGCTGGGATGGTGGGCTGTCCTCTGTGGTGTTTGCAGGCCACCAACATAGCAGGGCTGTTCCTGTGGTTGTGTGGGCTAGTTCTGACTGTTTCCACTCTTTTGCCTTTGACATGAATGTTGCTGGCCTGGTATACAAAAGGCCAGTTTTGCCTCAATTGTACAACTTAAAGGCATTCTCTAGTATAGGGATGCAGTGTTTCTTTCGGTCTGAATTCTATTTCAGAGAAGCTTTCAAGGCTGCATTCCACCAAAGAGACAGGGTGAAAACACCAAAATTACTAGCATTTTTTAACTTAAAGCTCTTAAGGTAGAATCCTATGCATGTTTAGACATGAAAAATCCTATGCATGCTGGCTGAGAAATGATGGGCCCTGGAGAACTTTTTCTGACTAAATATGCATAGGATTGCTTCCTTACTGCCAATAGCTAAGCCTTAGGAGAGACATTTCAACTTTTTAGAATGGGGGGAAACTGCAGAAAGGCCAGGTAACCATCAAACAGCCAGTGGTTAGGGGAAATGGATGGGGCCAAGGGAAGGGTGTGTGGCAATCTGAGGATGCCAAGAGTGCTAGATTTGCCCCCTGGGCCTGATGTGTTGCACCCCTGCTCTAGCAAAACTCAATCCCACTTTGCCAGTTTCTCATCCCAGATGGTTTGTACCTTTGGGATTCCACTGTGACTTTCCCCAGCACCAGCCTTTCCCTCCCTAGCAGGAACCTGTTTCCCCTCACATGGGTATTGTTCTCTAAGCAGAATGTAAGCCCTTGACCTGTGGAGCCTGTGTGTTTTGCCTTCACCCGAGTGTGCTATTCAACTGTTGGGAATATTCTTCTGGACTGTCCATCCTTCCCTGTGTTGGGCAGTCCAAAGTGTGATTGTTTACAAAGTTCTATGTGTCAGTGGCACAAGAGACTGCAGGAATCCCTTGAGCCTGTCAGTTGCTAGGCATGCCACAGTAACTGACACTATTGAAGGTGCTGTAGCGTCCTTGTGTCTGGAAGGTTACAACTTATGAATATGGAAGGGTAGGGCAACACCACTGCAGCGTTTCCTTATTTTGGGGAATGGACTAGCTCTTTCCATGCATGGATATCATCAGTATGCCACTGCCACTCTGTGACTACAGCACTGCTATGAATAAATAATAATAATGGATAATGGGAGACAGCCTGTCCGAGATGCTCTGTTCTCTCTAGTTTATAATGCTGACATTTGCTTGGACTTCTGACTAAGCTTTGCTAAAGTTTGCAGGGCATCAGCATAGCAGGACTAGTGAACTGCTCTGTAGTTCCCAGAATTCTAAATAAAACTAGTATTTATTGGGAGACAATTTTAGAAGCACTATGAAGTTTCTAAGGATGCAGTCCTATGCATCTGTAGATATAAAAAAAGGTCCTACAACCCCCAGCATTCCCCAGCTAGCCATGTTCCTACAAGCTGGCAGTTAATTTACTAAAATAAAAGTCATGTTTTCAACCAACCAGAACGGCATGTTTCATTTCACAATGCAATTTTATTGCATAGATATGGGAATGTTTTATTTCCAGAGTTTCTCTCGTTTAGAATTGTTCAATAAGTCAGCCTTCCAAAAAAGTTCTACAGTGCTACACCAAATTGTTAACAACCTCCAATAATCACTTGATACCAGTCATTTCACAATTCCAGTTATTAAAATACCTCAGCTGCACTTCAAATGCTTCTATCCCCCCTTTTAAAAATAAATGCATGTTTGTGCTAGCACATTCCCAATTTAGAAGTCCTTTCAAATGTGATTGTTCCCCCATACACACACATTTTGTTTGGCAATATATAGTGACTGTACATAGTATGTTTGCATTTTTGTATAGGGAACATATTCAAGCAATACAATGATTCAAAATATGATGCCATTAACCTGGCATGGACTCAATTTTGTGCAACACACACCTTTCATTCCCCTCAAGATGAGGCCTAGTTCTATCATATCATCACACTGACACTTTGAAAAAATGAAAATAGATTTATATATTTCACTGACTGAAAAAAACAAAATGGATTTTAGCTAATGGGAATACAATGTAAGAATGTGGAGACATAGTAGTGTGGAATTGGAACTTGTTCATCTTTGAAGTACTTCTCAGGCTTAGGCCTATGAGTAAGGATGCATAACGATGGGAAAAATCTGCTAAAAGAAACTAAAAAAACTGGTATGAGGCAGATATAACATATATTAACTAAACAATGATCAATTAGCAGAACTAGGTCTAGAAAGAGCCCCAGTACGTTGCAAATGTGTGATCATTTTAGAAAAGGCAATATAGCAATGATGCTAGGATATTGTAACAACTTTAAACACAAAAGGAAATCCTGAGACATGCAACAGAAGCATGTCTGTGATAATTGAGAATCCCTGATATGTAATAAACATATCTAGACAAGATTCTAAATGCATATATTGACAGGAAGAAAAGCAAGTCAATGTTTCCCATTGGCAGCAAACCTTTGAGAGAGAAAAAACTTTGCAAAAGCAACATGAATAATTTACTAGAGGTGCAGAGAAAGAGGGTTAGGGTCATGCCAGATAAGTAAAATACTGCAAAAAAAAAAAAGGACTGTCTCTTTTCTGGCCTTCATTGAGGAAATGAATTCAAAATATTGTTCTAACAATTAGAAACTACAGAAGCTGATATGGATATCATGGTATAATCACAGAAAATCAGAGTCAGTATGGTGATTAGTGTTGGCTTAGGACTCGAACAGTCTGGGTTCAAATCCTGGTGACTAGACCATTTGATTCCAGCTAGATGCCTCTCACAGGATTATAACGATGACAAAATAAAATAGACATTTATAACTTGAGGTCTTTAAGGGGTGGGCCGCAAACAGGATAAAAAATACAAATAAAATCTGGTGTCTGTATTGCTACAGCAGCACTGCATTAAAATGGACTGGAATACGAGAGAGTTAAGGGCATGAGTAGCAGATAGGACGATGAGATTCATTTTAAATAGATCAGGCTGAAAAGCAGACGCATGCCAGTGTGTTATTTGAGCCCCTTAGATACATGTACAACACCGTGTGAGAAGGGACAGCCTACAGTAAGCAGGCTGGTGCATGTAGCACATATTAGATACCTCGGGTGGAATGAACACTGTTTTGCCAGAAACAGAACAAGCCCCTGCTGGTGAGTTCCCGATCGAACCCCTATAGGAAAAGAGGGCATGAGTAGTCACTTTTGCAACTGCCACATAGGGCAAAAGGGCATCGCTTTCTGTCCAGTTTGCACAGCTGCCTGTAGTCAAGTGCAGAAAGGTGCAAGTGGAAACATACGCAGGGAGCTATTGAGCATGATAAAGGGGCGTGCGCCAACTCTGTGCGCTCTTGTGTGCATGTGCTAGGGCCGGCCTTGAGCGCACGAGGATACCGGGAATAGGGGCAAGATAAGAGGGGAAACGACTCGCTGCCACCTGTTAGGCCTAAGCCACAGAGTAACCTGGGAAAAAGAGGAGGAGCAACCTGGAGATAGGAGGTGAAGAGCGGGGAGGAAAAGAATAAGGGGGTGGGGATTCCGCGGCGGCGGCAGCAGCACAACCACCACAATGCTCCCCGCCGTTTCCCAGGCAGGCGGGCGCGCTCACCAATCAATCCCCTCAGCTACTCGAGAGGAAGACGCCCTCTCGGTCGGGTTTTCTCACACACACACGCACCGTCACCGCGCCTGAAGCCATTCAGCGCAGTGGGGGCACGACAACCCCACCCCCTCTGTTCCCAATGCCGCCATAGTGCCTCCTTTTCCCCCACCACCACAGCGTGTCACACTCACCCGAGAGAGAAAACGGCCGGCCAGACTCGCCCCCTCAGAGACGTTAAGGCTGGCGACGACACGGCCACTCCCTCCCCGCCCCCCCCGGCTCTGAGGCACCCACCTGCTCGCGCAGCTTGAGGAAAACCATGGCGAGGCCGTCACCACCCCGCCTCCTTCCCCTCACGGACAGCCACCGCTGCTCCTTGCCGCCGCCAACGACTCCTTCCGCAGCAGCCCCGCCTCCTCCGTCGCCTGGGCCGCTCTGCCTGTTCACGCAAGCCACGCCCTCAGCCACGCCCCCGCCTCCTGGCGCTGCTACTGCGAGGCGCGCGGAGAGACCGGTACGGGGCGGGGGCGAGAGTTACCTCTTTGCCCCGCCCCCTCTCGGCTCACACATTCTCTCTCTTTCAGTGTCCTTTCACTGGGTAATGTGCATAGGAGCGGATATAATCTGTCCCTCCTCTTTTTCTCTACGCCTCCGCGGCGACGTCCGTCACTCACTGCCAAAGACAATGCTGATAGGATCAGACGCGGCGCGAGGGGGCGGAAGAATTTTTTTAAACATAGGTATGTATGTTACAAAAAGCAAGAGCGACGCTGGTTGGAAGATAGGATGGCTTGCGGGTGGGAAATCGTGTGTGATTGGTTGAAGTGAGATAAGCGAGGGAAGAATCGGTAGAGAGAATACTCTGACCCTGACAGATGTGGGGAGGCCTCTAGGAGAAGAGGGTTGGACAGATGAGCTAAGTTAGGACAGTGTGGAGGTGCGTCGCCCTTACTGAGTTCCATTCCTGGGATGATGACTGTAGTGTATTTTATCCCGCCTCCCTTTCTCAGTTTAAACTACAATCCTGTACCAATTGAATGCAATGGGACTGTTTCTTAGTAGACATGCATAGGGTTGTAGTGTAGGAAAGAAGGCGGGAGATAAATATATAAACATACACAGTCTCAGTATTTCTCTGGGCATCGGAGTCACATTAAGCAGCCACACTTGCAGTAGGTTAATATCTCTGCATCTAATTCCTGTACTTAGTACATGGTCTATTCCTGGTTTTTAGATTCTTTCCTAGATGGGAGTTTAGATGTGTTTTAGGATCAACGTGGTTTCACACAAGCAGTTCACAAGATGGTTGATCATTAGGGGATGTGAGTTCCCCTTCTCATTGATGACTACTGCTTGCACTAAATGCAAAGGCTCTTTACATATACTGGTTGAAATATGATGAAAGTTGCAAATGACAAAGCTATCCCATGACAGTTGAACAATAATCCTGTGAGAAGTATGATCATGTTAACCTGCTGGACAGATTGCATGTTAATGGGCCCAGAATGGCTGGCAGATATTTAATTAATGAGAGCTAATTTTCAGAAAAATATAGCTTCTCTGTACAAAGACATCACTGGGTTGGAAAGAGGTGGGTGAGAGGGTGTGAATGAAGTAACAGATAGACTGAGGAAGATAGCAATAATAACAACAAAGGCTGGAAGCATCTTGGCTTACACAGGTGTGTCTCCCATGTGCCTGTACGTATATTAAAGATCTTTATCGGAGAACCTTCTCTGGGTTTCATCAGCTAACCCTGTGAGATCTGGTAGGTGGTTACCAAGGAAAGGATGTTCTCAGTACTGAAAATAAGAACTACCAGACTCAATGGGAGTTACGTCTGAATATGCATGCATGCTGATGTAATTTTTGCACTAGGTAAATATTCCCCACACACACACACACACTTCTTTTTATCTAACTGTGCAAACCTCTGCATATCTGCTCATTGACTTTAATAGGGAGTTATTGTCGAGTAATTGTGCACAGGACTGCAACCTAATTCTATACTTGTCTTCTCAGAATTAAGCTTCATTGAGATCAATAGGCCAAGAGGTGCTTCCAGATGGTGAGCTTTTAGTGCTACCTATGAGAAGGCATTATGCAGCAGCTATTCCATCCCTCACTGAGGTCATTATCACACGTGGCATTTTAAGCACACCCACCCTGACTTTGCTCCACTTCTTCAGTGCTGGACTCATGCTGCTCTCTCGCCCTGAGGTCGCAGTTTTTAGTTTCTGTTTCGATTTATCCCTGAATGGGCAAAGTCCAAAACAGGCAAAGTTCAACAGGCTGAGCTGAGGTATCGCAGCAATACCGACCACGTATGATTCAAAACGCTAGACTCGCATACAAAACGGAGGGGAACCTGCAGAAGCAAACCGGGGGGGAAATAGTAAGTGTGATAAAGGCCCCTCCCTCAGTGACTCTGCCTTCTCACCACAACTATCACAGGCTACCATTGCTCCTTGTCTTCTTTCTCGTCATAGCTGCCACTTGCTTTATTGACAGGTAGAGGACCAGTCAGCAAGTAGGCAGTGGCATTTACCCGCCTCCTGCTCGCCACTACTATCGTCTGGGTCAGAGAAAAAGACAGATGAACACAGGTTGCAATGGAGAAGAAAAGGCTCTTGTCAGTGGAACTCTGCTTGGTTGTAGGCTCTCGGCAGGTGCTGAACCATGTCTGCCTTTGATGCTGACCCTGATTCTTGATGATAGGCCATGCTGCCTGGGGCTTATAGCAGTTGAAATTCAAAACATCTGGAGAGCATCAGGTTGGGGAAGGTTGTATTGTTGAAAAGAGAAGTAGATCCAGCAAACCTGAAGTCTGCCCACACTTGCCTTAGAGGGTATTCCTATCACGCATTCCCGTTAATCTACAGCTACAAAACATGTCCACCAGCCCAGAATTCCTCAAAAAGATAATTAAATATATATCCACTTTCTGCCAAAATTGTGCTCAAGGTGACTAATAATAATAAAATACAAATTAAAAATAAATTCATAATTAAAACATTAAAACCAATTATAAACATAGTTTAAAATGCAACAATTAAAAAATATCAATCTTACGAGTATCCAGCTCAGAGACTTACAAGAATCTGCATTTTAGCTAGATGGGTGGTTTTGCCCATCTAGCGAAAGCGTCAGAGAGGGGGCAGGAATGAGCCTGGGAACGAGTGGGAATAGATTGTATTCCCACATTCCCTGTCTCCTCCCCTCCCTGCCCACCAGAACGCCCCCTTTTACCTCTCTATAAGTTTGTGTTCACGAGCTTTTAGCAGCAGCCAGCGCAGTCCTCTCCATGCTGGCTGGGAGGGGAGTGCAGTTTCCTGGCTCTGAGGTTGGAGCCAGGAAACCAAACAATCCTATGTCCCCCAGATGCTGTCTAGGGGCCATAGAATTGCTCTCTAAATCTTCCAGTTTTTCAAAGCAGAGCATTATTATTTAATATGTACCTGTAAAGTGAGATACTCTAATTCCCCCCTCCCCAAGAATTGGACTGTAGCAAAAGGCTTCTCATTTATTTCATGCTTAAAGAAGCAATCCATTTTTCTCAATACTGTACTTAATACCTATTAAAATGTGCTTGATCACAACAATCTGCTAAATTAAAATAATAATGGACAGCAGTGTTTTAAAAAACACACTAAGGGACACAATCCTATGTGTTGCGCCTTTGTTGAACAGAAGCCTCTGGTCTCGGAGGCTTCCAGATATCCAGTGCCCAGTGCCCTGCCGGTCTGCTGCCAGCAGGGCAGGAGGAGCAGCGGGGGCAAATTTCGCCTTTCTGTCTTTCTGCGTTGTTGTTTTTTCTTCTGTGAACCCATCTATCAGAGACATGCTGATGGGGGCAGGGTTGGAGTGCAGAGGCCTGAGGATTCTTTGTAATTTGGCCTCTCTTCTCCCCTCCCTGCCCACCACAATGTCCTCTTTTAGACCTTTCTGAAATCCTCCAAAGCTACTTTTGCAGCCTCATAATGCAGCCAGCATGGTTCTTTCTGCAACAGCTCCAAGAGAGAGGGGAGATAGTTTTGATTTTAGAGCTTCTCTTCCGAAATCGCAGCAATGTCTACAGCTTCGGAAGGGAGATTCTGAAGCATCCTGTGGTTCCTGGGACACTCTCCGGTGGCCATAGAATTGTTCTCCCCATTCCAATAATGAAAATGTATCACTTTTATCTGGCTTTAGTCTTTTATTTGGGCTGCTGTGAAAACAAGAGTATAACACAAGCAATTAATGGAAAGAGACATAACAAATACTATCTTGAAAATGGTCCCCATAAAATAACTGCAATTTTTAACGACACGATACTGTACATGTTTACTCATAAGTACCCCCATCGAACACAGTGGGATTTTACTTCCTAATAAGTGTGTTTAAGATTGCAACCCAAGGACCTAATCCAATTTGCATTTATCTGAGAATAAGTCCCACTGAACTCAGTGGAACTTACATCTGCCTAGGATTGCTCTGCAAATATATATACTTTCTCAGCATTACAAAGTAAACTGTTAGCAGCTTAAAAACTTTTTTTTAGTCAGGCCTTTGGCATGTAAGCTGGCCTGCCATTTAGTGTTGTTGTTGTTGTTTTTCAAAATAAAACTGATTGGGTGCTCTTTGAGCATCTACGTTAAGGAAAACCCCCGCACCCTTACAAGGGTTTCTGCTTCTGGAGTCTTTCTATGTTCATGACTGGCTCCTTTAAACATGATTTTGAATCAAAAACTTTGCCTCTCAGCAATGCTATTCTGTTAAATGAAACAGCACCTTCTAGCGATGGAATTATGGTGCAATGCCAGCTTTACACACTGCTGATTTCGCGCTATTAAGATTTATTCCAGCTTATCTCCGATCTTTTTCAAAGCAGGAAAAATGGGGGAAAGTGCGGAAGGTGTCCTGGAGGTTGATGGTGTCATGTAAAGGACATGCAAACTTCCGTGAGTGACCAATCATCAGTGTGCAATAAATCACTCATGTAGAGAAGCTCAGAATGTCTTTAATTCTTGTGGTTTTAATTGTTCTGTTTTGATATTGTATTTTAGTTAAAATTTGTTTTTAATATGTATTTTATTTTTGCCCGCTGTCTTGAGAGCCATTTTTGGTAAAAAGGCAGGATATATATTTAATAAATAAATAAACAAAGGGAGGAGGAAACTGAATGTAGGATGAGAATGTAAGTGACCCGTTGTTGTTTTTTTAAAAAATGGCTAAGTGGAGATATTTGGAATAAGCACACCTGAAATACAAAAGAAACATTCCAACATATTGTGGTGTATAGCACTTCCTGGTTTGTTTCCTTGCTTAGCTGCCAAACTAATTTGGTAGCCATTGATAATTTTAAATTGCTTAAGGATGCCAAGGTTGCCACACAATATTCATTCCCCCCCCAAAATGAATAATAATAATAATAATAATATTTATTTGTAGCCCGCCTCTCCCTCCGGATCGAGGCGGGGAACAACAACAATATAAAACATAAAAATCACAACAGTTAAAAAAAATTAAAAAAAAAAAACAAGAGAAAAAATACAACATTAAAAATATCTTAAAATTCATCTGGATAGGCCTGTCGGAAGAGGACAGTCTTCATGACTCTCTTAAATTCATGAAGACTGTCAATTTGTCTAACCTCCTCCGACAGACCATTCCATAGTCTGGGAGCGATGGAAGAGAAGGTCCTCTGGGTAACACCCGCCAGCCTAGTTCTGGCTGGCTTGAGTAAGTTCTTCCCAGAGGACCTAAGTGTGCGGGGCGGATTGTACGGGAGAAGGCGATCCCGTAGGTACCCTGGACTCAAACCATGTAGGGCTTTAAAGGTAATAACCAACACTTTATACTTCGCCCGGAAACTGATTGGCAGCCAGTGAAACTGATTGGCTGACTAAATACGGCTGTTCTGAAACCTGTTTGGGGATCAACCTTTAAAAGGTTAGAGAGGCTCCTTTACAGGTAAGAATATATGAAGTCTTGTTGTAGCTTGACCTGTCTGTATCGGTTGGATTTTGACAGCACACAAAGGTACTAAGGTAACAATTTTAATTGCTGTGCTTACCATAGGTTAGTCTGTAGGTATTACTTTACCTGCTTTGTTTCTCACCTTCTCTGGGATCAACACATCAATAAAGCTCCATATCAAATTCGTTATTTTGGACACTTAAAGGCTATAACTACACTCCCCCAATCATCATTTCTGATTCTTTCTCCTAATACACCTCAAGGACAGCTACCAAGTGCTGCTCAGCAGGAGACTTCCATTGTTTTTTTCAAGGACAAGGATACATTTCAACATTGTGCAGTTGAACTCTGATCCAAAATAAACAGAACAGTCTCGCTATACTTCCTCAAATGCAGCCCAAAATGTTTCTTCCAGTAGACAAAAAACCACAACCCACATCCGGCAAACATTGACTTAAGCTGTCTTCAGATATTACCCTCCATGCATCCCAAGAAAGCAGGAGGGAAGGGCCACACATTGGCCCAGCCTGCAACATACCTATAGACTCCACCACCAGATACTCCCACATTGGGTGAAAGGTGTAAAGGGGGAACCTACATGCATTTGCCTGAATACTCATAAGCTCTTCCACACTATCATGAATCCTGAGCTGGTTTCCAATCACCTGGGGGGAGACTTCACACATTAGGCTGGTGCAATCAATCTGATGGTGGACCTGATGGGGATGTTGGGGGAAGGATCAGCACACAAGGCCCTGCTTCCTTCTGCAGGCATTCTTGGAGTGCATGGAGGGTAGCTTCTGAAAGGCCAACAGCAAATATATTGTTACACTTGCCCCATTTCTCCGAACAGGGAGAATCTCCAGGGTTGCAGCACTTACTCAGGTTTGATTTCCTTTGAATGGAATTCTATTGATGCTTATGGTATTTTATAATATTTTATTTTATTTACAAACATACAGGTTGAGCATAGGTGGAGGCATAACAAGCTATACTTGCTCAAATTCCTTTTTCTACACAGCTGTTAAAGGTTAGCAGCCCTGTTCTCATTTGCATCTGGGCACTCTACCAAAGCATCATTTCCCATAATACATATTAGACCATGATGAAGCACAAGAATACAGTTCTAGCTAATTGCTATTTGTCCACATAGTTAATAACAAATCATCCATTTCCAACTTCCAGTCATTAAACTTGTGATCTAGCTGGCACATGGGGCACATGCAGTATTCCACATGCATTACTCCATAGATGGATATGTTCTATAGTCAAAGGAGACGATTGTACACCTGTTGATCCAAATTTAAGAATATGTGAAAGACTAAAATATATCCTTAACCAATGGGCTTGATTGTATGTATGTACTACAACTGATTGTATTACAACTGAAAAAACACATGAGAGTGAGCCCAAGGTGCACCAGCATCACTGGGTTATATCTAGCAGTGTCATTCTACTAGCACAAATGACATTGTGCTAGTGGAAACTATGATCAGAACCACATGCAAGGGGAGAACCCAAATAAAGTTCCACTTGCACAACTGCTTCCAAATCTTAGGTTTACAAAGTGGTCGGCTAGCACTTGCACAACGGGAAAAGGCAGTGGAGTTCCACTAAGGGTATGTTTTATTTAGTACATCAGTTGTTTATGCAAACGATATTGATTTATAGGTTTGTTATGGATTAATAGCATTTTTTTAAATTCAGTTCTGTCTATTGAAACATGGATGCCCTTGAAGAATGTCCGGGACCAGGAACTTCATTTAATCCCAAATGCAGCTGCCAAGGCTTTTACTGGGACAAGCAGATCGGATCATTGTTCACCAGTTATTTATCAATTTCACTGGTTGTCAGTTTATTTCTGGGCCCAATTATTATTTATTATTATGTATTGCATTTATATACCACCCTATAGCTGAAGCTCTCTGGGCAGTTTACAAAAATTTAAAACATTGAACATTAAAAACCGATATACAAAATTTAAAATCACAAAAAGCATAAAAACAGATTATTAATACAATATTCATTTAAAACAACTATTCTGGGTCAAATAACAACAACAACAAAATTCCCTCAACATATGCTGTTAAATGCCTGGGAGAAGAGAAAAGTCTTAACCTGGCGCCGAAAAGATAACAATGTTGGTGCCAGGCGAGCTTTGTCAGGGAGATCATTCCATAATTTGCGGGCCACCACTGAAAAGGCACTCTCCCTTATTGCCATCCTCTGAGCTTCCCTCGGAGTAGGTGCCCAGAGGAGGACCTTAGACGTTGACCATAGTGTATGGGTAGGGTAATGTCGGGAGAGGCATTCCGTCAGGTATTGTGGTCCCAAGCCGTGTAAGGCTTTATAGGTTAAAACCAGCACCTTGAATCGGGCTCGGAAATGTACAGGCAGCCAATCCAAGCGGGCCAGAGTCGGTCTTATATGTTTGAACCTTCTGGTTCCTGTTATAAATTTGGCCACTGCATTTTGCACAAGCTGCAGCTTCTGAACTGTTTTCAAAGGCAGCCCCATGTAGAGTGCATTGCAGTAATCCACCTTGGAGATTACCAGAGCATAGACAACTGAAGCCAGGTTATCCCTGTCCAGATAGGGTTGTAGCTAGGTCACCAACCAATTAAATGTCTTGGCTTTGATCTTTAAAGCTTTCCAGGGTTCTCCAACTGGGTGGCCTCCAGATGTTTTAGATGGCCGGTGGTCACTGACTAGGGATTATGGGAATTGTAGTCCAAACCTGGAGGGCACTAGGTTGGGGAAACCTGCACAATTTAGGGCTAGAGTATTTTAGGGAATTCCTTACTCCATGCAAGCCTACCCGGGAACTTTGTTTTACATCTGAGGTCCTTATCTCTGATAGATATGTATTCTGTGGGTACAAGATATTGGCCTTTTTGGTGGTAGTACACGAGCCTTCAGATTATGGAATGCCTCCTAAGAAACATACACTTCATTTCTTCATTGCTCACTTTTAGACAAGCTTTCCAAATAAATATTTTTCAACAGGTATTTTATAGTTCATTCCCTTTGGCTGCAGTCCTAAACATAGGTATTAAGTAGGGTGACCAACTGTCAGGATTTCCCCGGATTTGTCCTGGTTTTTGTTCTATCCTGGGTGTCAGGGGGGATTTTCTGTAATTTTCTATAATGTCCTGGAAAGACAAGCTTTCCCCTTTAAGGCCACATTAGCGTGGTTGGAGGGAATGACGAGCTTTCTGGAGGTGGGTTATTTCCCTCCCACTGCTCCAATCAGGACCTTACAGGGGAAAGTATGTCATTCCTGGACATTATAGAAAAGGACCCGATTGGAGCAGTGGAGGGCGGGAATGACACACTTTCCCCTCCTCCGCTCCAATTGGGTCCTTTAAAGCAGTGGAGGTGAATGACATGCTTTCCAGAGGCCTTGGAAAGCCACTTTCCCACACCCCACCCCACTGAGGGTCCTCTTTTTTGGTTTCCCAAATGTGGTCACCCTAGTATTAAGGAAAAAGCTTAATTGGATACAGTGCGACTTACTTTCATAAGGTTGCATTTCTGTCCATGCATTTTTAAAATGACTGCTGCTTTATTGCTATAATTTGTTTGGAAATTATATTTTAAACACTTATGAGCCATCTTAAGTATATCTTGATATAGAAAAGAGGGGCATTCATAGAAATCAATAAATAATAAACACACAGCCCACAAAGCAGTTAAGAATTATTATTTTCTTTTCATGCCAAATTAATTTAACAGAGAGGTTGTATGTGTCTATTTGACAGAAGTAATCCTGTAACTGCTACAGCTTGAGTACTGATACTTCTATACTATGAATGAGAACTGGTTGCAAGAAAATTATTGATTTATTAGCAATATTTATATACAATCTCATTTGAAACAAATAATAAACATTTACATAGCATTTATAGTTTTCATGAAAACATTCTCAAAAATAAGTTTAAAGGTGTTCATACAATAATACAACTAGTAACTAGCAGAGTAGAACAGTACATTTAAGAACCATTTGAAGCTTCTTTTCCTATTACAGATTCATAGAAAAGTTCTTGTTTGCTATATTTAAAATCAGTATTTTTTTTAAAAAAATCATTGCATAATGGCCTATTCATCACTGCAATACTGTAGTTTCATTGTCAGAGATCAGCTTTTTACATGGAAACCTTTCTAATTTTGGAGCAATTTGCAGGGGGCATCCTCACATGGTATCGTTTTCTGTGAAGTGGCTTGTCTATGGAATTCTAACATAGTGGCTGCTTTATATCTCAGGGTCCATCGATTTGCTTTCAGTTCATTTGACCATCAAGCTTCTGACAATGATGGGGGCTTTAGACCATAATAGCATTTTCCATCTGATCTATTCACATTTCCAATGTCTTTACTATTACAGAACGTTTTAACCCATCTCTATATGTACATATCTGGGTTGTTGGTTATTAGGAGACATTCAGTCTAGCCTTTGGTCATTATTATTTTTAGCCCAATGTTTCCTAGTATGCTGGACCCTTCTGGATTCCACCTGTTTCCCTGCCAAGGGGAGATCCATATATTAATTGAAGCAAGTGTACAATCTGTACAAAGGAAGAGGCCATAGTTCAGTTGTAGAGCGCCTGCTCTGCATACAGTTGGTCCCAGGTTCAATCCCCAGTGTCACCAGGTAGGGCTGGAAAAACATCTCCCTGAATACATGGAGAGCTGCTGCCAGTCAGTGTTGACAGTACTAGGCTAGATGGACCAATGGTATGTTGCTATGTTCCTAATCTGAAATAAAACCAATATGCTTTTGGCTTGCTTTAAAACCACCTAAATCATAAGGGATTGGATCCAGATTTATACTGGATCAACTGTGCTGATGGAAGATGACTTCTCTGTCCCTTCCTCTTCATGTTAGCCCTTACAGCCCTCTGAAAATGCTAAAGAGGTAGTCAGGAGAACCTGGTGAATGATTTACATGAGGGAATGGACTGGGGGAGTGCAATAATCTACCAGGGCAACTAAGGTAGACTGGGGGAGTGCAAACTTGTTGGTACTCCTGGACCCCTTGGCAGCTTTTGATATCATCAGCCATGGCATATTCCTGGACTGTCTCTGTGGAAAGGGACTTAAAGTTCAACTCCAGTGTAGTATTAATTGGTATTTCAATTTGAGCCATTTTGGGGTGTTAGTCAAGACTTTTCGGAAAAAGGGATGGTCTTCGGATTGCTAATTTGTTTGTTTGTTTGTTTGTATATGGAGACAGCATCTGGGGGGACTATAGGATAGTTCAGGTTCCTGGATCCAAGGTCAGAGACAGTGCTCTGACCTCAGACCCAGGAGTCAGAGCTTCCTGCTCCTCCCCCTCACAGCCGGTGCAGAGAG